>CAWUFW010000480.1:1200000-2400000 GCA_963921515.1 Calotriton arnoldi
AGAAGAGAGGAGACAAGGGGGTTACGGAAATTGCCCATTTCTATGGAATGGGACATTATGTTAGAGGACTTTAAACACTTAGATCTAATCCCTGCACAAGTCACCCCCACGCAATAATCTACGCTCACGCCTTATGGAAACATGGCTGAACCCACACTGACCCCAGGCCATATACCATGGATTACGGACAACACAGGAAACACTGTACCATGATAATAGCCCTAACAGTTGACTACATGCATCAGAAGCAGCAGACCAGGAGGGGGGGAGGGAACGGGAGGCGGGTGGGGACCGTTCAGATAGTTAAAGTTAGTTTAAAAATAAATATGCTGGACATTATTGTTCTTAATGTAATCTACTGACCGTTCATATGACCATACTTTTCATGCCGCATAGGCGGACAACTGACGATTTGCATTTGTAACCAGAAGTTTCTCATGGTCAAATATGTATTATATATACGATGGAAAGAACAAAAACACAACACCTTATGTATCAAAGGTTCCTGCTGTTACTATGACGAGGTGTTTAAATAAAATGTGTTATAAAAAAAATAAAAAAATAAACAATTTTCTGACGAGCCAAATATCATGTTAGAACGCCACAACTTCTACAAAAGGAAACAAAAAGAAGATGAGAAAGTGGAAGAATATATTTCAGCTCTCAGAGTATTGGCGATTACATGCGGGTTTGGCCCTTTAACAGATAATTACATCAGAGATCAGTTTGTATTTAACTGCGCATCTAGAAAGATCAAAGAGAGAATTTTGAGCTGCCAAAACCCACCTTTATCTGAG
Organism: Calotriton arnoldi; assembly: GCA_963921515.1. NCBI lineage: Eukaryota > Metazoa > Chordata > Amphibia > Caudata > Salamandridae > Calotriton > Calotriton arnoldi. The sequence goes on from CAWUFW010000480.1 coordinate 1,200,798, forward strand.
GTGATCGACTTAGCCTTGAGTACTGAACGCTCTACAATTTCCAGTAAGGCTATGCAGGAGGACAATAAACTCGGAGTTAATTCTGTCGTTTCAACTGACTCCGATCATGAGAACTCATTATCAGCTGTAAATGTTAAGGGTAAACCGTCTAAATTCCCTCAAAAGAGACAGCCTCTTTTCTGTTACAGGTGTGGTTCGAAGAACCATATTGGAAATTATCCTGGTTGCCCTGCGATCAACAAGCGTTGCGTTGTATGTAAAAAGAGAGGCCATTTCCAGGGGGTGTGCAGGAATACTAGGAAACCAGTCAATGTTCGCACCATTGATACTGAGGCAGATTCATGTACCGATTCTCTTAATAATGTCATTGTGACTTTGGACTGTGAAGGAGATGCTATCTCTATAAAAGGTCCTTTGTGCCAAGCATCAATTGATAACATCAGTCTACAGGTCATGGCAGACTCTGGTTCGCCGATTACCATCCTACGAGATACTACATTCTACGACCTTTGGAAGAATAAACAATTACTTCATTCTGATGTCTACCCAAAAGCCTTCGGGGAAAAGGACATTAACATGATTGGGTATTTTCTAGGAGTGGTACAATGCCTTGGTAGAGAAACTACAACTAAAATTTATGTAGCTGAAAAAGGAAAAAATATTATTGGGTGGAAAGATTTAGCTCGCATGGGCCTGTACTTAGTTCCAGGGGATGAAAACCCGATCAAAGTCGGAGAGCTACCTGTATGTAATGTTAATTGTTCTGATTCTGACATGAATGTCGAGATGTTAGACGAGATAATTTCAGAATTTAAACCTGTATTTAACAATCAGGTGGGTCGAGTCAAAGGTGTGGAACACCATATCAGATTGGTTCCTGGTGCACAACCTGTATCACATAAGGTACGTTCAGTTACTATGAGTGTCAGAGAGGAACTAAAGCTCACATTGAAAAATTTAAGTGATCAAGGCGTCATCGAAGCCACGGATTCTTCTCAGTGGGTGGCACCCATCGTGGTCGCGCGCAAAAAGTCTGGCGAGGTCAGACTTTGCGCGGACTTGCGCTCGCTAAATAAGAACATATTAGTGGATTGCCACCCACTGCCCAGAATCCATGAACTATTAGCAAATTTAGGTGGTGCTAAGTGGTTCTCTTTGATTGACCTGAGATCAGCATATCACCAAGTGTCACTGTCTAAAGAGTCCCAAGAATTTACTACATTTGTCACTCCTTTCGGAGCGTACAAATTCCTTCGCCTTTCCTTCGGATTAGCATCAGCCGGCAGTGTGTTTCAAAAGTTGATGGACTCACTATTTCATGACATCAAGGGTGTCCAAGCATATTTGGATGACATCCTAATTTATGCTAAGTCATTCAAGGAACACAACGACATCCTTAAACGTGTTCTAACGATTTTAAAATCTAAGGAAATGACAGTGAGGTCTGGTAAATGCAAATTCGCAGTGCAGAAATTAGAATACTTAGGCCATACTGTATCTTGTCAAGGGATTAAACCAAAATTTTCGGTGATTAGAGCTATTGAAGATGCAAAAGCGCCTAAGGATAAAGACGCTTTACGCTCTTTCCTCGGCCTAGCAGAATACTATGCAAGGTGTGTACCATGTTACGCACAAGCTGTGGAACCTTTACGAGTATTACTTAGAAAAGGTCAAAGTTTTAAATGGTCTGACGATTTAGAAACAGCATTTAAGAATGTAAAAAAATTAATTGTTTCTGCCCAAGCACTTCATGCTTTTAGAGACGACTGTGTGTCTCTGATAACTGTTGATGCAAGTGTTTTTGGTCTTGGTGCAGTACTTAGCCAAAGAGTGGAAGGACGTGAGCACACTGTAGCGTTCGCGTCCAGAGCTCTTAAACATTTTGAACAGCAGTACAGCACAATTGAGCGTGAAGCTCTAGCGTGCGCGTGGGCTGTTCAGAAGTTTAAGATGTACATCTGGGGCGCAAATTTGAGTTAATAACAGACCATAAACCTTTGGTGTACATATTTAACAAAGTCAACACTTCCAATATGTCTGCCAGACTAATGAGACTTGTTTCAAAGCTTCAGGAATATAACTTTGTGGTTAAACACATACAAGGTGGAAGAAATTTTTGTCCAGGTTGCTTATGGACAAAGATGATGAAGAGGATTCTCTATTGGAGGATATTGAGTGTGTAGCGGTAGTGGATGCAGTCCAGGAGTATGATTCTGTGTTATCTGAGGGTGATTGGAAAACAGCTTGTGAGAACAATGCAATTTTAAAAAAAGTGGTTGATTATTCAACTCGTGTTTGGCCTGAATCTAGATGTCTGAGCGGCGATTTACGTGTTTTCGCTCAAGTGTCGGACGAACTATCCGTTGAAAACGGTATCGTTCGTCGGGGTGATAAGTTTGTCCCTCCCGGAGGGGTTCGCCCTTCTATCATTCGCAAAGCACACATGGGACATCTAGGATCCACTAAGACCATAATGAAAATTAAACAACATTACTGGTGGCCTTCTTTGGATTCACAAGTTAAGAGTGTCATCGATAGTTGCCCTGAATGTCTTCTGTCTGATAAGCATTGGCGGACCTTAAAGACGCCTTTGCACCCTACTGAGTTTCCTAAAGCTCCATGGGAAAAAATTGGTTTAGATTTTTCTGGCCCTTATTCAACACTTGGTCAAGATAAGAAATATGTCATACTGGCAGTCGATTATTTTTCCAAATGGATGTACCACAGTTTCGTAGAGTCCCCTGATACTATGTCAACCATTTCATTTTTAAACAAAATATTTTCGTTGGAGGGTGCTCCTAAAATCATTGTGACAGATAATGGCACACATTTTGTTTCAGAAAGGATGTGCAAGTTTCTGAAAAAGTTAGACATAAAACATCTTAAAGTAGCTTTATACTCTCCCACGTCTAACGGATTAGTCGAGAGGGGCAACAAAGTAGTGAAAGAAGGTATTCAGACCGCGTTAGCTTTAGGTTTGGATGTAGGTGAATTTATTGTCCAAAAGATCTGGAGTTATAACACATCTCCTCACTGTACGACTGGAATACCACCTTTTACATTGTTAAGGGGTAGAGAGGCTCATACCATTTTGTTTCCATCTTGGTTAAAGGACATGTCTGCTGGATCAATGGTTAATTTTGAAGATGTTTGTCATAGAGTTCACACCAAGCAGTTACATATGAAAGAGAATTTTGATAAGAAATGTCGTTCGGATGGCGAGGATGTTTTAGTCGGTGATTGGGTTCTAATTAAGAAACCTGACAAAGTTAGAAAGGGGGAGTCAAAGTTTCTGACGCCCGAACAGGTATTCAAGGTCAGTAAGGGAGCTGCTTTTGTCGGAAGAAAAGGATGATGGAACAAAAGACAACTGGTTAAAGTTTCTCCTGAACAAGCCAGAATATTGCAAGGGAGACAGAGAAATTTTGTGGATGAACTTGATTGGGGGCACTGGTTAGTCTCTGAGGGATCCACTAGTTCTTATGATCAAGTTTCTTCACCTCAAGTCGCAAGTACAAGTCAGGTTGGGGTCAACATTTCCGCTCAGTCTGTCAACAGTAAGGGAAGCATTAGTTCTTCCAGGGGTCGCACTATAAATGTTCCAAAAAGGTTTGACGATTTTATTAGGTATTGATCCTGTTCATAATAACTTACTCATTACTTTGTAAATTGCCTATTTTGTTTTCTTTTAAGGGGGAAGGTGATGTAATAGTTATAATACTGTTGTTTATGATGGTTATGTACATCGCGCGCTGATGGCGTCTTTCACGCGATCAGCGCGCGATACTTATTTTATGATGATAGCTTCATTGTGTTCTTTTGAATGTGGTTCTGGACTCTCGCATGGAGCGTCTGTCGGTGCAGGGTTCGGGTAGCATCTGTCAGTTGCTATCCGGACGGCTGGCTGAGAGGACGCTCCGTGTGTCGGGTGGATGAATACTGAAATAAACTCATAAACTTAAAGAAGACGTCTACTGCTGCTTATTTCACCACTACTTACCGTTGCTTACCATAGGGTGGCTCCCATGTGGTTCTCACGTCACTTTACTTACCATTGGCTGGCTCCTACATGGCTCCCACGTCACTTTAGTTTCCTTGCTGGTCAGCGTCTCCTCCTCGCCTCCATCGTCGTGCCGTGGATCTCGGACCACATACTGCTTCCGGTGGCCAGTGTCCTTCCACTGGCTTCATGCTTTTGGAGGTATTTTTTCTTTTAATTACAGACAGCAAATTGCAGGGACTCAGGCTGGACTCTGGCTCGCCCTTCAGTAGTTTCTGTGCGCAATCAGCTACGGAGAACCACTAAATCTTTACTTCGTCATACGAGCATCACTGGACTTTCCTGCTTTTGCTGTGTGTAAATTTTTTAGGGCCTTTGTGTGAAAGTGGAGAGCGCCCCTGATTGTACTCTGACTCAAGTGAGCTCAGGGAAGGGTTGCAGCACCTTCATCATTAAGGCCCCTTCCACATTTCACTGCCCACTAACCACAAAGGGAACAAAGTGACATGGCCCGAGTAAGGACAGGCAGTGTCTGATGTGCATTAACGGGGGAAGCACTATGTGCTGGGCCCTGATAAAGAATAACACTGGGTGCTGTGCACCCACAAACCGCACCAGCACAGTATGGTGAACATTTACAGAGCGTTCTGTTGGGTAGTTCACTCACAGGGACCATTGATGTGTGCTGTGTCCTCACACCATGTACAATGTACTGCGAGCAAGTATGTTTGTGAGTTGTGCCCTCGCAGGGAGAGGCAGCGGGTGCTTCGAGGCACTCCTAAGGAACCTGTGTTCTCAGAAGCGGAATCAACGTGTGTTCTGTCTCACAAAGACATTACTATGGGAAAGCCCTTAACAACTTCTTTACATTTTCCCCAGTATTTTGTAAAGCATCTCACCAATTAGCATCTTGTGGCAGGTATTCATTAACAGAATTTCAGATCTTTTCACATGTTTTTTTTCTTATCCGGAATAATTCAAATAGTAATCCATTAATCACAACAACACAGTCCTCGTTCCTTCAAGACGGGCTTTCATTTTACATTGGGTTTTAACAATTAATCAATTCATAACACTGCATGTATTTGCATGTCTCTTTATTTATGTTGCTTTCACCCTATCTGCCGTCTCTATCCACGCTTTAGTTATTTATATCCACAACTCTACTACTCAGTGCCACTCTACTCTAATCCACTCTACACTATTCCACTCCACTATACGCCACTTCCACTTCACACAATGCCACTCAAGGACAATCTGCGTCACTCCACTCTCTGCCACTTCCACTCCACACAATGCCACTCTCTCTATGTCACTGTACTCTATGTCACTTCACTCTATTCTATGCCACTTTACGCCACTCTATCCTACACCACTATATGCCACTCTACTCCACGCCACTCCATTCCACTCCATGCCATTATACGCCTCTCTACTTCATTCCACTCTATGCAATTCCACACCACACCACTCCACACTACTCTACTCCATGCCGCTCTACTCTACGCCACTCTACACCACGCCACACCACTGCACTCTACGCCACTCTATGCCATGACACTTCAGTCTGAGCCACTCTAATCTACACCACTCTACTCCACACAATGCCACTCTACAGTACTCTACATCACTCTACTCTGCGCCACACTACTCTTTGCCACTCCACTCTACTCCATGCTACTCTATGATCACTCCACCCCACTCAATGCCATTATACTGCCCTCCACTCCAAGCCACTGTACTTTATGCTACACCACTCAACGCCACTCCACATCACTCCATGCTGCTCTACGGCACTCCACGGTATGCCACTCCACTCTACTCTATGTCACTCCACTCCATTCTATCAATCAATCAAGTATTTGTAAAGTGCAGCTCATCACTCATGAGGGTATCCAAGCGCTAGGTTGCTGGGCTCAGTCGAGAAGCCAGGTCTTGAGTCTCTTCCTGAAGTCTGCCAGCGAGATTAATGTTCGGAGGTGGAAGGGAAGGCCGTTCCAGGACATGGAGGCATGGTAGGAGAAGGAACAGCCTCCGCTGCTGCTTCGTCGGATGCACGGCATCTGTGCGAGGGAGGCGAAGCAAAGGTCTCTGGATGGTTGGTAGAAGTTCATGCAGTGGTTCATGTATACTGGTCCTTGGTCATGGAGGGCTTTGTAGGAGTGTGTCAATATCTTCAATTGGCATCTTTTTTCCGGATGGGGAGCCAGTGGGGTGATGTTGGTTCCATTTGTGCAGGTTGATGTTCTATGTCACTCTACTCTACACCACTCTACTGTATGCCACTCTACCCTATGGCACTTCACTCTATGCCACTCTACTGTATGCCACTCTACTGAATGCCACTCTACTGAATGCCACTCTACCCTACACCACTCCACACCACCCCACTCTATTCTATGCCACTCCACTGTACGCCATTCCACTCTACCCCACTCTACTCTGGGCCACGCTACTAACCTTTAGCCATTCCGAACAGCAGCCATGCTGCTGTACAACATGGCTAAAAGCCATTGGCAAAGCCAATAGCTCTCGCATAGGCGAGACCTATTGGCTTTGCCAATGTTTGCTTCCTATCCGAACAGACAGAAAGAGGCCTGTTTTCCTGGCTTTGCATTAGGGCCCAATGCACCCTTCCTCCGCCACTGAGCACAAAAAGTTATTTGTGAACATTATTTTCCTGCAGCATTAAATAAAGAGGAGCATATTAAAGGTTTTCTGAGGCAAGGTTTGTGATTTTATTTTCTTGCCTGAGACATAGGTGGTAATCTAACACAACATAATGGAAGCACGTTCATAAATCACATGCTAAGGAAGCAATGTGGGTGGGGTTCATTAATGAACAAAGACCAGCCAAAAAGTGTCTGGTTGCCATGGTGACTGCTTATTATTGAATTCACCAAGAGAGCAGCAAGCTGTTGCCTCGGTCCTGAAAGGAGAGGCTTCAGTTCTGCATGGCTCTAGGCCGGACTTTGCACGCTTCTGATGTGTGTCAGGAGGCAGATATGTGGCCAGGGACAGCTTTCCCAGCTAACGTGACAGAAAGCATTCCCTTTAGTCAAAGCATGGGGCGAACAGTAATGTTCACTCGTTCCAGCAAAGAAGCAGAAATAAATCTGTTAGGACGGCTCAGTAAGCTGAATGCTTACTGTCGAGATCTGCAAATCACTAGTTAGAATTTTGCAAGACCAGCTTAGGGCCTGATTTAGAGTTTGGCGGAAGTGTAGTCCGTCGTAAACGTGATGGATATCCCATCCCCCTTATTACAAGTGCCATAGAATATAATGCAGCTGTGACAAGGCAGGCGGAGTAACCAATCCGCCATACTCTCACTCCTTTCAATCCTTCTGACATGGAAGTATTACTTGAGAGGCATTAAACTGGGTAACTGCAACACCTGCTGTTTACAATGCATAGAAATGTGATATGAAAACAGGTTAACTATGTTTCTGTGTTTAATACAATTGAGCCTTTTAATCACTCTAATAATAAAATCCTGATTTTACAGCGCGACCAGCGGCCTCATATACTGTGCTAGTTTAAAGTTAATCAATTACCACTAAACAAGTATAGATGATCACAAATAGATATTTTCAGGTATGAAAATGCCTACGCGTCTTACTGCTCCCAAGACAGCCATGAGGCCATTGCCTCGCTAGCAAAGAGGGACAATTCATAAACATTTTGCTGCAACAAACTCTTGGAGTAAACGTTGGAGTAAACCTGGCTTACTCCAGGAGTTATCCAGAGGTGCGCCGGTCTTACTCCTGGAATTCAGTATTGAGCCAGGAGTATCACAAGAGTAAGTCATGCTTACTCATCAAAAAATCTTTGTGAATCGATTCCAGAGAAATCAGTACCTGTGAGTCTCATCAGAGACATGACGCACTTCCAAATAAACAAACATTAAAGGTGGTTTTCAAACGGAAAGTCATAATTGTGACCTGAAAAGTTTCATTGGCTTCACAAGCATGACATTTTATGCAAGCAAATATTGCACCAAGCACAAATTAAGAAATGCAAGTGGTCTTTCACGGTTCTGATATTTAAGACAGGATTCTTCAGGAGGGAAAGAGCTTTTGATTATCCAGTGCGTTGATGTCTCAACATTTTCTACTGGAAACAGGGCACATCAGCATTGCTTTATGTTACTGGGAACCATCTCAAGCACAAGAGGGATAGTGACAAACTAAGTCGAAAAAAGTTGGAAAAACAAATTTACATTTTCAGTGGTGGAATGGCTTCTATGGAATTAGTTTCTAAATCTCACACACCCAAGAAAACCAACACCACTTCTCAGTCATGGAGCACAACTTTCTTTGAAGAGTGGCGAACTCCATTTACAGCACACAATTCACTGTCTGTTTTCTAACAAATGAAACAAATCTCAGTTATGCATGGGAAATTTACACCTCCCCTCCAAAATAGCTAAGCAGACATTTATAATATCCAATCGATGTCATCCGATGTATTTCAGGTTATCATCCATGAGTCTAGCCCAGTGCTTAATTTGAGCCGGCGGGGCCCATCAGCACTCATTTTGAGGGACCGGCACTCATTTTTCTCATCTGACATTTTCCAAGAGCAAGAGAGGGAAAAAAACACAAAGGGGAAAGAAGGAGGAAGAGAAAGTCGGGAAAATAGTCACAGATGGAGAAAGTAGGAACCTGAAAGAGTGGAATTAAAGGGGGAGGGGGTGTCTGGTAGTTGATAAAAGAAGAATGAGGTGGATTCCAGTCTATGCAGCCTTGGTATTTGGCGAGCAGCCCCAGACAAGGGCTTCTAAACAGAGCTTTGGTTTGGGCACCAGTACTTATTATTTTACTAATTAAGCAGCGGTCTAGCCTGATACAATAAACTCACTACCTCTGTCACACTGAACTATCATGGGATTCCCAATACCTCACCCAAAGGAATCTGTGGACACAATGTTCTGGTTATGTAGAACAAATCGCTCTGAAGTGGTTGCAATGGGATATGTTGGTACATTATAAAACCCTGAAAGTAAACAGAGGTGTATCCCAGTCAGTGTTATGTGAAAGCATCCATTGCAAATGCTTTGAAGACTGATCTCCAGATAGAGACCCTGAGATTCGAGTACAGACACACACTAAGACCAGTCCCACTGGTCAAGACATCGATGAAAGGACTAAAAACATCAATTTGTCCAATAGTTAATTACTGTCGTTTGTAATTTCTGCTACTTCACTGAACTGTCCCAGAAGGTAGGTATCCATCTTGCTAGTGACCCAATAGGACATTGTGGACAATAATGTCCAAAATATATTACAGAACCCATCATTTTCCTCCCACATTATCTGCGTATTTTACTAAAGAGATTTCTGCCATTTTCAAAAAATGCAACAGCTGACTTATTATTTTCTAAACCTCTTTAATGCAAGAGAACCTGCTTGGCATACCAGGTAATGTGAAGAGCCTTCTTCCTAGAGATCATCTCTCTACAATGGACAGTCTTGTACATCACGTGCATTACCTCCAAGGCTGGCCCGCTTTGACTCGAACTACTTGAATAAAACTGTTACGTCCATGTATCCTCCTTCATCACCAGGGTGCTGATGCATTCTCACACTATTTGTGAAGTCTGTATACATCATCAGCATAGGGAAATGGTCAATTAGTCTGATTCCTCTTGATCCCAGTGTTTCACAAAGAAAGTTGTAGAGACTTGTGGTCTCCTGAGCCAAAAAAAGAGCCTCAATTTTCTGACCCTTTGACGCACATTGTAGAGAAGCCTCTTCTCACTTTAGGCTGTCACTGGGCCAAAGAAGGGAAAGTTTAGGAATTGTCCTGTAAGAGTCTTCAAACAAGAAGCATTTCACTGAGGGCTCTGGCTTGGAGGAAGATAAATTTGCTTGTTTAGGATTAATCTTTATTTGGAGATTTCTGTGTGTTGTTGTCAATGAGCAATTAAGTTTTTCTGAAATATGATGCATCTCATTTAATGTAAACCCTCAAATGTGAGACAAAAGCCCTTCTTTTCACCAGTCAGACATCTTTACCTAACCCCTAATATGAATCTTCAATTCTCTATGACTCATCTATTGATTGGCTGCAAATACGTTTATGTTATGTTATGTTATGTTAAAAGAATTTGTATAGCACATGTACACCACATGGTTTCATGGCGCTTATAGAGGAGGTGAAATGCTGCTCATAAGATCAATCATTCATAGGCCTGAGAAAACAGCCAGGTTTTTAATTGTCTCCTAAAGTAAGAGTAACATGAAGACGATCTAATGTTGAGAGGGAGTGAATTCCAAAAAGATGGGGCTAATACCGCAAAGCGGGATCCACCAATTCTTTTCCGCTTATAGGAGGGAATGGCTAACAGAGACAGATGGGAGGACCGAAGGGCCCGGGCAGGAACATACCTCTGGATTAGATTGGAAATAAATTCTGGGCATGTGCCATGGAGTCATTTAAATATCAGGCATCCGACCTTGAATGCACAGCGTTGGGTTACTGGGAGCCAGTGCAGTTTCTTCATGAGAGGAGTGACATGGTTCCATCTTGGCTGGTGATAAATAAGTCTCGCTGCCTGATTTTGCAATAGTTGCAGTCTTCTCTAGATAGGTTAGGACATTTCTCCTAAGCTGAGAATTCAAAAACGTAACTAGACAATATACACTTTACATTGAACGCATGTTCTAATGAACACTCAAGGTTTTCCCGAAAATAGTAAAATGTCCTTGTGGTTGAACTTGTTTAAGACTATTTGTAGGAAGACATTCAATTTCCACTAAATAATGGTGGTCCTCTTTTGCGTGAAAAGTGGTACCTTGAAGTAATGCATTGTCTAAAAATGGCAGAAGCTGACTGCCCATTCTTAAAGTATTATACTCACAGACAATGGGCTAGTTTCTGAAGTAATAACCTTCTGACCAGACACAATTGCCAAAAGAGGTGGAGCTGAGGTTCTATCAATGTGTTCCCTTTAGGGATGATTAAAAGTGCTGTATGTTGAGACTGATATTTGGCTTCCAGAAGCAATTTTGAAAGGTTATGGTTAGGCAGACACAGTAAGAAAACTCTAAAATGGTAACTAGGGAATGTTCCTACTCAGATATTAAAGGAAATATGCCTAGGCAAGTTACGCTTAAAACAAAATACCATAATTTGCCTAGTCAAGCAGGCCAATCATTGGCCCTGACTTATTATCCAAGCTTCAATGAGGTGTCTCTCTGTAAACCTTATCTGCTCCCTCCTGAGCATGTCTCTTGGTAGGGTGCGGATTACCAGCGACGACAAGCAAAGGCACATCAGAATTTCATGCGTTACATCACAGGCAGAAAACCTGGTGTAGAGAAAAGAAAGATGGAAGTGTGCTGCAACTGAATGCATGATGACAGAAGATATGCCCCTTTGTGGCGATGAGGTGACAAGCCCCCAACATCAGGAAAGTGAGCCCAATGCAGGACAAAAAAGGTACCTTTTTAGCACAGAGTACATCAAGTGGCAATGTAAAGAAAGCATTGGGAATAGCAAGGAGTGTTCTGTGGACACTGATCTATAAATCTTGTAAGAGAACTTAAGATTGCTGCATATTCCTACCTGCCTTTCTGCACAAATGGAGGGGTGAGGCATGACCACCCTCTCCAAAATAGACAAGGGCCCTGGTAACAGGTGGGACTTCTTTAGCCCTCTGGTCAAAACAGAGATCACCAAGGGCATCAACCATCTCAAGGGATGAATAGGAGGACCCTGACACATAGAGGCCACATTACAGTAATGGTCTTGGTGGCTTCTTGTGAAGCCTTACATAAAAAAAGCAGAATGGCTGTTGTGGATACCAATCTCAGGAATGTAAACCAACATATGGCAGGTACTAAAAAAAACAAGCACTGGCAAAGGTAAAGGTCTAGGGTTAATGTCCTAACACAGCCAGGTAAGAGCAGACAGAGAGGGCTACAGTTGTAAAGTAGACCTATATCCCGTTCAATTCAAGTAAACGCATGGAGTGGAAGAAGATACCTAAACAGTCAATAGCATTAGGTGAGAGTTGAATACTCAACTGGGCTGAGCAAAAACTTGATTGACAAATCTCAAGCCAATGACTAAAATAGTCTGGTCAAAGAAAGTCAATGGATGAAAGGGGCCCACTTTATGCACATTGAAATAGGTCAAAATAGATGTCAAAACCCAGACCTAAGCATAAAGGTGCCAGAGATACTACAGTCACGTTGAAAGTGAAAGATGACAGAGACAGTCACCCAAGAAAAATACAGTAAATTCCAACCATGTCCTATAACATCTCTAGGAGGGACACTGTTCCCCTGCTTCACTGAAGGCACACACCTGCAAAATGTTTCCGGCAGATTTCGCTGACTGTGGCCACAACTTTGTGTTCACACTTTGAATAGCTCCTGTGAGAATCAAGTAAAGAGAGCGGACAGCCGCAAACACAAGTGCTCTAGGCGTCCACAAAGTGAATGAAGACAACCTTTAGGATGGGACGAAGCCCAACACTTGCTTTAAACAGGTGGCCTGTAGGGGTGTACTTCTCCATTACCAGCGAGAGGGGAAAGAAGTCACTCAATAGGGGATGGGGATGATCCCTACACTCTTGGAATAGGTAAGCCGCTGTGAAGGACTCCTAAAAACAACAGAAATTAAACAAACTATCTCAAGAAGCACCTGAAATTATTTGAGGCAGGAGTCCATACATCAACAGAAGAAGCTGCAAGCATTGGCAACCCGCAAATTTGGAGTTCAACAAGAAGGGATGGTACAAATATCCGTCAATGTACATATAGCGAGAGGCATCATCAAAAAGTTGACAGTTTAGGTGACACAAAAAGAAGAAAACAGAGGAACTTTATTCTGATCTGTAAACATTTAAAAATTACTTTTCTTTCTTTTAATGGCCCTGATTACTGTAAGTGGCCATTTAACTCCAGTGGGGATGTTAATGGCAATTACCATATCATATCGGAATTATGAGATATGTGGGAGCGCCGTGGATCTGTTTACTTTCATCTAGAGATTCCTCTGGGTCAAAGTCTGGAGTAAAATATGGAATTACTTAGGGTGTCAGACACAGAATTACTGATTTGCTCAATAATCCCTCATTTCTTAGTGGACCTTCAGGGTCCAACTCATAATGGGCTGGATCTGTCTCTGTTATCGATAACTCTGGGGTGTGAAAATACCTACCCTTTACCATGGTCACTCATAATGAGGGCCTAAGTGTTCCATCTACTCTGCAAGACATGCCTATTTTGATGGGGTGGTCTGGGCGTATGAGCTGTAACCTTGATCCTTGGCCCACAGTTTTGCATTGTGCTCTTTCCTCTACTTCAACTGAGTTTTCCTCAAGCAGATAAGCGTATCGCTGACATAAATAGTAAATAGTGTTCTCAAGCAGTGTAACCTAAAATAGGCGTATAACGTGATCTGCCTAAGCTGCGTTATCAGGGGCTTGGCAACCCAATCTCAATATAAGCTTATTTACATGATATGTTGACGTTTTAAATAAAAAAACAGACTATGACCCCACAAAACATAAATCTAGTCCATTATAAATCAAATCGCCCATTTAAGTTGTGTCCACCAAAAACCTAGTTGTCCCTTTGATACTCGAACATTATATGCTATTGTTACCGAACTCGAAGATCCTCTTTCAATCAGCATTGCTAGAACAGATCAGACTTGAGTGTTCCGCAGTAGGGGCTCAACCCAAAGAGCTACCCACAACTGCAAATTACTAAAGCTCAACCAGTTCCAAGGTTTTCTTGTCAGCTGCACTTCATCGCTCCTTCGACTGGCTGCAGCGCAGCAAAAAGTTGAAAGGGCAGCCTCTTATCTTGCGGGGCACTGCATGGAACATCTCCTGTTGCTATAAAAAGACTTGCTCTCTTGTTATGGCTGTAAAGAGCCCTTCCCTCTTTGTCACTGACAAAAGCGAGCAGGAGTATTAAGGCGGAGGCCACTTTCTCCTCCAGCCCTGCCCACCTGGATCACCGGGCTGCACGGGAAGATAAAGCAGACTGGAGTGTATACACTGCAGCTAAACACGCATATTGCTTTTCTTTTTGGCAGCAATTAGCTTTCGAAAAGTATGCTTTGGGGTCACGTGCTCTCCGCAAATCAAAAGCAGATTGCCCGTCCCCGCAGGCCCAATCAGGTTCCTGTGAGGGGCGTGCGCGCGCCAGCGTACTGCGGTCTGTCTGGCAGGCTCCGCGGTCCTCTTAATGAGGCGCTCTGCTCCGGTGTCCGCGAGGCCACGGGCGTTTTACGTACAGTCTGCTTTACGTTCCGTCCCCGATTTAACGGTCTCCAGGCCCCGTTTAAAGATGCCAACTGACTTCCACGTGCGCATTTGTCTGGGTTCCTTACAGCCTCCAGTCGGACTGAACGTTACTTTTTCCCGTCGGCCATGGATAAAACAAAAATGACTTCAGCTTTCCAGGAAACTATGTAAGAATTTGGAACTGGCCGACTTTTTATTGTGACCTACCAGCGGTTCCACAAAAGGAGCCGAAGGCCACGCTTTCAAATCTCACGAGTCCGGCTTGCATCACGTTCTGCGCTCAGAGTCTGCCGCACGCCAAATATCCCCAAAGCGAGTGAAACCACTCCTGTTCTCCCCGCAAATGGCCACACTCACCCTGTGCCCTCCGCTTCCTGACAGGTCTGGCTGAAATCCATGCTCTACACCTGAGTTGTCTGAAAATATTGCAGAACTTATTTCAGTTAAAAAAGGAGATGCGTATTAACATTTTTGGGGATTCTTCTACTCTGGATGGAGTATGTATTTTTTTTTAAACTTCCTTCTAAGTCTTGAATAAGTGAGGAGAGGCCAGTAGCGGGTGCCAGTGTCCTTGGCAGAAAGTCTGAACGAACTCTTGGCAAGCTGGTTTAACCATGGCTGTAAACCATTGTTCTGGGCTCAAGTGTTTGATAGCACAGCCCCCTCCAAAGAAGGGCACACCTACCTGGCATAGGGTCCCCAGATGACTCCCAACTTATCAGGAACACCCTGTCCCAGATGTGGGCTTTCCTTTTTTCAAATCATTGTTTTCAGGTGTTTCAGTCGAATTGGGTGCATTGATAGAGCCAGAAATACAACCCCCAGAAAGCAATAGGTATAGGTTGTTTCTGGAAAGCTCAAGACTGGAAAATGGTGTCCCTGAGGACATGGAGTCTTTTCTAACCTTAGCTTGTGGGAGCCACTTCTGTTCTTTGGTGTGCGCCCTGAATATCGAACCCACTATCGCTGGGATAAAATATTTAAAAAAAATATTACAGGTAATTACATTTTCTATACTGAACTCCACTTGTATGTACCTATGAGATACATTTATCTCCTAGCTATGTAAATGTGGAGTTAAGAATAGTAAATCTAAACTTCACTATATGCACTTACCTTTCACTATTTTGACATAATAGCCTGTGCTCGATATTCTTGTACCACTATATTGCTGGTGTCAATACGCAGAAGTAAAACCCTGTTCTTTGAACACCAGTACCACCACCCTAATGGCACAGCAAAGCATGGTTCCTGACCGAGCATGCCAAGTATTGGTTCAATCCATCTTAACAGAGAGACTAACAGATCATTTTAGGTGAACGCTGTTCAAAGACCTACCCACATCTGCAATGATCTGTCCTTCCTCGGTTTAATGGTAACACTTTCCCAGTAGTTTGTCTTATCCTGTTTGCATCAATCTCTTTAATGTAATAAGCTCACAACAGTTAAATTGTTCTGAGCATCCAATTACTTTTGAAATTCGAGGACATGCAAAGAATTTACCACCATGCCGATTTGCTCTGTCATCCAGTCTGGGTGCCTTACGACTGATTCTACCTCTCCTCCTCCAAGATCAAATTCCTGCCTCTGGGAAATGAATATACAATATCCACTACAAGAACACCAAAGCACATGCATCCATTTTAAGTACAGGAGTAAAAGCCCTTGGTAATCATCTCCACTCATTCTTGTCATATAAGAGCTGCATCAAGTAATCTTCGGAGGCAGGATTTGGCCTCCTACACCTACTATAGATGGCAATCCTCTCATCGCCCTTCAACTATGGTGGAAAGCTAAGCTCTTACTGTGCCTGAGCTAGATTTACAACACCTCCCTACTGACATAAACAAAGCATGTACAGAGCAGCAGGACAAAACCCCATACAGCACATCCCAATCCGTCCCCAATTATTTACATAGGTGCACCCCCGAACAGTATCCACTACTACTCATACTACTGCTGAGGCAGAAACAGGCATCTAAAGGATGAATCAGGGAGCACTCTATTAGAGATATATAGTTGGTGTAGTCCAATATCGTGAAAACTGAGGATGAAACTTTTCAATATTGTGGATAAATTATCTTTATTTTCATTTCAAAACCGAGCTTCATACAGCCTTTATTTCCATTCCAAGAGTAAACTCATACAGCCAACAAGTTTCGTTCAAGCAAACTTCTTCAGGGCAAAGTAATATAGTGAGGATCAGATCCTAATAAATCTGGCTCATTATATTAGTGCTGTTTGCTTGATTTTTTTATCTACGTCCATAGTAGAAGGAACGGTAATCAATACCCGAGTCGATATCTATACCTAATGTTGATGGTGGTGTGCAAAGCCTGTAGCAACATTTGATAAATGCAGCTAGCTGGTGTATCCCTGAAGTCTACAGAAGTAAGCATATGTTCCCCATTCAATGACACCTCCATTGACTACTTTTCAAAGAGAGCGGTATTGTCAAAAACATATGCGTTAACCACAGGCTGATATACAAAAAACAAAACAACCTTCCCATGTACACGAGCTGCTGTCTTTGCTTGACCACCAACAATCTTCTTAAAACTGTTCCCTCTGGCCATCCATGTACCAAACCATCATCAAAATTCTTCTGGTGAGCGAGCTTTCCCTGTCTTGTATCCCAAATATTAAACTCTCTCCTCTCGGATACAGACGTTGGTAAATCTGATCCAGTTGGAAAAAACTAAAGCTGGTACTATTCTAGCGGTCGCTGCCCATCTCCTTCCTGCCCACTTGCTGAACTGGACCAATCACAATCCCCAGTCTCCTCTGTAGTTCATCCAATGGCAATATACTGCATTTTATTTACAGTGCTATTATCTAATGTTGTGTTTAGAACTATGAACTGGATTTTATTGCCATAGTCTACTCATTTACATACCTTAGGTCGGTTCTATCATGTTTGCTAAGCCATGAAAAATTATAAATACAATTATACCAGGCGTTCTATCTGCAGTCCCATTCAACAATACAAACGTTCTCAGTTGACACTCACGAGAGCATGGTTAGGAAGAGAACTGCTGGGTCCTAGCGCGCTCTGCTGCCGTCGTTGTGAATATCTATTGTTTGATGTCTTTCGCTGGCAGGCCTTTTGAACCCCATTATTCACCCTTAAAGACCCACAGGCAGCTTCTATGAATTATCCCCACAGAAGATATACGTGCAACGTGCACGATCTCCCACATGATTTACCTACAAAGTTCAGCTCACGTGTATGTCAGCCTGTCCTCGCCCCTCCGTTCATCAGCCACGCCCACAAACCCTCATGAATGTAATCACCCCAAACCGTGTTGTTCATATGCACAATATAATTTGCTTCGTACTGATAGATAAACATCATGTCACAGAGCTTGCACAGTATACTCACTGCTTCTTCAACGAATAGTACCACTTTTATTACAATTTGGCATTAAAAACGAGTACACACCACAATAGACAAACGCGTCAAAATCAGCAAGCCCCACAGACAATGTAACACTCCAAGCCCGAGACAACCGGAAGCACCGGAAACGAAGAAAGAAACAAAGAGTAAATGAAACATGCCCAGACTGACAGAATGTACGTATTATTTGTGCAACAGTTCATTCCATGGAAAGAGGCGGACTGAGGGAGAAATAGTATTAAAATGCAGACATCGTGTTCGAAGGCCAGTCGAAAATACTGAGATTTCGTCTTTTTGCAATAAACCTGCTTGGCTCTGGCCCACATACATTTGCACTCCAGGTTAGCTGCTTCTAAGGAAGTTGGGCTGTAAAATACATGGAACTCCCAGTTCTGGTGAGGATGGTATTCAAGCATGAGGACAAACCACCACAACAGGCACAAACATTCTCATTAACAACCCCAGAACCACCGTTTCAGCAAATCAAATATGCATGCAGTCAGCAGGGCAAAGCATTTTACCTTTAACTAGCGCCCACCTGGCCGCGCGCAGATTAATAATCCAGGGTCCGCGTGCCTCTATTGTGCAGGCAGGAGGCTTTCTCTCCAACAAGGCTTTTGCGCAAATTTCCAACAAAAACTGAGTGTGACCATCCAAAAAGTTCACAGTTCACCCAAGAGTGCCGCCGAGCTCCTCGCTAGCGCGCCGAGGCTGTTCCGCGGATCGCCCTGGCCGCGCAGTAACCATGACATCGCGAAACACAGCCGATTATCTGTCTGAGCTCCCCGGGAACAATGGCCATCTGTATTTTATCAATCACTTGTCCGCTGCGGACGGGGACGGTGTGACAAAGCTGGTCCAGCAACAAAAACCTCATCTGCCAGAAAGATGCAACTTCAATAATTAGGGGATAGGGGCGGATCAGATCCGCCACGGGAGGGCTCCATTTCAGGGTAAATGCTATCGCTGGCTGTACTGCTCGGCGGATAAAGAACGGTAAATCGCCATTTGTCACAATGTGACACAAGGAAAGGTAGGAAAAAATAAGTGAGAGGCTGTTAAGGAGTGTGGCTTATGCAACAATGAATAAACACATACATAAAAAGCACGGCCTTCTTTATGTTCCCCTTGGCTCCCTCAGCCACAAAGTACAAAAGTATCTTGACTTAAAAATCTATTTTAACTGCTGGTTCCGTGGTCTTTTTGAGCCAACATCTCTCTATACCTGACAAAAGTGCACTGGATTCCTATGCTATTACTAGGTCTAAGTTAGTCTTATTGTGGCACAGGTAAACATACCACAGACGCGCTCTAACAGTTGACCTCCTTGGGCTCTGTCACCTTGCATGTTGGTGTAAACTCTAAATGCCACACTAACACGTCAATACTTTATACCTATCCCACCGACTAAACGCATCAACACAACCATCTTGGCCTTAAGGCCGCTTCCAATTCCCTTACTGAATTGTCCAGCCTGGTTGTCTTTTCTCTTTCTATTCACCTACTCAGGGCCGGACTGGCTACCGGGCATTCCTAAGTAAACAATGCAAAACCAAATGGTTTTAAAGTATGCTTTAAAACCATTTGTTTTGCTTTGTTTATTTAGAAGTGCATACAGGTCCCCATCCACAAAATCAGCCCCCACCGCAGTGAAATCGGCCCCCAGCTCGGCAGCCCACCAAAACGCCCGGTAGCCAGTCCGGCCCTGCACCTACTAGACATTCCTCACCTGACCTACTAGGCCTCTGACAAGCTGCATGCACAACGGCCCTGGGTCACCAGATTTCAAAAACTACTACCTACAACAACATAACTCATTTTCTATATTCCGGGTCTAAGTACCTTCATTTATCAAGAAACAACACAGAGCCCCCTGACCAACCTGCCCTTGCCACCACGTGCAAGCTTTCCAATCCATTACAGAATGGAAGCAGGGCGGTGGGTGTACATGTCTTGCCATAGGTGTGTGGAGCATTATGATGCTGGCCAATCTGATTATGATATAGTCTGTGCATCCCCATTAGCCTCGTCATGTCTCTGAGTGCCACCACCCGGGACCACTTATTTGGTTAAGATGGTGTTGTTTGTTTACCTCACATGTGAATACTGAGAAAACTTGCTGGATGAATGACACAGGCAGAGTCTAACTCTAAAACCCACTGGCAGGGAGTACACATGCTGTCCCAGATGTAATCAATTCTTCAAAACACACCTGAATGTGGTCCTGGCACAAATGTTGCCTGTGACATTCAGCAAGGAAGTCATCCTGTACATTTGTCGGTGAGGCTGATTGCAGCTTTAACCTCGTAGTGTTAATCATATCTCTACAAGTTCTTAAATGTTTGTCCGCGTGCATTGCTGTGGACTGGGCACTGCTCTTCTATGGCACGCTGAGGTGGTGGTTCCAAGCACTGATATCAAATGTGCTGGTCTCTTAAACAATAAGGCTCCTAGCATCGTGGAGTCGTCTGAAAACATTAAACATAAGTTCTTACATTTGGAAACAATCCACTGTTATCCTACGGCAAGGCACGAGTGCCTTGTGGAGCATGTTGATGGGGTTTGGCACTATGAGCGGGATCTTAACAGCATTAGATCTGCACATGGTGAAAGTGCACTGAATACATCAATCATGCTCAGCCCTAGGTTTCTCAAAACAAAGGTTTAGAGATGGACATTAACACCCTTAAAACTTCGAATCACAGAACAACCAGATTTGGTCAAAAGTTACTCCAAAAAGGTTGCAAGTGGTCCTTTTGTGAACATTAGGTAGCCACTACCCAAGAGCCCAGTTTAATAACTGTTGATCACCCTACCTCAATTAGGAGGAGTAATTTGAAATGCGATGCACCGCCTTTGTCAGCTTGGATGTGCCCATGGACAATTTAGAGTCGTTTTTGCTCTGTGCAAATCCCGTAACACACTCAACCTCAACGGGGCAGCTGCTTAGGCCCAACTTCTACATTTGTGTCTGCGCATACGCCCTTGTGTTCATAAATGATTCCATTGCAGTTATGAGCCAGTATAACCAGAATGAAATGTCCAATCAGCACTATGGCTGGTGTACGCCCAGGTAAGAAAACCACATTCCCAAATTTACATTTGTTCGGCTAAGCTTGCTGCAGACCGCCAGGCACACTTGTTAAAAAAAAATGGTACGAGTACAAAGTATGCCTCTGTGCCTAATATGCTTTCCTACCAAATGCAGACGGTCCTCCCAGCAGCTGGGCAAGAGCAGCACGCGCCCTTCAGGATGTTTATACATATGTGAGCCGGTTCGGGTCCCGTTAGCAACCGCATTCTTTATCCACACACCTAGCAACTGCCGTGAATCCTAATTCCAGTTTCCACCCAACCAAAGTGCCCCAAGAAGAAACAGCATAACTTCAGAAGCCCAGGACCTTTAGCTCTGCTTATTTTGCCAAATCACAATGATCCTGTTGTAAGGATTATAACTTTGGACTACTGAGGGAGCACCACTTGCATGATGTTTATAAGCTACCTGGATTTTAGCGAAGCCATCAATGCTCCACTAAGTATAAGTCCAATTAAGAAGTAGAACAATCTAAGGGTGGGGTCTAATGTGGTTAAACATGTCATGGATTGGAGAGGTGACACGCAGCGGAATGTAAGTGAATGGTGCGCCTTCTATAGGAAGGACGTGGAGAGTGGGACGCCACCACCATCAATTCTCAGCTCTTCAAAACACTCACACGTTACTCTGCAGAGAGGATAGAAGAGGTGGTTCAGCCATCTGTAGTTCACACATAGTTTAGCTTTAGTCTTAGAAGGAATCTGAAACAGAAGGAACAGCTGGGAGAATGGTCTCAGAGCTGGCAAAGAAAGCTCAGTGCAGCCATGAGCAAAGTCAAGCATTTGGGGCACAGATACCCAGGTTCAGTGATGATGTTGAAAAGGCTCCGGGCATTAGAGAGGTGTTTGGTTTAGACTATTAGAACACCTGAAATGGGGTAAATAATATTAAAAGGCTGTGAGGAGAGTGTGAGGAGGTGTGAAGTTCATACACAGTAGCAAACGTAGTAAGTGAAAGGAAACTCTGTGACTACTGCGTGTGCCATTGTGTGAGGCATCATCTATAACACTGTGCCCAGTTCGAGAAAATACATCTCTAAACAGACAAACTCAGATGAACAGCAATCCATAGCTACACTACTAACAAGCAGCAGAACCCATAGGCTTCACAACAATGACCGAAGAATCTCCTGGAGACCTGAGGCTTTAAGCACTACCCAAATATCAGAAGTGCAAATACAGTTCAGGCAGGTGTGCACTGAAGAGAAGGCAGTGGGATGTGCTAGAGTGGTGTCACCCAAATTTCAACCAAGGCAGACAATATACAAGGAAAGCATTTTGACTGACTGGGGCCATTCATGGGGGATATTTTCGTGTACCATTTTTCACAGCAAGGGCACTAGATGAAATGAATCGCATTCCATCAGCAGTGTGGAGTTAAAGAGAGCCAAATAACTGAAACTAGTCGGATACAGACACAGGGCAACCTATAGTGGTGACGAGATGAAAGATAAAACTAGAGCCCAGAGTGGCTCTTGTGGGTGGATGCCAGACTGGGTGGAGAAAGGAGATGGCCCTAGCTGCCCCTTATCTGCTGGGAGATAATGTCTTGTTCCCCATGCCTAGCTAGGGTGACCAGATGGCTCCATGTCACCACTTTTCCATACCTGGACTTACTTTGACATGTTATTGCATTGTGGGAGTTGAAGCCTTGTTTTATTTTAATTGCGGTGATTGGCTCAACACACTTTCTAACCTTGCAAAAGGGACCATGAAAAAAGTACCTCTACGAGATTAAAAGTGAAAGTGGACACTTACCGCCAATAGCATAGTCTTGCACGAGGACCTTGCCGCTTTCTCTCCCACAAATTCACGGAGGAACCTCTGTTTACAAACGGGAAGCGTTCCCTGTCACGGTGCTAGAAGCACAGTGACTGTTGCCAGACTTTTCCTCTACAACCCCTGCGCATAGGGTGGCCAGACAGATAGGCACGCGTCTAAAGCGCGCAGGCAAATCACTTGGGTGGGTAATCCGAGCAACACTAAAATGTATCCAAACAAACGCAACTTTCCCTGCGCTCTACCTCAACAATACCAGCACAGATGCTGACATCATCCGTGTTTTACTTGCCAGAAGCAAGCAACTCCGCGATGGGAACTTACACAGTTCGGAACAGGGCGAGCAGTGTGCACAGAAGGCAGAAAAAAATATACCAGTCGCCCATACCTACTTCCCAGATAGTAGCAAAAACACTGCCGCAAAAGACGCCAAAGAAACTCGAACAAAGGAACTCTTCGTGCTGACTTAGTTCTCAAAAGGATTTCTCGTCTTACTCGCTGCTTTGTTTTTAAGTTGGAACGCCTGCAGGATCAAATTCACAGTGTAGAAACCAGATCCTTGCTAGGTTTCCCCGTCCTTACCTCCTGCACAAAGGGGCAGCTCCAACCCGCGGGATCCGGGGATGCAGTCTGGTACTCGGGGCTCCGGGGGTGCAGCCTCCTGCTTCTCGGGGCTCCGAGGGTGCAGCCTGCTGCTCCGGGGCTGAATCCTGCACCGCCCAGGACCCGGCAGCCAGCACAGGGAGTTCCACACAAGCCCGGGGAGGCGGAGGAGGGCGCACGTAGCACCGTTTTCTTCCCCCCTTCGCCGTCTTTCCTTCCAAGTCCGGAAACTCTGGCTAACGCTCCGAAAGGCTCGGCCGTTGGAAGCTAAAAACAGCTCGTCGTGTTTTAGTCATTCGGCTACACCCTGCGTGTGCTTCTTTCTTTCCACTGCCGCGGCGGAGAGCGGGTGTCTGTGGGGCGCTGGCAGTGATTAGCCGGCGTGGCTTGGCACATGGCGCGCGGCCACCGGGGAATACACGCTGCCGGGGCCGTCCGAGCGCGCATTCCGCCGCGCTGTGGTACTTGTGCGCAGCCAAAATCTGACACTTGTGTGTTTTGTCATATTCGTTTCTCGGCAGAGGCGTGTGGAGTGCACTTGAGCATCCCCTGAGCACGCCCTTGGCAGTTGTCACTCACTCTCACAACCACACGTGGAATGTGGGAGCCCCGTAATATTCGTGTTTTCGTGTCACATCCTGAACCACAATTTTATTGCTTTCCAACCCAGTGTACATTTCCACTGAGAGCCTTGCTTGAACCACACAGCGTTCCTCAAGGCGGACGTCCAAAAAAATCCAATTATTATTAAAGATACTTATTGTAAAGTATAAATAATAGAAGACGCGCTGAAGAGGTAAGGTAGAGTCCTCTTTATTCAGTCATCCACGCTCCATAACGGACACAACTGTCATCTGCCTGAGCATTCTAAAGCAGGCTCCTTTGGAACGTTCAACCAGTAACCAAGGAAAGGGGAGGAAGGGACAAACCATTATTATAAAGTTCACATAGATTGTTATTGTGAATATTTACATGAGATATAGAATATACTTATTAAACTACAACAATACTATTATTACTGCTATCGGTATAATTATTACTTTTTTGATATTCATTATCATTCATCACTATTCCAATATTAACATTTTATTCTCAAATATATGTGTATTATGTTTTATCATGTATGTTATTTGCTATCCTGGCCAGTATTACCTTTAACATTGTTATTAATATTGATATTTGATCACCACCATCATTATTATATTATCCCACAACCAACAGATTGATGTGGCCTTAGTGCAAACTTTTCAACTGTTGGCCACGGAAGCCTGAACTCTGGGCTTGGACACATTATGGGATCTTTGGTGAATCAGAAAGGACTCCTAAATCGCTGTGGGGTCAGTACTCAAAGAGCAGATGCAGCTTGGAGCAGGGATCGTCCAGCACCCGTTTACTCACAAAATCTAGCATGAACACATCCTACATACGCCAACCAACTAAACTGTCCATTTCCCTGAGGGAATGATAGTAAGCAGTTCAGTGACCGGTCTCACTCCAACCAACACATTCCCTCGCTTTACAAACAAGTCAACGTGCTATAAGCACATGAAAATACCATCAAAATAATGAACACATTTAAAGTACAAGGTTGACAAAAAAGCAAACCATTAATGACATGAATTTACATTCATCATAAGATCCTTAAACTGATCAGGTAACTTCTTGGTCCTATCGTCCCGCGTGTTGGTCCTCCTCCAGGTTGCCTATATATCCTCTTCCACATCTGGCTGCATCCAATATTCAAGTTCTCAAGTACTTATTGCCTCCTGATCTTCATTGTCCACGTTACACGAAGTAACGCTGTTCATCACGCAGATTCCCAACTTTACATTCTACAAATGCTTGTCTTCAGTTAATTAACGCTCACCACCAACCCCATCATTAATACCTTTTACTCATTATTTTGCCTTCGCCTCTAGTTCAACATTTATTGACACAACTCATATTCCATATTCTACCCCTTGATATTCTTAAGGTATTACTCATTTCACTTTCACCTATTAATTTGGAAGAATCCCAGAGTATCTCTTTTTCATGAAACATGGTTGTGAACTCCCATCCAATCATCTACACCCATATAACTCTTACTGGCACATCTCGTCTTATAAGTATGTTGCAATGTTGCCCTTAACTTGTGCCTTGCATGTAACATTTCTTGTCCATCAACACTAATACTCATTCCCAATGGCCCAAAACAACCAGCATAACTTTGTGAAATGTTTATCATCACGCAGTTTTGCAAATAGTGTTTTGCTGGACTCAATCCATTTTGCTTCACCCTGAACAAGTTTGCCAATTGTCAACTTGGCATATTAACCAGAGACTCCTATGTGTTATTGGCTGCCATGACAAAATAGCACATGTAGCTAGCTGGATTCACTACTTTCTCATTCCATTTCCCTGTTACTTTGGTGGGTGCACAACACCACCACACTTCTAATATTAATTCTTCCAAAGTAACCTCAAATTTCTCTAGACACACTGTGCGCCCCTTTATCATACACAATTTCAATAGGTGAAGCATCAAGAGAAAAATATCTTCAGTAAATTGCCTAACTACCTCAGTATTTACCACTTAAACAAACCATCTGGCACATGCATCAAGGTAGGCTTTTGCGATTCCTTAATTGCGATTATTAAGGAATCGCAATTAAGGAATCGCAAAAGCCTATGCATGTAGGAATCGCTATAAAAATAGCGATTCCTAAACATTCCTTAATTGCGACTCGCAAATTGCGAGTCACAATTAAGGAATGCCGTCCCATTCATTCCTAGGGGCCTACAGGCCCCTAGGAATGAATTGGAAGATTGCATGCGCAATTTGCGAGTACCAGTAGGTACTCGCAAATTGCTCATGCAATTTCAGAGATGCAAGGTGTCAAAATGACACCCTGTTGCACCCCTGAAATTGTGATGTGCACCCATGTTGCGCACACACATGCCCCAAGGGCATGTGTGTGTGTAACCTAAAACTTTAAAAAATGCATTTTAGTGCATTTTTCAAAGTTTTTGCAAATTACAGACAAGTTTGATTTGTCTGTAATTTGCGGTCCCAAATAGCGAAATCGCTATTTGAAAGTGCTTCTAGCATTGCATTTAAGGAATCGCAAATTGCGATTCCTTAAATACAATCGCAATTTAGGAATTCGCAAATAATTGCAAATTCTTAAATTGCGCATATGAAACACTTTCATGCATCTCCAAAGGCCAATTTGCGATCGCAAACGGCCGATTTTTGCGAATCGCACCGTTTGCGATTGCAAAAACCTTTGTTGCATGTGCCCCCATATCCCTGGTCACTTTGACAAATATTTGACTATGACTATGCAATGATTATGGCAAAGAACAAAAAATATATATTACGTAAATATTTATTGTATGCTAGGTGTTGCTGGTAACTCCACTAGCAGCATCACTAATACATTTGATTTGTAACTTGCCTACCAGAGCAGACACTGCGCTTTCTTGGATTCTGATCTCCTGCTCTTCATTTATAGCAAGCCACCAAACTCTTTCCGAACCATTAATTTCATCCACTCCAAGTGCCTTTACCTCAGCACCTCAGTCCCAGTGTCACAAAGAGAAATCTCAAATCCTATTACAGTGGTAGAGTTTAGGGAGGGGGCGAGATCTCACTCATCCACCATCCTTGCTTCTTGTGGCCAACGTAAACCATCTGCAGTCTGCTTGCAAGCAGCTACAATGCTTTACTCTAACAAGTAAGGGCTACTAAGATGACTGGGCTCCTACCATTGTTCCATCCCCCACAGACTTTGACTGGTGCCTCACTTATGATGTGCTGCCTATGCTCTTCTCCATACTGACACATCACCCCAACTCAGGGAAACTAGCAAACACCTGAAATACAACCACATGCTACCAGTTACTTTCTCTCAGTAAACCCAAGAGCAATCAATCCTCCATTTTATTATCCCCATGATGTTGGCGGAGAGGGCTTTTCGAGAAACAGTGAAGCTGGCTGGTGTTCATGACATGGTACAGGCATGTCGGAGCTCTTTGAGTTTCCTCAAAACTCGTATGTTTAGGCGGAGCTTCACATTCCAAGGTAACACGATCAAATGTGAGGTGCAGCTTCAGCCCCTATCCAATGTCATCATAATCCATGCTGACAGAGACCCACAGCATCAGTTCTCCACAACGAGTAACTGACACCTTAGCACTAGTCCTAAAACCAACAAACTGAGTATCATGGCCACCCTTTTAAGTGTTTCTAAGTGACCAGAATGAGATACGTCAGTGTTTTACAGAACTGTTAAATAAATATGGTTGTTACTTTCCCATATAGACTCAATGTGTGTAAAAAATTAATAAATAATCACAAGAAGCCATTTATGGCAGATTGAAATATATGAAAAATAACCTAATTCAGGAGTAATGTCTTCTCAACAAAAAATGTGTGCCTTATTGTATTATTGCCACTTTATCTGACATTTTATGGGCTTATCGGGTGGGAGTTCACTCGTGATTTCTTTGAACTTTAACAAAGCTAGAAGTTCTTCTGGATTTTAGGTATCATTATGTCTGACGCAACCATTTTAACAGCTCCAAAATGGTGATAATACAATACTGAACACCATACAAAAAGAGATGAGCGCACATGATAGAAACCTTAACAAATATGGCTGCTGAAGTTCAGCATTTCTTTGAAGAAGGAATGGTGCGGAAGTCACATGGGAACAGAAAGATCATATTCGTAGTAAAAAATATAGAATAACCCTCAAGAGTGCACCAGGAAACAATAGGTTGCAGCATCAGAATGATTCCACAGATTTTCAGCAAAAAACGCCAAATTAGCAATAAACTGTTAAGTTTTCTATTATCTATCATGACAGCATACACAGAAATTAGATTTTATTGTAAAAATTAGTCTTTTATTTTTTATTTTCCTAGTGTGCTCAATAGTAACAGTGAAAAATACTGTCATTCTTGACTTAGAGAAAAAAAATACTGAAAGCGGCCTTCCTCCAACAATTTTAAAAGAAGGATCGGAGAAAGTAAAATAGGGAGACAGGAGAGATATCAGAACGATCATCTATTTTTATAATATTTGGGTTTAATCCACACCCGCATAGAATATAAAGATTCAATATGATCACTCATATTTCATGCTATTTCCTTGCTAGCCCTTTAGCAATGATTTTCGCCACAGACTCAAGGAAGAACAGGCCACGAGCTGGAGCAAGGTTTTGATTCTGAAGTGCCCCGGCATGCTAAAATCCCGTGAGACTTCACCATCCTGTTGCAGCAATGTAGTGTGTGCAGTGGCTCAAGTTGACAAAAGTGGCCCCTGGCTCACAACGAGCCCTCAGGCATGCCAGCTGTGTGAACAGGAAATCAAAGGGAGCAAAGGTACAAGTGTGATGGAAAGTGAAGAAGGAAAAGGAAGGTAACTCAGACTCTGAATCAGACACCGGGGAAGGGAAGATGTAGTAGAGAGGAGCTTGGTGCATGATGTACAGGTGGGCATAAATCAGAATGGGACCAACTTGCAGCGCTGAAGAGACTTACTGCCATGTGGGCTAGGCTCCAGAAGTTTCTGGAGGTGAGCGCTCAGCGGACCCTTTGGTCTACTAAGATGACGTAGTCATAATGCCTGAACTACTCTTACTGATGCAATAAACTATTAACTGATGGGTGGGAGCTTGGTCAGGCCTGCGGAATTGGGAGGGCAACACCGGAAGGCACAACGGCCTGGGGATTATTTACAGTAATAACGTTGCAATTTATATAGAAGTGGTTCAACTGCAGAATTGAGCATTTAGGCGACATTCTATTGCTGTGGTCTGGGTACTGAAGAGATTCATAGTGCCTCGAAGACAACATACAATGAGAGTATCATGCCTGCTTATGGGGTGAATCAGGAATGCCCAGCTGTCGGTGTTGGCACCTTGGCTGAGCTTTTGGTGATTTCAAGGATGAAATGGCGTACGCCATTGAGAATTTATATATATCGAGATACCCTGATCCTCAAATTTTTTACGCTGGGAAAAACAGGCTAGGAACTGAGATATGCACTGCTGACGAACCAACTCTGTAATGTCATAGGGGGATAAAGAGATACAGAGACTGAATCTATAAGTGAATCTTTCAGACACCACTCCAACCACATTCTTCTTCTCGACAGCAGGGAGAAGCGTATTAAGAAAGTAGTGGTAGGCTCCTCACAAAGACCAGCTCTATGCATTGGAAGTCGCTCAACGCTGAGTACTAAGCTAAGGGGTGTAGGATCTAGGGTCTCTTCCAACGCCAGCAGAATGGACAATCGCTGAGGGGGTACTGAAAGAATGCTGACTTTCAACAATGTACGTTAGGCACTGAGGAGAGGCTGAAAGACAAAATGAATCAATTGGTCAATAACACAAAGGAAAAGATCTGAAGGTGGCGGTGGAGACTTTTCCTCAATGAATCAGCATGGTCACCGCGAGCGACATCTCCTATTAGAGCATTCATACTGACATCAAGGAGGGTCCATGGAGAAGACGGACAAGTGGTGGGTGGGGAGTTCTATATTAGCTATGCTATTAGAGGCTCACCGCAGGAGGACATAATAAAGGTGGCTGCAGTAAATGATGCTCTAATTGGAGGGCTTATGTTATATCCTGATTGTATTTATGTATACTTCCCAGCCTAGCTGTCTCCTAGCTGCTCAGCCAGAGTGAGAGTTGGTATTGGAATGTTGGTGTGACTGTGATGCGTGGAATGCTTGGGTGCCTGTGTGGATGAGTGGTGACAGTTGGAGATGGGCTGAGCAGCAGGCAGGCTGCTCCTGGTGGGGCTGGCGTATGAGCTGAAGAGGCTGGAGTATAAGGATAACCAGACTTATATACAGATGTACATATTTACAGTGCAACTAAGAAGCTAATAAAGTAATACATGAAAGACAACTCGGCTACATCTGGTAAGACACAACAGCTTAGATGTGCAAATGTTTTTACAATTTGAGCTTGGCATTGCTGTAAAGGAGAAGTGCTTTCCAGGGGATAGAAGGAAACACTAAATCCACATGATCACTTCACTCTTCCATTAATTAAGTTTTCCAAGAAACAAGGCACATGCTGCAGGTGAACGGAAGCACATTTTCACTTTCAAAGAATCCGGGGAGTAAAACTCCACGAAAGGCACTAAAGAACAGATGGCAGCGCCAAACGAACATAGGAGATATTCCATTTAAACAACTCACCAAAACAGACGTCCCTCCTCAATGATTTACTTGGCCGGCCAAACATCCATGCATACTTCTATTTCTGAGCTGGGTTGGAGAAAAGCAGCAGGCTACAAAGCAGTGTCTGAGCGGCAGAGCAGGCCGCTCAGACCAATCCTGGCGCTGCTCTCTCAGCAGGAGAGCAGTGGCAGGATTGGCTGGTTAGCCTCTGCCTTCCCAGAGACTGCTGGGAGAGCTCTGAGGCAGCTGTCGGCATCGGAGGCTGAGGCGAAAAGTACGTTTAAAAAAATTTGTATTTTCCCTTCCTACACCCCTTGCCCGTCCGTCCCCACCCTCCACTTTCATGTTGTGGCAGCCGCCACTGGTCACAACTGCAAGGCCCTGGTAAAAGTTAGAGCACTTGGATGACGTATCAGGCGTGTAGGAGGCTACGGTGGAGAGTGCTTTCGTTACACACGTCTCAAGTCAATTACTGTAGGAGTTCATTGCTGCTGCGCCACACCCTGCATTTGCCCTCAGAAAGATGATATAATTGATCTCCCAAGTCCTAGAACTTCTGCTCAGATCACAGATCCATGTTCGGTGTCTTGTTGCTTCTTTGTGTTCTGCTGCTGACTGCGCATGGGCTCCCTGCGCCTTCGACTTTGTTTTGGGATACAGTGATGCAAACCAGGCTACAGTATTTCACGAAGGAGACTAATGTTAAGGTCTGGCATTTGAGGCAGCTTTAGCTTTGTTTTTCCACAATATTAATTCACAATATACATACATTGAGACGGGCTTTTGGTCAGCTGACTTCATCCATTGGTCTGATAAATTGTCATTCATGTAGGAGAGTAGGATCTGCTTCACAGGGGTACCCCCACTTTTTGCTGATACTTCACTGGTTTTCGACATTAGTCTGGCTGGGGCCCTGCTATTCAGAACCCCAGCCTAGCTGTTTCCTCTTTAAAAGGGTCTCCATGTGCCTTAGGCACATCACTGATTGGGATCTGGAGTGCCCTTGTAAGTCCCTAGTATATGGTATACTATGTACCAAGGGCATAGGTACCTCAGAGGCCTGCCAGGGGCTGCAGCATGTATTATGCCACCCCTGGTAGGCCATCCAAACTGGCACCACAGGTCTGCTACTGCAGCCTGGGTAAGGTGGTGCATGCACCCCTTGCTGTGGTATAGGTTACCTATATCACTAAATGCATACACACATATAAACCTATAAGTCACTCCTAAGGCAGGCCTTATCAATCCTAAAGGCAGAGTGCATGGTTCCTATGTGAGAGGGTGCCCCTGCATGAGCAGGGCCCCTCTGCAGCGTTCGGAGACCATCTCTGATGCTGTTTGTAGTGCAGCCTGACCATATACTCTTAAACGCATTATATCCTCGCGGTAAAATGCTAACTATGGAATGGCTGCACCGAAACATGTCGTGTTTGGTGTCAAACATCTTGGAATACTACCCCCCGCCAATTCTGGCGGCGGGGGTAGCATTCCACCCTTCTAGAGGGAAAGGCATGTTAACTCTGACGAGTCCGGTAACTTCTTTCCAGAGCCCTGGCATCACAAAATGGATGCTGCTGCCACAGACACGAGTCTGGCCTCCTGCTGCTGGACGAAACTCCGGCAGGGGAGGCCTGGACAATAGGTTTCCTGTCCCAGGGAGGTGTGACCACCTCCCCAGACAGGACAATGTGTATTGGGGCTGGGCGGGAGCACTTTCGGGTGCTTTGAAGTCCTGCACTGGGGGCACATTTGGTGTCCCTGTGCATACCCCAGTTCAAACCGGATCAGGGGCTTGCAGCCCCTGCTTTGGCGCGAACTGGACAAAGGGAAAGGGGTGTAGCCACCCCTCTGCCCTGACCCACCCATAGGTGGGGCCACAGAGTAGTCCATCCCCTATTTTTAGAATAAAGGTAGGAACCCAGTCCTTAGGACTTTAGATTATACCTGGACGAAACTCTGAAACAGAATCCTGGACCTTCGACGCTCTACTCACGATTAGAGGACTGAAGAATCTCCCTTGGGGTCAAGGAGTGACTCCCCTGCTTGGCAGGCACCAAAGAAGCATCTGTCCGGTTCGCATCACTGACGCTCCCGTCGGACGCCGAAGTCATCGCATCACCAGAGGTGGATTCTCAGACTTCCCCGAGGCTACCCTGAGTCCCCAGCAAAGCTGAGGCCCGTGGCTATCGTGGGTAACGTGAGACCGTGACCCCTGGACACCGAGCACACTTGCAAGTGCACCATCTTCTGGGTCTCCCAAGAAGTCGTGCTTTGGGCTCCGAGTAGCCCTAGCCTCCAGCACCACCTGCACCGAAGATCACTGGCCCCCACTCCACGAGTGTCCTGTAAGCCAGCTCCACGTGCGGCGTCACGAGGCTCCTTCGCGGTCGCTAGCCCGTTGGCTAGTAGCCCTTACCGAAGGCCAATCTTTTCTTTACTTGGCAGTCTGGTTGCTCCAGGCCTGCCCTCACTTACCCTTGCTGGGTGAGTTCCCCAGACCTTGCTGGTCTGCATCATCGACGATCTACATCTTACCCGAGACTTGCCGTTGCCAAGGCCTGTTGGGTCCAATCTGGTCGCCGACACCTCTGCACTCGACAGACATCGAGCAACAGCCCGAATCCTGCTCCTGGTCGCCGACAACGCCTCCCGGACCTCGTGGCTGAAGAGTCAAGACGACCGTCAACGAACTTGAAGCACTCGACATCGGTGGGCATCTGTCCATCGCCCTCCTGGTCACTGGCTAGTGACCCAGACTCTGTCCCCTCTGCTTTCAGGTTCTTCAGAACTCCGATCCACTCTTGGATCCACCCGGACACTTTTCTCCTGGTCGCCAGCAGCACTTTGCAGCAGATCGCCATAAGAAACGACGACGAAACCCGACCCCGAAAGGCACCTATGCACCCGGCTTCCCTGGGTGAGGTAACACGAGTACTCCGGTGCTCCCGTGGGTAGAGACTCTTCAAAGTCCTAGATCTCCAAGGGTTTTGTCCTAGTCCTCTTTAAAGTGTCCCTTTCCTCTATTTTCCCGATCCCGACTTTCTCCATAGAAGTTAACGGCGTATCGCGGTTGTGTATTTACACTGCACGCGTCTCCCGTGGGTCCCCTGTGTCACTACCTTGGGTGGTTCCTTGTGGTCCAAGCACTTCTAGAGGCTCTAGGCCTAGTGTCTAGTTCAGTCGTGGTTCGCATACCACTTTATTGGTATATGGTTTGGTACGCCCCTAGGGCCCAAACGTGTATTTGTGCTATTACTGTGATTTAAGATCTTATAACCTATGTACTTCGAACTCTAGCCTCATAAAGAGACTAGAGGGGTGTGTTTAGTAATAAATACATATATTTTGAATATATACCTGGTGTGGTGCTCTTTCATTTGGTCACTCAAGAGATTATAGACTGGTAAAACAAGCTGCTTTACATTCCTTCAAGACTTAGCCTGAAGGCTGCTCTCCATAGCTACCACTAGGATAGCTTTCAATAAGGTTGTCTTTAACCTACCTACCATAAGAGTCGATTTGGACTGGTGCAAGGTGCCCACTATAATTAGTGGACAGCATATGCCAGGCCAACTTCTCACATTGGTGTGCAGCGTGTGGGATTCCAGCTTGCTATTGTTTTACCAGATAATCTCAATTGAATTGATCAACTGAAAACCACTAAAGGTACCTAAGGTACATATAATTTAAGCTTAGAATATCAGTAAGTTCTACTGAACTTAGAGTTGTGTGTTAAGGGATAGCACAACCCTTTCTACAACTCAAGAGAGTTTAGTAGGCCACACTAGAGTAGGTAGTGCATACACCACACCACACTAGTAATGTCTTTAAAAGCAGGATCTAGAGATGCCCTGCAGGAAGCCATTGAGCTTCCCCCTCCAAGTATGACACACTCCCATTCTTGGAACTGAGAGCTTTGTGTAACGTGAGGAAATTAAGGACAGGCCAAAGTCCCACCACCCAACACCTCCAAGAGATGTTGGTGGCTTATGATCTTAGTAAGTCCTCAGAGACTGAAGGGGTAGGAGCAGAGGGTGGGCCAGCAGATGAGGAAGGGGCCAGGGGTACTACTACCCCCAGCCCCCCTCTGAAACTGACCAGGAGGGTGACAATGACCCTGACCTGGAAAACCCAATCCCTTCTGGGGAAGATGAAGATGAGGATCTAGAGAACCACACCTTTGTCCCCCAGGAAGGATTATGAGTGTGCTCAGAAAGTCTAGGTCTCCTTCTCAGGAGTCTAACCACTCTGGCACCTCAATAGGGAGCTCTGTTTCTTCTCACAGGAGGGAATCCTCTCATGAGAGAAGAAAGAGACTGGTCCAGTATGAGGAAACTCAACTGGAGATCAGGAAGAAGCAATTGGCTTTAGATAGAGAATCCCTAGATCTCCTTAAAGAGAGAAGAAAGTTGGGACTAGAGTCCCATGGTGGCAGCCATATCCCTAGAGATAGGGAAAGGTCCTATGACCATAGGAACCTGAGCAAGATTGTCCCTCCCTACCAGAGTGGGGATGATATCCACAAATGGATAACTGCTTTAGAGAGGGCCTGTAAAGTACAGAAGGTCCCTCAGGAGCAGTGGGCAGCAATCTTGTGGCTCTCCTTTGCTGACAAAGGTAGAGACAAGCTCCTCACTGTTAGAGAGGAGGATGCTGACAATTACAAGGTCTTGAAGAGTGCTCTTATTGATGGGTTTGGCCTAACCACTGAACAGTACAGGTTGAAGTTCAGAGACACCCAAAAAGCACAGACTCAAGACTGGGTAGACTATGTGGATTGTTCTGCCAAGGCTCTGGAAGGCTGGTTGATGGGCAGTAAGGTGTGTGACTTCTCAGGATTGTATAATCTGATAATGAGGGAGCAGATTCTTAATAACTGTCAAAACCAGCTGTTGCATCAGTACCTGGTTGACTCTGATCTGACCTCTCCCCAAGAATTGGGAAAGAAGGCAGACAAATGGGTCAGAACCAGGGTGAAGCAGAAGGTACAGAACCAAGGTGGGGAAACCAAGAAGCAAGATGCTAAGAACTCTGACAAGGGTGGGGAGAAGGGTAAAGATCAAAAGTCTTCATCAGGCCCCCAAAAATCTTCTTCTGGTGGGGATTCCCAGTCTACCAAGGGTAAAGGCCAAAGAAAACCATGGTGCAAGGTCTGTAAGCAAAAGACCCACTGGACCAGTGATTGCACCAAGTCCAAAGACTCCAGTCCAGCATCCACCAATGCCCCTAAGGCACCTGTTCCCCCTAGTACAGTTGGTGGAAGTGCTCCAGCAAAGGGTTTAGTAGGGTTCACCCTGGGAACTGAGTTGGGCTCTGACTTAGTCAGGGAACTGACTCAGGCTGTGTTAGTCTGTGATGGAGGCATGGATGTGACCTCCACTGTGAGTCCCAGTAATCTGGGCAAGTACAGACAACAGCCTTTAATCAATGGACGAGAGGCTTTGGCATTCAGGGACACAGGGGCAAGTGTCACAATGGTGACACAAGACCTTGTGCTACCTGGGCAAGTTATACTTGGTGAGATGTACCAAGTGACCAATGCTAGCAATGTCAGAACAGACCATACTCTGGCAGTTGTTAACTTCTCCTGGGGAGGGGTAACTGGCCTTAAGAAGGTTGTGGTAAGTGCAAACCTACCAGTCGAATGCTTGCTTGGCAATGACTTAGAAACTTCTGCTTGGGCAGAAGTGGAGCTCAGGACCCATGCAGAAATGCTGGGGATCCCTGCAGATGTGTTTGCTGTGACCAGGTCACAAGCTAAACTCTCTAAAACTGAACAGGCCTTGGATTCTGGAAGAATGGACCAAGTGCCTTCCAAGAGGAGGAGTAGTAGGGTTAAGGCAGTGCCTTCCCCTTGGCTCAGGAGGAAGATCAGTCCCTTGAGGGGGATGATCTCAGCCCTGAAGAAGGAACTGTCCCAGAGGAACTTGAACCTGAACAGGTTGAGTTCTTGGGGACAGGGGGACCTTCTAGGGCAGATCTGAGCCAGGAGCAGCAGAGCTGCCCCTCCCTTGAACCCCTCAGACAGCAAGCTGCTGCTGAGGCTGCTGGGAAAGCTAGTGGTCCCCATACAGTGTATTGGGATGATGGACTCCTGTACTCAGAGAGTAGAGACCCCAAGCCTGGTGCTACCAGGAGGTTGGTAATACCTTTGAAGTTCAGGGGCTTCCTATTGACCCTAGCCCATGATATTCCCTTAGCAGGACACCTGGGCCAGAACAAGACTTGGGACAGAATTGTCCCTCACTTTCACTGGCCCCACATGTCTGAAGACAGTAAGGAGTTTTGTCGCTCCTGTGTAACTTGCCAAGCCAGTGGCAAAGCAGGTGGCACTACAAAGGCCCCCCTGATACCACTACCGGTGGTGGGGGTGCCCTTTGAGAGGGTAGGGATTGACATTGTTGGTCCCATGGATCCCCAAACAGCCTCTGGGCACAGGTTTATCCTGGTGGTAGTGGATCATGCCACCAGGTACCCAGAAGCTATTCCCCTTAGGACCACTACAGCACCTGTGGTGGCAAGGGCCCTCCTGGGAATTTTCTCAAGAGTGGGCTTTCCTAAGGAGGTGGTATCAGACAGGGATGCAAACTTCATGTCTGGGTACTTAAAAGCAATGTGGAAGGAGTGTGGAGTTACTTATAAGTTCACCACACCCTATCACCCACAATGCAATGGTTTAGTTGAGAGATTCAACAAAACCTTGAAGGGCATGATTAAAGGGCTCCCAGAAAAGCTTAGGCGTAGATGGGACATACTCTTGCCCTGCCTTTTATTCGCATATAGGGAGGTGCCTCAGAAGGGGTTGGTTACAGCCCTTTTGAACTTCTGTTTGGCCACCCTGTGAGGGGTCCACTGTGCTTGGTGAAGGAAGGATGGGAGTTACCTCTCAAGCCCCCAAAGCAAGATATAGTGGACTATGTACTTGGTCTCCGCTCCAGGATGGCTGAGTACATGAAAAAGGCAACCAAAAACCTTGAGGCTAGCCAGGAACTTCAAAAGGCCTGGCATGACCAAAAGGCTGTTCTGACTGTTTACCAGCCAGGACAGAAGGTGTGGGTGTTGGAGCCAGTGGCCCCAGCAGCTCTCCAAGACAAATGGAGTGGACCCCACACTATTGTTGAGCAGAAGGGTGAGGTCACTTACTTAGTAGACCTGGGAACACCCAGGAGTCCCCAAAGGGTTCTCCATGTCAACAGACTTAAGCCATATGTGGACAGGGCAGACATGGGCTTGCTCATGGCTACTGATGAAGGGCAGGAGGAAGAGAGTGACCCACTCCCTGACCTGCTCTCACAGAACCCTGACGATGGGTCAGTTGATGGTGTAGCCTTGTCAGGCAGCCTCACTACCCAGCAACAAACTGATTGCAGGCAAGTCCTCAATCAGTTTAGACATATGTTTTCACTGACACCCAGTCAGACCACCTGGTGCACTCATGAAGTGGACACTGGGGACAGTCTGCCTATTAAAAACAAGATTTATAGGCAACCTGACCATGTCAGGGACTGTATCAGGACTGAAGTCCAGAAGATGTTGGAATTGGGAGTGATTGAGCCCTCAGATAGCCCTTGGGCTAGTCCAGTAGTCCTAGTACCTAAACCTCACACCAGTGGTGGGAAAAGAGAGATGAGGTTTTGTGTAGACTACAGGGGCCTCAATGCAGTCACTAGGACTGATGCCCATCCCATACCCAGGGCAGATGAGCTCATAGATACTTTGGCCTCTGCCAAATATCTCAGCACATTTGACCTAACAGCTGGCTACTGGCAGATCAGACTAGCTGATGCTGCAAAGCCCAAAACAGCATTTTCAACCCCTAGTGGGCATTACCAATTTGTGGTGATGCCCTTTGGTCTGAAAAATGCACCTGCCACTTTCCAGAGGTTGGTGAACACAGTTCTCACAGGACTGGAGGCCTATAGTGCAGCTTATCTAGATGATATTGCTGTCTTTAGCTCCACCTGGGAGGATCACCTGGTCCACCTCAGGAATGTTTTACAGGCCCTGCAAAAGGCAGGCCTGACTATCAAGGCCACTAAGTGCCAGATAGGGCAGAGTCAGGTTGTGTACCTGGGCCACCTTGTGGGTGGAGGCCAGGTTCAACCTTTGCAGAGCAAGATCCAGACCATCATGGACTGGACTGCTCCCACTACCCAGACTCAGGTGAGAGCCTTCTTAGGCCTGACTGGGTACTATAGGAGATTTGTCAAGGGGTATGGATCAATAGTGACACCCTTGAATGACTTAACTTCTAAGAAAATGCCCAAAAGGTTCAGTGGACAGTTAGCTGTCAAAAGGCATTTGATGACCTCAAGCAGGCCATGTGCACTGCTCCAATTCTGCAGAGTCCTGATTACTCCAAGAAGTTCATTGTTCAAACTGATGCATCTGAATTGGGGGTAGGGGCTGTACTGTCACAATTGAATGAAGAAGGTCAGGATCAGCCAGTAGCTTTTATTAGCAGAAGGCTGACCCCTAGAGAGAAACTTTGGTCAGCCATAGAGAGGGAGGCCTTTGCTGTGGTCTGGGCTCTGAAGAAGTTGAGGCCATACTTGTTTGGTACACACTTCCTGGTTCAGACAGACCATAAGCCCCTCTTATGGCTAAAACAAATGAAGGGTGAAAACCCCAAACTGCTTAGGTGGTCCATTTCCCTACAGGGGATGGACTTTACAGTGGAACATAGGCCTGGGAGTAACCATGCGAATGCAGATGGACTCTCTAGGTATTTCCACTTAGAACATGAAGACTTAACTGGGCAAGGTTAGTTTAATGTCCCTACGTTTGGGGGGGTTGTGTAGGAGAGTAGGATCTGCTTCACAGGGGTACCCCCACTTTTTGCTGATACTTCACTGGTTTTCGACATTAGTCTGGCTGGGGCCCTGCTATTCAGAACCCCAGCCTAGCTGTTTCCTCTTTAAAAGGGTCTCCATGTGCCTTAGGCACATCACTGATTGGGATCTGGAGTGCCCTTGTAAGTCCCTAGTATATGGTATACTATGTACCAAGGGCATAGGTACCTCAGAGGCCTGCCAGGGGCTGCAGCATGTATTATGCCACCCCTGGTAGGCCATCCAAACTGGCACCACAGGTCTGCTACTGCAGCCTGGGTAAGGTGGTGCATGCACCCCTTGCTGTGGTATAGGTTACCTATATCACTAAATGCATACACACATATAAACCTATAAGTCACTCCTAAGGCAGGCCTTATCAATCCTAAAGGCAGAGTGCATGGTTCCTATGTGAGAGGGTGCCCCTGCATGAGCAGGGCCCCTCTGCAGCGTTCGGAGACCATCTCTGATGCTGTTTGTAGTGCAGCCTGACCATATACTCTTAAACGCATTATATCCTCGCGGTAAAATGCTAACTATGGAATGGCTGCACCGAAACATGTCGTGTTTGGTGTCAAACATCTTGGAATACTACCCCCCGCCAATTCTGGCGGCGGGGGTAGCATTCCACCCTTCTAGAGGGAAAGGCATGTTAACTCTGACGAGTCCGGTAACTTCTTTCCAGAGCCCTGGCATCACAAAATGGATGCTGCTGCCACAGACACGAGTCTGGCCTCCTGCTGCTGGACGAAACTCCGGCAGGGGAGGCCTGGACAATAGGTTTCCTGTCCCAGGGAGGTGTGACCACCTCCCCAGACAGGACAATGTGTATTGGGGCTGGGCGGGAGCACTTTCGGGTGCTTTGAAGTCCTGCACTGGGGGCACATTTGGTGTCCCTGTGCATACCCCAGTTCAAACCGGATCAGGGGCTTGCAGCCCCTGCTTTGGCGCGAACTGGACAAAGGAAAG
Organism: Calotriton arnoldi; assembly: GCA_963921515.1. Taxonomy (NCBI): domain Eukaryota; kingdom Metazoa; phylum Chordata; class Amphibia; order Caudata; family Salamandridae; genus Calotriton; species Calotriton arnoldi. The sequence goes on from CAWUFW010000480.1 coordinate 1,240,923, forward strand.
GGGTGTAGCCACCCCTCTGCCCTGACCCACCCATAGGTGGGGCCACAGAGTAGTCCATCCCCTATTTTTAGAATAAAGGTAGGAACCCAGTCCTTAGGACTTTAGATTATACCTGGACGAAACTCTGAAACAGAATCCTGGACCTTCGACGCTCTACTCACGATTAGAGGACTGAAGAATCTCCCTTGGGGTCAAGGAGTGACTCCCCTGCTTGGCAGGCACCAAAGAAGCATCTGTCCGGTTCGCATCACTGACGCTCCCGTCGGACGCCGAAGTCATCGCATCACCAGAGGTGGATTCTCAGACTTCCCCGAGGCTACCCTGAGTCCCCAGCAAAGCTGAGGCCCGTGGCTATCGTGGGTAACGTGAGACCGTGACCCCTGGACACCGAGCACACTTGCAAGTGCACCATCTTCTGGGTCTCCCAAGAAGTCGTGCTTTGGGCTCCGAGTAGCCCTAGCCTCCAGCACCACCTGCACCGAAGATCACTGGCCCCCACTCCACGAGTGTCCTGTAAGCCAGCTCCACGTGCGGCGTCACGAGGCTCCTTCGCGGTCGCTAGCCCGTTGGCTAGTAGCCCTTACCGAAGGCCAATCTTTTCTTTACTTGGCAGTCTGGTTGCTCCAGGCCTGCCCTCACTTACCCTTGCTGGGTGAGTTCCCCAGACCTTGCTGGTCTGCATCATCGACGATCTACATCTTACCCGAGACTTGCCGTTGCCAAGGCCTGTTGGGTCCAATCTGGTCGCCGACACCTCTGCACTCGACAGACATCGAGCAACAGCCCGAATCCTGCTCCTGGTCGCCGACAACGCCTCCCGGACCTCGTGGCTGAAGAGTCAAGACGACCGTCAACGAACTTGAAGCACTCGACATCGGTGGGCATCTGTGCATCGCCCTCCTGGTCACTGGCTAGTGACCCAGACTCTGTCCCCTCTGCTTTCAGGTTCTTCAGAACTCCGATCCACTCTTGGATCCACCCGGACACTTTTCTCCTGGTCGCCAGCAGCACTTTGCAGCAGATCGCCATAAGAAACGACGACGAAACCCGACCCCGAAAGGCACCTATGCACCCGGCTTCCCTGGGTGAGGTAACACGAGTACTCCGGTGCTCCCGTGGGTAGAGACTCTTCAAAGTCCTAGATCTCCAAGGGTTTTGTCCTAGTCCTCTTTAAAGTGTCCCTTTCCTCTATTTTCCCGATCCCGACTTTCTCAATAGAAGTTAACGGCGTATCGCGGTTGTGTATTTACACTGCACGCGTCTCCCGTGGGTCCCCTGTGTCACTACCTTGGGTGGTTCCTTGTGGTCCAAGCACTTCTAGAGGCTCTAGGCCTAGTGTCTAGTTCAGTCGTGGTTCGCATACCACTTTATTGGTATATGGTTTGGTACGCCCCTAGGGCCCAAACGTGTATTTGTGCTATTACTGTGATTTAAGATCTTATAACCTATGTACTTCGAACTCTAGCCTCATAAAGAGACTAGAGGGGTGTGTTTAGTAATAAATACATATATTTTGAATATATACCTGGTGTGGTGCTCTTTCATTTGGTCACTCAAGAGATTATAGACTGGTAAAACAAGCTGCTTTACATTCCTTCAAGACTTAGCCTGAAGGCTGCTCTCCATAGCTACCACTAGGATAGCTTTCAATAAGGTTGTCTTTAACCTACCTACCATAAGAGTCGATTTGGACTGGTGCAAGGTGCCCACTATAATTAGTGGACAGCATATGCCAGGCCAACTTCTCACAATTCACATTTTGCTTCTGCCCACCACAGCATAGGGCGTTGGGTCAGCGCACTTACTCCTTGCCCCACTACACTTTGAGTGACTGCACAAAGTCTATGCGCATTGTTCAAATTCCCCTAAAAATAGTCCCTTTACCTTTACTGACAGAGCTGGTTCAAGTTGTGAATTATTTATTGTTTATATTATGTGTAATTTGCTTGTACTTTTGGTGTCCTGATAGTGATTTATTTTCAGTCTTCTATAAAAAGTTCTTTTTAAAAAGTGTTTATGTGGCATTGAACATTGTACCTGCCTGTGATTTAAGTGTTTTGTTGGGTAGTGGTTTATTCTTCTTTCCTTCACAAATAATAATAATAATAAAATGTATGAAACATCAAAAGTAATGTTATTGAAAAAATCACGCGTAACACAGCCACATTAGTGAATGTTTTTTCATTTTAAAGTTTGGATTCCGAGGATATGATGGCCAAGCTTAGGTGGCTGCATCTTTTCTTTTTTCTATTTATATTTGTGGTCTGTCACTGCATTTTTTTAAAATAACCATTGCAGCAGCTTTGCCAATACTTGTTTTAAACTGCAGTCACTGACTGTATACAAGTGAGGGCAAATAAGGAATACAGCTTGAAGGATTGCAAATTTAGGAATATTTTACAACCTCTTCTCACTGCAGTCATCTCTTCTCCACCATGATCTCTTCTTACCCCCTTCGACCCCTTTGGTACACTCAGCCATGACATGCCATGCCTGGACATTCCTGCTGGAGCAATGTTATAGTACTTCTCATACCTTGACAACTGCTCCAGTACAGTTCCTGAGTGACCTTCTCGATCAGTGTCCATCTACCGACACACTGACACCCCAAGCGTCTACCTATCAGTCTATGCACGTCCTCTCACAGGGTCATTATATTTCCTCCACATATCCTTCATTTCTTTTTCATTTGAAATAGTTTTTATTAATTTTAAGAAAGGTGGAAATACTGTAGCCACTGTCTGCACATATTGCTAAGCATGTGAGTACTTCACAAGATCCACCCTCACTTCCCATCCACCCTGTAAGAGCCCCTATCTCCACTCTAAAGCTCACCACATTGGAATATCATGACAGAACCTCAGCCAACCATACTCCTAACAGCGCTTTAACAAATTACTTAACTTTGACCCCAATGCCCTCCATAGCCTTCTGACATCACCCTCACCCTTTAGCAATCAGGCAGACTGGTTATTTACAGGTTAATCTACTAGCCCCTCATTATAGTTTACAAACATGGCTTCCGGTTTTATGGTATGTATTTTTTTTAACATTTCTGTCTGTATTTAGCCATATTTATTTTTTGGCTATCTCATTGGTATTTATCCATTTTTATTTTGTGTTTTGAGAATAAATGGAGCAGTAAAATGGCATATTTCCACGTTTGTTTAACTCTTGGACGTGCACTCATACATGGATGCCTGTCATGTTTTAGCAAATTAAGCAGCCCCTATAATAAAAGACTACACTCACAGGTACATATTAGCATTATGCTACAAATATATGTTAGCATATGCCTGTATTTAAGAAAATCTCATCCTGTTCTTGAACACTCCATGCTGTCTATCTGCTCAGCTGTGCCTGGAATTCATGAAAAACAGCATGGAGAGTCTCTCAAAAGAAGCACCATTTTCAGTATTTTGCCGGTTTTAAAAATAAATATAGACAGGAAACACATTGTTTTCTGTCTGTATTTACCTGTACAAATCAGTAAAAACGAAAAACCAGAAGCCTTATTTACAAACAGGTCTATGGCCATGTATCCTCACCCTGTTTTCCCCTTTACTCACTAATTCAAACCTTTTTATCATCCTACAGCTTCCTGTGCCACCCCAAAATCCGATTATTGTTCCACCTGGTGCTCCTTAGTTGTAACACCGCTCTACTCAAACTAAAATCTTCCTCCTCACCAATCAAGCACCTTCAAATGCTTCTCGAAAAAATACATAAGTACAAGAAAATGTGTGTATCGGTTCAATGTCTTTGAAAGACTTCTCATTCTGTTTCAAAATTCTACTTTGCCCGGCCTTATATTAGGGACTTGCTCCAAACTGATGTATAGCCATTTTGAAGAAAATAGCAGGCATTATTTTTAGATTTGTGCCTCCCACACCTGCACCCTGTGCTGAGATTCTAGGGTGATAACTGGTTATGTTTAAAAAGGTTTCCTGTTTAAAAAGGTGTCCACTGAAAATGTAGTTATGGCAACAGCAAAATGGAAATAACACATTTAATCGTAATTTCAATTCATTACCCAGAAATAACGTTTCTTGAAATGTCATTTCTACAAATAACATTTTCTTTCCTCACTATCTTTCTTTACAATTTGGTGTTATATTTCTAAGAGAGTAAGATCACCTAGCACTCCATTGATGCAAATTCCCTTAGAAAAAAAAAAACATTAACTTTTTCTAAAGCCCCCCCCTTGAAACATTTTTGTCCTCCCTCTCTGCAATGCAAATCTTTTTCACATATTTCCATCTTTCATTTTTCCAGAATACATGCCGGCTTTTATTCCTTTTTAGAGAGTTTCTCTCTACCTTTTCTTTTTTTCCTCCACTACTTCACATCTTATACAATTGGGGGACTGCACCCTACTCATGTTAAATAACCAGCTTCTTTTATAGTACACCCTATGTAGCAGCTTTATTTGGATGAGTCTCAGACTTGTCTTAATCGCTACGTCGAGTGGGTGCATCAATGCAGCCTCCCAGTCTATTTTCTCCAGTTGGTCAACTTCCACAGCCCATTTAGCCCTGAGTTTATGTAGGTTGTCTGGGATGCTGTTGATAAGCATGCAGCATGTGTGGGACACCGCCTTACAAGTTCGCCAGTACTCTTCCCTCCTGGGGGCTGCTATCCGCCAAGTCCATCCAATCTACCGATTCCGCATTTAAAGCATATTTAATCTGTAGATATGTATATTCCTGAGTGAGGGCTAGGTCATAGTTTCCCAACAAGTCTCTAAATGATATCAGCTCCACCCCCTTTGACCCGTTCACCCAATGTGGAGATGCCCGTCAAACCCCACCTGTGAAACCAATCAATTTCGCCACTCCTGCCACTCCTGCCAACTTGTTACCTTTCCACAGGGCAGTAGCCTGGGAAAACTTGACCTGCCACTCCATGTGCTTAGTGGCTTTGTCCTATGGCTCCAGGGAAGTCTTAGCTGGCTCCACAAGAGTGGTGCTATATGGCTTCCCGTATATATAATGTATGTATGCATTTTCGTCCATCAGGGTCCTCTCCAATCTTGTTGCCAGGCTCTTTCAGGGAGAAATCCCCACACAAATGAGTATTATAATATAAAAAAACACAGTTGCCTTTAGTTCTGAGCACGTGTCTATACCAGTGAGTTCAACAGGCAGTCTATGTGTCTATTCTGCAGGAAACGAATAGTAAGGAACACAGACTTAGCAAATCCTTATGTTAAGTAGCAGTAAACATTTGAGTATTTTCTGTCCTGCGTGGCCTTGCTGCTGCAAGTCTTTCGCATAAGAGAAATAAACCGCATGTATTCCACCATATGAGCTGCAAACTTAGATTACAATGAATAGGAAACACAGCAGATTGGGAATGGCAGCCTACCAGGAACTGCATCTGTATTTCAGCCACTGAGGCACAACTGCCAATGACGGCCTGCTAGGATAGCGAGTAACTCACTAATTTATAACGCAGCTCCTGGAGGAAGTCTTCACTGTCAGGAGTCCTTCGGGAATGTTCCATGGGGCCTGGTCCTGTGCCCTGTCGAGCAGAAACAATCGATGGAGAAGGGCAGCAGCTGCAAGAGGGGACGACGAACGCCGTCCTCTCCCTCAAGCACATGCCAAGCGTGTCCCCACACCGGAGTGCAGAGGCCCGGAGTCTGTGGTGATACAAGAGACAGTCCCAGGACCTCTGGAAGTCAAAATGCTCCCACGCAGCAAAAGTAACCTTTATCCACTGTGAACAGCCTCATTCTCAAAAACATAAGCCACATTCCTCTATTTTCATTGGTACATATACAGATGATCAGAGAGCATTAACATAGATTCATTTCCTGATGTCGAGGACTACCCCGGCCATGAAAGGCCATCTATTTAAATTTCAGGTCCGAGCCGCAGGTGAGCGCCTATAATGAGAGCTAACCTAGCCCAAGGACGAAGGGCTATATGGCTATTTGAACATCCTACCCACTGAAGTAGAATGTTCTATATTAAACAAGCATTGGCAAAGCCAATAGGTCTCGGCTATACGATAACTATTAGCTTTGCCAATTTGTTTTAGCCATGTTGCACACCAGTGTGGATGTATGACGGAATTACGAATACCATTACCATGAATGGCATAACAACGCAATTTTTTACAACGAAAATGCTATTACAACTAAATTCTTTTCAACTCTTTTTTTTTTTTGTACAACGTATATTCCTTTAAAACGAATACCTTTACCACGAAATTGTAAGTATTTTACAGGTAAGTATAATATATATATTGTAAGAGATCGAAACGCGTCGTCTTTTGTTGCCGTAAAATAAACCTGGAATACCTTGAACTTTGGAACTGGAGTGGCTCGTTTTTTCCTGCGCGGATTGCAGGGATTTACTTTGCATATATATATATATATATATATATATATATATATATATATATATATATAGCAACGGCGAGTGGCAGCAAGCAAGCTGCTTCCCGCCTAGCGATGCGGGAGCCAGCGACGGCCTGCTCCTCCGTCTTAAATGTAAAGTCTGGATTTCCAACAAGGTAGTCGAAAACAGCGGCACACCGTCGTCCGAATAGCCAGTACTTTATTGCCACCAAGAACTACGCATTTCAGCTACCTGTTAGCCTTTGTCGAGTTCAAGTGACTCGCCCCCATCAGCAACATAAATGATGCACTTTCATGAACATAAACAATATACTTCTAAGCAAAGTCTGTGTTCAGTAAGAATTGATCAATGCAACACAACGTCCCAATTTTTTTACAAATATAGCTCCAATAATCAAACAGCATGTATATGTAAAATGTAAACATTCAACGCTAAGGGCCCGATTACGATGCGGTTAGGAAATCTTCCCGATCAAATCAGTTTGGAAATGGTTTCCGACCGACTCGGATCGGGAGAGTCCGGCCGACCAAGTATGATGCATCCGGATTCTTCCAGATACGATTTGGTTGGACTCCCAATGACTTCTATGGGAGCCTATGTTCCTAACCGCATCGTAATCTGGCCCTTGGTCAGGAAGACACGTTCCCGATCCGATTTGGAAGGAGCAAATGCCGTTAGGAGGCCTTCCTAACCGCATCGTAATTGGGCCCTAGGTGGGAATGCTTTCCTAACCGCATCGTAATCGGGCCCTTAATGTTATACAAAGGCAGTGGCCAAAGGCAAGTGCCTATTTCCTCTTTTTGATTGTTACGGAGGTGGTGGATAGGAAAGGAAGTGTCTACACCTACCCACTGAGCACCTATCTCAAGACGAGTGTGATCACTAAACACAGGTGTAGTAGTGGCACACTTAAAGAATAAGGGCCCAATTCTGATGCGGTTAGGAACAAATGTTCCCATTGAAGTCAATGGGAGTTCAACCAAATCGTATCTGGAAGCATCCGGATGCATCCTACTCCGCAGGTCGGACTTTCCCGATCCGAGTGGGTCGGACACCATTTCCCAACCGATTCGGTCCTGAAGCTTTTCCAACCCGCATCAGAATCGGCCCCTAAGAATTTAGAAACTTGAACCAAGGTTTCTGACCCGATATATATTTTTTTCTTCTCTTCTTGAGGGGCGATCCTGTTTTTTTTTTAATACCCCACGAAGGACAGCCTACCAAGGAAGGAAGACAGTGCAATTAAAACACCTAGGAAAAGGAAAATAAGGAAAAAAGTGAGACGTTATTACCCTATGTTACTTTTGCCCCGATCCTAAAAGGACAGAGAGAAGTTTGGAATATAAATAAAATGCTTTCTGACACCTTATTATTGGTTTGGACATTGACTTTGTCCCATTCCTTCCGCTCTCCTCGGATCACAGTACCACCATTGAAATGAATGTATATAATCCACTGGGGCCAGTGCCCACAATCCTACAGAGAAGTAGTTCAGGAGACAGTACCGGGAACAGGGCACCGGGCAGCGTGATATTTATATTAATATACCCAACTTAATTAAAGGGATGCCTCCCAGGGAACTTCTCTTAGCACCCTTATGTCTGTCTGGGCTTTGATTATGAATACTTTTTTAAAAATATTTTATTTTGCAATTTTATCATAACAACAACAGCCGCCCGAAACAGCTCATATACATGCAGTGCCTGTCCGCTCCAATGCATCTAATATGAATAACATGCGATCTGACTGTTACATAGAAGAGATCTCGTGCGTGTACAACCATCCCCATGCAATCAGAACTGTCTCTTGTCCGCAGGTACTCAGTGAGAGGCCCCCAAATGTCCTTAGGCCACAATGACTCTGGCAGCTCCTCAGCGTAAAGTTCCATGTTTTCTTTGCAGTACACCAAGTCCTTTATCCAATGTTCTAGCCTGGGCGCCAATTTACTCCCCCAGGGCACTGCCACCCTCCTCTTGGCCAGCAACAGAGCTAATGTTATAAATTTACACACTCTGCCTTTCAAGTGTGGAGTGAGACCCAACAAACAGACCTGCGGGCTACAATGTATTGTGGTGTCAGTCATGATCTGCACTTGCTGAACCACCAACTCCCAGAACCCATGTATCTGGCGACACTCCCATGCGAGGTGCAGAAAGTCCGCTCCCTGTGATCTGCATCTCTGGCACATGTCACTATCCTTAATTCCATGCTTGTGCAATCTAGCTGGCGTGTGATATAATTAGTGTAGGTATTTAAAATGAACTATACGCAGATTGCAGTTAGACGTTAACGACTCAGTCTGCTTACAACAGTACACCCGATCTCCTGCGTAATTTGGGGTTGGAGCTGCTCATTCCAGCGGTCTAAGCTTCGGTTCGGAGCGGTAAGTGTATCATCCCTAGCTGCTCTATATAGTTTGGTAACCAGTTTATGCCGCGTGGGACTACCCAAGAGCACCTGTAAGGCGTTCAGCGTCGGCGATTCCTCTGGGAATGTTGGGTAAAGCTCCCTTAACCCCGCCTGGAGTCTATGTACGTGAATGCAAACAGCGGTGTTTGGTTTCGCACGTATTGTAAATCTTCTGTCGTGAGAAACCTGCCTTTCGGGTAGATGTCCTGCATTCTCCCTATACCTGCCTGCTGTAGTGTGTTCAACGCCCTTGTCTCCTGCGTGACCAATAGGGATGGGTGGTGCACTAGTGGGAGCAGCCGGGGAATAAAGCGGCAGTTTGCCCGCCTTCTGGCCCAGCGCTTGCCAGGCTGCAGTAGTGCAACTAATTGTGTTGATTTCATTTCTGGGTATTCCTCGTTTATAATGCGGTAGTATACTCTGCAAGGGGATCGGGTGTGCATCCCCGTCCTCCACCGCAAGATGCGGAGTGTACCCATGGGGGTTATACCAATAATGCGCAAAGTGCGCTTGGGCGCATAGGTAATACAAATATAAACCCGGCACACCAAAGCCCCCATCTTTGTAGTCCAAGGTAAGCGTTTCCCACTTAAGCCGTGGCTGCTCCCCCCCCCCAAACGAGAATTACCAGTTGAGAGCGTATATGTTTAAATAGCTGGCTGGGTAATTGTATGGGTATGTTGATAAAGAGATAAAGAAACCTGGGAAGTATTACCATTTTTATAAGGGCGATCCTGTCTGCTAGTGACAGCGGCAGATGTATCCAGCTGGGCACTTGTTTTTCAAGCTTAACCAGTGCCTTGTCATAGTTCTCCCGCACTACTGAGTCTGAATCCCTGTGTACCCATATTCCCAGATACTTGAATGGCTGCATCGACCATTCAAGAGGGTGCTCCAGTTCGTGCGGGGTTGTACACTCCGTCAGGGGGATTATCCTGGATTGGTTCCAGTTTATGCTAAGCCCTGACAACCTCCCAAAACGTGTGTATTCGTGGAGGAGTGTCGCGAGGTGTTGCTCTGGTTCTCGGATGAAGAGCACCATGTCATCCGCATACAAGGAGATATTGATGGGCCGCATCTTAAAACGCAGTGCAGACTCCCTATGACGTTGTCTAATGATGCATGCTAGCGGTTCTAACATCAAGGAGAACAACAGCGGCGACAGGGGGCAGCCCTGCCGCGTGCCTCTATAAATAGGTAGCGGTTCCGACGTAAAACCATCTATTCAGACTCTCGCCACTGGGCCTGCATACAACAGTCCTACCCATTTACGGTAACTCTCAGGTAGTCCCATTCTTTGCAGTATGCCGAACATGTAACTCCACTCAATGGAGTCAAATGCTTTAGCAGCATCTAACATGATCGCTGCAGCCTTAAGGTCTGGATTAAGAATATGATACAAGGCAAAAATCGTACGTGGATTATGTGAGGTAGATCTGGTCGGTATAAATCCCGATTGGTCCGGAAGTACCATAGCTTGCATCAGTGGTTGAAGGCTGGAGGCCAACACTTTGGCTAATATTTTTGCGTCTATGTTTATTAGGGATAATGGCCGATAAGACTCGCACCTTGTCGGGGTCTTATCCTGTTTAAGCAAGGTAATTATCAGGGCCTCCCTAAGCGTGCGCGGTAGCGTACCTTTCTCATATGCTTCGCTGTACATTTCTAACAGGTATGGGACTAACAGATCAGTAAACTCTTTGTAGAATTCACTGGTCAGTCCGTCCGGGCCAGGTACTTTTTTAGTTGGTAAGTCTTGTATGGCTGTACGGATCTCCTCCTCCCCAATTGGCTGACTGAAGTACTCCCGCTGTGCATCAGATAGCCATGGAAGGGTGATGTCCGCTAGATAGCCTTCCAGTTTGCCCGGGTTTACCTGCCCTCTTTATGTATAAAGATCGGCATAAAACCTCAAAACTGCGTTAGAATTCCTCTGGGGTCATAATAGTCCACTCCTGTGTCGTCTGTGAGTTTTAAAATACTGTGTTGGCCTCCACCCATTTTTAATCTAGTGACTAGATTATGACCAGGTCTCCCTCCTACTCCATATGCCCGCAACATGTCTCTTAGCTAGGTAACGCATCTCCCCAGCCGCTAACTCATTGTGATCCGTCACTTATTCTCGAATTCTAGCTAGTGTGTCAGGACTGGGAGCGGCCTCATATTCCTGCTCTAACTGTTTCAGAGTCGCTTCCGTGCGTTGGAGCTGCCCCCTGATATCCTTAAGGATGCGCGCACTTGTACTAATGCATATACCCCTGATGGTGGCCTTAAAGGCCTCCCAAAGCATGGCCATTTCGCTCACTGACCCCTTATTAATTGAGAAGTATTGTATAATAGCCTCCCGTATGGTAGCCTTGTACCTCAGGTCCAACAGTGCCTCAGCCCGGAACCTCCATGTGAATTGTCGGGGCGTGTATGTTGGAATTTGCATACTAAACCTGACTGGGTTATGGTCCGACAGCGTTTTGGGCAGACGCCCTATGTCTGTCACCCAGGCGTTCACCCCTCTACCCACCAGCCAATAGTCAAGTCTGCACCAGCTGCCATGTGCGATTGATGTGTGTGTGCCCTCCAACTTATCTGGATTACGGATTCTTCAGACATCGGTCAGGTCCAGCTCGACCATCCCGTTCCTAATAACACTGGCCGCCTTGGGATTGTGCCCCCCCCAGCAGGCTTGACTTATCCTTGCAAGGGTCCAGATGAGTGTTCAGATCACCCCCCCATATGATTCCTGAGTGCGAGATATCGACATAGAAATCTGGATCATCTGTATTCGGCCCATAGGCATTTACTATGGTGAAAAGGGTTCCATACATCCTGCCCTGAAGAATGGCATAACGACCCCTGTCATCTATTACAGAGTGAGTCATCGTAAACGGAGTACCTTTTCTGATGAGCGTTAGTACCCCCCTTGCATATGTCGAATATGGCAACGCCAGCTTGACCCCGGCCCAGTGTGTGCCCACCCGCGCCTCCGTGTGCTTCGTTAGATGGGTTTCCTGGAGCAACGCCACCTGAATATCATGTCTGGTGAGATAAGCCATTACCTGCCTGATTTCCTTAGGGGTATTAAGTCCTCTCACATTCCATGTCATGCACGAGATCTTTGTACTAGACAATGCAGCATCTACAGCCATTTAAGTGTTTGCGTATAGTCCCCATGCATGTGAGCAGGCTACTGAGATGTGAACAGATTTGGACGGCGAACTACAATAAACAACCCGGCCCCGGCAATTCCACCCCCTCCCCTTTCTCACCCACTTCAGCACCCCAAACAAGCTAAAGTCAAAGTCCCCAATGTCCCAGCAACTAACTACAATCAACTAACAAAACAGTACTTATCAGTTCTGATGAGGTTCTCCCGCTAGGGGGTCGTCAGAAGCCCGAACTCCCTCCAGTACGGAGGTGGCCAGGCGGTGTGGTCATCAGCTTCCCAAGTCTCTATTGTGCATACACTGCATATAGGTCTGTGTCCGTTCCGTGTCCGACAAATAGGTCATCGCCTACATACAGACGCAGCGGACAGCCACGCTTGTTACTCTGTCGTCAACTTCTTGCGAGCGGGAAACTCTGTTTTTTCTTCCCTATCTTCTTCAAGAAGTCTTGCACCGCCTTTGGGGAGTTGTATATTTTGTATTTCCCCTCATATTCGATGCGCAGTTTGGCCATGTATAACATTGCGCACGTTATGCCAGCTTTCTGTAACTGCCTCTTCACCGCTTGATACTCCCTTCGTGCCGCCTGGACCATAGAGGTGAAGTCCGGGTAGAATGCCACCTGGTAGCCTTGGTAACTGATCTCCTTCTTCTCACGCGCCAGCCTCAGCACCGTCTCATGGTCCCGGTAATTTAGCAGTTTAGCGATGACAGGGCGCGGAGCAGCTCCAGGCGGTGGCCGAGCCATCAGTGATCTGTGCGTGCGTTCTACAACCAGTAAGTGTGACAAGTTATCACGGCCAAACAGGTCGATGAACATCTGTTCTATGTAGAGCTCCATCCTGCCGGTATTCGTAGTTTCCAGATAACGATTATGCGCACATTACTGCGGCGCGATCGAGCTTCTAAATCTTCATTTTTCACCTGGATTATAGATAAAAGTTTCTCTATCTCAGTGCACCTGCCAGTTGTAGCTGAATTTCATCTTCAGCTGTTGATAGCCTTTGTTCCGCCTCCGCTATCCTGGATGCTTGCTTGTCTAATTTAGCAAACATATTATCTAGTCTCTGATTTAAATCATCCATTTTGCCATAGATGGAAAGAAGGCTCGCCTGCATGGCCTGCAGTGTGGACTCCAGCTTTCTGTGTCCCCCTGCTCCTCCAGCTGCAGCCTCATGTTTTTTTTTGTTTCAAAGGTAAGGCGGGACTGACCTCTCTCTGTTTTTCCCATGGTTGTCGCACCGGTGCGACAACTCTGATCACCACCGCCAACAAAGCCTGCTTGCTCACTGCTTGTGAATAGTACAGATCAGTAGTAAGCCGGGGCTCAACCCAGATGCCAGCACACCAGTTGCACACAGTGACTCCCTTCACAACAGGTAACGTCTGCTACAGATTCTGGAGAGTGGGAGGCAAAGCTCAAGCCCCTGTCTGGGTCTTCCAGGAGCTGCGGGTTTCCAACTGCCTCCACCGGTCACACAACTAACACCACGTCAGAGCACTGTAACTCTGGTCAGCCCCACCGCAGCTCATCAGATGCAGTGCTTCATGAGGACCCCGCCGGCACCCCGCTTGCACCACGTCAGTACCAGGTCGTCAACGCCGCACACAGGGGGAACAGTGCGCACCCACCTCAGCAGTACTCCTTCTCGCCCCGCGGGGCCCTCACTAGTTCTGTATGGGCAATGCGGCACTCGCTATACACTGCTGGTCACTTCTTGCAGGCCCCACAAGGCCCCTGCATCTGGAGTCACACAGGAGCACCTCCGCTGTCTCACCGCTGAGCCTGGGCACTTCACCAACAGCCCGCCCGGCCCCAGCTCCTACAGGTGGCACGCCAACTGTCCACCCCACTATGTGCGCCGCTCACAGTCCGGGCGAGCACACACGCGGAGCCAACAGCGGCCCCCGATTGGAGACCACCAGGGCGCGGGAGCGCAGGCCCCGCCAAGCGCTCACCAGCTGAAGCTCTGTTTGCAAGAGCAGGCCAATGCGCGCAGGAGACGATGGCCGCCACAGACGCCCCCCGGCGAGGAATAGGCTTATCCGTATCTTCGCCGCCACCGGGGGTGAGAGGTACCATGTCCGCCGCCCATGCCGCCCCCACCTGTACGACCTTGCTTACTTCGTCTCCAGACCGGCAGTCCACCTCCTCCGTCCCGAGGGCAGCAGCGTGATCAGGTCCGCCTCCCAGGGACGCCTCGTCCGGGGTCCCGGCTCCACCACCGTTTGCCGAAACCGATCAAGTAAGGCGAGCCCGGCAGCTGTTCACCTCTATCGGTTAGCTCCTCAGGGTAGACTGCTACTCTATAGGCCGCACTTCCATCCGCTGCAATCCATGGCTTTCTCACGCTGTGACGCTGGATTTTTCGGCACCAAAGCACTCCAATTTGTTACTGCTCACATATCACCGCAATTTACAAGTGGGGATAGCTGAATGGGCGGATTTTAGATGGATTGATGTCACCTGACCTGCAGAGCTGCACTACAGTGCGGCCATCTTGCTTTAGGCTCTCTAGCGCCCCCCTTATTATGAATACTTAATTCCGTTTGCACTCCTTCTCCGCAGGATTACCTTTTTAACTTTTTTTCATAATTTTGCACCAGACTGTTCAGCATGGCTAAAAGGTAGTGGCGTAGAGCAGAGTGGAGTGGCGTGGCATGAAGCAGAATGGAGTGGAATAGACTGGAGTAATGTCGAGTGGCGTAGAGTGGCACAGAGTGGAGTGGCAAAGAGTGGAGTGATGCAGGGTGTTGTGAAATGGAGCATTATAGAGTGGAGTGTCATAGATTGGCTTGTAATAGAGTATAGTGGCGTAAAGTGGAGTAGAGTGTCGTGGAGTGGCTTAGAGTGGACTGGTGTAGAGTCGAGGAGAGTGTCCTGGAGTATGGTGGCTTATAGTGTCATAGAGTGGAGTGGCGGAGAGTGGCATGGAGTGGCATAAAGTGCCATAGAGTGTTGTAGACTGGAGCGGAGTAGAGTGTCATAGAGTAAAGTGGTGTAAAGGGTTGTAGAGAGAAGTGGAGTGGAGTAGCATAGAGTGTAGTAGAGTGGAGTGTCTTAAATTGGAGTGGAGTGGTATGGCATAGGGTCAATTAGCATGATGTAGAGTGAACTGGCATAGAGTGGAGTAGAATATTGTAGAGTGGGATGGCGTAGAGTGTTGTAGAGTGGAATGTCGTGGAGTGGAGTACAGTAGAGTGTTGTGGAGTGTCGTAGAGTGTCAAAGACTGGAATAAAGTAGAGTAACAGAGTGGCGTGTGATAGAGTGTAGTAGAGTGGAGTGGCATAGCTTAGAGTGGCATAAAAGGGGGTGGTGTAGAGTAAAGCAGACTGACGCAGAGTTGAGTGTTGTAAAGTGGGTGGCATACAGTGAAGTAGGGTGTCGTAGAATGTCATGAATGGAGTGGCGTTGAGTGCAGTAGTGTGTCATAAAGTTAAGTGGTATAGAGTGGAGTGTCGAAGAGTGGAGTGGCATAGAGTGGAATGGCCTAGAGTGGAGTAGTATTGTAGAGTGTAGTGGCGTAAAGTGGAGTAGAGTGGCATAGAGTGGAGTGTCGTATAGTGGAGTGGGGTTGCTGTAGAGCACAGTGGCGTAGAGTTGAGTGGAGCAGAGTGGCATAGAGTGAAGTGTCATAGAGTGGAGGGGAGTGGAGGTGAGTGGAGTGGTGTAGAGTGGAGTAGAGTGGAGAGTTGTAGAGTGAAGTAGCGTGGAGTGGCATAGAGAGGAGTGGCACAGAATGGAGTAGAGTGGTGCAGAGGGGAGTAGAGTGGCATAGAGTGTTGTAGAGTGCAGTGGCATGGAGTGGCATAAAATTGATGTAGAGTAGAGTGGCATGGAGTGGCATAAAATGGAGTAGTGTTGTAGAGTGGAGTGGCAAAGAGTGAAGTAAAGTGGCGTGCAGTAGTGTGGCGTAGAGTGCAGGGGCATAGAGTGGAGTATAGTGGCATAGAGTGGAGTAGGATCAAGTGAAGTGGATTAGAGTGTCATACCGTGTCATAGATTGGAGTGTCGCAGAGTGGAGTAGAGTGTTGTAGAGTGGAGTGGCATAGAGTGGAGTACAGTGTCATAGAGCAGCGTGAAGTAGAGTGCTGTAGAGTGGAGTAGAGTGGAATGGAGAAGAGTGTTGTAGAGTGAAGTGGCATAGAGTGGAGTATAATGTTGAAGAGTTGAGTGGCGTAGAGTGGCATAGGGTGTCGTAGAGTGGAGTGCGTAGAGTGGAGTTGAGTGAAATAGAGTGGAATGGAGTAGTGTTATAGAATGGAGAGCCATAGAGTGGAGTTGAGTGTAGTAGAGTGGAGTATAGTGTCAGAGAGTGGAGTGGCATAGAGTAGAGTGGGATAGAGTGGCATAGGGTGTCATAGAGTGACATAAAGTGGAGTGGTGTAGAGTGGAGTGCCGTAGAGTGTCGCAGAGTAGAGTGGCATAGCTTAGAATGGCGTAAAGTAGAATGGCATAGAGTGGAGCAGAGTAGCATGGAGTGGTGTAGAGTGTTGTACAGTGGGTGGTGTACAGTGGAGCTATATGTCGTGGAATGGAGTGGCGTGGAGTGGCATAGAGTGGAGTAGCATGTCGTACAGTGGAGTGTCATAGAGTGGAGTGTCATAATGTGGAGTAGTTTAAAGGAACAGTGGTTCTAGAGTGGCCTAAAAGGTCCAAGGGGAAGTAACCCTGTAAAGGGCACTGAGATAAGTAAAGGGATAGAAACTTAATTCATAAAAGAGAGCAGTAGGAAATATAACGAGGGACATATAGGTCAATGTATGACAAATATTTATTACACAATGAAGGTATTCAGGTGCTCACACAGTAAGTGACAATAAGCGTGACGTGAGAAGTGAGGGTGAACTTAAAATAATGACATCGCATTGACAACAGAAATAGAAGCTCCTTTAAAGATTTTTACAGAGTATAAGGAGTTCATGTTGTAGGGGGTCGACGACGTTTCGAACTCAATTATTCGAGTTCATCTTCAGGACAAAAAAATGTGAGCAACTTGAATTGAGCTGAAGAAGGAAATAATATCCTTGGTAAAGGCGTCTGCGTAGCGCTGTGCTTCTTAAGGTGACCGGGATAGCCTGCTGGGGGTCACGTCACGCTTATTGTCACTTACTGTGTGAGCACCTGAATACCTTCATTGTGTAATAAATATTTGTCATACATTGACCTATATGTCCCTCGTTATATTTCCTACTGCTCTCTTTTATGAATTAAGTTTCTATCCCTTTACTTATCTCAGTGCCCTTTACAGGGTTACTTCCCCTTGGACCTTTTAGGCCACTCTAGAACCACTGTTCCTTTAAACTACATATTACCCCAGGTTCATATATTGGGGCACCCTTGTCTTCCTAAATACTTCATAATGTGGAGTGGCATAGAGTAGAGTAGTGTCGTAGAGTGTATTGGCGTAAGTGGAGTAGAGTGACGTGGAGTAGACTGGCATAGAGTAGAGTTGTGTAGAATGGAGTGGCATAGAGTGGAGTGTTGCAGAGTGTCGTAGAGTAGAGTGCCATAGAGTGCAGTGGAGCAGAGTAGAGTGGAGTGGCTTAGAGTGAAGTGAAGTGAAAGAGAGAGGAGAGGTGTAGAGTGAAGTGGCGTGGAGTGGCATAGAGAGGAGTGGCACAGAATGGAGTAGAGTGGGGTAGAGTGGCATAGAGTGAAGTAGAGTGTTATAGAGTAGAGTGATGTAGAGTGGCTTGGAGTGGTGTAGAATGAAGTAGTGTCATAGAGTGGGGTAGAGTGTCCTAGAGTGGAGTGGTAAAGAGTGGAATAAAGTGGCATGGAGTGCTGTACAGTGCAGTGGAGTGGCGTAGAGTGGTATAGTGTCATAGAGTGGAGTGGGATAGAGTGAAGTAGAGTAGAGTGGCGTAGAGTGGGGTGTTGTAGAGTGCAGCACAGTGTCACAGAGTGGAGTAGCATAGAGTGGAGCAGAGTGGTATAGAGTGGAGTACAGTGTCGTAGAGCGAAGTGAAGTAGAGTGCTGCAGAGTGGAGTGGAGTACTGTGAAGTAGAATGTCGTACAATGGAATGCAGTAGAGTGTTGTGGAGTGGCATAGAGTGGAGTGGAGTGAAGTATAGTGTCATAGAGTGGAGTGGCATAAAGTAGAGTGGCATAGGATATTGCAGAGTGGAGTGGGGTAGAGTGGAGTAGAGTGAAGTAGAATGTCCTAGAGTCAAATGGAGTAGACTGTTGTAGAGTGGAGTGGCGTAGGGTGTTGTAGAGTGGAGTGGCATAGAGTAGAGTGGCATAAGGTGTCGTAGAGTGGAGTGGCATAGAGTGGAGTAGAGTGGAATGGCGTAGTGTCGCAGAGTGGAGTGGCAAAGAGTGGAGTGGCGTAGACTGGAGTAGAGTGTTGTGGTGTGGCTTAGAGTGGAGCTGTGTGGAGTGGAGTAGAGTGTCATGGAGTAGAGTGGCGTAGAGTGGCATAGAGTGCAGTGGAGTAGAGTGTCATAGAGTAGAGTGGCATAATGTGGCATAAAGTATCATAGAGTGGAGTTGAGTGTCGTAGAGTGAAGTGGAGTAGAGAGTTGTAGAGTGAAGTGGCGTAGAGTGGAGTGGCGTAGAGTGTAGTAGAGTGGAGTGCCATAAAGTGGAGTGTCGTAGAGTGGAGTGTCGTAGATTGGAGTGGAATGTTGAGGAATGGCGTAGAGTGGAGTGGGGTGGCATAGAGTGGAGCAGAGTGACAGAGTAGAGGGGCGTTGAGTGTTGTAGAATTAAGTGGAGTAGAGTGCTGTAGAGTGGAGCGGCGTAGAGTGTTGTAGAGTGGAGTGGAGTAGAGTGTCATAAAGTGGAGTGTCCTGGAGTGTCGTAGAGTGTGGTATACTGGAATGAAGTGGAGTGGCATAGAGTGGGGTGTCATAGAATGGATTGGCGTAGAGTGAAGGGGCATAGAGTGGCATAAAGTGGAACAGAGTGGAGTAGAATGGCGTGGAGTAGAGTACAGAGGAGTGGCGCAGAATGGAGTAGTGGCATTGAGTGGATAAGATTGTTGTAGAGTGGAGTCGTGTAGAGTGGAATAAAGTGGCTTGTCGTGTCATAGAGTGGTATAGAGTGTAGTGTCATAGAGGGGAGTGTCGTAGAGTGGAGTGGTGTAGACTGGAGCAGAGTGTTGTAGAGTGGACTGGAGTAGAGTGGAGTAATGTGTTGTAGAATGTAGTGGCGTAGAGTGTCAGAGTGGAGTGATGTAGAGTGTCAGAGTGGAGTGGCGTAGAGTGGCATAGATTAGAGTGGAGTATAGTGCTGTATGTAGAGTGGTATGGGATACAGTGGAGTGGCGAAGAGTGAAGTGCCATAGAGTTGAGTGACATAGAGTGGAGTAGTGTCATAGAATGGAGCAGAATGTTGTACAGTGGCTTGTCACAGAGTTGAGTAGAGTGTTGTAGAGTGCACTGGCGTGAAGTGGCGTAGAGTGGAATGGCACAGAATGGAGTAGAGTGTCGTAGAGTGGAGGGACGTAGAGTGGCATATATTGGAGTAGAGTGTTGTAGAGTAGAGTGGAGTGGCGTTGAATGGAGTAGTGTCATAGAGGTGAGTGGCGTAGAGTGGAGTAGAACATCATAGAGTGGAGTAAAATGGCACAGAGTGTCGTAGAGTGGAGTGGCATATAGTGGAGTAGAGTGTCGTAGAAAGGAGTGTCGTGGAGTATTATAGAGTGAAGAGTCCGAGTGGCATTGAGTGAAGTGTCTGAGAGTGCAGTGTCATAGAGTGGAAAGGAGTAGTGTGTTGTGGAGTGGTGTAGAGTGGAGTAGAGTGGCATAGAGTGGAGTTGGCATAGAGTGGTGTAGAATGAAGTTGCACAGAGTGGAGTATAGTGTCGTAGTTGTAGAGGTGAGTGGGATAGAGTGAAGTGGCATAAAGTGGAGTAGGGTGTTGTGGAATGGTGTAGATTGGGATGGTGTAAAGTGGAATGGCGTGGCGTGTCATGCAGTGGAGTGGTGTACAGTGGAGTAGAGTGGTGTAGAGTAGAGTGAGTGGAGTGACGTAGAGTGGTTTAGAGTAGAGTGGAGTGGCTTAGAGTGGAATATGCATGATGTGGTAGCGCACTGCCATTACAGACAACACATTTTCAATTGAAATTACCATTACTTGCCCAGACATGCAGTTTTACTGATAAAACTATAACACCCACAAACAATAATGTGTGTAAATCGGCATCACCTAGTGTATTGATTTGCTTTGATCATATTAAAATATTTATTTTCACCACACTTCAGAATAACAAAAAATGAGCTTTCCTAATTCTAATATATTCTGGAATATTTGCAAAATTAATTCACTGGGATTTACATTTTGCTGGCTGCTAAAAAAAGACACACAACAGCCTACAGCCTTTCCTTTCATTCCTTTCACAACCCCAGTAACTATCAAGATTATCACATAAATCTCACTTTGCAGTCAGAGAAAGAAACATAAGCACCAATTTCCCTAAGAAGACAGAGCCTAACATTTGACCCCTGTCTTTGAATGCACAGCAAATGAGAACAGATAAAAACAAAATTTAAAGGCACTTCTTAACTGTAGCATGGTTATTTTGGGGTGCTTCAAGCACCCTCAATCCCCTACTTCCAAAGCCTATGGCATGGGCGTGAAATTGAGGAAGAGGATTGTTTAAGTTGTGCTATTATTAAAGAGCACTAATCAAAACAACACAGCTCATAGACAGAACATTGTTCCTCACAGGCATGCAATAGTGATAAACTGGTAGTGCAGAGATAAGAAAAATCAGTCAAGCAAAAAGATAGGAGTCAGGAAAACTTTTCAAAGGAAAACAGCAAGTTTACTGCTGTGAACTAGCATGCAAGGGAGACAACTGAAAACACATGTACTCTTGTGGAGTGCCTCATGAAAAAGTAAAAAAGAGTCTCCAGAAAATGTGCACTCATGGAAGAATACAAGGAGCCAGTCAAAGAAGTGGTAAACCCTCTCTGCTCCACAGGAGGGACAAAGACATGCTGGACAGCCTAAAACAAATAAAGCCAGCAAATATTAAGCAAGCAAATGTGAGTCTCCCATATCTCACAGATAGTCATTGGTATTGGAAGCTGAAGGGGTGGGGGCATGTGCTGCAGGGGCCTGCGTTTCCCCCTGCCATTAGCATGAATAACCAGACCAAAATCTCATTGAGATAGCAGAAAATGCGGCTTTGGGCTTTAATGGGGTTGGCATGCACAGAGGGCAGTTGGGGTGGGTGGCAAAACATCAGGTTATTTTTGTTTCTGTTTAGGCGGGAGGAGGAGGGTTTGGCAGAGTGTACTGGTGCTGGTTGGCAGGAGGCAAGGGTATTTTTTTAATATTTGGAGAATGGCGTGGGAGGGATTTGTCAGAGCGTGGTTTAGGTGGGTAGGAGGAGACCGTGTATTTATTTTTTAATTAGTTGAGGTGGGAATATGTCGAGGGTAGTGAGGATGGGTCGCAGGAGTCCAAATTTAAAAAAATACTTTATGTTATAGATGGTTTCTCCGTTACTCCTTTCCTCTTGTGGAGGGGCAGATGATTTGGGGGGCCATATATAACATGAAATTACAGATGGGTTAAATAAACAAATCAAGCTTCACTCTCCTTGTCTACTTGATGTCACTCAGAACCCCTCAGAGAATAACATCCCTATCATTATAGGTAGCTCAAACTGAGAGCCACTAGAACCACTAGTAGGACTAGCAGATTCTAAATCTGGTAATTCAGTGCTGTGACTTAGCAATTGGGGAAAACAAAAGTTGTTTCCCATTGCTGATACGTCATCAACAGACACCCCCCCGCCCCAGGATACATCAATTTCAATAAAATCTTAAAATCGTCACTTTTGTAAAAATCCAGCCATTCCCCATTACTCCTCTGCCCCATCATACATATTTGGGAAGGAGGAGCAGACAATGGGGAGGGGGGTGGGGGGGCACATATAACATAAAGTTGTGGACGGCTGACAAATGAAAACCAAGGACATTTTTCACCTCAGAGTTCTGAGTGACGTCACAGACAATTTGAGGTTCATTCTCATTGTCACTCAGAGAAAAATATCCCCTTTATTGGCTGTTACCCACCTATGATTCTATACATCTTCAACATCCGGCATTGGATAAACACTTTGGCTGGTGGAGAAATGTATGAAACGACCAGGGCCGGCTCTAGGGCGGTGCGATTGGTGCCACCGCACCGGGCGCTGACTTCGGGTGGGAGCGCAGAGTTTACAAGTATATTATGGTTTTAAAAGCACCAGCTGCCCCGTTCCTGGCCTACAGCAATTTTCATGCAACAATAAAAATGTCAAGATAACCAGGGTGATTAATGTGCTTCCTGGATCAGAGTTTTGTCTAGTGGAAGTTTTGACTCATCTTAAGATAGTGCAGAGGGTTAATATGCCTGCTGCAAAGAATGTGTACCATACAGATCACTGAAGTGTATATAACGTAAATAAATCCGTGGGTTATTGCTTTTGTCAGTGAGATCCTTTTGTTACTTGCAGTTTACAAGTTAAAATCCTAGTATAGAACAGTGAGCGATTAACTGTCATCAAAGAGCTGAATGGAAACTGCAAGGTATAGATTAGAGCATTATGATTTTTTTCCCCAGTCTTTCATCATCCTAATATTGCAAAAAGGGTTCATTTGGATAGAAATCAATTCTTATTATTAAAGAGAACCCCCATCCATGGTGTTACGTTTTAAATTCTGAGTTTGTGCTTCTCCAGACGATGAACTATTAAACTATACTGTCTACCAGTATGGATGACATGTCTCTCCTACACCTTGTAGTCCTCTGTCTTATGTAACATTTCCTATGCACTGATTTACACATGTATGATTGACTGTCTCTATGTAATGTGTGTGTCATATGAAGTGCTCTGACACCCTGCACTGGTATGAGTGGCGCTATAAAACTAAGTAAATGCATCTGAGAGAGAGTGGTTATGGAGACTTGAGGGGCGCTGTTAAAAGGTGGTGGTGAGAGAATCCATGGAGGGGGCGGTCATTGGGGGGCACCAACAAACATTGTCTCACCGGGCACTACCAGCGTTAAAGCCGGCCCTGGAAACAACTACCTATGAGCTGGGTTTGCAACCAAAGGAGCGTATGCAGAACAGAACGCACACAGTTATGCTTCTTATTCCATCATTAAAAATCACCAAAATATAAAACATTGAAACCTGTCACCTTATAAACCGAGTTTGTTCTTTTAAACATACCGAACAGCTATTAAGCCACAGCTCTATGAAATAAGCCAGGGTCAGATTTTCGACACTGATTTCCTAATCTCGTTAAATTACACATCCCAAAATCATAAACTCGAGCTGAGAAAATACTGTTCATGGGTTGTGTTAAAACTTTCCACCTTTTAATGTGACTTGGAACGACTATTTCTGTGTTTTATGGTGAATCGAGTAAAATAACTGCAGACAGCCCAAGTCTGAGGAATTGATTTCTAAGAGGCAATGATATAGAATGTTTAATATGCAATCTACACAAATGATAAAAGGTAGAATGCATTTCTCTTCTGTGATTCACGTAGATAATGCATGGAATTCTGGGTTAATTTTAGCCATTTAATAAAAAACTGCATGGAGATTTAGGACCATTGTCTTCAATGGAAGGCTGTTTTCACCAATAAACAAACTCTCTTGTCTGCTATACAGGTCACTGTAGTGTAGTGGCCTGTGTGTACTTAACAACAGAACAA
Source organism: Calotriton arnoldi (assembly GCA_963921515.1). NCBI lineage: Eukaryota > Metazoa > Chordata > Amphibia > Caudata > Salamandridae > Calotriton > Calotriton arnoldi. Next base: position 1,264,534 of record CAWUFW010000480.1, read on the forward strand.
TATTTACTTCACTATGTCTGCAGCCTTTTGGGACTTGTCAATTTTTCTTTCTCTCTTTTTTTGTTTTTTGTTTTAGATTCAGTTGAATCTGTGTTAGCCTAAGGCATGATGTACAAGGGGGGCGTGGCCAACTGCCAAGCATGGCGGACGCGAGCTAGCGGAGCTCCAAGCCAGGCCCTGACACTACGACAATTATCCTGATAACCACTGACCATCCGCGCTTAACAAGCGGCGCCCTGGATGACAGAAGTGCCAGGGTGTGCAGCGACCCTGGAAAAGCAAAGTTCCGAGCCCGAATTCGCCCTGAACGGACTGGCGCTGCCTGGAGCTGAGCAGCGATTGGGGACGGAGGAGCATGGTGACGCCGGCGTGGGTTGCGCCCTGAATGCGGCCGGTGGTGCTGAGCTACTTCTTACAGTGACCAGCGAACCTGCCCGCTCTCGATTCCGGCACCTGGAGAGCCAAAGAAGAAAAGTGCACGGAAGATGTATTTTTCCAGGTACGAGAAGCTCGGCAGCGAACAATATGGCGGGCGGAGCCGACTGAGGGACACGGGAGCAGAAACGACCGGCGAGGGACGCTTGTACGGGGCTAAAGCCTCCCCCCCCAGTAATACTTGGTACCGCTGGGAATATCGAGAGATCGGGGGCGCCCTGGCTGCCTGGAGTGTAGTGGAAGGACGACGGAGTGCCTCTTAGGGCATTTTTACTGCGTCACGCCCGGCCATTTGTGAAGCTCCGGATACGCAGGAACGGACTGTGAGGACGCCCCACTGGGAGCTGCTCGGTGAACACGCTCAGGAGAAAGACATGCACAGATACTGAGGGACTGCCGTGACGCAGGAGACAAGCGAAGGCTGCGCAGTAATCTTTCCAACACGATCCCCTCAGCTAGGCCAGGAGAATAATAACGACTACTGCAGGGGCAATACAAGGACACGCAGAACTGTTTCAGGCGCGTTTGTTCATGCGGCCATGCTGCTGTGTGCGGATTAACGATGGGCATGAGAGGACCTGATGGTTATAGCGTACTGCACAATATGCGAAGTGGAGCAACCTGCTAAACTTGCTGAGGCGGCAACAGGAGGGCACAGAGAAACGGACGCTGTAGGGGGGCCCCTGTGGCCGTAGACGCTAGACATAAAAGGAGACTTGCAAAAGCACGGCATTGCTGCGGACCAGAGGGTACTATACGTTTCAGCGGGCGCCGTTCCCATCGAATCCGAGGCGGCTGACCAATGAGGAGCGAATTGGGGCGCTGATTGCAGGGATAACCGGTTAGTGCCACAGCTCCTACGATATTCACACGGAGCACCATCACTATGCTGGGGTGGTAGTGGGCCGCCAAGAGCTTTGAACAGTGGAGCTTCCTTCATACCCACGGTCTGGAGTCATGATGAAGTGGTGAGTTGAGCTAAGCAGTGGAGCAGGCACAAGGTTATACCCGGCATTGAAGGCGTTGGGACTGGCAAGGATTCCATTAGGGAGTAATAAAGTGATGCCCTCCTGTGTCGAGTGGGTAGTGCTACAGTGTACTTACGAAGGCACCCTCTATCCTTGGTCATTCTCATAATGGGGCGTCTCAAAACCAAACAACCGGATCCCCCACCTCCTGAAAATCCGAATGGCACTTATAGAGGGTACTCCGATGCATAGTCCTGATCTGGATGTGGTACCGCCTACAGAGACAAGTCGCCATGATGACAAGCTGGACTTGATCTTAAAGGAAATAAGAGACTCACGCACTGCCATAGAAGCTCAAATAGGCACATTGACTACCAGCTTCACTTTGCTGAAGGCGGACCACACAAAACTGGCTGACAAGGTTAAATCTAATAAAATGGCCCTTGACGACCTAATACCGCAGCAAACAATGCACACCTCTCAGATAGAACAACTACAGCGTCAATTGAAGGGATTACAGGACAGAGTGGATGACGTGGAAGGAAGATCTCGCCGCAATAATGTCCGCATATTGGGAATACCGGAAAAGAGCGAGGGACCCAATCCCACTCAATTTGTCGAAAAATGGCTGCGAGAACAAGTGGCAACGGTGGGCCTCACAGAACAATATAGTGTAAAACGGGCTCACAGAGTTCCACCCAGGCCTCCTTCCCCAGGTGCACCGCCCAGGCCACTTATAGCGCGGATATTGAACTATAAAGATCAAGATACGATACTGCACGCTGCCAGGGAGAATGCTCCAATAACATTTGAAAACAAAACAATTTCTCTCTATCCGGATTTCACCATGGCGGTCCAGAAGGCGAGAGCCACATTCCAGGACATTAAAAAGAAACTCCGGATCCATAACTTGAAATATGCGCTGTTGTTCCCAACCCGCTTAAAGGTTATTTATGATCAAAAAACCTTGTTCTTTGACAACCCAGAAGAGGCAGCGGACTGGGTAGAAATTACTTTAACACCACCTGCGTCACAACACTCTTCTCAGACAAGTCGACGGCAGCAGTCCCAGCCACAACGTATTTGAGGACAAAGGACGGATCAAAGGCGACAAACCGGACCTGGCACTAGTGTAAATCCCTCGCAGGAGCAGGAGCAGATTTCAGACAGCCAAAGTGACGGCAGTGGCACTGGCGGCACACAATGCTCAATCAGTCGCAGAAACTGTGGACTCTTCAGAAGATGCCAATGCCCACTCGGACTCGGAGAGTAGCATGGCGCTGTTCCCCTTGGTTACCCCGCAGACTGTCAATGATTATTTGGGTTGAATGCAGCGATTTTCGTTTTCTGACTTGTTGTCTTTGCCAGATGAGTATGAACCACTATATAATTTGATACCGGATGGTCTTGTTGTTCACTGTAATTGTACCAATATAGGGCTTCGGCTGGAGCTCTGCAGAAGTCAAACATTGAGTATAGTGTGAAATACGTTAAGAGGCTGGTGGTGGCCACTCCCCCTATGGCGAACGCACCAGGTTACAGAACTAACAGAGTTCCTGTTGAACTTTTTTTCATGGTTTGGTCCTCTAGTGTTTTATGGGGGAACCTAGTATTGGGAGTTTTAACAGGGTATACGGACTCAGCTACATTTAGTACATTTTATGGTTGGTACACAGGGACCTATGTCCCTGACAGATTGCTTTATAGAGAATCCAATGACACAGTCTAATAAGTATACGTACACATCCTGGAATGTAAGGGGCCTGGGCTCCATCCATAAGAGGCACAGAATCCTGGCGCAGTTAAATCGTAGGAAGGCACATATAGTATTCCTTCAAGAATCCCATTTAATGCATGCGGAAGCCATTAAACTCCAAAAGAAATGGAGGGGTCAATTATTTTTCACATCCTACTCTGCATTCGCTCGTGGGGCTGCGATCTGGATCAGAAATGGCACCCCCTTTACACTATTAGAGCAAAGGATAGACTCCAATGGGAGGTATGTGCTTCTACATGGTCTGTTAGATGGGGAACACATAGTGTTAGGGGGTGTTTACACTCCAAATACAGAACAGGACAAATTCCTCGAGACACTTAGCAATGTATTGGTGGGTTGGGAAGGATACCCATGGGTCTTGGGAGGTGATTTTAATGCGGTGATGGACATTGAACTGGACAGGTCGCACCCCCCACTTCAGGGCACAGGATGCAGAAAACAGACAGATGCCCTTCAGACCTGGGCGGAGGGCTGGGGTATAGGAGATGCATGGCGCAAGGTGCACCCCACTGATAAAGAATATTCTTTCTTCTCGGCGCCGCATGGGCTGCATACCCATATAGATATGATATTTTGTTCACTGAATCTACTGGTAAATGTTAAAGATACTATGTATTTAGGCAAAACCTATTCGGATCACAACCCACTAGAAGTCACACTGTTGTGGGGGAAAGTTCCAACACCAATACCAACCTGGAGATTGCACCCCTCACTGTTGGAGGACCCGGTGTTTCACAGTGCCATTTCTACGGCTATAGTTAATTATTTCACTGACAACACAGACACCGCTAGCACACGTCAAATTGAATGGGACGCTTTTAAAACTGTGATACGGGGCGTGGCAATTAGCACAAAGGTGGGGGCGCGCATTGTTTTACTTGACAAACTCAAAGAAGACGCACATAACACACGCTGAACTTCTAGAAGAACTTTGTATTTTGGATTACCGCTTATACACACAGAAGCAGCATGCAATCGCAGATAGAGCGGGCCCATTACTTGCTAGAATTATTAAAGATGCACCGTCAGTGTCTCCTATTCTTGAAATAAATACTCCAGAAGGTGCTGTTGTACGCACCCAATTAGAAATAAACAATGCCTTTAAACACTATTATGAAAAGTTGTATGCGTCCTCGGAAGAGGTTGATGATGATGAATACAAAGTCATTCTTTGAGGGACTACAGCTCCCACAGTTGCTAAGTGATCACAAGTCAGACCTGCAAAGGCCTATAACTAGCATGGAAATAAAAGCAGCAATCGAGGATCTCTCCCGCAATAAAACACTGGGCAATGATGGATTGCCCATAGAATTCTATGCCACATATTCTGAATTATTAGTCCCCCATCTACAGAGATTGTATCGGGCCTCATTAGATGACGGGTCACTTCCACTCACTACATTACAAGCGACAGTGGTCTTGCTCCCGAAACCGGACAGGGATAGTAAAGACATGGCAGGTTATCGACCCCTCTCGCTTCTCAACACAGATTATAAGATTCTGAGTAAGTTGTTGGCAAATAGAATTCTGCAGTTTATCCCTCGGCTGGTACACACTGATCAGTGTGGGTTTGTACCGGGTAGGTGTACGGCTCTTAATATTAGAAGACTCCACCAGGTGATGGCTCATATACCCGCAGCCGTCCATTCACAGGGCTGTATTTCTCTAGACTTACGTCAAGCATTCGACTCATTGCAATGGCGATATATGTTACATACACTCCCAAAGTTTGGAATTCCGGAGGAATTCGTGAACTGGGTACGTCTGCTGTATACGAACCCCACGGCGCATGCACATACGGGTGTTCACATCTCACAACAATATCAGATAGCGAGGGGTACTAGACAGGGTTGCCCGCTCTCACCACTGTTATTTATATTAGCTTTGGAGCGTCTACTTCTTAAGCTCCGTACTATGGCGGGACATAGAGGGATACGGATAGATAGAGAGATACACGTCATTTCGGCATATGCGGATGACCTCATATTATACTTCAATAATTTGGATGAGGACTATGACCCAATACCCACAATTTTTAATGCATTTCAGAGGCTTTCAGGGCTTTCCATTAATGAAAACAAATCATATGTATATTTTTTTAATGACACGACAAGGGATGAACCAATTCGCTTTGGACGCTGGACATTTCAAACAGCGACCGTTACTTTTAGATATCTGGGCATCCAGATATACAGAGAGACGGAAGGTATTTTAGATGGAAATCTAAACCGAGCTATTGCAGCGCTTAGAGCACAAATAAGGTTCTGGACTTCTTTACCCATATCGGTACCGGGACGAGTGGCCATTGCCAAAATGGTGATGCTCCATAGACTGTTATATTATTTCACCAACCTACCTATCATTATTCCACTGCCGGTGTTTAAGCTACTGGACTCTCTCCTTGTTGAATTAATATGGGGGACGGAACGTAGACGCATAGGACTCACTAAATTACAATTGAACACAAAACAAGGGGGACTGGGAGTTCCGGACCTGAGGGCTTACTGCTATGCAGGCCAATTGCAATGGTTGGCGTACTGGATTGCAGGCTGCAATTTAAAAAGAAATTGCTATGACTCGCCAGGCATGGGAGCGAGGAGGACTACATGCACTGTTACTACCAAACAGCAGAATTCCTCCGACAGTGCCGCCACTGTTAAGGACTGCATTGTTGTATTGGAAAAAGGCAACGTGTTACACAAAGACACTGACACCTTACGCTCCCAATATACCCTTACTGGGACTCCCCTTACCATCAGGGACGGTAACTCTTCGACATATAGCGGCATGGGCGGAGACGGGTGTGACCACAATGGGCATGTTCTTTACGAATGGTACCCTAATGAATCACGATACATTCGTGAGGGAACAGGGAGTGCCGAATATGTTATTTCTGCTCCATGCCAACATCTCTCGCTATATCCGCACTGTCTGGGCCCCAGAGGGAGCAGAACCTCCAACACACGCACTAACCCACATGCAATATTTGATGGGCAACGGTAGTCACTTGACAAAATGGTTATACCGGGGTATTCGTACAAACACTTTAGTGTCACTCCAGACCACCCGTGACAAATGGAACACGGATATAGGCCATGCACTCACTGATAAAGAATGGGAGACACTGTTAGAATACCCAAGAAAGGTATCCAGAAATCCAAAATTTAAATTTATACAGCGTATCATTGTTCACCGTGCCTATTTGACCCCGCACAAACTCAGCTTAATGTTTCCAGATACAGCGGATACTTGCCCCCGATGCCACTCCTCAAATGCAGTTTTGCTGCATATGTTATGGGACTGCCCGAGACTGACCCATTACTGGTCATCAATACAAGAAATAGTAAATAGTGTTGCCCCGGTATGGAACAGTGTGACATTGGAGTATTGCCTATTAGGATTGGGTCCAAAGGGAAACAAGCATTGGCATAGCCAATAGGTCTCGCATTTGGGACCTTATAAGTGTTTAGCCATGCAACACTTGATGTTGTTGCACCAAGGATATTGTGCTGGATAACTAAACACTTATAAGGTCCCAAATGCGAGACCTATTGGCTATGCCAATGCTTGTTATTTTATGGTGTGAATAAAAAACATATTAAGTGAGATAATGAACTATATATACACACACGCATATACATATATTGACATATATATGCTCCTCATAATAATTATATTTCTATTTTTAGGTCTCGCCTAGCGAACGCAGCGCATGCGCTGCTTCGCCTTGGCGAGACTATTGTTGTCGGTTTTGCTAGCGAAGGGAGACAAACCATGTGCGCGCACGGACAGGCGATGTGCACGCGCATGGCGTCTCCTCTGCCTCACACGCTCCCACCGTAGAAGTGAAATAATAAACAGTGGCGTCTTACTGTGCTACGCGTGGAAACACGCCTTTCCCTTCATGGGGCGATCTTTTTAATCTTCGTCATATTAACCGGTTAACTGCTTAGAACGTTCCGCGCCAGTGCGGAACGTTCTATTAAGCGGGCGGGGCCGCGTCGGCCAACGGACGTGCGCAGCACTACCGAGGTAGTGCTCGCGACGGCCGTTGGCCGACAGAAGCACTTAACGGGTTAAGAGAAGGCTGCTTTTCATTTTTTTTTTTTTTTTTTATCATGCGTTTTCCTTTGCTCCTATCTTGAACATCTGTAACATAACCGGAAATGTTACCATTATGATTACTTGGAGTTCTTCTTTTTTAATCCTCTGATTGTGTTGTCCCAGTTCACCAATTAGATCATAATTGGCCAGTTGTCATGTAACTGAACCTTTGCTGTAAAGAAAGGAACCGCAGGAGATGCCTGTCTTCCACTCTTAGGAAAAATAGCCTCTGCGCCTTTCAAAGAGAACAAGCATTTGCAATGCAATAGGTCTCGCATTTACGCGAGTTTAAACTATTGGCATTGTAAATGACAATGCCTTTTATTTATGTTTTAAAAACGAAAACAAAAGTAAAAGGCATTGTTATTTGTAATGTCAATAGCTGAAACTCGCCTAAATGCGAGACCTATTGCATTGCAAATGCTTGTTATTTGAGTAATTGTTTTATAGTTTCAATTTAATTGGAGTTTTGTACGTTCCCATTGCATTGAAGGTGTTGTCTGTTACAATGTTTTTGTTTTTACAATTATTTAAACGATTGATATACTTCACTTTAACTTAAATGAGAGTTTCAGATGTGATTTGCATTGCTAGGGCCAATTTTGCCTGTCTGCATTTGCGTGATGGGTAGTGCTTATGGTCTGTTCATGTAGGAGTTGTATTTGGTGACTATGACTGCCTTACGTTCTATATTACATATGTTAATCAGACAAAGAATATGCAAATTGACTTAAATCGAATCGAGGCAGCGTGCATTCATATTCCTTCGGAGCAGAAAGAAAGATGTCAAACTAATTTATTAGCAATTAAACACGTGCATTATGTTCAATATATTCTTTATTTTGGCGAGCAAAGCCAACACGTATTGCCTTTCACAAATCTCAACAAAGCAATTGATACATCGCTACAAATTGCAGATAGTTTTGTGGTTGATTTCTTTTACGCTTCCTGCACTCCCGTGAATTTTTCAGGGCATTCAATTATTGAACTTTGATCTAGTCATTAAAATAGATATCTTCTAATGATCTGTGGCAGGGGCCATACACAACAGTATCTACGGCATGCATATGTACACAAAACAAGCCACAAACAGTTGTAAGTGGAAGGGGGAGAGTTCACCAGTGCATCTTGCAGGCAGGGAAGCAATTCAACACTAGTGAGTGATTCATTGAAAACACTGTCATAAAATGATTTACACTGACAGCTGCATCCGTGTTAAGCAGGAAGTGAGGGAACGAGAAACAGGCTCGAAATGCATATACTAGGAAGAGTAAATAAACTAAAGTATGACATCTGAAACCCCAACCTAAATTAAAATACTAACTCCACATTAGTGGCAGCATCTGACACTGCAGTCCTTCGGTTACTGGCTAGAACATAAAGAAGCATTGGCCGCGCGGCCGTCAAAGTGAAAGTGATTGAACACGCAAATAGAGTTTGAAATAATGAGCACAACTCTAAGCACAAGCAGGAAGGAGGCGGGTATATGTGCGGGGAGCTGTGGGGAGCACAGCAGAAGGCCCGAATGGAGGAAAGAGGAGCAGATAGTTAAGAATACACAGAAACAGGCACACCAACTGGTGAAAGTGGAGACGCAGAAGGGCGAAAAAGCAGACAAAAGGCAAGAGTGAACGCGCGGCCGTGAAAGTGACGCCTGGTGAAAGTGGAGACGCAGAAGGGCAGGGCAGCAAGACAGAGAAGTGCTGGGTGAGAGCAGAAAGGAAGCGTCTGGAGCAAAACATTTAAAATTAATGAAAAGAAATCCTAAATCAAAGTGCAAGCAGCAGAGAAGCGACGGCGGGCAGCAACATGGAAAAGTGGTAGGTGGAATAAAGGCATACGTTACCGGCAAGATGTGGTGACAAAGGTTTGTGAAATACAATACTTAGGTATCAAACATATAAGTAAAACATTTTAAATAAATAAAATGCTGAAAGGAGCCTACTCTTTAAACAAGCGGAGATGGTAGGGAGGGGTGTGGGGTGGGGCAGCAAGGCAAAGAAGTGCTGGGTGGGAGCAGAAAGGAAGCGACTCGAGCAAAACATGTAAAATAAATTAAAGAAATCCTAAATCATAGCGCAAGCAGCAGAGAAGCGACGGCGGGCAGCAACACGGAGAAGTGGTAGGTGGAAGCTGAAAGAAGAAATGCGGGTATGTTTCTTTAGTAGAGACTGGAAACACGAGCGCCATGACCAAAACAGTTAAAGTAAAGAAAACAAGACCCGCGGCCACGAGACGCGCTCTGTGGTGGGGGAGGGGCATTGAAGCGCGAGCAAGACAGAGAGGCGGAGCGAGGCGCGCGCGCTTGTGAGAGCGAGAGGAAAGCCAGATGGCGCCTCTGCTCGTAACTGTGCGCGTAACCGCACGCTCTATGCCACACAAAAAGCTGTAGTCGGCTTTTTAAAGCCCACTCACTAAATGTCTCGCCAGAGCAGCGCATGCGCTGGCTCAGGCGAGACCTAAAAAAGGAAGCCCTTTCCACAAATTTGAGAATCTGGCTTTGATATTAGCTAAAAGAAATATCACTATGAGATGGAAGACTGCCAGATCACCTTCAGTACTAGATTGGTATAATGAAGTGGTTAGATGGGGTAGGGCAGAAGGAGCTGAGCTTAAGCGGGAGGAACAGAGGGGTTACGGAAGACACCCATTTCACTGGAATGGAACGCAATGCTGGAAGAATTTATAGCTATAGATGTGCAGGCATAGTAGTAGGACACATATATACGGCATGAGATCGTTCATAACACTGTGATGGGTAAAACGCGGGATGGTGTAGGCCCTATATATAGTGCACAGGTTGTGGAATGTAACTGTGTTATTTTGTATAAATGTTTATACTGTAGTGCTGACTGTTAGGCATGTATAACAAAGCAAGACTGAGTCCGTGGGGGTGTGGGGGGCGGGAAGAAGAATTCACTGTTTGTTTTCCTTACTACAATGCAATGTACACGCTAGGAACAACTGTTTATGAGACTTGTAAAGTTGAGAAAAATCAATAAAAATATGTAAAAAAAGGCATGATGTACAAGACATTGTACCCTGCTGAGATGCTTTATTGAATTTTATACTATACTTTGTGTTTTAACAGGGATTTTATATTGTTTTAATTATTTACTTTTCTGGCTGTAATTATGTACTTTTATGGTTTTTATGACCGAAATAAAGATGATGATGATTTGTCAATTACTATTACCTATGAAACCTAATCAAAAAGAGATCTCATTTAGTTTAAAGATACACGGCCAGTGCAAATATTCTTAGTGACCAAAGAGAGGGGCCTTATGCAACCTTCTTTGGGGCAATTCTACATTCTTTTGCGAGGGCGATGATTCCGCCTTATAGTATTGAAACACTGCAGCACTGGACCTGCCAGGGTGGCTTATAATTTATGTAGATGCTTGTAAATAGATGATGAGCCTCTGCCTTTGACTTCTCTGCTTCATAAAATGGGTAGCGCAGACTCCAATATTCACCCCAGTCATTTACAGAGGAGTTGATTTGTATTGTCCACTATACCAATACTCTTTACTAGTAACATAATGATTATGTTAAAGGACGGCTGAGTGAGGATGGAGAGTGGAATACCAATGAAAAGCCAAAAGTATTCAATTTAGGTCCCTATGGTTTGTGCTTACCTCCACTAAAGACCACATCTCACCACACCAAAATGCATCCAATAAAATCCTGTCAGGATCCTTAATACTCCTTTTACCTCCTCCTCTCCAGACCACATTTCAGCACAGAATATAAGCATACTTTTTTGGTCCAAGCTTCAAAACCATTGAGCTTTCTTCCAAACCTTTAGACCTACTTTTAGAGCTTCCTTACAGCTTTAGACCTACCTGTCTGCAGAAGGCTCCTGATCAACTAAGTTTCCCCACATCTCAAAAACGTAGTTTTTAAGTGTCACATAAAACAGCGCATGCACTGTCTGTTGCAAGACAGACTGTTAGCTTACAGTGGGCTTTGATCCCACCCATTGCTTACCATTGGTTGGTTTCATTGTCACTCTCATTTGCTTGCTTCTTATTCGTCATTTCTGTAGGCTTTCCTTCCTCTTCTTGTGTATCTCTTCCACTGGAGCATGGATGCATTACTTGTGTCCTCCCATGGCTCACTTTTTAAGCACTATGTTTTTCTTTTTGCTTAAGCACTCTATGAGTGTCTGTTTTTCCAGCTATCTCCCTCATTTACTTCTCCCCCCTCTGTGTTCCTCTTTCTTACCCTCCCTCAGTTGTTGTACTTGCTTCTTCTCCACCCATCTTCCCTTGCCGTTCTAGCTTCCCCACTGCCTCCTTGCCTATTTGCTCCCCCACCCACCCTCCGTTGTCTGTTTGCTTTCCCGTCCCATCTCGACCCGCCTACATTGTCTGTGTGCTCCCCACCCCCTCCCGTCCACCCTCCATTGTCTGTGTGCTATCCCAGTCCCGCCCTCACACCCTCTATTGTCAGCTTGCTACCCCATCCCCTCTTGCTCACCCTGTTGTCAGCTTGCTTCCCAAGCCCCTCCTGCCCACCCTCCATAGTCAGACTGCTGCCCCATCTCCTCCTGTACACCCTCCGTTGTCAGCTTGCTTCTCCATCCCCTCCCACCCACCCTCCACTGTCAGCTTGTTTCCTCATTCTCTCCTGCCCACCCATGCTGTCAGCTTGTTTCCACAGCCCCTTCCACTCACCCGCAATTGTCAGCTTGCTGTCCCAGCCCCTGCCACCATCTCTCAAATATCAGCTTGCTGCCCCATCCCCTCCTGCCCACTCTCCTTTGTCAGCTGCCTTCCTCGGCCCCTCCCACCCACTCCAATTGTCAATGTGATTCCACATTGTTTCTTGCATATCATTTCCCCCAACCCTTCTCTACCACCCTCCCCGTTGTGTTGTCTCATTCCTCAACCCACACCCCCCATTTAAAAAAAAAAAAATTAAATAAGAAAAGCAGTAGCGCTGGCTGCATCATCGTGTTTTTTTATTATGTTTAGCCATGACAGTCTTATGGCAGAATTGCTTTGGGCCACCAAACAGAAGCATGTGGGCCTCTCTACCCTTAAATACACCTGGGGTCCCCCAGCTAGAACTGTACTATATGGCAGCGCATCTTCAACATGCGGTCCACTGGTTGGACCCAGGGGATAATTGAGAGAAAAACCTCCTTCGTGACTCATATGTGGACGACCCTCCTCCCTTTCTCCTGATGCAGGGCTCCAAAGTACGACTGGAGTCACTGCTACCAGTGCACTTGGTGTGCGAGGTTTGGGAGGGAGCGGTTACAAGGGTATTGTATAGAGCACCATACGCCTTGGATATGTCCATATGGTTCCTCCAACCCTTTTTAAAAATAGCAGAGTCCATGTCAGTCCAGAGGTGGAGAGATGGAGGCTGTGACTCCCTCAGAGACCTCTATCCTGATGGATGTTTCATCATATGATTTGATGCTACTACATCCTTTGGCTCAGGGAAGGGACAATTCCTCCAATACGCAAAGATATTGGCGACTGCACGAGATCCGTGGCCATCGTTTCCAAAGGCTCCTTCCGACACCTTAACAAAGCTAATGACAATGGCTGGGGGTGGGGGCGCAGATTGATATCTAACATTTATAAGGCCCCTAGAGCAGATATCCCCCATTCCATGCTCCGGATTCATGCTAAATGAGAGGAAGCTCTGGACGACCCCATGTCCTCGAAAGATTGGGCAAAAGTTCACGAAGGTGTAACACTGATCAGCTCCAATGATAGGTGTAAATTAATACAATACAATTATATTCATCAAACATATATCTCCCCTGAGACCCTACATATCATCTACACCACCCGCAGTGATGCTTGTCCACGCTGTGGAACACCTGAGGCTGACTTTATACATATGGTCTGGTCCTGCCCTTCTCTGCTCCCTTTCTGGGAGTCTGTTGTGAAAGATGTCAACAGAGCCTCCGGATGGAACATTCCACATGGTATGAAACAAGTTCTGCTGGACTTGATCCCTTCTCCCTCCCGGAAGAAACTCAGTAGAAAATGTATCCTGCTCTGTTTCCTGCTTGCTAAGCACTGAATTGCTATTCGGTGGCTGAGCACCGATCCCCCAACACAAGTGGACTGTCTTAGGGACATCCTGGAATGGGCGAAAGCTGAGGAGATCCGTATGAAACTTGTATGCAGGGATGACCGACTCATGGACGATCTACAGGCGTGGGCAGCCATGCCCTCTGGCCTCGGGGAACCCACAGGGGAGCCCTCTGCTTCAGGGTGACAGACAGGAGGGATAGGACGCAGGGATGGACCGCCTTCTTTCCTAATCTCTTGCCCTCCCCTTCCTTGTGCCCGTTCCCTTTTTTCTCTCCTTTTTCCCTAGTTGCTGACTCACGAATCACCCATAGCCAGTTGTCTCTTTGCTTCTAGAAGGTGACCCCTCATGAGAGCAGAGGGTACGGTGGGGGGAGGGATTTGTTGTAAATTCACTGTTTTGTTGATCTTGTGAATACTGAGCCAAAAATGCTTTTCATACTGCTACTGGTTCTATCAATGTCTTTAATCCTAAGAAAACTCAATAAAGATCATTTAAAAACAAATGTTCATCCATGCTGCACTGCAAAAATCATGAAATCATTGCCAAAGCCAATAGCTCTCATAGGCGAGACCTATTGACTCTGGCAATGCTTGTTCCAATTGTAATATCTTTGAGTTTGACTCTTTCTCTCTTCTTCCCATTGTGGGTGAGGAAGAGAACACATTGTGCTTAATCAATACTGGTCTTCGGATCTAAGAAGCCAAATAGCAGATAAAATAATAGTCAGTTGAACAGGTTCACAAATAGTTCAACAGTATGTTAGAAATGTGCATTTATTAATAATGAATTTTATTAAAGGAATCTGCATATTTCCCTGGTCACCAATGGAACAGGTAATCCATCCTTGAGAAGGAAAATGTGCTTCTTGGTTGTATATCAACTTTCTCTGTTGTCTCTGAATTAGTCCAGGCATTCCTACGTACTGATCCGTAGGAGTCGACATATGAGATGATAAGGGTGACTGACATCTTTTTGTCTTGACCTAGAACTCCACAGACTAACATCAAACACGATGTACAGGTGTCAGCCTTCGACTTTTCAGGACACACTCAGCAAAGAGATGCTACCATAATGAGGTCCCTTGCTTTTCACAAATACGTTTCCTGACCATCCTGATTTACCTAATTTGTCTGTATTGAGTATGATCCCCTTCTGGAACATCAATTCAAATGATATGTCCCATTAAGAAAGAAATTAATGCTTAAGGCTTCAACCACTACCAATGCTTTACACACAATATATGAGCAGGGCATTGACCAGGTAAACCTAAAAATTCCTCCTGCTAAACCTACAAATTCCTTTCCTAGTCTTCGAATGAGAACTTTAGGGAAGAGGGTGAGTGACTGATTGGTGCTTCTGTGATACTGTTGGATTCTGGATAATAAGAGTTATTCATGTCTCTCTCCCAACTGCCTTGATTTGAAGACACACTTCTACTGTGCTTTATGCAGTCAATGGCAAAGAGCTACTGTCACAAGCACAGACCAGCTATGATCATGAACCATCAAGGGGGGGGACAATACGTTTAAAGTCAAACTGAATAATGTTAAGAAAGACAGCACTCAATATAAATAGAGTGATCTGCACAGCTCACCAACAGCTGTCCCCAAAAGAGTAAGGTGAGGAATAGACATGTGACTTAAGTTTGTGAGTCTAGCTAACCGAAGTGTTGAGTCATAAATAAAGACTGGATAAAAGTTACACACCACAGATATCTGCATTATCTATGTTTCATTACTTTCAGCGTCTGTGTAATATGTGTTCCTCGTGTTGCCCTACACTTACTGTCCAGTCGGTGAGACAGGAAGTGGTGTCCTCGCTGTGGACCAGGAATGATTCTATCCTGCAGGCTGCTAGTATCCTCATGACATAAAACAAAGTCACATTTGCACTACAAGAAAGGCACTTATAAAACACTGAGAAAGGTTGCTTCACTAACTTTCATTATGGTTTTACCACTCACAAGTGATCATGTGTTTTAGGGTCACATGCACAAAGCCATTTAGTGATAGAAAACCCTGCAATTCGACACCAGGGTTTGCCACTGCAAAAAGCCTTTTAGATATGAATTAAACCCGCTGCAAATAGGAAGGGTGTGAAAGAAGTCTCCCCTCCTCATTGCGATTCAGTATGGCATGTATCAGTGTTTGATTGATCAATTACTGATGCCTCCAAAGAGGTGGTGACTTATTTGCAACAGAGACACTTTGTTCTTTGTGAATGTGTTAGACGAACTCAGTAAGAAGTGGTGCATGCAGCGGCGTCACTAGGAGGGTGCGGGGGGTGCGGACCGCACCGGGTGACACCATCACATGGGGTGACACCGTGAGCCTCTGCACGTCGGCGTCCGGACGTCGACGACGTTCGAAACGTCACTCACGTGACACCATCACATGGGGTGACACCGTGAGCCTCTGCACGTCGGCGTCCGGACCTCCACGACGTTCGAAACGTCACTCACGTGACACCATCACATGGGGTGACACCGTGAGCCTCTGCACGTCGGCGTCCGGACGTCGACGACGTTCGAAACGTCACTCACACAAGGAACGCTTTTGGCGGACTCGGAGGACTCGGAGGAGGTCCATCATGGGGTAAGTCGTGAGGGGGTGACACCATGAGTTACCGCACTGGGTGACACCAACCCTAGTGACACCACTGGGTGCATGGGAAACTTTCCTTTCTTAAATCAGCACTGGTTCCTTTAAGGAACATGGCTTGTGTTAAAAAAACGTTATCTATTTGAGAATGCAAATGCAGGGATGGGGGCTGCTGTTCCTTGCAGGCCACCATCACGTGATTTGTAGCTAATCACAGGGGGTCACAAATAGTGATCTGTCTGATTATTATTCATTAGCAGGTCGTTCTGTGGCCCCCTGAGACTGGAGATTATGTGATGCAGGGCGCCAAAAGTTGTTGGGCAATTTGGTAACACTTTTTAAGACCTATTTCTTAGTACATTGGGCCTTAATTGTCAAGAATCCATGCCTTATTGACACTGTCCAAGGTTACAAAAAACAAGTTATGGTATTAGAACAACATTGTCATCATGGTTTGTCTGCAGTATGATCCAAATACTAACATCCAGATCCTTACCCATTAAAAAAACAAAAGATTGAGGCGTCTGCCTACAACACTGCACGGATACAGTATTGAGAAGGCAAGTGGTCCTACGCAGCCCTTGTCTTGGTCACAACAGCAGAAGACTGTGGAAGAGAGTCGCAGTTCTTGAAGCCATGCCAGCAGCACTGGTGGGGGAGCCTGGTACAGCGGACTGTTGAGTCTCTAAGCAGACACATTGGCAACGTGGGCTCTGGCCCAGGGCCCCAGCGTTTCAGGGGACCCCCTGATAGAGTCAGCTCTGTTCTGCAGAGAGTCTTGCCCTGATGACCTTGAATAATTCTTAAACAGATTGTTTTAGATAACATTTTACTTTAATTTTTTTTAATGTGGGTGATGCGTAAGAGTCTATTACATATTACAGACATTTTGTACAGAAATATAGGGCCCGATTCACAGAACTAACTTAAGACAAAATCCTAAACTTACTACCATTTTGGTATTCACAGAAGGCACTTACTCATTTTGGTATTCACAGGAGGCACTTACTCATTTTGGTATTCACAGAAGGCACTTACTCATTGATGAGTAAGTGCCTTCTGTGAATACCAAAATGAGTAAGTGCCTTCTGTGAATACCAAAATGGTAGTAAGTTTAGGATTTGTCTTAAGTTAGTTCTGTGAATCGGGCCCGTTGTGTTTATGTTTCATGCAACATCCATAAAAAGTTATTTTAGATCAAAACAGGACCTCACATATGAGAAATGTGACATTGTCACAGAGATTACTTGCCATAATATTAATGAGCTGCTGCTATGTTACAATATTGAAAACACACATTACAATCCCTGAATATTAGATGCAACACATTTAGAAAATGTAGTAGTATGCCTGTACAGTGTCAATGACCTGCCCAAAGATGAAAGAGCTGAAATTGGATCATAAATTCAAAGCTGTTCCGAACAGGGGGCCCCTAAATCCGTTTGGCCCAGGGCCCCCAAGATCCTTAAGATTTCCTTGTCTCTAAGACCGGGTAATGCTGTAGAGGCGAGTGAGTTGCTGGAGCACCTTTATTAGTCCAGCAGGATGCTCTTAACAGAGGGTGTTTCCACTCCTGGGGCACTTTGAAACAAAGACTAATAATGCTACAACCAAGAGCTCCACAAATATACCGAATGTGTGAAGTAGAAGGGAAAAGTAGTTTTGGCCACAGCTACCACCTACAAGGTTATGGATAAGTCTACTTTGGTGATCTCACACACTGTGTGAACCTGACCAGCTCATGGATCACAAATATCAGCAACTTTGCTAAGTCTACAGTATCAGGAGACATTTATGGGCCAAAGCAATATAAGGTTTTATTCTTTAGCTCCTGCCCTGAGGGAGTCTCACGGTTGGTATATATGTCTTGATTCAGAGAAAGCCGGTTACACCCAGGAGCTTCTTTAGATGCATTTATTACTAGTGGTTCCGGCTCTGTGTCGTAGTCTCTGAACAAGAAATGCAGACGGAGCTAAAACCAAACCTCTTGTCGTTTATTACATTATTGACGCTTAACTGGTAGCCGCTGTCACTTTGTAAAATAGCGCGAGTGGCAGGAGTGAATTCACACTGTTGTGCTTTATGCAGATAGAAACATAAACAGTGCTCCTCTCAAACACTCTCGATACGGGGGGTTGCCTTGCTGAAATCCAAGAATCTAAATGTATCAGTGTTGCGAACTCTAGCCAATCCTAAGGGGAGATGGGCCATAGTACAGCTGTCAATTGCCGGTCATACATTCACCATCTGTTTGGTTTATGGCCCCAATATTGATAACCCTGACATTTTTTACTTTCTAAGTACTGAACTATTGGGGGTGGGGCTTGGATCTGATCGTTATGGGGGATTTTAACTGTATTATGGATCAGAAAATCAATACTACAAACTGTAAGACACCGGGCAGAATGAATAGAACCCGAGCTGCAATCCTCGAGCTTATGCGTATTTATCAACTCGATGATGTTTGGAAGACACTTTACCCTGCCTTTCCAGGGTTCACGTTCTATTCTAATCCAGACAAACATTATTCACATATCGATATAATCATTGCTAAGAGATCACTTATGGTAAATGCCCAAATGGAAATCTGTCCCAAAGTAACATCTGATCATAACCCCCTGGCGTTAACATTACGGTGGCAGCAGAATGTACGGGGTGCCCGTCGATCTTTCTCATTTCCTAGGCACTAACTTAATAACCAGGAGTATAGTACCCATCTTAGGGCAGCGCTCGGTGAATATTTAGGTAATAATAAGGGCACTGCTGCGGCCCACGTAGTTTGGGATTGTATGAAGGCTTTTATTAGAGGGGCAACTCAACAGTTTATTCTGGCCCGGAATAGGCATTTAGTTCAAGAGACGGAACAGAATCGCCATGATTATATAAACTTAGAACAACAGCATGCACAGACAGTTATGTCCAGGGGTATGACTGAACGGGAGATCTATCTACAGTTGTTAGCAAAACGGTCTATGTTGAATAGAAGACTTATGAAGAAAATTGCTGTCAATTTTAATAAATACAAGGCAAAACAGTATGAATACGGGGAGAGGGTTGGTCAACTTTTGGCTTTACAGATAACAGACAGTGAGCCAAAATCAAATATTAAATCAATAAAAGGGGAGGACGGGCTCCTCTACACTCAACCTCAGGAGATTGTTGAACAATTCTGAGTCTTCTACGCTAAACTATATGGTGAATCAGTCTCAAATAAGAGTAGGCTTACAGATTATCTGCGAGAGAGTCATCTTCCACGACTCGATGTCGATGAAGCAGCGATATTACAAGGAGATATATCATTAGCTGAGGTGGAGGGTGCAATTAAGGCTCTGCCCTCGGGTAAAGACACTGGCAAGGATACCATTCCTCTGGAGTTTTATAAAGTTTTTGGGGATATTTTGGCTCCAGTGTTTATGGATCTTACCACTTACATTTCTAACGGAGGGCAAGCTCCGGCTTCATGGAGTTTGGCCACTATTATCGTGTTTCCTAAGAAGGGAAAATTGCCGGAAGATGGAGGCTCCTATTGTCCCATCTCTTTGATTAACTCGGATGCCAAAATATTTCAAAGATCTTGGCTATGCGCTTGGCTTCTAATATACACCAGCTTGTTTCCTCACAGCAACACGGGTTTGTTCCCGGTAGAGATACGGTGTCACACATTAACACTGCTATAGCAGCCTTCGACGTATCCGGCAAACTAGCAACATCGATCGGTATGATCATGCTGGATGCCGAGAAGGCTTTTGACAGGGTAGACTGGGAGGCACTCTGGGGGACAATGTCAGAATTTTGGACTGGGGACTCAGTTTATTAAACTTGTTCAGAAATGATATAATAATCCAGTTGCGGTTGTTAATGTGAATGGCCTATCATCCACATAATTACCAGTTCAAAGGGGCACTAGTCAGGGTTGTCCATTTTCCCCTTTACTTTTTGCACTTTACATTGAGCCTTTAATAAGGCATCTCTTGCAAAATACCAGTATCCTCCCAGTAAGCCTGAATAGTATGGAATTAAACTCACCGCATATGTGGACGATATTGCTGTCTACTCTGTGAACCCTGTTGAGGCGATAGCCCTCATAACAGACGGAGCTCAACATTTCGGTTCCTTCTCCGGCTATAAGCTGAATTTATCAAAAACTCAAACAATCCTTAACTACCAGCCCGATAACTCGCCAACATTTCTGGGGGTCATTACTACCGCCACATATTTTGGTATTTGTTTTTGTAGTCGGGTAGACAAGCTCATCGCCTTGAATTATGGACCACTCCTTAAAGTCATCACTGCCAAATTATGCAGCTGGCATCTACTCCCCCTTAGTATTATCGGCAGGTGCAATATAATTAAAATGAATATCTTACCTAAGTTTTTATACCTTTTTCATTCAATTCCTCTTTGGGTTCCGAATTCCTTTTTTAAGCGTCTGGAAAGCGTTATAAGTAGTTTTATATGGGGTTATAGACGCGCCAGAAGGGCTCTCAGCTGCATTAAGTTGCCTTATAAACAAGGGGGCTTCAGTCTCCCAGACTTCAAACTCTACTTTTGGGCTGCATTTACAGGACGGATGCGGAGTCTGTTGAATGGGCAGGAAGCTGGACTTTCTTCACTGGCTTATCAATTAGCTTGCGGGAAGACTATAGGATTTACGCTTTATAAGACCTCTGATCCCAACTATTACAAGCGGGTCAAATTTAAGGTGATCAGGGACATAACAAGGATCTGGCGTGAGATTTCTAAGAAATTCTCTTGGCCTTTGCTGCATTATTATACTGTTCTATGGGGAAATCCAACCCTGTCTGGTATATTCCAGGATTCAGTTGGAAGAATTTGGCAGTCTTCAGGCATGATTTGGTTGGGTCAACTATATGACAATCAGGGTTTTCGCTCATTTATAGCGCTCAGAGATGAGTTTGGGCTTCCATATAGCTCTTTCTTTAAATATCTCCAGGTAAGAGATTATCTTTTAAACGGGATAAAATTACTCACTGCACCATATACATCTGAGTTATTGGCTGGTGTTTATGAGAATACTGGAAAAGGCGCCATAGGTGTAATATATCAGAAACTTATAGCATCTGCTCTTGATGACAACCTGCACATATCTGTTAAATTAAGCCTGCTTTTGAATACCGATATCACGGTTGAAGAAGTGCAGGAGTCACTTGTTACCTGAGATAGAGCAGTTGCCTCTATCAATTTAAAATTGCAACAACTTAAAACTGTTTTCATGCTCTGCTATACACCCGAGCTCATCTCTAAGTGAACAACATCCCGATTCCCTGATAAGTCATTCTGCCCTAAATGCAACTTATTTGCTGCAGACCTAAAACATATGCTTTTGGACTGTCCAATGCTAAGGACTTACTGGCAACATGTTTGTACAACACTAGGAGAGCAATGCGGCCGACAGTCCAAGCTTACTGATAAATAAATTTTTCTTGGTCTTAAGCATGATGTTAATAACTCTGAGAAGGCCTTTTTCTCTATTGTCATTGTCTGCGCCCGCCTTTGTTTTGCTAGGTCATGGATAAGTCCTATCAGTCCAAATGTTAAAGAGTTCTGGGCATTGCTCAGACAGGTGTTTGAATATGAGTTAGCCCTGGCTAAGGCCAGAGGCCCCCATGCGCTGTGTAGGCTCAATACGGTCTGGTCCGGTCTACAATGGGTTTAGTCACTCACTACTCTTTGTTATTATTCATTGCAATCTTGTACTTCCTTCCCTATGCTGTCTCATTTTCAGTTTCCTATCTTGGTATAACTACTTTAATTTGACCAAATGAAAAGATAAAGTTTTGTCTTTCCCTTTTGTTTTTTTCTCTTTTCACTGCTGTATTTAACCAGTGTACTCATGGCTAAAAAATATCTGATCAAAATAAAAAAAAAGAAATTAAAAAAAACATAAACAGTGCTATGTATGATCTTAAAGTCCATAAAAAGCATTAATCTAGCAATTGTTTCATCCCGCTGCACTCATCTAGTTCTTAAATACATGGGCGCCATCTTGTATCCCTCGGCTGTGGACTGTCTCAGTGCGTGTGTGAGAAGATGCATGCTGTATTGGAGAGAATACTAGAGAGTGGAGAAATAAACAGTGGATAAAATGACAGAGACACCAGCAGCGGCACTGGTCTACAAAAACTGGTCTCCAGTGAATCCAGCACCCCCCTTACCCCAAGGAAATGCCCAATGGAATAAATGCCCAGTCCAGAATGATCCCTCTGAAGATTTCCTGGTATTGTCTTGAAGGATAAAGCCTTTCAGGGTGTGAATAAAGATCCCTTCCAGAATTTTGGGCTAATCTAAGGCACACAGCAGAACTGTTTTGATTCATCTCCCTCACCTAAAATAGACCTGGAGAAGAACCAGAAGATGGTTATTTATTTGAGACAATGGGACTGATTTAGAGTTTGGCAGAGAGGGTACTCCATCGCAACAGCAATGGAGTACCCTCTATGGTAAACTTAAGTTCCACCGCCTCATTTAGAGTAGGGCGGAACTTAAGTATGTCAGTGTCCGTCTCAGCCACTGACATACTCCTCAGCATACTCCTCCGATGGCCTAACGGAGTAAGGAGCTTTGGCCATTTGTCCGCCAGCCCTATTTAGAGTGGACGGAAAAATGGCCAGTTTTTACGTTAAGACACCACCATCCAAAACGTGGTGGTAAGTGAAAGTAAAAACAAATTAATGACCCCCTCACACCCTGGGAGGCTCATTACTTTTTTATTTCCCAAAAGAAAATCCTGCTTTGAAATTTTGTTTTTGAAAATAAAAAAAAAGATATTGAAAGTATGCCATATGGCACTGTCAAGTTGACGGAGCCCCATGACACACTTTCAGTGCATTGACAGGAACTCCTGGAAGTTGATTCTTGCCAATGTAAGCAATGTCTGCTGGGACACAAACATCTCAAAATCCAGAGTGTAGTTACTCCATCAGGGCGAATTAGTATTTTACTCAGTGGCCCTGACGGAGTAAATAACATACTCCGCAATTTAAATCAGACCCTATATCTGATTTGTGGCTGCCCTTGCCAAAGTCTAGCTTGTCTCTATAGATGGAGTTATTTTATAGCCCTTTCCCTATGGATGCTCATAATCTAGCCTCACATGCACATCCTCCATTCTTAACGCCTGCAGGTCACGAATAGTAAAACATGCAGAACATCATCTTGGTTAAATTGTCGTATCCTTCTCCACTGACTGCTATTTTACAGGCAAGGAGGATGGATCAGCTATGTATAGCAGGTAATGGGCAAACTGGCCATGGAATTTGCAGGACCTCTACTCCAGAGCCTCCTTACCCCTGAAGAGGAAGGGCAAGAGGTCAGTACTACAGGACTGCAACAGTAGTACTTCTCTTTATATTCTGCTGATTCTAAAGGGAAACGTAGTAACCTCTCAGAATGTTTTATTTAATTAAAGAATCTCCCTTCCTGTGATGTCACTGGGTCAGATTTCATGTCACTTCTTGCGCCATCATTAAGGTAAATAAAGATCACTTCCGGTGGCATCATCAGGATCAAAGGACACATAGCATGCATTCAGTCTTTGGGCTGCTCTGAAAGGTTAATGATTATAAATGTTAGGTTAGCATTTTTTTTACATAGTTTAGCAAGAAACTGGTGCTCCCCCTTGGAGGGCTGATTGTGTACATTAACTAAAAATAGGAATATGGACTCAATAGTTTACAAAGCTGCTTGACAATACGTTCCTGGGTCTCGAACTGCTTGGAGGTGATACATTTATTTTAACCGGTTCACTGTCCATATTGAGCTTAACATGCTGAACTCACAGATGTATCCGTGAAGACATGTTCATAAAACATTAGCATGAAATTCAAGTTGTGCTACCCAGGCTATTACGACCTATACAATCTTGATCAATAGTCCTGGAGGCGGAGATTTGCCAGTATGTAGCCTGGCTCTCTACAGTGTGCTTGACCAGGAACTCAAAAGAAATAATGTTTATAGTCACATTTTGTTAAAATCTCACAACACAGCTGTTATAAAAAAAAATGTTGGTCATTAAACTCTACACAATTACATTTGTTGTTCATATTCCAAGTTTGTGGTTGTCAAATTCTGAAATCCTCAAGTTCTTTCAGGTTGTTTTTTTGTCATATTGTGGTTTAGCTCCAGTGCTTCTATACGTGTGGCACTTTCAAAATCTGCAAGTTGTTACATATTGTGAAAATCGATACTAAGCTGTCTGGATAACCCACTTACCTGCCACTCTAGCTACGAAATTATTTTGTCTAGGCTCTTACATGATGCTACAAAGTGAAAGGTGATCCTATTCCAAGACATGCCCTCAGAACCTTTTCTATGAGATACATCAGAGTTTTTGTTTTTGTGTCTGAGAAGTGCATTCGCGCCTTTGAAGCGGTGAGGTTCAGACAGCTGTCTCCCGTTCATCTCGGGGCATTCCATTAACAACCTGAAAAGGAGGCCGAAAGCCTCGCCACAGTCCAGTGACAGCTCGACACACGAGATGGCTTTCAGATACACCTTAGAGGGTCGCGGTATAGTATAAGCTAAAGTTGATCATGAGACCAGAGAACATTATTATAACAAATAAACAATGAAGAAAAGTACAACACATTTATACTTTTTTATTTACTGATGACACATGGATCTGTCAAGTTAAAACATGGATAAGTAAGGCAAAATAGATGGGAGAGAGCAATAAAAGAAAATTTGAGTGTAAATTCATGGTAACCGGGTGGAACTGCTCTTGAGAGCACCACATGATAAAATGTAATGCTCAAAAAGTGACTCAACCTTCAGTAGCAGAAATTTAGGGATCCAATATCTGATCATCTCAAATGTTTTAGAGAATAAATAAAACTGAACATCAAAGAACAAGTAAAACCGGGATGCTGGAAATAGCTATAATGAGTAGAAAAAGCTTGTCATATAATGATATAATTATAATAACCCAACACTTCACCAACAACTTCCATAGAGGGCACCCCACACACAACACCCTTTCAACCATGCACCCCAAACAACACAATAGAAATCAGAGCGGTTCATGATCTCTCCATGGCAGGGCCGGACTGGGAATGCAAATCAGCACTTGCAATTACGTCGGACCAGCCCCTGGACCAGCCCCTGGAAAGGGGGGGCTGGGGCTGGTGGGAAACACTGCTGCTGCACTTTTGTTATAAGTGGCTGATTTGCCCCAGTAACAAAAACGGCCCCCACCGGTCCAAACCCGGCCCCCACCCTTCCGACCCACCGGGAAAACGCCTGGTGCCCGATATGGCCAGTCCAGCCCTGCTCCAGGGGCATGAAACGCGATATAAATAATTGTATTGTATTACAAGGTAATTAAACTTTTATAGCGCCTTCTATGTCTGACGAGACGTTGAAGCGATTAAAACCAGACCAACCAGTAAAGCGACGGATGCCTGGCAAGGAGTAAGGAAAATACTTCATAAATACCAAAACAATAATGCCTACACTTGCGTAGCGCACCACACAAAGAGAATCATGTCCAGCCTCTGATAACAGGCATCGATAATACGCAATTCAGAGCTTTGAAAGGTTGAGTACACCACAAGGAATGCAAATCTGTGATAGCTTTCACACAGATATCTGTGGTGGATGCAGTAGTCCACAGAGGTATGGTACTGGCTGTACACTGAATATGTGGAATGAGTAATGAAAGAATTTTTTTATGTCGTAAGACTATGTGTGGGATAGAGTTGTAAGTGAAATTTTCTGGTAAATGTATGACTCAGTGTATGACTCAGTGCGTTTAGGCCCCCACTACCCCATTTAACACGGAACACTGTGCATTCCTGGATTTCCTATATGCCAAACCAGTTAGGTGGCATTGGGTTACTGGATAGTGAACATTTCTTGATAGTTTCATAGTCCAAGGGCCACCATAGTTGTGCTGCAGGTTCTAGTTTTATATTGTAATTGTAATTGCATTTATATAGCGCTTACTACCCCTGAAGAGGCGTTGAAGCGCTTTTTTGGCGAGTAGCACGCTACTCCGGAACCCATAAAGGATTAGTGGTGAATTAGTATAGTGAAATATGCAATTAATTTGAGCGGTGGATATGCTACTCCGTTATTTGAATTGAGAAGGATAGTGGAGGGATAGAAAAGGTTTGCATTTATATAGCACTTGCTACCCATGATGAGGTGTTGACGCTCTTTTAGGCGAGGAGCACACTACTCCGGAACCCAAACAGGATTAGTAAAGGGAAATATGAAATTAATTTGAGTGGTGGACATGTTAGTCTGTTATTTCGATTTAAAAGGAGTAGTGGGGGGATAGGAGAGGGAAGGGTCTAGAAAGGTTTTTGTTCTGTTTTTTTTTTTTGGGAGTTCATAGCAGTAGGAAATACCTCATGTGCACCATGAGCTCCTATACAGCAAAGACAGAGCCACCTGACGTGCACTCAGAGACGCTGCACACCAAAGACAGTTACCTGGTGCACTCTGAGCCACTACACGAAAGACAGTCACCTTGTGCACTCTGAGCCACTGTACACCAAAGACAGAGCCACCTCATGTGCACTCTGAACCCCTGCACACCACCAGATGCAGAGTGGTGGAAAGTGGATTATTAGTAGTGGTAAATATATATCTCCCACTGGCACCCACTGGCAATAAGGCCCCTAACACTGTCTAGGGCTCAGAATAGATCTCAGAAAATTATACCCATGCGCCACCCTGGGCAGGCTTAACTTCAGAGACAGGTATGTAAAGCATTTAAAAGTGGCGATTAGTGAGTAAAATACACCGCAGGGTGGTATTTTTGCTTTAAAAGGCCAATGTCCTGTATAGGAGCTATACTGATTTGTGATTATGCCTTATATGTCAATGCATGGGTCGGGGACAGTGCAGATTACTGTGTTTTGTGTATTATGGCAATAGGTGTAGAGTACTGATGATTAGCGTCTATTGTTTCAATGGTTGGTGTGTGTGTGTGTGTGAGTGTGATCTTTGGCTTTTTTGTCTTATATGCTGTAATGTGAGTTGGGAACACTGCAGGTTGGTTTGTTTTGTTTAACCGTTCATGGCGCGGTGTTTGTGTGCTGCAAGTTCACATTGATAATTATGTTACAGGTTCACATGTGCTCTGGGTGCCCTGTTTTTTTAAATTTCGGATGTTAATTTGTAGGTGGAGACAATGTAAGTTGTCCTTTGCTTAATAGGACTAGGGGTGCTTGGGGGTCTGCTGATTAGAGTTTATTGTTTTGCAGGTCGATGTGTGTTATGGGCATTTCGAAGGTTCTTGTTTTTGCCTTAAATGTTTCTCCATAATTCGATTACATTGCAGGTTTGTCTTTTGTTTAACAAGTCAAGGTGTGGTTTTTAGCATAGACAATGTGTTTGAGCACTTAATGCAAGTCGCATTACTGGATAAAGTAAGACGGACATTAGACATTTAGGAATGAGAGCTACATTTCTCAACAAGCATTGGCAAAGTCAATAGGTCTCATCTGCGGGCGAGCTATTGACTTTGGCAATCGGGTGGGGTATAATTACAAAGGGGCGGGTGGGGGTTAATAACAGGACATTTCATGGTTTCTGAACCAAAACGATTCCTCTGTGCACTATGTTAGACTTGTATATTCCTGTGCCATATGCTAAGTAATCATAGATCAAAGTATATAATTAAAGTCATTTCTGGTGCAAGTTGCAAACAAAATCAATACCGCTGTGAAAGCATGCAATTAGCCATTATACAATGTTGCATTCTGGGATAAATGCTCGAAAGAGCATCAAGATTCAATAAAGTCTTTCTTCTACCAACATGATGCAAATAATACCCTTTAGTCTAAACTGACCCGAGAGTGCGGTCATTTGAAAACAGGAAACATAATCTGTGTGTGTTTTTAAGATTAAGTGTGCTTATCTTGTGATATCTGGTTGAGGAGAGCAATGAGGAGGAAAACTGTGAAGGTGAAGTTGGGGAGAAATAAGTGGAGAACGTGGGGAGTTGCTATCAATTGTGCAACAGGTGAAGTGACTCCATGGTGTGAAGCTTGGGGGGCCCGCTACACCCCAATTTTGTTTTTTTCTGTCAAATGAGGAGGCAAGAAGGCCCTGTCCGCTTGACAGCATTAGAGCCGTTGATGCTTGTGCTATGCCACTGGTGGAGAAATGTCTCACATGTACAGAGCGGGAGGGAATGAATCTTCATCTTTTCTTTGTAGATTTTGAAGTAAGGTGGACCAATTCTAGTATCCACATTGTCTGCTCCAAAAGTAAAATACTTTACCAAAGATTGCTATAAGGACATCTTAGGAATGATTGGGTGCTAAGGGACCTCAATACTTGTGAGGTTTTCATCATGGTATCTACCAGAAATCCATTTTCCTCTAGAAAATAAGAATAGTTTTAGGCAATCCAGGCTCCATCCCACAGAAAGTCCCTATAATACTTCAAGCCCATTATTTCAGTAGTGACAAAATGCATCTCTTAATTACATGCAGCACAATACAAAAAACAAAAGTGACAGCTTGTGTTTAGCAAAATGGATTTTTGCACCTCCCACAGTCCACATCTGACACGGTATCTACCCCTTAAGAAAAACAAATTAGCCTAGTCCACCAATGTCCTCCTCCCTTCAAATTTTCTGTAGTGCTACCCAGTTCCACACAGGTCTTCAGAACCTTTCAGCCTTCCTCAACAGTAAATAAAAAAATTAAACTGCTTGTGGGTGCTCCCAAAAGTACTCAACATATTCCAAAAACACAACAAGTGAAAAGGTACCACAGACATCCACATGCACCCTTTGTGCCTCCAGGCTCTTCTAAAGGGCACCTATAAAAGTCCCAGTGATTCATTAGCCAAATGAACTGGCAATATACAGATCAACAGCCTATTACCCCATTAAATACACAGTCAGTGACAATATTTAACCCCAACATCAAACAATATTGAACTGATGTGCATCCTCCAATGTAACCCAAAAAGCACCACTTATTGGTTAAATCATCTAACCTGCCAAAGTTGCAACTTCGGTGGAGTCCTGTATTCTTAAGATGAGAATTACACTGTTTTGTTCCACTACAGTATTTCTAGCAGCCTTGGTACAAATACCACAAAAGATTCCCATTTTTAAACACCCAATGATATGCTGAGTAATCCATGTCATCTTATTCTGATCATTCACAGAAGCATCATTCAGTACTCTTCACACACCATACCAAACACAAATAAAGAAACAAGGATCTACACTATCCCCCGAGCATCCTCATCTGCCTGCAAGTAAGAACACAAAGCCTCAAAAGGGTTCTCTATGGATCATACATAATACACAAGTATCTGCAGAAACCTCCACGACTTTAATACCACATTACTCCTTCTGCCCCCATGATATATTAATCAAAATATAGTCTGCATATCCGTCCCCATGCCTCAGCCTTTCTAGGAATTGATCTTTAAGCTCAGTATTCCTTATCAGTTTACTACTTTTATAGTAGAGTAGGCCATACAGCCACCTCATGTTTTTTCAAGATGGATTGCTAAACTTGAACCAATTCTGAGGTTGGGCTCATCCTAGGAGACTTCCTTGTGAAGTTGGAGGATAGGCGTGTCTCTGCCTCACACTAAGACACTGCTTGAAGGAATGGGATTGTATAGTTTCCATAAAACTGTGACTACTCAGTCTCACAGGTACTTGAGTCTTGGGTCTTTTTTTTTACAGGAAAGGATCTGCCTTCTGATGATACTAGTCTTGCTGGTTGCTTGGTAACATCATATGCTGGTTAAGACTAGCCTGCCTTAAGGCACTAACCCTTTAAGTTTTCCAAGCAAGAGATAATGTAGATATTTATTCAACCAAAGAGATGATGCTAGAGAAATTCCAGTTGGAGCACTGTAATTGTAATTGCATTTATATAGCGCTTACTACCCCTGACGAGGCGTCGAAACGCTTTTTCGGCGAGTAGCATGCTACTCCGGAACCCAAGGAGGATTACTGGTGTATTAGTATAGGGAGATATGAAAATAATTTGAGCGGTGGACACGTGAGTTTGTTATTTGGATTGAAAAAGGATAGTGGAGCGATAGAAGAAGGAAGGGTTTCCATTTATATAGCCCTTGCTACCCCATATGAGGTGTTGGAACGCTTTTTGGCGGGTAGCCGCTACTGCGGAACCCAAACAGGATTAGTGGAAAATTAGTATAGGGAAATATGAAATTCATTTGAGCGGTGGACATGTTAGTCTGTTAGTTGTATTGAAAAAGATAGTGGAGGGATAGAAGAGGGAAGGGTCTAAGATGCTAAAATGACACTCCAGTTCTACACAACAGAGTGCAGTGTAGTCTGTAACTGAACTAGCTGTTGCTATTCAGGTAGAGATACCAGTTTCGCCTCTACAAAGTTTTACTAGCAAGGTAGGCAAGGTTTGACACAGTACGAGAATGGAGACAAATAGGGTTGTTTTCTTTCCAGGACATCTGAATAGGCCTTTAGCAAATAATCAGTTTTTTACATCTAACACGGTCTCGTAAGCAACAATGCACAACATGTTGTAAAGCAACACATGTGGATCCTCTTTACTGGTCCTTGCCTGGATTCCCATCTTTCACTTTGGCCAGTCTGTGGCGGCTAATTAATGAGCTGTGTGACCTTTCATTGTCTCACGAATGGATTCCTCAGAAGCTGAACAAAAAGCACAGCCATTCTTGTAACAGCCCATTTTACAAGCCCAAGCCAATCCTACAAGTTGTGGACTGGTGGCATGATTCCCTTTCCTTGACAATATTGTAAAATCGCTGGCCTGTGCTCTGCTTTAAGAACATCTGGATGGAGCTGGTGTCTTAGCTGTAGAAGGCGCCTGACAATCTTCCATCCTATCGGATAGAGAGGCCTTTACTGGCACTGAGAGATGACCTCAGAGGGAAGATGAATGCAGGCTGCAGTTTGCCTCTAATATTGCTGGACGTACATGTTTCTTTGGACCCCTCTGGGTGAGGAATCCCTTAGGTTGGGTCGAGGGAGCAGCTGGTTATTAGTTCAAGTCTTTCATTGGCAAATGGCAGCAAGGGCGGAGCGGGGGTGGACACGGCAGGACAGGGCAATTCTAGGGAACCATTATATTGTTGCCCCAGGGTGCAGCAAAGAGAATGTGAAGGGGCCAGGATGTGGCTCTGCCTGCACCCCAGCCAAGAGTCAACCACAGTTTCAAGGCGGGGGGATTTGCACCAAGTAAAATTGGGTTTGATGTTTGCGTAATGGGTCTGGAAATATCAGGACAAATATAGTTGCCCATACTGGTATCCCACCCAAGGATACCACCCAGGCAGTGCTTAATTTGTAAAACAATAAGTCGCAGGGCCCAAAGCCCGCGGCGAGCACTACGAATATTTGGTGTGCTGAATATCAGGGCTGAGTGGTCTTGATTCCGTCTCATGCCTCTTTTATCCACCACCAGACATTCCCGACCCACAGGGTCGGCTTTAGGGTGGAGCGACCGGTGCAGCTGTGCCTGACGCTGACCTCAGGGGGTTGGGTCGAGGGGAGGTGGGCTGTGTTTGAAAATAACTTATGGGTTTAAAAGCTGGTGCTGCAGAGTTCCTTGTGTCCAGCAGTTTTGACTCATCATAAAGTAGTTCAGAGGGTTAATGCGCCTGCTGCAAAGAACGTGTCCCATGCAGATCACAGAACTGAGTGTGAGTAAACTATGGGTAGTGCTATAAAAAATTAAATGCATGTCAGAGAGGGGCTATGGAGAGATGAGGGGCACTGTTGGGTGGTGGTAGTAAGGGAATTTGTGAAGAAGATCATTGGGGGGAGCAAAAAAAGATACTCACACCAGGTGCAACCAGCACTAAAGCTGGCCCTGTTATCTCAGTTTTGCTCGTTCTTTCTTATCTCTGCTTTCCCACTATTTTGATGTCTTTTTCTTCCTCTTTCATTCCGTGTTTTCTCTCTCTTGCTCTGCGTGAACGTCTAATGATAAAACATAAGTATCGGTCCACAAAAATGAGTGCTGGTGGCCCCCACTGACAACCACTGGCTCTAATTATGCACTGCACTCAGATATGTATATTTTTTGTAGGTTTTAACAGTGCAATTAATGCCACTGGATTCTTTTTCTAGGGCTGAGCCTTCCTTTTGTTGAAGTTTTTTATGTTGTAATATCTGATTGATGTCTTCGTATAGATATTTTGTGAATAAAACAATACAATACGACCGGCCCAGAAAGAAAAAGATGGTACTCCTCTCTTCATGTCAGTAGCTCTATTCCCCCCCCTTATATTCCAAGTGTGACACATGATCACTTTCATGTGCCCCAAAATGAGATCATGCAATGAATGAAAACATTGTACAACAATAATGTTATAGTATAATGTTCATAATGTTAGTATAGCTGCCTTAAAGAGAGCAATTCAGATGAGATAATGCAAATATGTACACTTAAAAACTTTGAGTTGAGACATAAGATAAGTATAGCTGTAACAATGTTTGGCCTGTTGAGCCAAAATGCAGATAATTGGCTTTTACCAAAGACGTCAATTAATACATAGCCCAAGTCAACAGTTAATGGTATGTGGTGAATGAAAATTCAAATCCTAAAATTAAAATATGCATTTTATAAACTGGACTCAAAATGTTAATTTGTGGTTATTCGTGGGGGCATCTGTAGGTATGAAAAACTTAAACCTTTGGCCGAATACTTGACCCTCTATTTGGAATTCATCTGAATATTACATCTGCGGCCTGTACACCAGCAAGCAAGCGTGAAGCCCGAGCATGTGAATGATGCCACACAGGGCCACTTACTGCAAGCAGAAGGGCTCCCACAAAGAAACAACAGCAGAACAGAGGAGCTCTTAGAGGGCGGCAAAACGAGCATAAGAAATTGCGATTATTTCCGCAGTCTGTCAAAGGTTTTGTAAAAACAATTATCTTCCATTGCTAAGCCCTTGAATGTGTAATCAAAAGCCGAAATTTGCAGAACACTGTTATAAAAAGGAGCATTTGAAGGAGGGAGGGGGGTAATTTATCCCTTGAATATACAGAAGGGGGTCCCCTGCCATAAATATTTATAAAGCCCAGGTGTCTTTTTTTTTTTTTTTACATTGCCTCACAAACAGTGCGCGCGCTGCTAAGTGATCCAGCAGACCAGTTAATTGCCTTGGCAAGCCCCATCACATATTAAAACTAAAAGACATTGAAGCTGGAGGGCAGACACTCAAAAGCATCTTCTGCTTAAAAAGAAACTGTATCTAATATGGGTCATGTCAAGCTCATGCTAAAGACTTTCTGACACTACTCTAAATGATCTGTAGCAAAAAAAAAAAAAAAAAAGCTACAAATTGAGAAAGATGTGTGAAACAAAGGCTTTGTCAAAATGGCGCACTATGGATAGTTCTTGCTAAAAAATAAATCAAGGCCTTCTCCAAATTGCGTTTCAGCTGAACTTACATTTTTGAAACTATTTGCACTCTTTGCAAAAATGAAATAATGCTCTCGCCAAAACCAAGTGAGAGCGCACAATGCAATCTGCGAATGCTTGACATTTTTGCTGCTCCTCTGTAACATAATCACTCAGCCATAAATAGAGTGTTCAAGGACTGACGTGCCAGGGAAATAATCATTCAGCCTTCATGCCTGAAATGTGGTTGACAGCTACTTGTTATGTTTCTAGGGACAAAAAATTATTACAGGGATGTTAAAATATGGCCATGAAAGGCAGACTGATTAAATGTAGGAGACGGGGAGATAAATTAAAAGCACTAATTGTGTAAAATAAAAGAGGCTATTTTCTGTTCTCTGAAAGATCACCTTGCTTTCATCCATGTTAATAAAATCCTTATTTTTGTTCCCTGTACATGTTACACAGTCAGTGCGCGAGCTGCCGCTAAAGCACTGCAATTTCCTGCTGCCAGGTGACACTTTTCTATCATGCCTCATAGAAGTGGAGTCATTTCTTTGCCACTCAAAACAAAATGTTCTCAAATGCCTCTAAAGCATTCGTATTTCAGAAGGACATGCTCCCTTCGCATAGTGTCCACGTGCCTCATGCCATGAGGAGCACTTTCAGCCAGTTCTAGTTTTTCAGCCCACAGCGATAAGCATGATGGGACTTGCAGTTTCACTTTTCCCATTGTTGGTCCTGGTCTTTGGGTCCCTGTATACCTAGTACTTATTTCTAATAAATGAATAACTGCTGTGCCTCTAAATCCACATTCTACGAACTGGTTGTTTCAGACCTTAATAAGTAGGTATTCGTCCTAAAAAAGAGGTAGCTATAGATTTACTATTCACGTATGTTGATGGTAAACCATCAAGGTACGTAGATGTGGAGTTAAGTATAGTGAACATGTACTTACCTCCTGTACTCACCTTGTTGATATTTAGATCGTCAATATTTTTGATACAATATTTTTGGAGCATGATATTTAGAAGTTGAAATTCCAGTACCATATCAGATCGTGTATTGGTAGAAGAGAGAAAAGAAGGTAGAAAACCAAAGTAAGTAAAATAAGAAGTTGCCAAAGAAGACTAAAGTGAAAATGGTGAACTACTGTAATCTAAAACTAGTGTCTTGCAACACTACTGGAGAAGAAGGGGAAATAGGAGTGTTTAATTTGAGCCGGTGATTTCCGGTGCTCGGCACCGGCACTTAATTGTCAACACCGGTGCTTATGACAATCTGCCACAAGGTGGTGCTGTCTTTAGAGATGACGACAACAACAGGTATTTAGTAATTTAATAAATTAAAAATGACTATTAACTGCTGCCCAAGCCATTCTTATAAATTTGGGGGCCTGGAATAGCCTGAATTGTTACACTTGGAGGCGTGTGATGGTTAGTAGTTGTGTTGGAACTGTCATAGGCAGCGCTGGCAGGAGCAATGTGTGGTACAAGCTGCAGTGACCTCCTGAGGAGAGCCCTGGCACTTATTTATTTCCAAATTAAGCACTGGGAAATAGTCAGGGATGTCTGACAGCGAGGATGCCTAGTTAGACTGTGCAGGATTTCCCAGAATTCTTCTAGTTTAAAATTGATGTGCTATACAATGAATATATAGCGCACCAGGAGCACAAAACCATTACGTTTTTTCTTTGAGTTCTTACTCAACACGTGGTTGTTGGCACTCAAATGACGCACATAAAAGTGTAATATGAATAAAAATAGACTTAGCTTAAAACACTGATTGTTTATAAGCATTTATCCTAATTGGTAACTGTTAGACCTGGCATCATTGGCGCGGGTCTCCCTTCCTCTTTTCGCTTCCTATCTTTTATGTTGGCTGGATTTAGATGCTCTGGGCGCTGTGCCACTGCCAATCAGTGCCACAGCGCGAATGCTCCCTGTGTAAAGATAACTGTATGAATTGGGATAACCATAATTGGCTCGTTTGGTTTACCTGTCAGTCCCTAGTATAAGTGCACTGTGTGTGCCCAGGGCTGGTAGACCAAATCCTGCTGGTGGGCCTGCAGCGCTGATTTGCGCTACCCACCGAAGCAGCTTTTAAAGTATGTCTGTGTAGCATGTTCTAATAGCGAGTTACCCTCCATTTCACTGCTTACTATTGTGAGGCTATCCGTTCTCATAGGCCAGAATGGGCAGGCTGAGTATTACATCCCATAATCCTACCTGTCCCCAGGAACCCGATAGGAACTTCGAGTTTGATATGTTTAAGCTCAGGACATTGAGATACATCTTTTAGTAAGGATCTTTTGCGTGGTCCGTGTTTGAAAATGCCGCTGCTAGAAACGAGGTTTTCTGGCCTAAGCTTTCCTGTAGGCTTTGCTAGCATGTGTATTGGCCGTCTGGTTTTGGAGCAGCAGGGCCAGCTGGGTCAGACCTGGCTGGAGAGAGAGATCGGCATTTAGAGTATGGGGAGGGGTGACTCTTTGATCTGAGCAGGGCCGTGCCTGGCAAGGTGAATGATGACTCCACCTCCCACTGGGCGTCTGATAGCAGACCCCCAGATTCTCAAAGGGCAGGATGTCGCCTCGTAAACCAAGTGCTCCCCGACCCAACCGAACTGGTTCTGGCTGGATGCAGTGATTTGTGACTGCAGAGAACAAAGACTGTTTAGGTACAAAACGCTGCGCTGAAACCTTGTTCAAGTGTATTCCTTCTGGATGTCAAGACGAAACTCTGTCCGAGTGAACAGAGGAAAGGACTTTGAAACTTTCACCAAGCTTGCTGAAGAAACTACCCGAGGGCCTGAATTGAGAGCGCCTCCTGCTGAAGTCTCAGGGACATTAGACTTCACCCCGTCAGCCGTCTGAATTCCTGTGCTAGGGATTCTACTTGCAGGTGAGGCCTCCGTCGAGTAATCCGGAACCTCTAGTTCTACTGTGAGGAACGCGGACTGGTAACCCTTGTTAACTCTGTGTGTGGGCCGCCGCAGCTAAGAGAGAGCTGCCGCCGTTGAGCGCCCGTCTTAACTGGAAACTTCGGAACCTTCGCTGAATCTGTGTGGGCCGCCGCAGTTAAGAGAGAGCTGTAGCCGCTGAGTGCCCGCCGTTGTGCCAGCCTGGTCGAGATCATCCTTTGTCCTGTGAGCCGCCGCAGCTAAGAGAGAGCTGCTGCCGCTGAGTGCCCGCACTTGTGTCAGCTGTGCATCATCGTGATTTGTCCTGTGGGCCGCCGCAGCTAAGAGAGAGCTCTTGCCGCTGAGTGCCCGCACTTGTGTCAGCTGTGCATCATCGTGATTTGTCCTGTGGGCCGCTGCAGCTAAGAGAGAGCTGTTGCCGCTGAGTGCCCGCACTTGTGTCAGCTGTGCATCATCGTGATTTGTCCTGTGGGCCGCCGCAGCTAAGAGAGAGCTGTTGCCGCTGAGTGCCCGCACTTGTGTCAGCTGTGCATCATAGTGATTTGTCCTGTGGGCCGCCACAGCTAAGAGAGTGCTGTTGCCGCTGAGTGCCCGCACTTGTGTCAGCTGTGCATCATCGTGATTTGTCCTGTGAGCCGCCGCAGCTACGAGAGAGCTGCTGCCGCGGAGGGCTCGCACCTTTGCCAACTTTGCATCATCGTGATTTGTTCTGTGAGCCGCCGCAGCTAAGAGAGAGCTGCGGCCGCGGAGTGTTCGCACCTTTGCCAACTTTGCATCGTCGTGATTTGTCCTGTGGGCCGCCGCAGCTAAGAGAGAGCTGCTGCCGCCGAGTGCTCGCACATTTGCCGACTTTGCATCATCGTGATTTGTCCCGTGGGCCGCCGCAGGTAAAAGAGAGCTGTTGCCGCTGAGTGCCCGCACCTTTGCCAATTTTGCATCATCGTGAGTCGTCCTGTGGGCCGCCGCAGCTAAGAGAGAGCTGCTGCCGATGTGAGCCCACCACGGAGCTGCACGACGAGAGTCATCGCCACCACCAGCCCGGGCCGCCACAGCCGCGTGCTGCTGCCGCTGGGAGCCCGCCTGTCCCCGAGTGCCCGAATCATTGTGAGTGCACGTTGCGGACCACTGCAGACAAGAGTTGTGGTCGCTGGGAGTCCGCCTGTCACCGTCTCCGCTTCTTCGAGAAGCTACGTGCTGTGTCCCCGTCCAACGGCAGGTATCTGGTGCGCAACGGGTCGCGTAGACCCAGGCCTTGAACTCAGTCAGTGCCACGTTCTGGTGAATACGTTATTGCCTTTTTAAGTCCCTACTGATTTACGTGCATTGTGACTGGTTAAAACGCTTTTGAGAGTCTCGTGCTAAACCTTAGATAAAGATACTATTTTTCTATACCTACTTGAGTTGTGTCCTTTTGTGGTGTCGTTACTGCCTTATTGTGCATGGTCATAAATGCTTCACACACTGCCTCTGAGATAGGCCTAACTGCTCGTGCTACGTTACCACAGGGTTGAGCAGGGGTTATCAAAGGGGGTAGCCCACTTGCCCTGACTTAGGAAGAAGGGTCCCTATTTGGACAGTGGCGCCAGCCATTGCCAACTAGAGACCCCCATTTCTAACATTGGCGGTTAGCGGTGAGGATCAGGACTTGCATTTATGATCCACGTACAATAACTGGTAGACGCCACTAGTGAGTACAGACCAAAGCGCACCCACGCACGTTTTTTTTTCCCTCTTCGATTTTTTTTTTGGGTTGGTTGTTCTAGTATTGAATCGTTGATCGCAGCCATGAGTACTGCTAATATGGCAAGGCCAACATCCAATGCTTCGGAGGATCTCACCTTTGAGGAGGAAAGATTAGATACCTATACTGCCAAACAGCTAAAGTCATTTTGTAAACAATTCGCAGTCCCCGTGATAGGTCTCTCTAGGAAGGAGGAGTACCACAAGGCGCTGAAGGCCTGGTGGGAAGCCAGAGGGTCCACTGGGGATGAGGAAGAGAATGCTGGAGGGCAGCAGGATGATGCAGTAGAGGGGGGGGGATAGAACACCCTCCAATCCAGGTACTAGTGTATCCCAAAGGAGCCTGACCCCAGAGGAGCTGGAGGACAGGGAGAGAGATAGGAGGCATAGTTTGGAGATGGCTAAATTGGAAGGTCAGAAGGACCTTGCGAGTAAGAAGTTAAACATTGAGAAGAATCGATTGTCAATTGAACTTGAGAAAATGAGAATGGAGCATGAAAGAATGTTGAGGGAGATAGAGATCAGGGCGAGGAGTGTCCCGGTCTCCCCCTCTGGTGGCAGCATACCTTTAGTAACTCCTGAGAGTATAGTTTATATTCCTAAGGATGTCATTAAGGATTTTCACAAGAGTGAGGATATTGGGCAATGGTTTGCCGCATATGAGATAGCAATGGTGTCCCACCGGGCCCCTGAGCAGGATTGGGGAGCAGGATTGTGGGGGCGCTTTGTGAGTGATGGTAGGGATACCCTGTTGGACCTGCCTGCGGAGAGCAGGATGGTGTATGCCCATATGAAAGAAGCTTTGATGACCCGTTATGGTTTGACCCCAGAAATGTACAGGCAGAGGTTTAGGACCTGTGAGAAGTTAGAGGGTACCACGTGGGTTGAATATGTGTCTTTTTTCTGCAGAGCAATGGATCGCTGGGTAAAGGGTAGCAAAGTGGAAACTTTCGAGCAATTGTATGATTTGTTTGCGTGGGAGCATTTTTCTAGTAACTGTTTTCCAGAGTTACGCCAGCACCTGATTGATAGCAAACTGACTAACCCTAGGAAGCTTGCTGAGGAGGCGGACCGCTGGGTGAACAACCGGGTCCGCAAAGGTTTTGTGGGAGACTTCGCCAGAGGTGGGCAGGGTCCCCAGCAGAGAAGTGGGGGGGACAAGGGTAAGCCGAGGGAGTTCCAGACAGGGCCCCAAAGTAATTCCCAAGGGAACCAAGCAGTGGTGTCCCAGCCTCCCCCTGAGAAGAAGCCAGTGTCCCCGACAGGTAGGCCTGTTCAGAGGGGGCCACTCACTTGTTTCAAGTGTGGTCAAGTGGGCCACCGGTATTATGATCCCCAGTGTCCCCAGAGGGACCCCAATGCATCCCCTCGTGCACCACCCCGTGCACCATCCCGCCAGATTGCCAGTGTAGCCCTGGGGGGGGAGGAGGTAGAGGTCCAAGGTGGGTGGGATCCCGTAGAGTTAACCCTTGTCTCGCTAGGAGACTTTGAGAAGGTCCCTAACCCCACACTGCCTAATAACACTAGGAAGTACCGGCAGTGGGTGACTATCAATGGCCATAGGGTGGAGGCTCTCAGGGACACCGGAGCTAGTGTGACTGCTGTCAGCTCCCGGTTGGTGTCCAAAGAGCAGGTTGTCCCCCATGCATTCTGCCCCGTAGTGTCAGCAGACACCTCAGAGAGCCAGTGTGAAGTGGCTCAGGTTCCCTTCGAGTGGGGGGGGTCTCAGGAACTCTTCAAGTGGCTGTGAGGCCCGCCATGCCGGTAGACTGTCAGTTAGGCAATGATCTAGAGAACTCCCCGTGGGCTACGGTGGAGAGAAAGTCTCATTTGGAAATGTTGGGTCTGCCTGAGTGGGCGTGTGCGACCACTCGCTCCATGACAGCTCAGAAGGATGTTCAGGAGGGTCTGGAGCCTGAAAGTATGGCCCAGGCCCCTGCCTTAAAGAGAAGGGGTAGGGGGCGCAGGAAACCGGCCCCCGCGGTTCCCACGGTCCGGGAGGGAGCAGACCTTGAGGGGGATGCCCTGGAACCTACAGGGGAACAAGTGGCTGAACTGGGGGACCTACCGGAGCTGACCCATTGGCAGCAGGAAGGAATTTTGCGAGCAACAGAGAACCTGCCCTTCTCTTGAGGGGGTGCGGCGACAGGCCACCGCCCAGGCAGCAGGTGATCAGACAGGGTCACATTGGATCTATCGGGAGAATGATCTCCTTTACAGCGAGCCTAAGGTTGCTGAGCCTGGGTCAGCCCGTGTGCTGGTGGTACCCCAGCGCTTCAGGACCTTCCTACTGGGGTTGGCTCATGATGTGCTACTGGCCGGACATCTGGGTCAGACCAAGACCTTTGAGAGGCTGGTCACCCACTTCTATTGGCCCCAGATGCGCAGGAGCTCAGATGCTCACTGCAGGACGTGTGAGACTTGCCAGGCAAGTGGGAAGAGTGGGGGGAAGATTAAGGCCCCAATCCAGCCCTTTCCCGTTGCGAGCACCCCATTCGTGAGAGTGGGCATTGATATTGTGGGGCCTCTGGATCCCAAGACAGCCATGGGCAACAGGTTCATCCTGGTCTTGGTGGACCATGCCACCAGATACCCTGAGGCCATCCCGCTCAGGACAGTGACGGCCCCCGTGGTGGGACGGGCACTGATGGGGATTTTCTCCCGTGTGGGATTCCCCAGAGAGGTGGTGTCCGATAGGGGAACTAACTTCATCTCCAGGTACATGAAGTCTCTGTGGGAGGAGTGTGGGGTAACATATAAGTTCACCACTCCTTACCACCCCCAGGGTAATGGGCTGGTTGAGAGATTCAACCGGACCCTCAAGGTCATGATTATGGGCCTAGGTGAGCCCATGAGGCGTAAGTGGGACGTCCTCTTGCCATGCCTGTTGTTTGCTTACCGTGAGGTGTCACAGAAGTCCTTAGGGTTCAGTCCCTTTGAGCTGCTCTATGGTCACCCGGTAAGAGGGCCTCTGAGTCTGGTCAAGGAAGGCTGGGAGCAATCTCCCAGGAAACCTCCCCAGGATGTGTTTAGTTACATGCTGGCCTTCAGGAACCAGACTCAGCGTTTCAGGAAACTTGCTGAGGCAAACCTGGAAGCCAGCCAGGAAGAGATGAAACGCTGGCACGATCAGAATGCCACTCTGATCGAGTTTCATCCTGGACAGAAGGTTTGGGTCATGGCCCCGGTGGAGCCCTGTGCGCTCCAGGATAGGTGGACCGGCCCCTTTGAGGTGGTGGAGCGCAAGAGTTCTGTTACCTACGTGGTGGACTTGCAGTCTCCCAGGAACCCCTTGCGGGTCCTGCATTTTAACCGCCTGAAGCCCCACTTTGAGAGGTCTGAAGTGGGCATGCTTCTGGCCACAGATGCTGGGATGGAGGAGGAGAGCGAGCCCCTTCCTGACCTCCTGTGTGCAGGGGAGCGAGAAGGGTCAGTGGAGGGTGTGGTCCTCTCCACCACACTGACCCCTGAGCAGCAGGGTGATTGTCGCCAACTGTTGGGGCAATTCAGTGATCTGTTCTCCCTGGTACCTAGTGTCACTGATTGGTGTGTCCATGATGTGGACACTGGGGACAGTCCTCCCATTAAGCACAAGGCTTACCGAGTGACTGACCGGGTAAGGGCCTACATTAAGGATGAGGTTACCAAAATGTTTGCCCTTGGGGTGATTGAGTCCTCTAGCAGCCCGTGGTCCAGCCCAGTGGTCCTGGTACCAAAAGCTGCAGCGCCTGGTACCACCCCAGAACTTCGGTTCTGTGTGGACTATCGGGGCCTCAATTCAGTCACGAAGACTGACGCGCACCCCATCCCCAGAGCTGATGAGCTCGTAGATCGGTTAGGGGCTGCAAAATACCTCAGCACATTTGATTTGACGTCTGGGTATTGGCAGATCGCCTTGACCGAGGGAGCAAAGGAGAGGTCAGCATTCTCCACACCCGATGGGCACTACCAGTTCCGGGTGATGGGCTTTGGAATGAAGAATGCCCCTGCCACCTTTCAGAGGCTGGTCAACAGGGTGTTGGTTGGGCTGGAAGACTTCAGTGCCGCCTACCTGGATGACATTGCGGTGTTTAGCTCCTCCTGGGAGGACCACCTGCGCCACCTCTGGGAGGTATTGATGGCACTGCGGAAGGCAGGCCTCACAATCAAAGCCAGTAAGTGCCAGATTGGGCAGGGTTCTGTAGTGTATTTGGGACACCAGGTGGGGAGCGGCCAGGTGGCGCCCCTTCAGCCCAAAATTGAAACTATCCTGGCATGGGAACCCCCAAGACTCAGACGCAGGTGAGAGCCTTCTTAGGACTCACGGGGTACTACAGGAGGTTTGTCAAGGGATATGGCAACATTGTTGCACCCTTGACTGAGCTGACTTCTAAGAAGCAGCCAAAGAAGGTAAACTGGACTGACACCTGTCAGAACGCGTTTGACGCCCTGAAGACTGCCATGTGCACCGCACCCGTGCTTCAGGCGCCCGACTTTTCAAAGGAATTTGTTGTCCAGACAGATGCCTCAGAGCATGGTATAGGGGCTGTTCTGTCACAGATCAATGAGGAGGGACTAGACCAACCGGTAGCCTTCCTGAGCAGGAGGTTACTTCCCCGGGAACAGAGGTGGAGTGCAATTGAGCGTGCGGCATTTGCTGTGGTCTGGGCGCTGAAGAAGCTGAGACCATATCTGTTTGGGACTCACTTCC
Source organism: Calotriton arnoldi (assembly GCA_963921515.1). Taxonomy (NCBI): domain Eukaryota; kingdom Metazoa; phylum Chordata; class Amphibia; order Caudata; family Salamandridae; genus Calotriton; species Calotriton arnoldi. The sequence continues at coordinate 1,307,193 of CAWUFW010000480.1, forward strand.
GGGTTCAGACAGACCACAGGCCCCTTAGATGGTTGATGCATATGAGGGGTGAGAATCCCAAGTTGCTGAGGTGGCCCATTTCCCTACAGGGTATGGATTTCACGGTGGAACACCGCCCTGGTACAGAACACGCCAATGCTGACGGTCTGTCCAGATTTTTCCGCCTTAGTGATGAGAACTCCCAAGGGGATGGTTACTTCTCAAAAACTGAAATATTGTGCTGTTCCTAAACAATCCAGAAAAATGGTTAAGCAGGTCACAGTAGTTTTCTACATCCAAATAGATGGGAATCCATTTATTTGGAATGTAATGCCCTCACACACCCCATAGGGTGTCATGCTTCATCATCGGGCTGCTCCTCGTCTGGCCGGCGCTGCAATGCCTGACGGGCTCCCAATAAGGGGCACTTTGGCGGAGATCTTTTTTCCAAGTAGCCGTTTAGTGCCGTGGGGGTGAGGGGTCTAGTGAGTGTAGATGTAAAAATATGTGATATGAAGTGTGAATTAAAACAGGGTTGGGAGTACCAACAAGAACTACTTTAATTGTGGGGTCTCCTACCCTGATTAAAAATAATTGAAAGGCGCACTGCTAAGGTAATGTCTTAGATACGGCGCTCTTCCATGTAGTCGGTCAACATGTTTCTTCGCATTTTTCTATAGTTTTAGAAGCGATTCTTCAGGACCTATAAAAATAAAAGACTATCTACACTATGTACATTATGGTGGACCTAGACTAATAATATATTAAGTATAAATTCATGACCACCGTACCTTACTCTGTCTAGTGGCTAGTAGTGTAGGTTCTACCCAATCAAAAATGAGTTTTTGCTTCATCAATCCCCGGCAGATCAGAATATGAGGAACTTCCTCACATCGGTTGCGAAGTCCGCAACAGATCCTTAGACCTACCCTCAGTTGGATGGTTACTTCTCCCCACATTTCAGCTGGAGGGGACGCGTGTTAGACCTGGCATCATTGGCGTGGGTCTCCCTTCCTCTTTTCGCTTCCTATCTTTTATGTTGGCTGGATTTAGATGCTCTGGGCGCTGTGCCACTGCCAATCAGTGCCACAGCACGAATGCTCCCTGTGTAAAGATAACTGTATGAATTGGGATAACCATAATTGGCTTGTTTGGTTTACCTGTCAGTCCCTAGTATAAGTGCACTATGTGTGCCCAGGGCTGGTAGACCAAATCCTGCTGGTGGGCCTGCAGCGCTGATTTGCGCTACCCACCGAAGCAGCTTTTAAAGTATGTCTGTGTAGCATGTTCTAATAGCGAGTTACCCTCCATTTCACTGCTTACTATTGTGAGGCTATCCGTTCTCATAGGCCAGAATGGGCAGGCTGAGTATTACATCCCATAATCCTACCTGTCCCCAGGAACCCGATAGGAACTTCGAGTTTGATATGTTTAAGCTCAGGACATTGAGATACATCTTTTAGTAAGGATCTTTTGCGTAGTCCGTGTTCGAAAATGCCGCTGCTAGAAACGAGGTATTTTCTGTCCTAAGCTTTCCTGTAGGCTTTGCTAGCGTGTGTATTGGCCGTCTGGTTTTGGAGCAGCAGGGCCAGCTGGATCAGACCTGGCTGGAGAGAGAGATCGGCATTTAGAGTATGGGGAGGGGTGACTCTTTGATCTGAGCAGGGCCGTGCCTGGCAAGGTGAATGATGGCTCCACCTCCCACTGGGCGTCTGATAGCAGACCCCCAGATTCTCAAAGGGCAGGATGTCGCCTCATAAACCAAGTGCTCCCCGACCACACCGAACTGGTTCTGGCTGGATGCAGTGATTTGTGACTGCAGAGAACAAAGACTTTTTAGGTATAAAACGCTGCGCTGAAACCTTGTTCAAGTGTGTTCCTTCTGGATGTCAAGACGAAACTCTGTCCGAGTGAACAGAGGAAAGGACTTTGAAACTTTCACCAAGCTTGCTGAAGAAACTACCCGAGGGCCTGAATTGAGAGCGCCTCCTGCTGAAGTCTCAGGGACATTAGACTTCACCCCGTCAGCCGTCTGAATTCCTGTGCTAGGGATTCTACTTGCAGGTGAGGCCTCCGTCGAGTAATCCGGAACCTCTAGTTCTACTGTGAGGAACGCGGACTGGTAACCCTTGTAAACTCTGTGTGTGGGCCGCCGCAGCTAAGAGAGAGCTGCCGCCGTTGAGCGCCCGTCTTAATTGGAACCTTCGGAACCTTCGCTGAATCTGTGTGGGCCGCCGCAGTTAAGAGAGAGCTGTAGCCGCTGAGTGCCCGCCGTTGTGCCAGCCTGGTCGAGATCATCCTTTGTCCTGTGAGCCGCCGCAGCTAAGAGAGAGCTGCTGCCGCGGAGGGCTCGCACCTTTGCCTCATCGTGATTTGTCCTGTGGGCCGCCGCAGCTAAGAGAGAGCTGTTGCCGCTGAGTGCCCGCACTTGTGTCAGCTGTGCATCATCGTGATTTGTCCTGTGGGCCGCCGCAGCTAAGAAAGAGCTGTAGCCGCTCAGTGCCCCCACTTGTGTCAGCTGTGCATCATCGTGATTTGTCCTGTGGGCCGCCGCAGCTAAGAGAGAGCTGTTGCCGCTGAGTGCCCGCACTTGTGTCAGCTGTGCATCATCGTGATTTGTCCTGTGGGCCGCCGCAGCTAAGAGAGAGCTGTTGCCGCTGAGTGCCCGCACTTGTGTCAGCTGTGCATCATCGTGATTTGTCCTGTGGGCTGCCGCAGCTAAGAGAGAGCTGTTGCCGCTGAGTGCCCGCACTTGTGTCAGCTGTGCATCATCGTGATTTGCCCTGTGAGCCACCGCAGCTAAGAGAGAGCTGCTGCCGCGGAGGGCTCGCACCTTTGCCAACTTTGCATCATCGTGATTTGTCCTGTGAGCCGCCGCAGCTAAGAGAGAGCTGCGGCCGCGGGGTGCTCGCACCTTTGCCAACTTTGCATCATCGTGATTTGTCCTGTGGGCCGCCGCAGCTAAGAGAGAGCTGCTGCAGCCGAGTGCTCGCACATTTGCCGACTTTGCATCATCGTGATTTGTCCCGTGGGCCGCCGCAGCTAAAAGAGAGCTGTTGCCGCTGAGTGCCCGCACCTTTGCCAATTTTGCATCATCGTGAGTCGTCCTGTGGGCCGCCGCAGCTAAGCGAGAGCTGCTGCCGCTGTGAGCCCACCACGGAGCTGCACGACGAGAGTCATCGCCACCACCAGCCCGGGCCGCCACAGCCGAGTGCTGCTGTCGCTGGGAGCCCGCCTGTCCCCGAGTGCCCAAATCATTGTGAGTGCACGTTGCGGACCACTGAAGACAAGAGTTGTGGTCGCTGGGAGTCCACCTGTCACCGTCTCCGCTTCTTCGAGAAGCTACGTGCTGTGTCCCCGTCCAACGGCAGGTATCTGGTGCGCAACGGGTCGCGTAGACCCAGGCCTTGAACTCAGTCAGTGCCACGTTCTGGTGAATACGTTATTGCCTTTTTAAGTCCCTACTGATTTACGTGCATTGTGACTGGTTAAAACGCTTTTGAGAGTCTCGTGCTAAACCTTAGATAAAGATACTATTTTTCTATACCTACTTGAGTTGTGTCCTTTTGTGGTGTCGTTACTGCCTTATTGTGCATGGTCATAAATGCTTCACACACTGCCTCTGAGATAGGCCTAACTGCTCGTGCTACATTACCACAGGGTTGAGCAGGGGTTATCAAAGGGGGTAGCCCACTTGCCCTGACTTAGGAAGAAGGGTCCCTATTTGGACAGTGGCGCCAGCCATTGCCAACTAGAGACCCCCATTTCTAACAGTAACACTAAAGAGTTCCTTTTGCCAGTGTGATTTGGTCACTGTACGTATAGAACTCAACATGGGTTATGGAGTGTCTGTACTGTTGGGCATCTTGACTGCACGGACGTAACCTTGCTGCATCCTCTAGTGTCACGCTCTCCACTTAGTGTGGTACTTTGATCCTATCAGGTTCCCCTTGTCCACACCCTTCCAAACTGTGTTCTAGTGGCGTAACACAGGCCCCGCAGCCCCCGCAGTGCGGGGGGGCCCCAAGCTCCAGGGGGCCCCCTCAGTACAGTACTCTGGCCGGAGAGCTCCCGATTGAGTCTGGAGGGGGCCCCTCCACGTACCTTGCAGGGGGGCCCCCTCAAGTTACGCTACGCCAGTGCTGGGTTCCACCTGGTGACCTGCACATTCCCTTGAGTCTTGCTCATTCTTCCCCTCTCGGGGTTCTATGGTGGAACAAGAAAGTGTGTACCACTTTTGGGAATCCTTTGGAGGGCCTCTTCACAAAAGAAATCGTCACATTCCTCCTCTGAGTACCAATCACCCATCTGGGGCGTAACACAGGCCCCGCAGCCCCCGCAGTGCGGGGGGGGCCCCGAGCTGCAGGGGGCCCCCTCAGCACAGTACTCAGGCCTTAGAGCTCTGGACTAAATCCGGAGCAGGGACCCTTCCGTGTTCCTTGCAGGGGGGCCTCCTCAGCTTTCGTTACACCACTGTCACCCATGGATTTGTTGTGCTCCTCAAAAGCCAATGCTGGCTCCAGGTATCTAATTTTCCAAAGCGATTTCTGTCCAGCAACAGCACCACAGCAAACTAAGCCGTCTTCCAAGCCTCTCCCTTCCGACTGACTTAGCTTGACTCCCCACACCCTGCCTTCACACACATCCTGTGCCACCATGCAAACCACACAGAGTCCATTTTGCTGCTGGGTGTTATCTGCTCTCCACCTGATGGTTTGATCTTTTTTGCAAAGTATGCCGGGGTTGCATAAGCAAGTGTCTTTTAGAGAATACATCAGGCCATGAATGTGATATAGGAAGGTGGTACAGTTAGAGGAGGTCTCGGATGGTTGGTGTAATCATGTCATATTTGCGAAGAGACTGGCTAAGGTAGACTTCTGTATGAAAAATGCTCTTCGTTAGAGTCGGATGGATCTCAGAGTCACCGGCTAGCATGGCCTCCATCAAGATGAGATCGAACAAGTGATTGGATGGCTTTCCTGAAATCTGTTAAGTTGTGTTCTGAAGTCAATTAAGTTCACTGCTAATAAGTACAAATATTGTGTTTATAGAGTTGAGTTTGAGGTAGGCTTTAATATCTAAGCTTGAGTTGTGGAGAGGCAACCTTTTGGTAATCAATATTGTACTGAGACTAGACCTTCTGGGAGAGCTGAGAGCTGCCTGAATAATGATAGAGTTTTATGTTTTTGTCTAAATGGCTACAAGTAGGCCTCCAATCAGCTGCAAGTACAGCCTGAAGATGTCTGGAAAGGGAATGGATCTTTAAGGGTTACCACGGAACATGGAAAGAGGCTCAGATCTGGAAGAACTCATCTGCATGCACTGGATCTCAGGCAGGATGTTCACCATTGCATGAGCACACCACTCTGAAGGAAATAAGGTAAGGAAGGTCAAGGTGGTTAATTGGGTTGAAGGCTTCAGAGGAGTTGCGCAGATTCAGGTGAAAGGAGTCACTGATGTTGGCAATCTAAGGTGCACCATAAATCATATGACTGGTTATCCTCAGAGTTTTAGTTCTGAAGGAGGGTGTTTCTTTTCTTACATAAATGGTTAATGATAGCCTTCTTAATATTCCTTAATAACAGTAGGTGGATCATCAGATAGTTTGCGAGACTGACTGGGAAGAGTTTCGGATTCTTCAGAATGGGCAAGATCTGCAGACAAAATATCGAGGGGCCGATTCCGATTCGGGCCGGAAAACGTACCGACCGACTCGGTGCGGGAATTTATTCCGACCGACACGAACCGGCGCCGTCCGACCCGGGTAGTACGATGAAATGCATGTGAAACCAGACCGACTCAGACAGAACACAAAACGAACGACCGAGCCGGACGGAAACAAGCCATCCGGCCGGGAAAACACTCGAAACTAACCGACCGACACGCACCCGGATAGCGACCGAACGAAACGTACCCGCGAACTCCGACCCGCGTAGTACGATGCCATGCGTGCGAAACACGACCGACTCGCACGGAGCACAAGCCGTATGACCACACGCACACAAAACCCAGCCGAATCAACCCAATACTCCGCGACCGACTCGTACGCCGCACATGAAACCAACCTGAAACACAGCGGGAACGAGTCGGACAACATCGCATCAGACAACAGCAGCGTCCGACTCGGACACAAGAACGACTCCTACATGCACACAAAGCACCAAGGGAAAAAAGTCAACAAAAAAAAGGCCAAACAAGCTACCACAAAGCCAATAAATACTGGGGGTGGGGGAAAAAATGGATCAAGGACACACCCCCAACCCCACCTACATAAAGGCCACAAATCCCTACCATGAGCCTTTGCAAATTCCACAGACCTGCCAGCAAACAACACCATCACACAGCAACCACAGACACACTCACAGCTCATGCATCACACAAGCCACACACCATTACCACACTCACAAATAGCACCCTCACACACACCCAGCTAAACCCACACTCACACACCCCCACTTGCACACACACACACATCAATCACCACCACCACCCATCACCATGCCCCCAAAGAAGAACCACAAGTTCCTAGATTGTGAATTGGAAGTCCTGGTAGACGAGATACTCAGGGTAGAGCCACAGTTGTTTGGTACATTGGTACAACAGACCCCCATGTCGCAGAAAACCAAGATGTGGGCGAGGATTGTCGACAGGGTGAATGCACAATCACCATGTTTGCGCACAAAGGAAGACATCCAGAACAGGTGGTATGATGTGCGCAGGAGGGTCCGGGACCTACTCAAAAGGACTACATCATCAGCCAGCGCACCGGCAGTGGCCCTCCTGCAAAACCAATATACCTCCGGCCCTGGGAGGAGAAGGTGCGGGCCATCCTACCACCAGTGAGCGTATATGGACTAACAGACATCCCAGAGCCTGGTGAGTACACAACTTATATACACAATATGGTGTGACAATACACACACAGCACCCTCAAAGGGATAGGCAAACCATGCACCCTCACCAAATACACAGCAAACAAAACATACTCATCCCAAGATGTGAATGCCAGTCAGACAAACACAATACCTGCCATCTCATGGTGACATCTAACTGTGTCATGACATCTACAAACCTAACAACAAATACAGCAAGGCAGTGGCACAAATAGAACCAACAAACACTCACAGATATATTGACATCACTAGAACACCACCTCACAGGGAAGATCACTGAAAGGAAGGAATTCTGTGTATGCTGGTAAAGTCAGTGTAGCCAATAGCATCATGGGAGTTGGAGTCATAGATATTGCTCAGCCTCACAATTGGCCCATCAACACCACCCTGAACCATGCTCACATCACAGGGAGTGGAAAAGGACTCACAAGATGGCTGACACTGGGTACTGCTGGGGGAGCACAAGGCCCTGCAGGCAACTGTGCAACAACCAACAGCAGGACACCACTGACTGACATCCTGAAAGACAACTTGCACTCCCTGCAATGGAAGCATGTTCCATGGTGGGATATCTGGCTGGGTGGGAAGGAGGACTCACAGCACTGACCATAGTCACAAGCACCTCCCCTCACACACCCCCCAACACTAACTCCACAGAACCCACCTGGGAGAATGCAATGCCTCACATTCTAACTCAAGATCCCACAAAGACCAACCAGCCGGGCTCATACTGTGTGAAGCACAGGGACACTCTTGGGACTGGTAGCCAAACAACCGCAAGGAGAACACTCTCAGCCAACCTGTCAGCACAGGCACCCCACCCCACAGGGAAGCAGAGTCAAAAGGAAGGAAGGATGGCCATGCTGGGAAGGGGGTGGAGGCAATAGCATGATGGGAGTGGTAGTCACAGATGTTGCTCAGCCTCACAATTGGCCCATCAACACCACCCTGAACCATGCTCACATCACAGGGAGTGGAAAAGGACTCACAAGATGGCTGACACTGGGTACTGCTGGGGGAGCACAAGGCCCTGCAGGCAACTGTGCAACAACCAACAGCAGGACACCACTGACTGACATCCTGAAAGACAACTTGCACTCCCTGCAATGGAAGCATGTTCCATGGTGGGATATCTGGCTGGGTGGGAAGGAGGACTCACAGCACTGACTATAGTCACAAGCACCTCCCCTCACACACCCCCCAACACTAACTCCACAGAACCCACCTGAGAGAATGCAATGCCTCACATTCTAACTCAAGATCCCACAAAGACCAACCAGCCGGGCTCATACTGTGTGAAGCACAGGGACACTCTTGGGACTGGTAGCCAAACAACCGCAAGGAGAACACTCTCAGCCAACCTGTCAGCACAGGCACCCCACCCCACAGGGAAGCAGAGTCAAAAGGAAGGAAGTATGGGCATGCTGGGAAGGGGGTGTGGAGGCAATAGCATGATGGGAGTGGTAGTCACAGATGTTGCTCAGCCTCACAATTGGCCCATCAACTCCACCCTGAACCATGCTCACATCACAGGGAGTGGAAAGGACTCACAAGATGGCTGACACAGGGCACTGCTGGGGGAACACAAGGCCCTGCAGGCAACTGTGCACCAACAAACAACACGACCACATTGTCAGCCATCATGCCATTGCTCTCACACTCACACACACTGAAGTCCACTCAAAAGGAAGGAAGGATGGGCATGCTGGGAAGGGGGTGGAGGCAATAGCATGATGGGAGTGGTAGTCACAGATGTTGCTCAGCCTCACAATTGGCCCATCAACACCACCCTGAACCATGCTCACATCACAGGGAGTGGAAAAGGACTCACAAGATGGCTGACACTGGGTACTGCTGGGGGAGCACAAGGCCCTGCAGGCAACTGTGCAACAACCAACAGCAGGACACCACTGACTGACATCCTGAAAGACAACTTGCACCCCTGCAATGGAAGCCTGTTCCATGGTGGGATATTTGGGCTGGGGGAGAAGTCGGCCCGGATGGCAACCAAATACCACCAATGCTGGTCAGGCACACACCTCAACATTCACATTGACATGCCACAGGTTGGCAGGACAATGTGCTACACCAATATCACTCACTGACTGTCATAACTGAGTAGAATGCAATGTCCAGGGCCGCATCCAGAGGTACAGTCACAACTGTCCGGTGTTTTAACAATTGATGCCTGTAGAAACATACCATACAATCTGTGTCTCTCCCCAAAACAGGTGAAGATGGGGACTCAGCAGCAGATGAGGAGGAGTCCCTGTCCCAGGCTCCGGGGGACACAGAGCTCACTGGTGTGGATCAGCCTCTGCACTCCTCGGATGGCGAACAACAAGCTGGACCCTCCGGTGCCAGTCATCATGCAGCACCAGCAGGACCAACATCTGCACCCTGCACCCACCCTCCAACAACTGCCAACACACAGGCCACCCCTGCCAACACGGACACACCAAGGACCACAGGTGACAACAGCGCAGGGACCCAGGACCAAACTGGAGCCGCTGCCATCGAGCCCACTAACAACACCCAAGTGGGCACACGGTCACCTGTGTGTGGCACCGCAGGCCCTGCACGTGTTGCCAGGGGTGGTGGGAGGGGTGGTAGACACAGGTCGCTATTTGCAGAGGGGTCAGGACTGCGTGATGACCCACAACTGGCACGCATTGCAGATGCGTACCAGACCAGCACCGGAGAGGTCACCCAGGTAGTGGGGATCCTCAAGGACATACAACAGCAGCAGGCTGCCCATCATGCCCGCTTGGACTCCCACATGTCCCGTATCGAGACACACATGTCTCGCATGGAGTCCAAGTGGGACACATTGCAAGAACTCACAGCGGTGCACAGAGACATACTGACATGCCTCCGCCAGATCAGCACCAACATGGCCTCACCTCCCTGTGCGCCCACAACATCTGTTGCCACTACATCCGCAACAGCCACAGGGAGGGAGGAGGACTCTGGTGGAGAGTACCCTGCACCGCGGCAGCCTGCACCTGAGGATCCCCCCCCCAAGAAGAGGGGCCGTCCGAGGAGGCCAAACTGAGAGGCCGATGGCCAGCTACATCCCCCAGGAAGCCAACACCTGTTCTGGAACTTTTCCTCTGTGTGCAAACTGCACGCCCTGTCGATGGCAACCCAACTCGCCCACATGACATGGGGAGCTCTAGTTGTACAAATCCATCAGATGACTGTGGACTATACCCTGGACATTCCATCTACCAGGACTTCCAATTCACATGGGAACTTTGGATTCCAATTGCTATGTACAGCACCCACCATCCTGTGCACCATCCCCACACCTTTTGTAAATAAACTCACCAAAAAACCATATCTGCCTCTGTTGTGATTCCAACGTGGTCTCTGTCATGGAGATGGTGATCAGAAATATGACACTGTGCATGCTGACTGCTACAGCAAGTCCAACACCGTCATGGCAGTCATGGCGACGTGACACATATGAGGGAGACCCACCACTAGGGCCACACAACACATACACACCAGGGCCATATGACTCATCCCCTACACTGATGTTGCCTGGAAATACAGTGCAATGCACAGACACCACACATATTCACAGTCTGTGTCAACTACAACACAGGTGCAGTAAGCAAATGTCACTCAGATGTGTGACTACGGACAACGCACACCCCAAAATGTAGAACAGGTTTATTACACATTTGCTACATGTTGTTTCCACTACAAATGCAAGCTAATCCCACCTGGCTGTGGCCACAAAGTCAAACAATGCAGAAGATAGAAAGTCCAGGGGTGTGTGGCACATCACCTGTAGGGGAACAACTGCTGCCACCTTGGAAGTTGAATCATTGATTCGGGGGATCCAAGTTGTTCTAATAACTCCAGCAGCACCCTGTGAAGGACAGACATGACACACACTCAAAAGCACATAAGAACAGCACAGAATGGCAATACTCATGTCAAATACCTGTCACAAGTTAAATACACAAAAGCAAGTTAGCATGTCTACACTGTTGGCAAGTACAGACCACCTGCAAGGACACATCTCCGCATGCATCCAGTCAAGTTGCACATGGCCACACTCAAACAGCACCAGAGCACCACACACACATATCATTCAAATCAAATTCATTGATAGTACAACACTCTGGATACTCACATTCAGCTGAAGAAGTTGGTGATGAGCTGTGTGCGGACATCACCATCACCATCATCATCATCATCACTGGCATCGTGGCCCAGGCCTGGATCCTCCACAGGTGGCGGATGTTGGTCATCGTCATCCAGGATGAGAGGCAACTCCTTCCGCACTGCCAGGTTGTGGAGCATGCAGCAGACGATGATAATCTTGCACACCTTTGCTGGGGCATATGGGAGGGCGCCTCCTGTCTTGTCCAGGCAGCGGAAGCGGCTCTTCAGGAGACCAAAGGTCCGCTCAATCACCCTCCTGGTCCGACCATGTGCCTCATTGTAGCGCATCTGGGCTGGTTTCACAGGGTTCCTGAGGGGTGTCAGCAACCACGGCATGTTGGGGTATCCCGAGTCACCTACAGACAGACAATTGCACATTAGCCAACATTGAAAAGTGTGTGGAAAGCAACATAGCACAACACACACAATGGTACAAAGTCAGTACACACCGACAAGCCAAGCACGCTGGTTCGGCATCTGTGACATCATCCTCGGGATGCGACTACTCCTCATCACGTAGGCATCGTGTGCAGAACCGGGGAAACGGGCACAAACATGTGTGATGGTCATGTTTGCAAGACAAACCACCAGAGCATTGACAGAATGGTAATGTTTCCTGTTCCTGTATGCCTGCTCATGTGCCTGTGGTGGTACCAAAGCCACATGTGTCCCATCAATGGAGCCAATGACATGTGGCATCCTCCCCAGGGCATAGAAGTCACTCTTGACGTCAGTGAGTCGGTGACGTTGCGGGAAATAGATGAACTGGTTAAGGCATCTCAACATCGCCACCAAAACATCGCGTAGCACACGGCTGAACATAGTCTGTGACATACCACCAGTAGATGCCACAGTGTGTTGAAAGGTACCGGTGGCAAAGAAGTGTAGGGCTGCCATCACCTTCACCTTGGGGGTCAGCGCTGTCGGATACGGCCGGCCAGGCTGCAAATGTGGGTCCAACCGCACTGCCAAATCCTCAATCAGCTGCCTGGTGAAGCGGTACCGTCGGATGCTGTCACGTTCCACCATCGTTGCCAGGTCTGGGAATGGTCGATGCACACCAGGAGCCCTGCAGTGCAGAGGTGAAGAAGTCAAGATTGTCAGTCACCCCACATATGTGCCATTCACCATACTGTAGTTCACATGCTACATCATCAGCAAACACTAGTACTTGATGTGTGTCTCGTTCTGTTTGGACACATATGGCACCCACATGGACATCATGTAACATCTCTGTTCAACATGTGTGGACAACAGGTCCCAGGGTGTGCTATGTGAAACCATTTGGCTGTGTCACAGTACCCATTTACTGCACTCACATTCCACACACATACCACAGTGACCTCTGGACAGATGCGCCACAGGCATCTCAACTCATTGACAGGTAGATTCCCAGGGAACCTGTCTTGCCACATGGACACTGGCATGACATGGCGTATCATGTACACGTCAGAAGAATCAAACATGACTCCCACAGGTAGTGCCCCCTGTAGCCTCTGCAGGACAGACATGGACGTCAGTGACACACACACAGAACATCTAAGTCCATGCACAAACAACGTGGATGTGGAGACTGTCTCCCATTGTGCACATGGAGTCAGACATGTGAAACACAACATGCACACAGACTGCGGAGGGACATGACTATTGTGGCAATGGGCCACCCTGTGATGTACATGCTTTCCCACATGAGCCTTGGGCTATGTGACATGTCATACATATACACAACCTGGAAATGTGACCATGCAACATGCTCCAAAAATGAACAGTTGCACATCCCAGTGGTCATGTGCACGACACACAAAGGACCCTGTCCCCATTAACATGTGCACAGCCTGGGTGTGTCTGCCCCCAAGTGCCAGCCCAAAAACAACATGTACACACCCATACTTAGATAAGGTCATGCTGCCACACATGCCTTAGATACAGTGTGGACTGGGTGTGGTGTAGTAGGTGTGCCCCAGAGTCCCTGGAAAGTATATGTGGCTGGCATAGGTTCACCATTCACCAGCATGGTGACACATGCGTGTGACCTGTACAGGGACGCGTTGTACAGCAATGGTCCGATCGGTGTGCCCGCTCGGACCATTGCATTGAATGTGAGCAAGTACGCGTTGTATCGCAGGTACGCGTCGTACAGCAATGGTCCGATCGGTGTGCCCGCTCGGACCATTGCATTGAATGTGAGCGGGTACGCGTTGTATCGCGGGTACGCATCGTACAGCAATGGTCCGATCGGTGTGCCCGCTCGGACCATTGCATTGAATGTGAGCGGGTACGCGTTGTATCGCGGGTACGCGTTGTACAGCAATGGTCCGATCGGTGTGCCCGCTCGGACCATTGCATTGAATGTGAGCGGGTACGCGTTGTATCGCGGGTACGCGTCGTACAGCAATGGTCCGATCGGTGTGCCCGCTCGGACCATTGCATTGAATGTGAGCGGTACGCGTTGTATCGCGGGTACGCGTCGTACAGCAATGGTCCGATCGGTGTGCCCGCTCGGACCATTGCATTGAATGTGAGCGGGTACGCGTTGTATCGCGGGTACGCGTCGTACAGCAATGGTCCGATCGGTGTGCCCGCTCGGACCATTGCATTGAATGTGAGCGGGTACACGTTGTATCGCTGGTACGCGTCGTACAGCAATGGTCCGATCGGTGTGCCCGCCGGACCATTGCATTGAATGTGAGTGGGTACGCATTGTATCGCGGTGCACGGTCGTACAGCAATGGTCCGATCGGTGTGCCCGCTCGGACCATTGCATTGAATGTAAGCGTGCACGCGTTGTATCGCGGGTACGCGTTGTACAGCAATGGTCCGATCGGTGTGCCCGCTCGGACCATTGCATTGAATGTGAGCGGGTACGCGTTGTATCGCGAGTACGCGTCATACAGCAAGGGTCGATCGGTGTGCCCGCTCGGACCATTGCATTGAATGTGGCCAGTGCAGCGTTGTATCGCGGGTACGCGTCGTACAGCAATGGTCCGATCGGTGTGCCCGCTCGGACCATTGCATTGAATGTGAGCGAGTACGCGTTGTATCGCAGGTATGCGTCGTACAGCAATGGTCCGATCGGTGTGCCCGCTCGGACCATTGCATTGAATGTGAGCGAGTACGCGTTGTATCGCTGGTACGCGTCGTACAGCAATGGTCCGATCGGTGTGCCCGCTCGGACCATTGCATTGAATGTGAGCGGGTGCGCGTTGTATCGCGTGTACGCGTCGTACAGCAATGGTCCGATCGGTGTGCCCGCTCGGACCATTGCATTGAATGTGAGCGGTGCAGCGTTGTATCGCGGGTACGCGTCGTACAGCAATGGTCCGATCGGTGTGCCCGCTCGGACCATTGCATTGAATGTGAGCGGGTACGCGTTGTATCGCTGGTACGCGTCGTACAGCAATGGTCCGATCGGTGTGCCCGCTCGGACCATTGCATTGAATGTGAGCGGGTACGCGTTGTATCGCGTGTACGCGTCGTACAGCAATGGTCCGATCGGTGTGCCCGCTCGGACCATTGCATTGAATGTGAGCGGGTACGCGTTGTATCACGGGTACGCGTCGTAGAGCAATGGTCCGATCGGTGTGCACGCATTGGCTGGGGCCTGGCATGGCAACGGATGCGGTTTTTGAATTTACAACGAGTCTGATGCAGTGAATTCAGTTGGCCAGTCACAACAATGTTGCAAATTCATGGGTGTCATGAAGTTGAATATTTGAAGGATGCTGTGGGCGTGTATTGGAGCTGCTATTCCATGGATTGGCCAGATTCAGAAGATGCTACCGACTTGGACCTATCACTTTGGACACATGGGACAGTATCTGCCTCTGCAGCACACATATAATGCTGGCTGTTCCCCTGAGAGCTCACTTGCCTGCACTACATGCTCCTGGACGACACTTGCCACTACACTGCTGCTGTCTCTGCATCCTCTGGCTGCTGCAATGGCACATACTGTGGAGAGAGCCCCAGCCTTCACCCATGAGGAGAACCAGGCCCTGCTGGACAGCCTCCTTCCACAGTACAGCAAGCTGTATGGGACACCAGGGGAGCAGGTGAGTGTGCTGTCCACTGCCTCACTAATTGTGCATGTTGCCTGACTAGCAGGATTTACAGTGTGCACACCACTGGCTAGCATGCCCACTGAGTAGTTCTCACCCCCAAAGTGTGTAGTCACTTGCACTGAACAGGTACAGTGGAGTGACAGTGCATTCAAACAAGGTTCACTACCCATGCAATGATACCATGTAGTAACTGCTGGCAAACTGTCCATAGCCCTCGTTGCACTGCCTGTGTACATCATATGCCCCTGTGATTGAGACATGTTTTTCCAACTGTGTGATGCACAGATATGTTGCATGTGTAGTAATGGCCTTTTCACTTTCTCATCCTCACAGGTTGATGCCCATCGGAAGCAGAACATCTGGCTGGACATCGTCCGGGCAGTCCGATCCGTGGGGGTCTACAAGCGCCGGATCCGCAACTGCCAGAAGAGGTGGCAGGACCTTTGTGGCTGGACCCGGAGGATCGCAAGGGTCCAGCTGAAGCTGTCGCCTCCTCGCAGGAGGGGCGGACACCGGACACTGACCCCCACATGCTCCAGATCCTGCCGGTGGTGTTCCCGGAGCTGGATGGGAAGCTGAAGGGCAGACAGCAGCAAGGAGGGGGTGAGTCTAAGACTGCACTGTGAACTCTGTCTAACATGCTATGTGCCCTCCTCTGGCCTGGTTGAACTTCCCCAGTACATCAGTCTTGTTGTCCAGTACCCATGTCCCTCTATTGTAACCTGGCCACTACCCATCTGATGCGCCAGTGTGCTCCTTACGCTCAGGATAATTGTGTCACTTGGGTACAGGGTCCTAGCATTTTGCTTTGCTCAAGGTGGTGGCAGATTTTGTTCCCGTGACATTGTGTTTGCCTTCATGGGTGGGTCAGTTGGTCACACAATGCCTGAGTCGTGCTATGTAGTCTGGGTGTAACTTTGATATGTGATCCACTTGCACATCTAATTCACCACATGTCCCTGGGGTATTTGCCACACCCCCATTATGCGGGTGGGTAAATAGTCTGGGCCTCAGGAGTATGTATGTCAAGTGTGTCACACATGCTTAGCCACCTGCCCACTGACCAGGGCTCATCCCTCTTGCAGGTGGAGCCGGACAGTCATGCCTACTACAGGGCATACGATACACTCTGTACTCCCACTCCCGTGTATCATCTGACATGCTGTGCTCAGTGAAATGTTGCCTCAGGTGTCTGCCTCTGTGTTGTTGTGCTGTGACTACGTTGTCGTGACTCCTGTGATGTCCTTCGGTTAGGGGTTAGCATGCCATCTGCTATTGGACCATGTGAGACAAGACTTCTGTGACTCATAGGTGTTTGATCACTTGACTGTGCAGACAGGTGTATGAGACTGTGACTTTCAGGCAGCTGTACATCATTCACAGCACACTGTGAGGTGCTATGGTTCAGGGAGTAGTGTTTCATGTCTCCCATGTGTCCAAATGGTGTGCAGTGTACAAATACTGGTTCAGAGGATGTGGTTAGTGGGGGATGAACATGTGCACTTGTCAGTTACATTACTTGCCTTCCCCATGTCCTAGGATAGTGACACAGTGCAGACTGTTGTTTGCTGGCTAACATGGCCATGTGACTTGAGACAGTGATGTATGACTTTGCAGGCATGCCTGTGTCATGGCATTAAACTTCCTAAGGGTGATCCTGCAGGGTGGTGACATGTGCAACAGGCACCCCATTGTGGCATTGACTATCGGGACATGGGTGCTTCATGGGGTCTGGTGCTGGTATGCATCACATGCATTTCTGTTTAGGCTCAGGCCGTCCATTTATCCAGACACCTGCACTGACTCAGTGGCCGGTGATGTGAGGTGGGCATGTTCACATACTTCACCGTGTTCTCAGCAATGTCCAACTACTGTGTAGGTGGTGCATGTGTCCACACTGGGGTCTTACCATCAGACGGGCACCAGACAGATGGGTGCAAGGGCAGGAGGGGTGTCTGTTCCATGGCTGACCATCAGACTGACAATTGGCTTATCCTAATCTGTGTGAGCACTTTTGGCAATGTTCAACTAAGGATGCCAGGGCTTGCTCTGTAATGTGCTATACTTACTGTGGTGTGTGCGGTCAGTGCAGGTGACTGATGTTTGTCTGTTTCCCTAATTGTTTGCAGATACATCCACAGCCACAGGAGGGGACAGCTCCACGGACCAGGAGGAGCAGCAGAGCCAGACTGGGTCAGCGTCCGACGAGTGGTCAGAGGGACCCAGTGGCACGGAGGGCGAGGGGAGCCACACTGAGGAGTCCTCAGCACCATCCACCTCAGCTGAGGACCACAGCAGCTCGGAGGATGACTCCCTTGTGGAGGCGGGTGTCAGCAGCCACCACACCCCAGCTACTCTGTCTGATCCCGCCACCACCACCACCGCCCTCCCATTGGCTCCCATTCCTGAGGTCCGTGGAGGCTCCCGTGCTCGGGAGCGTGTCTCCTTCAAGCCAGGCACCGCACCCCTGCCCCTGTGTCCCCTACTGCCCTGAGTGAGGAGTCTGTGTACCTCCTTCAGCAGCTCCATGTAGGGCAGACAGCAATGCTGAGTGTCCTCCATGTACACACCACACTGTTGACACAGCTGGTGTCGTTCATGGAGGGCATCTCAACGGGTATGTCTGCCCTACAGAGGAGCAATAGGTCCATGGACTCCTCCCTGACGGCAGCAGTGTCCCTCCTCCAACAGTCCCTCACCCCTCCCACCTCTGCCCCATCCACACTTCCTACCACCCTACCTGTCCAAAGCACATGCACACCTGCACAATCACACCAACACACAGACACGAGCAGCACACACCCACCCAAAACCAAGGCAAGACGTGCACACAAGCATCCTCAGGGGACTGATTCCACACACACAGGGGATGGGGAACTGACACACACACAGGCAACCACAGTCACTCCGCAATACTCAAGATCCTCTCCCTCCAAGACCCCTTCCCTTGCCTCACCTGCAACCCCACATACACAGCAGCTCTTCCTCTCTGACCTCGGCCTCTTCCCCTCCAATACCGCTGATCCAGCATACCGGGGGAAGAGGAAGTCCACACACAGAGAGGAGAGTGCCCTCGCCCCCGGACACCCTCCCCCAGGCGCAGGCAGAGTGAGCCCCCACCCGCAAGTCCCCCTGGACCCGGAAGAGCAAGACCCCGCCACCGCCCTGCAAGTCACCCACCCAGTCTCTCACCTCCATCCCCCAGGCCACCACTCCACAGGTTCCACCGCCACACCCTGCCCCAGGTTCCCCCACACACCGATACCGCACCCCCAAAGTGCTCAGGCCCTCCCCCTGCCACTTGCTCTTCCACCCCCAAACCAGACGCTCTGCCTGTATGTGCCACTGGTGTGGAGACCGTGTCCCCCCTCTGCCCTGCCCAGCTCTTCTGCCCCCCCTTCCACTCCCTTGGAGTCATGCACTGCAGTGGAGTCCACAACAACCCCATCTGACTCGGGCACTGCATTGGGGACCCAGCCCACTCCATCTGCCCAGCCCACTGCAGTGGTTGCAGCACCAACACCATCGGACTTGAGCCCTGCGGTGGTGCCGGCCCCCCCTGAGTCAGACACCTCCACTGCAGTTGCCGGTGACACTCCTGCACCCACCTCACCTTCCCTGCCTCCTTCTGGCATCCCCTGATCCTGTCCCTGCGGTGCCTGGCCTGCCCCTCGTATGCCCCTCCAAGGGGGTTGTCCCCTGTTGGTACCTGTGCAGGCAAGCAAGTTGTGACAAGTAGTCACACATCGCCCTGTTGGGACTGTGTATATGGACTGGACATTGGCCGTTGTTAATTTTGGACTTTTGATTTGAGTTGCACACTTGCTGAATAAAGCCTCTTTTTGTTTACTTGTGGTTAATCTTTGGTGGTACATGATGTAGATGTGTAGTATCATGCATTTGCTGTTGTAATTGTGTTCAGATCAGGTAAATGAAGTTTTGCTGTGATGGGCTCCATGTGGCCCATGGGATATTTGTCCTAATCTAGTCTGGATCTATAGCATCCCTTGCTGCAGTCTGAGGGTGTAATGTTCAGCATTTGACACAGGGATGTACGTTTAGCATTTGTATATTACCATCTTTGTCCTACACTGTTGCACATCTGTTGGGCTTACCACTGTTCAATGTTCCTAGTACCCTGACTGTGTGCCCGTCTCCACTGGACATGCAGTTTTGCACATCAATTTTGGAGGACTCATCTGTGTATACAGTACAACTGGATTGCCACGTGTTTTGGGTGTATGCAGATGACTGACGTGACACTCCCGTACCCAGGCTGATGTGAGCAGAGGCTTCTGTGTGTTGTAGTTGTTGACTCACTGACGGGGTGTCCTGCTGATATGTTTGAGTCGTGCACAGACAAGGTTTGGCACAGCGGAGCTTCCACAGGAGTGGAGTGCCCTCATGGCTGTGTGTAATCTGGTGACATTGCGTGTGCCCGTGTTGTGTGTTGTGTGAGCATGTCTGTGCATGTTCCCTTCCCTTTTCCTACACAGGCTGTGTCCCTAGGAATGTTCCTGTTTCTGATGGTTGCAGAGTTGGTATGTGTTCATCCAGCATCTTGGACCTGGTTTCTCCGTGATGTGGTTGCATGGCAAACTGATGTTCACGAGGTTGTCATCCCAGGTTGCCTTTGTTGTCAGGGCTGGGGATGTGGGCAAACGCAGATGGGACACATTCAGGATTCCCCTTGGCACTTGTTGTTTACACAAGTAATGTGATTTTGAGTTTGTGTTAGCTTTCAGTGATTGTGACGCGTTGTGTGTGTGACTGCTGCCACTCCTCAGGGTCAGAGCTGCAATGTCGGAAGTTGTGTACGTGTGTTCTTTGTGTCTCACCTTGGCTTCTTCGTTGGTGTGTGACTATGGCCAGGATCCCATTGTTTGTGGTGGATTTCACATCATGCGCATGTACGGCGTACTGTGCAGTGTGTCATGCATAGACGAGTCATGTTGAGTGGGCATGTGTGATGGGTTTCTGCACCTTAGTTCCCCCCACCACCCCTGGGATTGTCATGGGTGCATGTGCAATGTCACCAGTCCATGTGAGCTTCACTGCTGCACATTGTTGCAGATGAGGGTGTGTGGTGTTGAGTGTGCAAATGTGAGTTGTTGCACGGCTAGACCACTACCTCCATATTGTCCTTGGCTGGCAGGCCGTGCTGATTGATTGGAGCTTGTGTAGGTGTGATGGTAGTTTGTAGCTGAGGACACATGGCTCTGGTTCACAGTGTGATCAACATCTACCTTTGTCATCACAGTGGAATTGTCATGCAGGCTAGTGTCTGCACAATGTGGGGTCCCTGGGGGTAGTGCTGTGGTGGGTGTGTCTCTTGCTGTGTTAGTTGCTGTTCCTACAAGCTTGTGTGACATGTGTAATTTGGGCTCCCTCTCATCTGACAATGCCAGATTTCCCACATAGGGGAATCCAATCCATGAGTTACTTGTGTGTGGCACTGTATACACATCTGTGTAATTGGGATTCAGGCCTCCTCATGTGTTGTGTGGTTACCTGGGGACACTGGCACACACCCCCATCACCTGTTGTCTTTGATAGGATGTGTGAGTCTGCCTGTTTGTGTCAGTGCATTTGCATCACTGCATTGGCATTTCTGTAATGTGCCATTGGCTGTATGTGGTTTGGTGATTTTCCCCTGCTCTCCCTGGTACTCCTGGGTCATCAGTCAGCACAATGATCATGGTTTGTATGTCCCATTGCTGCCATGGTATGGTATTTGCTCACCTGACATCCACAGTCTCCACAGATTATATACATGTGTGTGTCCATAGGTGCAGATATGTGGGTCAGCATCATGATGGTCACTTCTGTCATTGTGGAATTGGCTGATTGTTGGCAATGTGGTCCCCCATGTGTGATGTTTGTATGCACATGGACATAAAGCGATGTTTCTGTGTCACTGCACTGCTAGCCTCCCCCAATATATGTTGCAATGGGACACAAGCAGTACTATGCCACAGATGTTTTGGTTGTTGTGTGACCAGGATTCATCCATTCAGTTTGTGTTTGGCAGCTTTTGCCATGCCAACACTTACCTTATGTTCACCGTGGTGATGGGGCTTTAGGCACCATTGCCACACTGATCAAAGGGTCCATCAGCCTTGGACCCCACACTTACCATTTGGTGACTGTGGTGATGGGGCTTTAGGCCCCATTGCCACACTGACCAAAAGGTCCATCAGCCTTGGACCCCACACTTACCTTTTGGTGACTGTGGTGATGAGGCTTTAGGCCCCATTGCCACACTGACCAAAAGGTCCATCAGCCTTGGACCCCACACTTACCTTTTGGTGACTGTGGTGATGGGGCTTTAGGCCCCATTGCCACACTGACCAAAAGGTCCATCAGCCTTGGACCCCACACTTACCTTTTGGTGACTGTGGTGATGGGGCTTTAGGCCCCATTGCCACAGTGGCCATGGTCGGCTTGTATTGTGGAGGCCACACACTTTTATGTGTGACACATGTGTTAGTGGGTCACATTGTATGTTCATTGTCATGTTTGGTGTTGTAGGCATTTGACATGGACTACACACGCTTGTCATGTTGTTTGGGTGGATGTAATTTTCAGTTATTCCTTATGTGGGAGTATGCTGGTTGTGTCATGCATTACCCGTCCGATGAGTAGGGTTGGTGGTAGTGATAGGCATCCAGCCCCCATGAGTAGGGGGATGGTAGTGATAGGCATCCAGCCCCCTGAGTAGGGGTGGTAGTAGTGATGGGCATCCAGCCCCCCTGAGTAGGGGTGGTAGTAGTGATGGGCATCCAGCACCCCTGAGTAGGGGTGGTGGTAGTGATAGGCATCCAGCCCCTATGGGTGGGGATGGTAGTAGTGGCAGCCATCCAACCCCCATGAGTAGGGGTGGTGGTAGTGATAGGCATCCAGCCCCCATGAGTAGGGGGTAGTAGTGATAGGCATCCAGCCCCCATGGGTGGGGATGGTAGTAGTGGCAGCCATCCAGCCCCCATGAGTAGGGGTGGTGGTAGTGATAGGCATCCAGCCCCCCATGAGTGGGGGTGGTAGTGATAGGCATCCAGCCCCCCCCTGAGTAGGGGTGGTAGTGGTGATGGGCATCCAGCACCCCTGAGTAGGGGTGGTGGTAGTGATAGGCATCCAGCCCCCCATGAGTAGGGGGGGTGGTAGTGATGGGCATCCAGCCCCCTATGGGTGGGGATGGTAGTAGTGGCAGACATCCAGCCCCCCATGAGTAGGGGTGGTGGTAGTGATAGGCATCCAGCCCCCCATGAGTAGGGGGTGGTAGTGATAGGCATCCAGCCCCCCTGAGTAGGGGTGGTAGTAGTGATGGGCATCCAGCACCCCTGAGTAGGGGTGGTGGTAGTGATAGGCATCCAGCCCCCATGAGTAGGGGGTGGTAATGATGGGCATCCAGCCCCTATGGGTGGGGATGGTAGTAGTGGCAGCCATCCAGCCCCCCATGAGTAGGGGTGGTGGTAGTGATAGGCATCCAGCCCCCCATGAGTAGGGGGGGTGGTAGTGATAGGCATCCAGCCCCCCCCTGAGTAGGGGTGGCAGTAGTGATGGGCATCCAGCATCCCTGAGTAGGGGTGGTGGTAGTGATAGGCATCCAGCCCCCTATGGGTGGGGATGGTAGTAGTGGCAGCCATCCAGCCCCCATGAGTAGGGGTGGTGGTAGTGATAGGCATCCAGCCCCCATGAGTAGGGGGTGGTAGTGATAGGCATCCAGCCCCCTGAGTAGGGGTGGTAGTAGTGATGGGCATCCAGCCCCCCCTGAGTAGGGGTGGTGGTAGTGATAGGCATCCAGCTCCCTATGTGTGGGGATGGTAGTAGTGGCAGCCATCCAGCCCCCCATGAGTAGGGGTGGTGGTAGTGATAGGCATCCAGCACCCCTGAGTAGGGGTGGTGGTAGTGATAGGCATCCAGCCCCCTATGGGTGGGGATGGTAGTAGTGGCAGCCATCCAGCCCCCCATGAGTAGGGGTGGTGGTAGTGATAGGCATCCAGCCCCCCCCCTGAGTAGGGGTGGTAGTAGTGATGGGCATCCAGCACCCCTGAGTAGGGGTGGTGGTGGTGGCAGGAATCCAGGCCCCTATGGGTGTGTATGGCATTGGTGATGCCCATCCCACCCCTATGATTGTGCAGTTGCTAGTGTACGTAATTTGTGCATCCCTATGTGTGTGTGACATATTTTAGGTACGTGTAGTTAGTTTGTATTGTTGGTGTTTGACTTACCGTCTGCGCCGTACGCGTCTGAATCTGTCCCGGTAATAGATGTAGAGTATTGGTAGGACCTGCGCGATGGGATTCATGGTTGGTTCGTCTCGTTCGGGTTTCGCATGTCTTCGACTCGTACTCGTCGCTGGCTTGTTCGTCTCGTAGCCGTGGATCGTTTAGTGACGCGAAACGGAGCTTATGTGCGGTTCTCCCGGATGCTGAAACGTGCCGGACGTAGCGACGGGTTCGGCGCGTACGGAAGACGCATCGTACTAGTCCGGCCGGAAGGTGCTGTGTATTTGGTTCCGTGCGACTCGATTCGGCGTTTACGGATCCGGCTCGGGCGGAGGAAAGGAGCTGGATTGGGTAAGTTCGGCTCGTTCGGAATCTGGGCTGTTATGCGCATCGTACTTGTTCGTTCGGTAGAGTGTTCGAGTCGGTCGGGAAACACGCGTTCGGCTCGTATTTTTTCCGGACAAATACTGTTAGGTGCGCTTCCGGCCGACATCGGAATCGACCCCCGAGTTGGAATTATCGAAGTACAGGAATATCGAAGTCCTAAATATCGTCAGTGGGAAATATCGACAGCAAGAATTTCGTGGTCAAGAATGTCGAATTTAAAGTAAGAAATATCGTTTTTAAAGATATAGAAGTCAATAATATCGTTTGTAAAAATATAGTTGTTTAAAATACCGATTTTTTAATTAGTGTTATGTGTTTTTGTATATATTTTAAATGTATGTGATGTATTTTTTTGTATAAGTATTATTTATGTTTTTTAATATATGTGTTACATTTTTAGTAGTTATCAATTTTATTTTAATTAAATTTTGCATTTTTAGTTCCGTAGCGGGTTGAGGGTTTATAGGGGAATAGGGTTGGAAGTAATTTAATTATAATACATTAATTATATTTTTTATTTATTCATATTTATTTAATTGATATTTTATATTGTTAATTGTGGGAAATAATTAATTTTTAATTAATTATTAGTTTGTTGTTAATTAACATTAATTAATTAATTGAAAATTAAATATGGAAATGGTGTAATTAATTTTAGGTGTGGGTTGAGGGGTTTATAGGGGTATAGGGTGGGAAGTAATTTATTTTTAATTAATTAATAATTAGTTGTTAATTAATATTAATTAATTGAAAATTACATATTGAAATTGTGTAATTAGTTTTAGGTGCGGGTTGTGGGGTTTATAGGGGTAAAGGGTGGGAAGTAATTTATTTTTAATTAATTATTAGTTGTTAATTATTATTATTAATTGATTAATTGAAAATTAAATATGAAAATTGTTTAATTTTAGGTGCGGGTTGTGGTATTTATAGGGGTAAAGAGTGGAAAGTAATTTATTTTAAATTAATTAATAATTAGTTGTTAATTAAAATTCATTATTTAATTGAAAATTAAATATTGAAATTGTGTAATTATTTTAAGGTGCAGGTTGTGGGGTATATAGGGGTAAAGGGTGGAAGTAATTTATTTTTAATTAATTAATAATTAGTTGTTAATTAATAATATTTCATTCATTGAAAATTAAATATAGGAATTGTGTAATTAATTTTAGATGTGGGTTGTGGGGTTTATAGGGGTAAAGGATGGGAAGTTAAGTATTTTGTATGTGTTTTAATTTGTTTTTAAATTAATAATATTTATTTAGTTGATAATTAATTATGTTAATTATGAAGTAAGTTTTATTTTTAATTTAGATATGGGTTGTGAATTGTGTGGTGTTATAGGGTAGGATGTAAATAAGATAAATGTATGTAATAATGTTTTTGTTTATAAATAATTTGCAACTAAAAATATTTCTTTGTTTGAAAAATATTTTGATATTTTATTTAATATAATATTTGTAGGTATGTGTGATATGTATTTAACATTATAATATGTTTTTTATTTATTTATAATATTAAATATATTTGTATTTTAATTTTGTACATATGTATATATATTTTTTAATTTATTCTGTTTTTCAAATATTTTTTGTTGTTGATATTTTGATTGTTTTTAATTTTGAATTGACTGTAGTGGGAATAGTTACTTTTATCCCTCCGCAATCCAACACTTTCCCTACTGTTACACTCACTGGAGTGGGAATAGTAATTTTACCCCTCCGCTATCCAACACTTTCCCTGCTGTTGCACTCATTGGAGTGGGAATAGTAACTTTTACCCCTCCGCTATCCAACACTTTCCCTACTGTTGCACTGACTGGAGTGGGAATAGTAATTTTTACCCCTCCGCTATCCAACACTTTCCTACTGTTGCACTCATTGGAGTGGGAATAGTAATTTTTACCCCTCCGCTATCCAACAGTTTCCCTACTGTTGCAATCACTGGAGTGGGAATAGTAATTTTTACCCCTCCGCTATCCAACACTTTTCTTACTGTTGCACTCATTGGAATGGGAATATTCATTTGTTCCCCTCCGCTATCCAACCCTTTCCCTACTGTTGCACTGACTGGAGTGGGAATAGTAATTTTTACCCATCCGCTATCCAAAACTTTCCCTACTGTTGTACTGATTGGAGTCGGAATATTCATTTTTAACCATCCGCTATCCAACACTTTCCCTACTGTTGCACTCATTGGAGTGGGAATATTAAGGTTTTCCCATCCGCTATCCAACCCTTTCCCTACTGTTGCACTGACTGGAGTGGGAATAGTAATTTTTACCCCTCCGCTATCCAACACTTTCCCTACTGTTGCACTGACTGGAGTGGGAATATTACATTTTATCCCTCCGCTATCCAACACTTTCCCTACTGTTGTACTCACTGGAGTGGGAATAGTAATTTTTACCCCTCCGCTGTCCAACACTTTCCCTACTGTTGCATTGATTAGAGGGGGAAATTTAAGTTTCAATATTTTTAAATAGTTTAATGTTTTAATTAATAATAGAGTGTTTTTAATATAAATGTTATATGTATATATATATATATATATATATATATATATATATATTTATTTGTTACATTTTTATATATTTTTAAACTTATAAAATAAAATTAAATGAATAGTTTATTTATTGTATAAGTTTATTAATTAATATATTTAATATTTATTATTTTATTTTATATATATATATATATAAACGAGATTTTTTACATCTATATTTATGTCATCGATATTTTTGTTTAGATATTTTGTATTTACCTTTATAAATATAGGATGTCGATATTTTTGACATCTATATTTATGACTCGATATTGTGGTATGGGGATATTTTGGGTGTTGATGTGTTATCAGTGAACAGCAGGACCACTGGTTCAGTATAAAACACCGTTAATACTGCACATTAATTTTCACATGTGCTTGTACTTTCACTTAGTTGCAGTAGCTATACACTGGACCCTGAAGAAGGCCGTGACACTCTGAATAGGGCCCCAGGCCAAAACATGTTGGTCATGCACTAACACAGTAGCCTCTAATGACGGCAACTGTGTTATCAGCTATTTGTTTTTAATCCTGTCACAGGATAGCCGATTAAAGTTGTTACATAGCTAACCTTGTAGTCAGTTTTAACCACGTTCACATTAGCACTGCACTTTTCACTTAGCACACCGAGCTCACATAGGGTTTTAGTTCAACCCGCCTCATCTATACCAAAACATCCCTGTGCTCCTCCCTCGCAGCGAGGGGGTTGTAGCCCGCGTAGAGACTAGGGGGCCGATTCCGATTCGGGCCGGAAATCTCTCCGACCGAGCCGGACCCGGAGAGATTTTCGACCGAATCGGACCCGTGCAGCCCGACCGAACGAGTACGATGCGTCCGTATGCTATCGTACTCGAGTCGGTCGGACTCCCATTGAAGTCAATGGGAGCCAGTCATACAACGCGTACACGGGCTCCCATTGCCTCAATGGGTGCGAGGCGAACAAGGGCGCCCCCTACAGCGGGTACGCGGCGAAGCGACTCGCGCCGTACACGCACAGGTAGGGGGGACCCATGGGTCCCCCCGGTGTGCGACTCGCGCGGCTACGCATACAGGAGGGTCCGACACAGACCCCCAAAGTACGGCTCCGACTGCTCTTTCGAGCCGGACGGCGCGTGTCGGTCGAACTGCTCGCGGCGCGCATCGTACTTACCCGGCCGGGGAACGTCTCCATTGCGCGGTGCGAGTCGTGTCCGAGCGAGTCGGTCGGTGCGGTTAGACCCGGGAACGAGTCGATCGGAGCGGTTGGGACGCCCGAACGAGTAGGTCGGCGATTTCGCATCGTACTCGCTCGTCCGGACGCGCGTACGAATCGGTAGGGAAATAGGGCTCCGAATCGGATCCGGTCATGCCGAATCCGATTCGGAGCCCTACCGGCCGAGATCGGAATCGGCCCGTAGGTCTTTCACGCGAGGAGGCACCCCTTTGATGAAGCATGACACCTTTGGTGTGTGAGGGGAACCGTGCTAAAAGGGATTCCCCCCCCCCTCAGCACATGGTTGAGTAGACCTTGTTGCACTCTTTATCGCTCTATTTCGGACCCGTGGTCTTTTTTCTGTGTTTTGTTATCAGTGAACCACCCAGTCTTAAGGGAGTCTGAGAAAACACCCTGAATGAGGGACCGTCTGATGATGTTGACAAACAGCATTAGGGATTCAATTATATGCTTTACAAATTGTAATGGGATGTGTTATCTTTGTAGGAGGTACAATTCAGTAAATGGGTTCCTCTGGTTTTCAGTGCTAAAGGTGTTGAAGGTAACCCATTAGGGAGCGTTATAGAGTGGTATGCTCATACTGATTTTGTTGATCTTGTCTTCTCGAAGAAGTTACTAGTGGCCATATATCTCTCTTTCCAGTGCCTACGTGGAGGATCTGGATTGGATTTCACAAAATGATTCTCAGCTTTGGTGAGAGCCCTGCTTCTGTTGGAGGCTTAACTAACGGTGGGCATGTAATAGGAAGCCTTCACCTTGTTGATGGATTTCCTGCGAGGAATGAAAAGAATCTTCAGGAGAATTAGGCTATCTTGCCACTTCTTTAACTGTCATCTAATTGCACATCTAAAGGCATGTCTGCTGTTGCTGAGATGCTGGCTGCACAACAGTGACAACAGCTTGGTCTTTGCGGTGCAGGCATGAAGTGGGATGTGGTCAGCTATGCAGTATGTGAACTATAATTCTAGTTTCTGCTTCCATGATCTGATCCATACTTCAAGAAGTGTCTTGCTGAGGTGTAACCTTATTTCTGTGTTATGATGATCTATATAGTGCACTAATCACCCATGAGGGTATCCAGGAGCTTGAGCAGGTGTGTAGGCGTTTATACCCTGCAGAGTTAATCGAAGAGCCAGGTCTTCGGCCTCTTCTGGAATTCAAGAGCTGAGGAGGAGGCTCTGATGTGTTGAGGAAGGTTGGTCCAAGTTTTGGGTACGATGCAGAAAAAAGAGAGACCTCCTGCTTTGCTTTTGTGAAAGCTGGGGGGGGGGGTGTGAGAGTGAGGCAGAGCTTAGGTGTCTGGCAGGCTGATGAAAGTGAATGTGGTTCTCAAGTATGCTGGTCCAGTGTTGTGCAAGCCTTTGTATGTGTGCGTGAGAAGTTTGAATTGGCTGCACTTGTGAATGGGAACCAGTAAAGTGCCTTGAGGTGTGGTGTGATGTGGGAGCAGAGTGGGAAGTCGAGTATGAGTCTTGCAGTGACGTTCTGGATGGCCTGAACTCTGTATAGGAGATGCTTGGAGATTCCCATGTACAGTGCATTGCTGTAGTCGAGCTTGCTTGTGATGAGTACTTGCACAACAGTCAGTCTGGTGTTCTAATGCATCCACTTGAAGTTTTTTTAGTATGTGTGGGATGTGGAAGCAGGAGGAGCTCACTGCGTTGACTTCTGTTGTCATGTTGAGTTTGTCATCTAGGATGATCCCCAGCCAGATTTCTTGCATGGGCAGTGGTCGTTGATGTAGGTCCTAGCTCTAATAGCCACCAGGTGGAGTCCTATAGGAAGGTCTTGTTTCCGAAGATCAGTACTTCCGTCTTGTCGGAATCGAGCGTTAGGCAGTTGGTTCTCATCCAATCTGTTACCATGGTCATGCAATTGGTAAAGCTGTTTCTAGTGGTGGCGTTCTGGCCTGTCAGGGAGAGGATGAGTTGGGTGTTGTTGGCATAGGAGATGATGGTGATGCCTTGAGATCGGATGATGTTAACGAGTGGGGTGATGTAGGCATAGAACAGGGTGGGTCTGAGAGAGGACCCCTGGGATACTCTGCAGATCAGGTTCTTGGTCCCTGATGTGAAGGGTGGCAGTCTGACCCTAGGGTTCTTCTCAGCAGGAAGGAGCAGATCCAGTTGAGTGTGGATCCTTGGATGTCGATCTCACGGAGTCTTTTAAAGAGAGTGTTGTGGGAGACCATGTGTGATTATTTTATCCACTGACTGTTGTTCCTTCCTTAGAGAGTTAAAGGAAATCAGATATTTTCTTCATTGACAAGCATTGCTGGTTTGAATACTGTAGTAACCAATACATCATCAGTCAATGCTCTATCTTGTTGCTCTAATTTTTAGTTTATACTTATAGGAAATGTCCCTTTACAGCCATCTGGACTCCATGAGGGACATGAAAGTCTATGTGAAGTCAGGAATGGGGTTCTTGTTGACATGCTCCACTATAATGAACAGGGTCTGTCACCGTAAAGCGGAAAACTCTCCCAAAGGTAGCAACACTGGAGCAGGACACAATTTGGCCTTAGAGAGCATACTAAGTTGTCCCTCTTCCACAAACCTAGAAGTTCAGTTAAAGAAACAGCAAGGACTCTATTCGGTGCTCCAAGCCTACAAAATCCACCAATGAAAGTTGCCTAAGTCTGAACAGTACTCGTTCGCCATGTTTTTCTCGATGTTCGAAGGGATAATTTGCAAGATCAACCTTACCTGTCAGCAGAGAAAACAGTGGGGAAGGACGCAGTGTGTCCTCACTTACACTGTGCACCAAGAAGATGTAAAGCAGAGGAAGACCCAAAAATAGCCGAATAAAAAGGTTATATGATACTGGGAATTAAGTGTTGTGATACTAACAATAAGGCATCATATTTGGAGTTGAGCCATGTCCCATGCCACAAAGGCCAATAAAAGGCAAGAAGACACTTTTCTTACTGGTAATGGGTAGAGAGAGCAGAGGATGTTTTATTTTACTATTCAAAAACTCTTCCAAGGCACATGGAAAACCTTTATGAAGAGTAAATTTGTCTGTAAAAAAGCTGTAACTGCTGAGTGCTGAAACATATTGGCAGGCACACCACAGATTTGTGGGTCAAACATCAACCTCAGACCAATTACTTCACTGTTATGGCCTTTGAAAGTAGTAAGCCTCAAATCGTTTGTCCTGATTAAACTGCCAAATGTCATGTAGGCGGTGAAACAAGTCAACTACACTTAAATCGTGTGAGTATATGACCCTGTTTTTAACTTTGCAAGGGGATCGGTCTTAAAACAATAGGCAGTTCTTTATATGCATTTTTATGTTTACCAAACCTTTTGATTTTTTTGTCTATTTTAACCACAATATGAGTGTAGAGGTTATGGTATACTCATGAGGTGTCTTCTTCCTCTATACAAAGTTTGTTCAGCACTCAGCCGTGTACAATTTCTTAAAGAAGAATTGGCTACTGAACAGCAGTTTGACATATGCGCCAGAGATTTTCAACAATAAAATAAGAAGTGCTGTTTTTATAGACTGCAGTGATTTATCTCTTTTGTATAAAAAATATGCAAGGGGAGAACTTCCTCTCCACATGAGTATTTTGGAAAGAGGACAGTGAAAATTATCTTGATATATCAGTTATAGAGGAAAGTGAATTTAAAATGTTCTTCATAAGAGTGAGGGAGAGCCAGGTTGTTCATGATCTCCCATATGCTCTGAATTTAAATCCTGCAAAAATGGGCAGCGGATTAATATATGAAAATTGCATAGATTGAGAGTCCTTGTAGATGCCCACAACACAGGACCTAGGAGTTGGGGGCGTCAAACACCAACATATGAACCTAGTCAGATCCTATCTATCTTAAGCCAGCTCTTCCTTCCCCTCACCACATAATACCACCAGGCATAAACCAGCTCAGAATTACGAAATTAAGAGTGAGAGGAGCGTGTGATAACTCACAATATCTTTGTGCACTCAAAATAAACACAAAAGTTACTTGCATACATGGGCTCAAAAAGCACAGGATCATGGGACTTCCTAAAGCTTTGAACTGAACAGAAGAAATGTGAACGTAGTGTTAAATATGCAGTGGAAATGGCGCCAACCACACCTATGCCTCTAGCTTTGATACAAGTGGGGCACTTTGCCCATGCTGGGAAATGAGGGGACAGATTTGAGTTTTAGGAGCAGGACACAGTAAACAGAAGATAAATGTATCAATTTCACCCCAATCTCTGTTACAAATAGTCTCTTAAACGTGAAACACAAACTCAACATCATCAAAAGCGCACAGAAAGTTAGTTCTAGTCACATAATATACATTAGAATGAGTTGTCAAGTATGCTTATATAGATATGTGTGTTGCTGTGAAGTTGATTTCAGTGATTAATACCCCAAACACCATAAACATGAGGCAGAAGCGTTTCAAACAAACAACAAATAATGTTAATTTGTTGCAATAACCCAGACATACAGATTACTATAAAATAGGTTTTGAAAATAAAATAAATCTGATAAAGAAATATCAAAGGGGCGTCTCTAGAAGGTTAATTGAAAGGCTGTTTCTGAATTAATTACCAGCCACCTACGCCTGACCACTAATAGAGAATGATGTCTTTAAATTGCTTTTTTCCCGTCTCGAGGAATTCAGCGGCAAGTTCAACATCTGCCGGGGTGCCCGAGAGCCCCCGCCCATTTTTGTCAGTTGATGAAGCGTTGTTGGGAGCGACAGGCTACTAATGACTAGAGTGATGCCTCAGCTCTCCGGGGGCCCGTTACACTCACTGGAACAAAATGCGAGACAACACAGACGACGTGTCGCGGTCCCGGGGGCCCCATCAGCGGGACTGAGAGTCACATCGCAATATGTCCACGTTCCATCTCGCCGATTCCGAAGGCCGCCCTGTTTGTCTTGTCACTTCTACAAGTGCGGTGCAAGGGAGAGGGGGGGGGGGGTTACTCTCTAGGGGACACTCAACCCTTCATGGAGGCATTTAACCCCAAACCAATAAATATTTGTGAGATATGGCAGACCAAGGGGCTCCTTTTCACATTCTGCAGCACCCCCCACCCCCCCATCATTTTCCGTTACGCCACTGACACAAAGTTGGAATAAACAAGGGGGGAGATTTATCAAAAAGTCACACAATGCTGCACAGACCCCCGCGAGGCTGCGCTGCGTTTAGCAACAGGGTGGGAGCAGGAGAGCACCATATCTTCAGAAATATGTCTCTCTCGTCCCCTTTCCCTTGCACCGGCGCTCATTTCAGTGGCCGTGCGCCGAACACACATCTTAGCGCCATAGCACTAGTGCATTAGTCTAGCATAGGTTTTGTACAGGAAGGGCATCCTACTAGGGTGACCAACCGTCCGTAAATTTCATGGACAGTCCGTAATTTCGGCCGTCTGTCCGTTGTCCGTGAAGGATTCTTTAACGGACGCCATTTGTCCGTAATTTTACCTGCTGTTGGGTGACAGCCAATCATGTGCCTTTCTATCACCAACCGTTGCTCCAATCTTTGCTGTGGAGAACAAACAAAGCTATCTAGGATTGGCTTGAAAGCCATCAGCCAATCCTAGAGCTCGCTGGTACACTGCAAGTGTTCTCATTGGCCCCGATGCGCATCAGGGCCAATGAGAACAGCTTTAGGATACCCAGTAACCCAGCCACTGTACTTCTGGACGAGTGTGAGTGCATCGTGACTCGTGAGCAAAGTGCTTGAGTTGCATGCCTTTCTTGTACGTGTGCAGAGAGACCCGTGTGCACTGGGTGTGCAGAGTGAGGCCTGTACTGGTGTGGGTTCAGGGTAAGGTGGTGTGCACTGCGTGTTATTTCAGTCCAGTGGGATGGTGCACCCCTGTGAGTTCTCGGTAGGTAGTGTGTCTCTGTTAGTGTAGGGTGAACAACATTGTGTGGTGTGTCTTTATGAGAAGAGGATGAGTGGTGTACCTGAGAGATTGCAGCCCATAAAAGCCAAATCTATTGCCTTTGACACTGCTCGTTTTGGTAATAATGTCAAAGCCAAAGAATGGCTTAGAAATGTTTCACATGTGGATCTCACACACACACGCACACACTCACACACACACGTTTATTGCTCCACATGCATTAAGTTTCTATTTGAGAGGCGTTCTTACTCTAAGGCTCTCATCAGAAAGTAGTACTAAATCAAGAGTAATACCACAAGAAAGCAGTTACATTACTGTAGTTGGGAAATATATCTCTCAATATATATACAGTGCACCTCATAATATGGGGTATTTTTCAATGTAGGCTGTATGGCCCATAAATGACTAAATAGGAGGGATGCCTTGACAATAGATTTACAG
Organism: Calotriton arnoldi; assembly: GCA_963921515.1. Classification (NCBI taxonomy): domain Eukaryota; kingdom Metazoa; phylum Chordata; class Amphibia; order Caudata; family Salamandridae; genus Calotriton; species Calotriton arnoldi. The sequence continues at coordinate 1,340,981 of CAWUFW010000480.1, forward strand.
ATTAAGGCACAAAGAAGTTACAGGAACCTTTTGCACGTACATGACAAGCTTCATGTTTTTAAATAATATAATGTAGTTTTGTCACATTTCAGTAAATTATTAACAGCAAATGTACTCTAATTGGAACACGCTAATATGCAACAATTCAAAAAACTCTCATATGTGAGGGTTTAAAAACACTCTAAAGGAAGGTTTAAGTATTAGGCAGTGATATGCTGTTGAAGCCCTCATAATGCAAAATACCACAAAAACACGGTTACTTTTGACAGAAATGCTTTCTTTTATTCCTTTTGCAGTTTTATATAGTGCAAACACGACCCAAGAGCATGGCAGCACTTTACATGACCACCAGATTAAATTACACGAGGACAGATTTTTTTTTTTTTTAGGGTCAGGGAAATTAATTAATTTGCCCAGGATCATGGCCCCCAGTTACAAAGGGCAGCTTTGTTCACTCTGCCTCATGGCCTCCCTTTCACCAAATAACAAACAACACACGTCAGCATTTTGACACTAGAAAGAGGGAGATTTTGAATAAAAAAAATAGGGAGTTTTCATGTCCCCCCCCCATTGACTTGAAGAAAAGGCAATTTAGACAGGAGACTGCTAAAATAAAGCCATTTTTTCTGAGAAAATCAGGAGTCTCCTGCCTAAATTGTGGCTGTTGGCATGTGTGAAACAATCGCTGGATGTTTAGTATTCCTCTTAGGGTGACCAACCGTCCGTAAATTTCACGGATCATCCGTAATTTGGATCTCACGTCTGTTGTCCGTAAGGATCCCTTTTACGGACACCGTTTGTCCGTAATTTTGGGCATTGCAGGGAACAACACTGTTCCCCTGCATGAAGCCTCAACTCCGTGATGGGGCAGCCTCAAAGCACTCCTCCTTGGAGCACAAGAGCAGCCCCACCCTGCCCTTTGTCATTCTGTATGCAGCTGTTTGTCACATACAGAATGACAATGTGCCAATCTGGGCTGCAAAGCATGTGGTGGGCCTCCCCAGCCTCGGTCTAGGGCAGCGCATTCTGTCAGATGGAAGAAATGTGCAAAAACGCCAATGCTGCTACATGAGAATAAAGTTAAAGAATTGAAGCTGGTGAAAGAAGTTAACAAGAAGGGGCTAGAGTTCTTTCAGTCTCATCATTTTAGAACTGATGCATTTTCAATATTATATTCAAGGAAGCCATGATTGCTGCTTTTTTATTTTATGCAACTAACAACTATTGACAAAGCCAATAGTTGTGGCTTGTTGTAGGTGTAACGTTTCTTGTTGTGTTATATATCTGGATACAATGCCAGAAGAGGCAAAATACCAGTCGGGCGGTACACTATACTAAGCACATATTTTTGGCTTAGGTGTTTTAAGCCACACCCTTAATTACATCGAACACCCCCTTTGGAGAGAACCCCCCAGTTTTTTCATCCCACTTAAAGCCCTGGAAACAACACCATGTCAGTCACCTCATGGCCTGGCACTGTGCATCATGCATGACTCATGACTTCCACTTTTTCAGATTGCCTATGTGCAGGGGCATAGTGAACCCTCCCCCACCCCACCCCTTGCTTTAGGAACTACAGCCAGGGTGAAATTCTTGATGGGCCTCTTCTGTCTGCAACTCTGCAGACAAAGGCTCAGCTCATAATTAATATGAAAAGGTGGGCAAGTGAGTAAGTGTAGGGATGGGCGGATGGCTGGATGGATTACTGAAAGGGTGAATGGATGAATGAAAGGGTGAATGGATGGATAATGAGAGAAAGGATGGATGAGTGATAGAAAGGATGGATGAGAGAAAAGGTAAATAGATGGATGTATGGGTGGAAGAGTAGATGGGTGGGTAAAAGGGTGGATGGATGGATGAGTGAAAGGGTGGATGATGGGCTTGTGAATGGGTGGATGGATGAGTGAAATGATTGATGAATTATTAGGTGAAAGGGTGGATGGATGGATTAGTGAAAGGGTGGATGTAAGGATGGATGAGTGAGTGAAAGGGAGGGTAGATGGACACAAGGATGGATAGATGAGTGAAGGAGTGAAAGGGTGGACGGATGAGAGAAAGGATGGATGAGTGATAGGGTCAATGGATGGATTCATGAGTGGATGAGTAGATGGATTGGTGGATGGATGGAAGGAAGAATGGCTAAGTGAAAGGGTTGATGGCGAGAGAAAGGGAGGATGGATGATGGAAAGGGTGAATGGGTGGAAGGATGAGTGACTGGGTGGATGGATGAGTAAGTGAAAGGATGGCTGGATGGGTAAATGGCTGGATGGATGAGTGAATGGATGGGTGGAAGAGTGGATGGATGAGTGTATGGATGGATAGGGTGAAAGGGTGGATGGATGGATAATGGATGGATGAGTGAAAGGGTGGATGGAGGGATGGATGAGTGAAATGATGGATGGAAGGATACATGATGTATAGGTTTGCAAATGGTTGAATATGTTTGGATATGGATGGGCTTACTTATATACTATTGCGCGACCTCCTCTGATGTGTCTGTAAAACTTACCTTTTGTCCTGAAGTTTTGTCCTGAATTTTGACCTCCTGTCCTGAATTTTTGTCCTGAATTTTGACCCTTTGTCCTGAATTTTTACACTCACCGTCCTGAATTTGCACCCATGCCAGTTGGTCACCCTACATCCTACCTGTACAAAATATGATGCCCAGACACGATGCAAAGTTTTTCCCACTTTGTATGTGTGCTGCACAGTGCAGCATGCATGCAAAGTCGGAAAAGGAAGGAGAAAGGAAAGCATTTCTGCTTCCTTGCGCCTAATTGAAAAGTACGCAGTTTTCTCACTCTAATCCCAATCAAGTTTATTCAGTAAATTGGGTTTAGCGTGAGAAACCTTGGGTGGTTGCATGGGAACGCCCATGCTCCACCCTTAGTACGCCCCCGTGGCGCAAAGTAATGCAAAGCAGCGCTATGCCCTGCTTCGCATTACTTTTCTGTTATTTCCAGCGCTAAACAAGTTTAGTGCTGGAAAGTAAATTGGGGAAAAAAGATTATGCGCCGATTTTCGTCACTTTTGTAATGCAAACACAGCGCAAAACCTTAGTAGATCTCCCCCAGTTTTAAAATCAGGTCTCATGTGTAAATGCCGGCTTAGGGTTATTTATAATCCTAATTATATCATCTTCAACAATATCGATCACATTAAAATGCCATGTCAATGGAAGGAGGGATACATCGTAAAAGAAATAATACTGCTTCTTCAATGATAGCTTCCTTTAAGAAAATGGTTTGATGTCCGAAAATAAACGAATGACAACAATGTATTGTATTTTTAAATGTGACGTGTCATCATATAACAGTCGCTATATTGCAAAGGCAAGTATGTGTGGTGTTAAAAATGACACACACACATGTACATTATATATACACCTATATATACACACATATATATATGTATACACACACTACTGTGATAAAATGTGGGTGCAATATTCTTACTGAGACGCTTTGACACAGAATTATTGCTACAATGACATGTCAAATGTAAATCGCAAAAGAAAACCAGAGGTAAGTTTGTTATTGGTCAAGGGTTAGTCATAGGAGTTATATTTGATGGTTACTGGCTCAGGGTACTCAAGCATTAGTGTGCAATATCAGAGGACGTGAACACTAGTGCCCTCCTTCCACAGGGGTTGACATTTCCAAAAATCTGCACTCCTAGCTGAATAGAAAAATGTAAGTAATGAGGTGATAACGCTTGCAGGAATTTTCATGCCGTTTTAACCAAGGTGTTTCCAGGGAATCATTGTTGGACAGGCAGAACAACCAGAAATCCTTGGCTAGGCCAGCCCAGACTTTCGATCTTGTGCCTCCCAGATGATTGATATAACAGAATGCCAAAATGTCAATTTTCAGAAGAACACAACAGCTGGCCTTCTCTTTGGTCCAACATTGAACTGCGAAGGACCCTGCCATCAACTCCAAATAGCTCATATGGAGTTGCTGTTCTGCGGTGGACCATTTTCCTCCTGTGAAAGAGTCCCCTCAACGTGCCCCCCATCTAGATTTGCTGGCGTCAGACTCAACGACAATATCCGGGTCGGATCCGAAGAAGGCTCTCCCATTCCATGTTCCATGTGAGCTAGCCACCGTCATATTCCTCCCTGAACTTCCTTGGTCAGAGGTATTTGCTCCGAATACTGGAGACCTCTGCGCAAGTGGATGGCTTTGAAGCATCGAAGAGCCCTCTAATGCAGCGGGCCAGAAAGATCACCTGGATGGAGAGGGACAGTAGGCCTACTACTCTGGCAATCTGGCGCAGTGAAATCAAGGGCCTGGCAAGAGTTTTTCTCAAATCTTTGGATCTTTGCCACTTTCCTGGATGGTAAACTGAGAGTCTTTTCTACCGACTCGATGACAAACCAGAGGAAGGTTGTCTGCTTGGACGGAATTAAGAGGAATTTCTTTTTGTTGATGACAAAACCCAAGCTTTCCAGCAAGTGAATTGTCGTTTGTAACTGATCCCTCATTCAGGAAGGACACTGGTCCTTGAGAAAGAGATTGTCTAAGTATATTAATATGCAGAAGCCTTGAGCCCTTAGGGATTCTATCGCCGGCTTCAGCACCTTGGTGAAACACCAGAGGGCCGAAAAAAGACCGAATGGCAGTGACTTGAATTCGTACACCTGACTCTGCTTTTGGAATTGTAAGAATCTGCAATGGTGGTCACAAAAATAGGGAATGTCAAATATGCATCTTCGAGGTCTAGACGCACTATCCAGTCGTCGGCCCATAGCAAATCGCACAAAAGATGGGCACTCTCCATCTTGAAGTGGCATTAGACTAGACACCATTGAACGCTTTGAGGTTGATTATAGGTCGTTCACCTCCGTCTCGTTTCTCCACCAAGAAAAAATTACTGAGGAAACCTCGTGGGTGGAATGACGTCGAGGCCATCACGTCCTCTTGCAGCAGATCTACCACCTCCTGATCTATCAAGGTAGCTTGGTCTTCAGCAAAAACTAGCGGGCATGGGCGATAGTGAACTGGGGAACCATAAAACTCAATCTGAAAACATTGGACCGTTTGCAGAACCCATGAATCTGAGGTAAGTGCTCCCAACTGTGCATGAACAGTGCCAATCAACCTCTCACATTTTGTTGGGAAGAAAAGAAAACTCTCACCTGATTGGGTGCTGTGGAACTGCCCTCTGGATGAGTCTCGTGCACTTCATCCTCGTTGGCCTTATCTTGAGGAGAAGAATTCTCAGAACGGGATTGTTCATGGCATTTTCAATAACCTTGACCCCGGAGAAGGGCTTGGGTGTAGAAGTGGCCGACCAAGCACCCTCTGCCGAGGTCAGTCCGACGAAAATTCGGGGATGGAAAATCTTTTTTATCCAAGCTTGTGCCTTGTCCAATGATGGGAAGGTGGTGACAAATTTACCCAACGCTTTTAAAAAGATCTCTCTAAAAAACCATCCTTGAGCCACCGAGCCAGCCTGCGTGGACGCCAGATCACCCAGCTTGGGGTCCACTTAGAGAGCAATACCTCTCCATGGACAGTGCACAATTCACACTGCCTAGAAAGATTTTTTGTGCGTTGTACCCAACCTGAGAAAACCTCTGGGGAAACCGGAGTACTCAAGGTTTGGGCCACCTCAGCTGGGTCCAGGATCCTCATGAGGGGCACACTAACCTCCAGAAGTGTATCCTGCACGATCTCCATGACCTATTGATACCCTTCTTAGGGTTGTGGATGTATTTCTGCAGAAATATGGCCATTCTAGCATCAATTTCAGGGGTGATAGCCACCTTGCCCGACAGAGAGGGGCATGGACATTCCACTCTGAGCCGAGCTTGCACATGTTTTTCGAGTGGCTTTCTGAGGCGGCTCACCACTTATTTGGCCACTTTGGCTCAGGGGAACCAGTCTGCGGAGAAGATGGATGAGGTCATTGGAATCAAGCATGTCAGAGGGATCCTCTGAACTTGAGTCTCTGAGGGCCCTGAGGGGGTAGGGGCAGGGGAGGGGCGCTATGGTCTAGAGGGACCTGCCTCATCATTCGAGACCCCATGTGAGTCATCGTCATCCCCACCCAGGAAGGAGCTTGAGAAGTGTGAGAGCCCTCAAAGACAAAGCTGCTCTTTGCCTTCTAGGGCTTTCACGTCTCTATTGCAGCTTCTTTCACTGACTGTATGCGTGACGTTTTTGACTGGGTGGAGAGTAGCCTGAAATGTGGTACTGGCCAAGCTAGTTATAATTTCGCATACGCTAGAAGCGCAAGAATGGATCTAAAGCCCTGGGGCTGGCACACCCTAGGATTGTGTAGGGTTTTTTCCTTGGCCCAGCCCCCAAGCGGCACTCCCAACGCTGTTGCGCTGGAATTAACCCACACTAAGTGCTTAACAGAGAAAAATTCAGACCAGCGTCACGGGCGTCTTCAGCTTATTTATTTTTTAAATGATATGGACCCAAACAGGCGTCTCTGGCTTCCAGGTGCCTCAGGGAAGGCACAGGCTCCACAGGGCCGCAAGCTTCTCACTATCACACTGACGGTATCGCACAAATCCCCTGCGGAGCAACAAGACGCTCACCGTGCATCTCGTCTATGTACATGCCCTATAGTAGGCAAAACGCCTTACCGCACTCGTGCGGCCCCCGAAAAATGAAGGAGATGCCACCACGAATGGAGCACTGACATGCACTTCCGTGGCTGTTGCCTAGATAAGAAAAAAGTACAATAAAGGCCACAGATACCACTTAGAACGAGAATAAGAAAATGGTCACACTTATCTGTTGAAGCAGGAAAGAAAGAGGAAGCTGATCAGAGAGCATTACATTATAAAGGAATGAACTGTTTGTTGATTGGTTGATTTTTGTAGTCCTTTCCCGTTGCCTATTGGGAAAAGTAGTTTTTGGTTGATGCTGATGATGTCTGCTGGAAAAAAATAAATGGAAGAAAGTAGACCATAATCCTCACCACCGGTCCTGACATAGAATGTACTATTTCATAGGGAAATACTCACAACAGTCTAGTAATTTGGATCCCAAGAATTATCAAACCAGCTGGTACAGAAATATCAGGTGAAAAATTGCTGCATAGGGATTACAGATGTTCTCATGACGGCTTAACTCACCTCTAATCGCCTAAGAGGAGCGGTAGGACCTGCAATGCTTGAAGAACTTGAGATATTCAATGTTTTCACTTTAACCTGGTGTCAGAATCATGCTCTCTGCACAAATAACAATAACCCAGCTCGCTACCCTGCAAAACTACAGAAAATAGGGAACAAAGGGGAAGGACTCCAGCTACACACGTGCTTTGGCAAACACGGAAAGTCTCAGATGTTCTGCCATCAAGATGCATGGATAGAACCACGCCAACGCAATACCTCAATGGGAAAGGTTTCAAGATAAGAAGCCATGACAGAAACCCAGGTTCCACAGTCATCATTTACAGTATTCAAAACGTGACCATAGTGAAAACACTGATCTTTTATACAAAGTTATGTGAGGTTCCTGTAGAGGAATGAGCAATTACAAAATGTTATTGTTCAAGAAGCTGCCTGGTGTTCATCAATCTAAAAAAAAAATCACTAAAGGCAAACGTTTTTTTGGTTTAAAAAAAAGCACACATTACGATAGTACTCCCCGGCACTGAAAGGAACTACTTTCTGTGTGGATGTGCTCATTGTGAAAGGGAGGCATGTCGTCACTCATAGTGAAGTCATCCAATGGCTGGTGTGGGCTGATGCATTGCCCCTTAATGCATGCTTGAGTGAGTATAAGATAAATGTGAATGACACAGCCACAGAAAAATGGCTCAAGTGTGGCTGAAAAGCCCTATAAGTAACTATGTCATATACATAATTTCAGTAAAATCAAGAGGTCTTGGCTAACCCAGACCTAAAAAAGCCAATTGTTCAGCCACAGTCTGCTATCCTCTTGTCCTTGAGAAAGAAAGAAGGCAAGAAGGAAAGAAAGAAGGAAGGAAAGAAAAAAGAAAAGAAAGAAGGAAGAAAAGAAAGAAGGAAGGGAAGAAGAAAAGAAAGAAGGAAAGACAGAAGCAAAGAAAGTGAAAGAAAGAAAGTAAGAAGGAAGGAAAGAAAGAAGGTAAAAGAAAGAAGGATATAAAGGCAGAAAGAAGGAAGGAAAAAAGGAAGGAAAGACACAAGGAAAGCAAGAAATAAGGAAAGAAAGCAAAAAAGGAAAGAAAGAATGAATGAAAAAAGAAGGGAAAAATGAAAGAGAGCGAGAAAGTGAGAAAGAAACAAAAAATGAAAGAAAGAAAGAAGGAAGGCAGGAAAGAGGGAAAGAAAGCAAGAAAGAAAGAAAAAGGATAGAAAGACAGAAAGAAGGAAGGAAGGAAAGAAAACAGGAAAAAAAGGAAAGAAAGCAAGAAAGTAGGAAAGAAAGAATAAAAGAAAGAAAGAAAAAATAATTGAAAGAAAGAAAAGAAAGGGAAAGAAGGAAAGAAAGTAAAAAGGAAGTAGAGAAAAAAGCAGTAAAGAAAGAAGGCAAGACAAAAGAAGGCAAGAAAGAAAGAAGGAAAGAAAAGATAGAAAGAAAGCCAGAAAAAAAGAAAGAAAGAAAAAAGAATGGAATGAAAAAAGGAAAGAAAGCGGCAACAGATGAAAGAAAGCAGCAACAAAGGAAAGAAAGAAAAAATGAAAAAAGGCAGAGACAAAAAAAAGAAGGAAACAAAAAGGAAAGGAGGAAAGAAAGACAGACAGAAAGATAGAAAGAAAAATCAATCAATCAGTATTTGTAAAGTGCAGCTTATCACCCATAAGGGTTTCCAGGCGCCAAGTTGATGGGCTCAGTCAAAAAGCCAGGTCTTGAGTCTCTTCCTGAAGTCCGCCACCGAGGATGAAGTTCGGAGGTGGAGGGAAAGGCCATTCCACGACTTGGCGGCGAGGTAAGAGAAGGAACTGCCTCCGTTGTGGCTTCAGCAGATGCGAGGCGTCTGTGCGAGGGCGAGGGATTTGCACCAAAGGTCTGTGGATGGTTGGTGGAAGTTCAGGTGGTGGTTTATGTATGCTGGTCCTTGGTCGCGGATGGTTTTGTAGGCGTGTGTCAATATCTTGAATTGGTATCTTTTCTGGACGGGGAGGCAGTGGAGGTTCCTAAGGTGTGGGGTGATGAAGATAAGTAAGGCCACTTAGTTCTGTATCATCTGGAGTCTTCTCATGAACTCGGTGGTGGTTCCTGCATACAGTGCGTTGCCATAGTGCAGCCGGCTGGTGATTAGGGCTTGCGTGCCTGTTTTTCTCGTGCCGATTGGGAGCCATTTGAAGATTCTTTAAAGCATGCGGAGAGCATAGAAGCAGGCGGAGGAGACTGCGTTGATCTGTCATTTCATGGTGAGTTTGCTGTCCAGGATGATGCCAAAGTTGGGGGCGTGGTCTGTCGGTGTGGGAGTGGGTCCAGGTTTGGTGGGCCACCAGGTGTCGTCCCAGAGGGTAGCTGTTCCTATAGAGAAAAGGGTGAAGCGCGGTTGGGAAGTCTTGTGATAGGGGAAACTTCCTTATTGGAAGATAGAGCCCTCACACACCCACGTTGGTGTCATGCTTCATCATAGGGCGTTGCTCCTCATGGGGTGTTCGCTTTCTCTTCTTGAAATCTGCAGGAAGCTGAAGACCTGGCTTTTGAATTAACCAAACTATCATAGGCAGGTCTAGGCACACACACCTGCTGAGCACCAGGATTCTCTCACTGGTAATAGCGCACTTTACAACTACACATAACATAACAAACAAAGAAAGCACGAAATAAAGAAAAAAAAGGAAAGCAAGAAAGAAAAAGAAGGAAAGACAAGAAAGAGAGAAAGAAAGAAAGACAGACAGAAGGAAATTAAAAAGGATGGAAAGGAAAGAAATGAAAAGGAGAGAAAGAAAGAAGATAAAACTAAGGAAGGAAAGAAAGAAGGCAAGAGAGAAAGAAAGCAAGAAGTAATGAAAGCAACAAAGAAACAAAGAAAGAATGAAGAAGGAAAGAAAGGAAATAAATACAATGAAAAAAGTGTCACAAGTGCTGCAAATTAAACACGATAAAGCCTGTTTTTTTACCTGGGCAAAGTTTATTAAAAGAATCACTAGTGAAATTGAGCACAGAATAAACTTTCTGAAGAATGTCAGCTTATCAATCCACATTTATAACATCTAAGCTTTCAGTTTGTGTACAACTTGCATAGTAAAAAGAGAATAACTTAATACCGAACAGTTTCAAATGGACACAATCTGTAATGGGGTGAAATACCAGCAGTCACACAAACATAGGACACTCGAAAAGGAACTTACAACAGCACTAGCAAGAGACAGGAACTGATAAATCATGGAATGTAGCCTGTGCCCACATCTGGTAGAAAGTGTTCCTGCTTTCACCTCAGACTCTAAACACAAGGGTAAAACTAAAGTAATTCTAAAGTAAAATCAAAACACTAGCACTGAAGGGAGCTACCTTGTCTGTTGATGTGCTCATTGTGAAAGAGCAAAATGCAGTCACTCTAAGTGAAGTTAACCAGTGGTTGAAGTAGGCTGACTCGATGCCCCAGGCTGTATGGTGCAGTGGGCCGAAGCAAAATGTGAATGACACAACAACAGACCAATGGATGAAGAGAGGTGGCTCGCAACATCTTTAACTAAGCATGTTATACATATAATTTGAATCAAATCAAAAGGTCTTGGCTAACACCAGACCCAAAAAGACATCTTAAAGAAGAAACAGACAGGAGCAATCATGATCCACAGAATTAAGGCTTTTCTTTGAGACTCTGACTTCAAAACAGGAGCCCATGTATTGGTACTCATGCATCCTTTCTTACTATTTCCCATAGTTCATCCATAGCGTGAGCGACTGCAAAGGGAACAATCAAAATCAGAATGAGCTGTACGAGCCCAGTGTGTCGCTAAATAATATTAAGATGTAGGAGTTCCGAACTAGGGTGGAAATCTATAGAAATTAAATAAATGAGAAATTAGGTACAAAGAAGTGAATGCATTTCATTGAATGTACATAAAGCTATACTGAAACCAAAGATGTCCTGGAAGCCATTGTACATGCCTAGGTTATGGTGAAATCTGTCAGGCTAAGAAAAAAAGAAAGAATCTGAATACAGGAGTGAAGGAAAGACTGCATAGATACATTGAGGAAGAGAGAATATCAGCATTGGCAGAGCTGCCAGCAACAATCTGGTAGAGAAAAGGGGAGGAAATAGCAAGTCCAAGTAACTGCTTACATTTGTTTATGAATTTTTCTTTTACCATCGTTGAATCTTACTTTCAGTTAGTCCAGTCAGGGCCGGCACTAGGCATGGGCAGTGTGGGCTGCTGCCCAGATGCTCGCACTCATCCCACCAGCTTGGGGCCCCGCATCAGTTCAACACACCACCAGCCCTCTTGTACTCCTGCCGATTCAAGTGAAAGAAAGGCGTCTCTTTGCAATTGGGCCCATGAGACGGAGGGGAGGGGGCCCTCCCTGGGCCTCTTAGGGATGGTGTCCCAGTTGCAAGGAGACGCATTTTGCATGTTTGTCCATTCAGAGACTGCGGGAGACCCATTGTCAGCACTTTAGCACCCCACAGGTTTAAGTCTCAGCCACCAAGCAATTCTCACACCTTCAGCCTGAAATGGGCTGTAAAAGAGGTGCTTATGGGTGGCTGAGAGCAGGAGCTGCGGCCCAGGAGAAGTCTGAACAAAGAAGCTCCTGGAGCCCTGAATATGTCACGTATGCAAATTAGAGGGGCCTCGCACATTCCCTTTTGGCCCAGGGCCCCAAAAATCCTAGAACCGGCCCTGAGTCCAGTGTATGATGCCAATAACTGTCTGCATTTGGACACTAGTGTAAAGTAAGGAGTTATGGTATTAGATGATGATGTAACAAATGAGGAGGATGATGGGAAGAAATTATCTCAGTCTTTGTGAGTTAAAAAGAAGATAGCGCTTATCCACTCGTCCCTCAACAGCAGTAAGACATTCAGAGACGTACTAGCAGAGAGAATCAGTATAAGAAGAAATAAGAGAAAAATGTCTGAGTATCACTTGCAACAAAATGTGCACTAAAACCAAAAGATGAAATAGCAAATGCTAATTAAATAATAGAAAGGGAGAAGATGCTTGGGCCACGAACAGAAACCTGCAGAACTTCTGAAGAAGATGGGGATGGAAGAGAACACTTGCAGGAGATAAGGAAAATGTGAACTAAGAGTTGTGATTCAATACAAGATGGGTGAACACGAAATACCTATCAGACCAAGAAGTAAAAGAAGAAAGAAGAAGTAGGACTAAATGGAAAGAAATACTTGACATGATGTGTCCAGTATAGGCAATATGATGCCTAAGGGAGTGCTATCACTGTGGAGTGACCAATACAACACCTGAAAGTAAAGAATGAAAGAAGATTGTTTGAGAAGGTTAAAACTGAAAATTGTGAACATACTAATATCCCCAAAATCTTTGAGAGATAGGTTAAAAATCATATGGTTGGGCAAACTCACTAGATTTTTCCACTAAAGGAAAAAAAACAGCAGACCAGAAGGATAGAAATATGTCAGGGAGGAACTGAGAAACAAATGAACAAGTGAAGTGACAAAGAACTGGCATTTTTGTGCAGTCCCGATGGTAAAAGGTCAACTGGTGAAGCAGTAGGACTTACTCAGGTCAGTAAGTGTTGAACTTCTGAATCTGAAGAAAATGCAGTAAACAGGGACTGTGGGTGTTCTGTATATCAACTGGTCATGTGTTTTCCATACTCTCATTTGAATAAACACAACCTACGTTTATATGATTGCATCTTTTTATATGTGCATGCAGAGTTTTAAATTACCATTTTTACCCCAATTAGCAGTTTGATTTGCAGAAATGTCGTTTTTATATGGGTCCAGGAAATGCTGCACACAAAACTAGAATATCCTGGCCCCACATGTAAACCACATCCCTGCATATCAAGATAGAAAGCACCATGGCCCGAATCAACAAAACTAGTCTCGCACATCAAAGCAGCATGTCCTGGTTCCATGTACAATGCATAAATATAATAAGTTAGGCCCACATGGTACACCTGGTCTGCCCAGAGACTCTTCTCAGACTCCAACCTTGTCTTTGTGCTTACGTCCTTCAAAGACGGCCAAGTGTTGAGTGATTTTACGCGTGGCAAACTCTTTATATTTGCTTTGGTATTTTCCCGCTACTGCTATTAATATGGTAAAGGGATAATTACTAGATTTATTTGCCGTAATCCTCATTACACTGAGTCCTGTGTTTCAATTCTCAGTACTTCTGGTCCCCATTGAAACTGAGCAGTGGTCAAAGGTGAGGGATCCTTGGGTGGTGACCCTACTCATGGTGAAATGAAGGAAGAGACACCCTTTGTAGGCCTTTTAAGAGGATGGGTTTGAGCCAGAGTGTTGTTTGAAAATAAATAGGGGGTTCTGAAAAAGGGTGCCAATCTAGAAATATAAATGCACACACAAATGTAAGTCATACCACAAGAGAAAAGACTCACCACAAAGGGGACTATAAGTTTTAAGTTGTTTAGTCATTTCTAACAGAGGCGTAGGGCCCTGTTGACAATTACAAATATAAATACGCATTGCACAAAATTTGCCTACAACCTCGAATTTATAAAGACCAGATAAATTCAAGAAAAATTACTGAACCTATGTGAAAGATGGTTCATGCTTTTATCCTCAACGATAGAAAACTGCCTACACAATTGGATCCCCGGAGAGTGCCTTAAACTTATACTTTCATTAGGCCTCTGAAAACATTTGCAAATGATACAACCAAAACAAATGCACATGACTACACCTGCGCCAAAATAAGTCCAACTAATTGGTGCAGGATATGACCATGCCTCAATTTCAGGATTGTTCATCCTGACAAAATTGTTTGGTTGAACAAAGAATCTAGAAATACTAGGCGGGTGTGTGTGGCTCGACGGAACAGCATTGGGGTTCGCTATCATTTCATATGGGTAAGCAACAAGTGGATCCATGGGTTAAATTCCATGGATTTCCTGCTCATGGACTAAGATACCTTCCAAGACTCAAGCGATGTGGCAGGAGCAGAGGCACAAGAACTCATCAAAGACAAGGTTCTGATTTGCAACTTGCCTAGCCAGGGCTCAAGCTCTGGAATGAGTGTTGACATAATAGTTTTTTACGAAGCGTGCATAGAAGATCAAGATGGGACTCTACCAGGGCTTTAAGTGGGCCGGGTCTCACTGGTGCTGAGCACCGGCAGTTTTTTAAAGGAGGCCTCGAAACGGCTCTCTATCGGGCTCTGTTTTGTGCCCTGGCACAGGCGGTCCGTTTTTTACCGGACTGCAGTGACAGCAGGCACATCGATGTGCGTGTGCTCACACTGCTCACTTCTCACTAGTGGAGAAGTTAGGGCATGACGTCATGCCAGGTGAGCTTTGTAGGGGAAGGGAAATCTTTTAAAGAGAGTCATTTTCTCTCTGGATTTCTCTTCTCTTTTTGAAACTCAGGAACAGCAACATTGTCGTGGTGTCACCAGGGCTTTAAGTGGAAGCTTTTTCAATATTATATACTAGCCATAGCTGCTGCTTATTTATCTTATGCAACTAACAGCCATTGACAAAGCCAATAGTCCTGACTTGTTATAGGTATGATACTTGTTGTATCATATATTTGGATGCAATGACAGAAACAGCAAAATACAAGTCGGGCGGCACACTACTCTAAGCACACATTTTTAGCTTATGTGTTTTTAAGCCACGCCCTTAATTACACTGGCCACGCCCCTTTGAGAGACCCCTCAGTTTTTTCATCCCACTTAAAGCTCTGGACTCTACAGATCTGTCCTACCCATCAGAGTATAACACAAACCAATGAAAGGTAGAAGCAGACTTTAGGGTGGTATGGCCAAGGTCCATTGTGTTTAAACAATTATACACACTTAGGGCCCGATTCCGATCTCGTAAGGAAAGCCCTCCATACGACTTGGATCTGGAGGGCTTTCCGAGCGAGACGTGCTCCGGGAGTCCGAACGAGCGAGTACGATGCTGCCGTATGCTTACGGACTCGGCTCGCTCGGACTCCCATTCAACTCTATGGGAGCCCGTGTACAGACATGTACACAGGCTCCCATAGCAAAAAAGGGGTGGGCGGGGAAAAGTGTACACCCTGTGGCGGGCACCCCATGTGGCCCGCCACACTGTGCATGCTTGGATCGGGGGGACCCATGCGCACCCCCCGTGACCGAATCGGAGGGCTCCGGGTAAAGGGGGGCCTGCTATGGCCCCCCGAAGTCCGAATCCGACAGCCGTTTCGTCTTGATGAGACCGAGACGATACAGCTGTCCGATTCGTGCATCATACTCGCTCGTTCGGAAAACGGCTCCATTGCGCGGCATGATTCGGCTACAAACGTGTCGTACGGACAGGTTCGGGTTCGTAAACGATTTGCACGGCGCGTACAGGATACACGCATCGTACTTGCTCGTTAGGAACGGGGGACGATTCGGGCGGAACGATAGGCTCTGAATCGGATTTGGTCTTTACAAATCCCATTTGGAGACCTTCCTTACGAGATCGGAATCGGGCCCAAAGTGTGTAACAGCGGAAAGGAGTACTTTTTTCAGAGTTTCCTCTATTTCTGAAGAATCTTTTCTTTTTTTAGCAAGACCCACTAGAGCTATGACAAGATGCCAATCCGGAGCACTTTTATGATAAAAACACATTTTGAGCAATAGTCAAAGTCAAGGGTATCACTAAAAAATGGTTTTGTTTTAAAGAGCTTCGGCGACACTAAAGTACTTTCTTTACTCGTGTACCTCTCCTTTAATCTAGAAGTTCGGTCACTAATGTTACCCATGAAGTGGGCACCAGCAAGTTAATATACGTTTTCCTTGTGAAAGTCATAGATTTATGGAATTGAATTTCTATAGTGTGACTGAGTAAATCGCACAATCAATCAATCAATCACAGAACTTGTAGAGCGCACTACTTACCCGCGAGGGTCTCAAGGCGCTGGGGAGAAAAAAAAAGGGGGGTGCTGCTACTGGTCGAACAACCAGGTCTTGAGTAGCCTCCTGAAGGTCAGCAGGTCTTGGGTCTGTCGTAGGCTTAGTGGAAGGGTGTTCCAGGTCTTGGCGGTGAGGTGGGAGAAGGATCTGCCGCCGGTGGTAGTTCTTCGAATGCGAGGGACGGTGGCGAGGGAGAGGTCGGCGGAGCGGAGCTGGCGGTTGGGGACGTAGAAGAGGAGTCGTCTGTTGAGGTAGGCTGGGCCAGTCTTGTGGAGTGCCTTGTGTGCGTGGATGAGGAGTTTGAAGGAGATTCTCATGTCGACGGGGAGCCAGTGCAGGTTCCTCGGGTGGGGGTGATGTGGCTGTGGCGTGGTACATCGAGGATCAGGCGTGCGGAGGCGTTTTGCATGCGTTGCAGTCGCTTGATGAGCTTGGCCGGGGCTCCCGCGAGAGGGCGTTCCCATAGTCAAGTCTGCTACTGACGAGGGCCTGGGTGACTGTTCTTCTTGTATCTGTCGGGATCCACCTGTAGATCTTGCAAAGCATGCGGAGGGTGTTGAAGCAGGAGGAGGAGACTGCGTTGACTTGCTTGGCCATGGAGAGCGTTGAGTCGAGGATGACTCCCAGGTTGCGTGCGTGGTCGGTGGGTGTCGGGGGTGCTCCCAGCGTCGTTGGCCACCAGGAGTCGTCCCAGGCTGAGGGGTTGGAGCCGAGGATGAGGACCTCTGTTTTGTCTGTGTTCAGTTTTAGTCGGCTGATCTTCATCCAATCGGCGACGGCCTTCATTCCTTCATGGAGGTTGGATTTGGCGGCGAGGGGTCCTTGGTGAGGGAGAGGATCAGTTGAGTGTCGTCGGCGTAGGAGATTATGTTGAGGTCGTGCTGTCTGGCGATGCGTGCGAGCGGGTCCATGTAGATGTTGAACAGTGTTGGGCTGAGGGATGATCCCTGGGGTACGCCGCAGATGATCTCGGAGGCTTCGGATCGGAATGGTGGGAGGCGGACTCTCTGGGTTCTGCCGGCGAGGAAGGAGGTGGCCCATTCCAGGGCCTTGTCTCGGATCCCTGCGTCGTGGAGGCGTGCGCGTAGAGTGCGGTGGGAGACAGTGTCGAAGGCGGCGGAGAGGTCCAGCAGGATGAGGGCTGCGGTCTCACCGTTGTCCAGCAGGATCCTGATGTCGTCGGTGGCGGCGATGAGGGCAGTCTCAGTGCTGTGGTTGCTGCGGAACCCCGATTGGGATGGGTCCAGGATGCTGTTTTCTTCGAGGTATCGGGTTAGCTGTTTGTTGACGATCTTCTCGATGACCTTGGCTGGGAACGGAAGCAGGGAGATGGGCCGGAAGTTCTTGAGGTCTCTCGGGTCCGCCTTGGGTTTTTGGAGTAGGGCGTTGATCTCTGCGTGTTTCCAGCTCTCTGGGAAGGTCGCGGTCTCGAAGGAGAGATTGATGACGTTGCACAGGTGGGGTGCGATGGAGCTGCTGGCTTTGTTGAAGATGTGGTGCGGGAAAGGGTCTGACGGGGAGCCGGAGTGTATTGTGCTCATGGTCTTGATGGTGTCATCGATGTTCACGCTGGCCCAGGCTGGCAGGGGGTCGTGGTCGATGGTGTGCGGCGGGTCTGGTGCATCGATCTTAGTTGGGGCTGTCTGGGTGTTGAAGCTGTCGTGGATGTCGGCGATCTTGCGGTGGAAGAAGGTGGCGAGGGAATCGCACAGAGCTTGCGACGGCGGGATGTCGTTGGTGTTGGAGCTGGGGTTGGAGAGTTCCTTCACGATGTTGAAGAGCTCCTTGCTGTTGTGTGCGTTGTTGTTGAGGCGGTCTTTGAAGGAGATTCTCTTGGCGGACTTGATGAGGTGGTGGTGGTTACGGATGGCGTCTTTGTGGGCTGCGTGGCTGTCCGGTGTCTTATCACTGTGCCATTTCTTCTCTAGTTTCCTGCAGGTACGCTTGGAAGCTAGGAGTTCCGAGGTGAACCAGCTGGCTCTTTTGGTGGTGTCACTGTAGGTGAGTTTTTTCAGCGGGGCGAGGGTGTTGGCACAGTCGTCCATCCATCGTCTGAGGTTGCAGGCAGCGTCGTCGGTGTTGGATGGGTCGGAGGGAGGGCTGAGAGCGAGGTTTGCCCGTAGTTGGTCTTCGGTGACTTTGCTCCAGCAGCGGCGTGGGACAGCAGCACAGCAGCCTTGGGGCAAACAGTGGCCAGCGTGTTTGTCAGTGTGCATGTTTTGAGTAAAATCCCATTTTACCACAGGTACATTGGCCCGGGCAACAGTGTTGACTCCTTGGGGATATTGCTGAGTGCTAGAAAGATATCCGGCAAGACTAGAGGAGGAGTAACCAGCTACACCTCGTTTTACAGTATCTCTTTTGCTTTAGGTACGACCATTAATCTGTCCAATTAGCAGGATCCTTCATAGACCTTGTCATGTCTTATTGTGGTTTTTATTGCTTACCCTGCGGGCCTGACTCTGTCTTCCATCGTCTGAGGCTGATGAAACAAGCACAGATGAGTTACGCTCTAACAACAGCTACTGTCTGCCACGTGAAGACATTTCAATTTGTAGTGCAGGCTATATAGATAGAAGCACTGTTAGCAGCACTCTGAAGTTATTGAAACATGATAATTTGAACTTTATGGAGCATCTAAACAAATGAATTAATCAATTTCATAGGCCAGAAGAGCTGAAATCCAGGTGGGAAGTACGAAATGGGAATTTACTGGAATATCAGCATAGGTTGTCATTAATGTCAGTGGGCCTTCAAGCCATTGCTGGTTTCCCAGCTACCAATTTTCCTTATACAATGAGCCGCGAGGGGAGCGCGCACTGGTGTTGGGTATACAGGCATCTGCAAGGAGGAACTGCTGTTCCCTCCCTTGCTCGGTGCCCCCCCAGAAGCAGACAGCATGGTCTATCAAATCAATAGGGCAGAAATCTGCAGTCAGCTCTTTTTTTCCATTTCGCTCTTGGTTTTTCTGCCCCAAGGCCTTCACACTGGTTCTCCCATCTGTTAGTCACATATCATTTCCCTGACCACCTTACCCCCACGCTGGAGGAGCCATATTCATCTTCCACACCTCCTCACTACCTGCACTCTGTCAGGGAGGTACAAATATCTAAATATTCATCAATCAATCAATTCATCTTTATTCGGCAATAAAATAGCCATAAAAGTACACAATATAATACAGACACTGTGCAAAAGAGGGCAAATACACCATATTTCATAAGCCATAAAATATTAAAATACATAAAAATTATAAAAAGTCAATCCTCTAAAAAAATAAATCCTAGAGGATAGAGCAGCTTGAAGAACCATAGCTACACAGCATCAGGATTCGTCATCAGTCAGAGTGCGTAAAAAACTATATGTTTGCGTGCAAGACCGTATCTATCTAAATACTCAATCAAGTCTAGTGACTCTGTCTTAAGTCTGATCTAAGCAGAAAGTTGTGGTGGCGCTTTGAAGTGCTTCCTCTTTAGAAGTTGGCTATTTCACATGGTATCCTAGAGAAACCCCAATGTGCAGTGCAGTCTGCAATGTGCCAGTGCAAAGTTTGTTCTATATTTCCTGTGGACTTGTGCAGAAAAAAGTGAACTCTGATATGTATTACACCATTTGAAACTCTGGTATCCGCATTTCAGTAACAAATTAAGTCACAAAACATGCTCATAACTTCAAATGGCTATAATGTTGCTGTTCTAGCAGTAGCGTCCGATAACAGAGGAGAGTGGTGTGGCAGGGGGCGGGTGTGAGGGAGGATAGCCGGGAGGAGACGACGACAACAATGAACAAAAAAGGGGAAAAAATAACTTACCTGCCGCCAGCAGTCCCCTACATCGCTGGTATTCTGCTCCTCCAGTGGCTCCACTACAGGCATAGGCTCCCAGACTCCCCGGCGGCAAATCCTGAAGCTGCTCTAGTGCATGACAGCAGCTTCAGGATTGGCCTGAGCGCTCTTGATTTGTGCTCCCAGGGAGACTGGGAACCCGTGCTTGCTGTCTCCAACCCAGCAATTCAGCTCGGGTTGGAGTCAGCCTCAGTGCGCATGTCGGTTTGACCGGCCTGAGAAGGCCGGCCAAACCAACAAGCGCACGGATAGCAGTGCATACCACTCCCTGTCGATGCCTGTCACCCCCTTGGCCCCGCCCCCAAGACTTGGCCGGGTACCAAAATAAACTGATAATAACCCCGGGTTTATTATTGTTTTATTTTTATTTATTTTTTATACTGCTGGCGGGGAGGGGGTGGCGGCGCTCCTCTGCCATAGCAGAGGAGCTGCCGCTGTGTTCTAGAGCACTGAACCTCACTGTCTTAGGAAGACACACATTTCACAAGGCATCCTGTAATCCACTGGTGTCTTCTTGAAGGCTGGTACCTATGAATGCTAAATTGAGGTTCTTCGTATTGACTGCATCTGTAAACAAACTCTGGACGCAATAGATAGTCCTGGCCAGTCCCATAGTGCATTGCCTGGTGCCCATTGTGAAGCCCAGTGGGTCCAGCTAAGAAAAGGAGCAAGTCATTGGTATAAAACGCATTAGTGGGAGGCATACTGTTACGTCAAGGCGAAAACGATCTGGCGAATAGTTTATACATCTGTTAACTTAATTAGAGTGAAGGAACTTCTAAATGAATTGAGTGCATCAGGACGAGATTGTTAACTAAAGTTTTTCAGAGCCAACAGAGGCCTTGACACTAAACGGCATGGAACAAAGACGTTTCATCTCAAAGGAATTTGAGTTAGGCCCTTGGCCCAGACAATGTCCACCGTTGTACCCACTCTTGTTATCCTGGCAGTTAAATGTTAATTTGTGAGCCAAAAGAACTATAGTAAGAGTAAAATCTAAGTGTCTGCAGCTATACGATCAAAGCGTATAACCCCTCGAAGTGAGAAACTGAATTGAGACACTCTGGTACTTTTCATTGAGAAATGTTTTTCTGACACCCTTTACACTTTTAAAAACAGGTTTAAAAATAAAGTATTCAGGTCCTGTAAGTCACCCTTTTCAGAAGCATAGAAAGGGCGTTTCTCAGTGCTGTCTTTGTGGCTGCTAATGAGCCTATTCCGTACATCAAAGAGACTTCTCTTACTCAAGGCAATCACAAATCAAGAAATACCGTGATTACAAACTATTCTTCCACCCCAAAATCAATGTAGAGTTCAAAGTACTATCGGGCCTGATTATGAGTCTGGCGGTCCACGGACCGCCAGTCTCATGGTGGCGCGGCGGTGGCGGTCTGGCCACCCTAATACCATTAAGGCAGTGGGACCACCATTGCACCGCAGCAACCGATAGGGATCTCTGATCAGAGATCCCTGGCGGTAGCGCGATAATATGCCTGGTGGTGCCCTGAGGCACCGCCAAGCATATTACGACTTTCCTAACCGCCAGCGGTCTCATGCAGGTTCTTCCTCCATGAAAATGCTAGGAGAGGAAAGAAAGGGGGCCCTGCAGAGCCCCCTCTTGCCCCTGTGCACTGGAGTGCATGCACGGGGGCACATGTTGTTCCCCCCCTTTATTTTTGCACCCCCAGTTCCTGCACGGGAATGACTGCACAAAATTGTGCATTCCTTCCCGTACAGAACGTGCACCGGCGGCCCCGCGGCAGTGCAGTTTAAGACTCACTATGAGCCATTAAACGGCACGGCCAAAGGACCACCACGCCGCCCGCCCGCCAAACCACAAAAATACTTGTAATATAGCGGGCAATCGGCTTTGAGTTTTGGTGGTGCGGGAGCGTGGCAGTGGCGTGCCGCCCACTCCTGCACCGCCAAAACTCGTAATCAGGCCCTTAATGACTAACTGCTACATATCAGACTGATACGATACTGTCACCACCCATAAAAGAATAAACTTATGCTAGCCACAGTGCAAACGATTTTAGACAACAATATCACTTACTTTAGTGCAGCAGGAAAAGAGCTATAAATGCTAAATATTCTCTTAAATTATGCAGCCACATTCCTGCAGGAACTACAGAAAGTCAGCCGCTTCAAGCCAACACTGAAACCTCCTCCACTAGCTGCTAATGAACTAACATGATATTATAAACACACTGCTTCACTATATTGAGCGGAAACAAGACCACATCACATACAGCAAGCACATTTTACTCGACTATGAGGCAATCACATACCTGTGCTCCGAAAGGCATTGGCCCAGCGCAAACCACCAAACAGTAAAGTGCACAGAGAAAAGAGGGGATGCAGGTTGTGGAAAGAATTATGAAGTGCAAAGGACTTTTCTTTGGAATGCCATGCACCCAAGATATTAGATTGCATCAAAGCCATCTAAAGTGCAAGAAGAAACAAAACATTACCATTTTCACAGAGGTGTTTGCAATTGCATCCGCCTCCAAGACAGCAAACAGCTGAAGTGGGTGTCCTGTCTGCGTAACTACTATTGTTGCAGCCTGCACTCATCCACTCTACAAAACTCAAGTATTGGTCCAATCACTGCCACACTGAAGCTACTGCTAAACGCTTACAAAGCTATACACAGGGCCACTGGAATTATGCGATTGTGCGGCTGAGACGTTTTTTGCATAGTTACGGATACGATGCATTTCCCACATAATCCATGATCTGCTGTATAATTTGCAGATTTTGACAAAAAAGTTTGTTTCTCGCTCAAATGATCAAAAGTTACTAAAAATGCAGCAGTGAGTGGTGCTGGGCAGCGGAAGACACTTCTCAAAGGTTGACTGTTAACCTTTCAGTTACATATTTCTGTATCTGGGTGTTAATCTAGTTACTAATACATTGAAGCCTTTGTCCAGACAGTGTTAAAATGTGTAAAAATGACAAAATAATGGACTGATACTAATAGAAAATGTGCCGAATTATGCAGCATAATTTGCATTTTCTTGCTGCCAAATTTAGTAAACCCTGCCGCATAATTTGGTCGTCCTTTGCCACATAATTCCAGTGGCCCTGGTTATACAACACAAATCACGGGAACAAATAAATCAATACCATATCTTATGAGAAAGTGTCAGGCACTTTGCACTCGTTCGACAAGACATTCAGACCCTGAAAAGGCCGTGTGTTTGAAGAATATTACCAAATATTCCATTTTTAAGTCTTAAAAACAGCAAACACACATACACCAGGCATGCCTTTGACAAGAATCCATTCCATATACTTCCTCTAGAGCAGGGGTATTCAAACTGTGGGGCGCGACAGGGGAGTGATAGACAGGGGGTCGCGCATTCCCGGTCACACTTCTGCCCAGGCCCATAGGACTACAAGGGCTTCAGCCCCCCACCTCCCCCGTCGTGTGTCTCAGCCCGGGCTGCTGCAGCTCGTGCTGTGGGCTCGGCTGGGCAGTGTCTGGAGTCTTATCTCCGGCACGCCCGAGTTTTTCACAGGTCTTTAAAGACCATTTGCATATTTACATACCTTTTGTAAACTGGTTACAGAGGCTTATTTTTTTTACTAGTTCCAGTACCCCCTGGGCCCCCACTCTGCCTATTCCTTACATTTGTATTTTACAGTTACTGGGGTAGTGTGAGAATGCATTTCACGAAAAGAAAATATAAAGTAGGGTTGCCAAAAGATAAATGCCTGCCCTGTATTGTTTAAAGAGCCTGCAAAGACCTCGTCTTGACACTAAATAGAGTTATAAATAAAAAAAGATTATTCATTTGTTATGTGACTTTTCTTTCTTCCCTTTAATTATCAGCCATGGATCATTGAGGCAGCCCTAGAACACCATTAAAAGTGCTTTCTATTTATATTTGCTGTTCAAAGTATGCATAGATAGGTGCTGAAAATACGGCTTTAGGTTGTACCGTCTGGGACATCAAAATAATGAGCTGGCAACCCTAATCATAGGACTGGAAGTTTGTTGCAGGATCAGCACATTATTTATTTCCTCCCCTTCGATCCCTGATTAATGTCATAATAGGAATAGTTTACCTTATATCTGAAACCCTGCGCTGCCGTCAATAACATGCTGAGTTACTTCAAGTGTCTGGGAATGCACCCTGCATTCAGACAACTCACTCCTCATTCTTGCCCTTCACTTTCACGCTCACCCTGCACTCACAGCGATCACAATGCACTCACACTGATCACCATGCACTCACACCATTCACCCGCTCACCCTGCACTCACAGTGATCACTCTGCACTCACAATGCACTTGTGCTGTTCACCCTGTACCTCACCCTGCAGTCACATGAGCACACCATTCTCCCTGCACTCATGTGACACTTCACTCACCTGTCCCACTCACTGCTCAATCTGCAACTCACTCAAACAAGCCCATCACTAATCATACATTCATTCGTCCCACTCTGCACTTACATCCGCACCCAAATTCATATGGTCACCTCACTCACCCTGCAGTCACTCTTCTTACCCTACTCTCACACTGTTGCATCGCTCACCATGCACTCACATGGGCACTCTTGTCACCCCCACAGTGCAGAGAGTTAATGTGCCTGCTACAAAGAACATGTGCCATGCAGATCACAGAACTGAGTGTGAGTAAACTATGAGTAGCGCTATAAAAAAATGAAATGTTTGTCAGAAAGGTGCTATAGAGAGATGAGGTGCATTGTTGGTGAGTGGTAGTGAGGGAATTCATGGAGAAGGAGGAAACGGGGAGGGGGCACCAAAAGACTGTTGCACCGTGTGCGACCTGTGCTAGGGCTGACCCTGGCTGGGAGTGTTAGCCTCCCACCCCTCCGAAGTTTGGGTCTAGTGGCTCCCCTGCTTCTGCCTATTATTATTATTATTTACATTTGTAGTGCGCTACTGTTACCAAAAGGTGCCCTGGGGCTAATAGCCATCTGCTGCCTGACGGCAAATGAGAAACACACAGAAGGGGAAGGAGAACCAGCCAAATGGGGTAACCTACAGAGCATAGAGCCAGGTTTTTATATCTTCCTGGAGGATAATAGATTCTTGGTGGAGCAAAGCAAAGGAGGGTGCATGTTCCATAACTGTGCGGCCTGCACCAAAACAGCAAGACAGACAATTTGTGCCTTCCTGACTTAGGGAACAACAAGCAGAGTGGCACAGGCCGAGAGGAGCATACGGGTCCAACCCGTGTACTCGGTGAGGAGAGATGAGAGATGAGAGGATGAGAGAGGACAGCAAGGGAGTGAGAGAATTCAATTGAAGAATTCAGGGATGAGGAGAAATGTGAAGTGCCGAAGGGAAGTGCGGACACGCAAGAAGTGAGTTTGAGTGAAAGGTGAGGGCCCAGAGGAGGGCTACTGTTAAACTGTGAGAGAAGGTAGCTGAGAGATGATCTGTGACCTAAAAAGATAATTTGATGCGACATGGGTGAGGGACAGCAGCGATGGGGGAAGAGAGGGAGTACCGGGGTGGGTGCTGAGCAGTGATTAATTTGTAATAAAACATGTGCCAGGGCCCTCACCAGTAGGCCACTGCAACTTTAACCACCCACCCATTGCCTTGCCTGCGTGACCAATGACAATACCTATGCAACTACCAACCATAACACTTGTGCAAGTGTGACTATTCAGACTATTTCAAGCACCCAAAGCTATACGAATGGCATGGGTGTCAGGAGATTATCGTTTTTAATGTATATTGAATTAATAAACAGCTGTTCTGCTAATCTCTAAATTACACAGACAGAGCCACCATGTGACAGACTGTCATAGTGCCAGTGTGCACAATTAGGTGCCAGTGCGGAGCACCGGAAACCACCTGCTCAAATTAAGCACTGGTGCTGAGGTAACAGGGGAGAGGGACCTTGGTTCAAGAAGGTGTGGAAGAACAAAGGAGAGATGTGAAAGATGAATGGGGGACTGGAGAGGTGTAAGATACAAATAGACAAAAATTTGAATGGAGAGACTTGAGGTGAATGAGAAGTGCTGAGGTGACGGGCCAGAGAGGCCATGAGATAAATGCGAGAGACTGTTAGAGATGAGGGCAGTGAAAAGACAGAATGGCAAGAGGTGATTAAAGGTGAAGTGAGAGGTTGAATGGGGAGAGTTCAGAAATTGTAAAAGGGGTGAAAGAAAATGGCCTGCAAAGTGAGAGAGGGATCCGGGATTGGTAGAGGAGAGGAGAGAGGGATGGAAGGGAGGGGTTGAGAGAAAAGCGGCATGGGTAAACTGCTTAACTCTGCGCAAGACCGCCAGAGTTTTAAGGGACCCCTGCTGCTCCAGGCCAGGGCCAGGTGAGCTTCTAATGTGGCAGCACGTATTCCTGCGGAGTGGAAGGCCCATCACAAAGGTTGACTAGACATCTTTCTGATGTTAATTGCTGTATTTTGGTTATAAACTGGCACTGATGGGGTGAAATCTTTCCTCCGTGTTACTGTGTGTAAAAAATGTCAAAATAATGAAGCAATGCTATCCCAAAATACGCGGCATCACATAACATTATTTACATTTTCTTCCCACACAATTTGGTCAATCCTGTCGCGTAATTTGGTCCTCACCTGCCTCATAATTCCAGTAGCCCTGCCAACAGGTTTACAAATTTTTGTCAGGAGGGGGTCCTTACACCTGAAAATGTTGACAGGGGGGTCTCGGCATCCTAAAGTTTGAAGACCTCTGCTCTAGAGTGATGTAAAACAGGCCCAGGCCTTCCTATCCCGTTGGCGCCATGCATACATATATGTATTGTTAAACTGGAGCCAGTACTCTGCCTCAGCAGCGAGTTAGTTGCTACATGAATTTTTTTTTTTCTTCAGATCCGTGACAGGAAATGAGCTCATGGGCTGCGAAGTGCAAGCCCCTCTCAGAAAAAGACGAGGCAGCGGAGCGGGGGAGGAGGGGCTGGCGGGCAGAGGGGAAGCCCGCACCTACATTACACTGGCCGTAAATCAGCTCACAGAGCAGTTTTGGGCGAAGGCCAGGCTCACAGACTGCTCACTGTTCACGGAGACTGTCAGGCCCAGCAGCGAAGGGCGTGTGCCAGTCTGCAGCCCTCGCCACGGCTGGCTGCTGTCAGGAAACCCAGAGGTGAAGCCTCAGCCCTTCTTACATTTTTTATTTTTTTATTTTGCTTGATTACTTTTGTATTTTGCCTCATGCCTAACGGTTCTTAGTGCAGGCATACATATGGGTCTAGTAAAAGACAGTAATCGAGACAAGCATGGGAGGCCGAGCCTATGTGCTCCTTTGGCCAGCTAGGGCTATGTAATGAACATCTTCCTTTTATCCCTTCAAACAGTATGACGGTGAAATGTTATGTTAAGTTATTTGTAAAGCGTAACGTATACCCGAAGGTGTCTTGGCGCTGAGTTTGTAAGCAGCGATAGGGGAGGGGACGGCCTACTGATTGAAGAGCCAAGTTTAAATCGTCATGGTTGTCTTACTCGTGTTTTAAAGTCATTTAAGGTGTGATTTAAAGTTACAAAATGCTAACATAAGATGACAGGTTTTCTGGTCCTGCTCTGTAAAGGATCAACATCTGTCACAGCTGAGGGTCTGAGATCTTTCAAGTATGACTCCAGGCATCCAAGCCTTCTTTCACCAGAAATCCTTTAAGTCCTACATTTTTGGAGATTAAATTGTCTATCCCAGAAACCAATATTTTTGTGATTTCGTGGTGCCTTCCAGTATTTAAAACTGATTCAGAGCTAGCTGCGGACTTTAAGCAGAGAGTTTTAGAAGGATGCTAGCTGGACATCTTTTGCAGGGCCAGAACTTCTGTATTTATTCACTAAAACAGGATGAAATGTCCCTCTTAGGCAACCATCTCAAAATAGGACTTTTAGTTCATTTATGTTGACATGATCAATAAATAATGGATTTTAACATTCGATTTGATCAGGACAGAGGTGTTAGTCTAGAAGTTCGGTCTTCAAAGACATAATATCCAATGAGCATGTGTTGGGTTTCAATCCAGTTTTATTATCACACAATTCTACAAACTCTAAGCCGAATTCTTAATTTTTCCAATCTTGTAAAGATAACCAAAGACAGAAAATTAATGTCTAAGATCACAAACTTAGTCCCATTCGGAGACCAAGATTAAAAACCATTCCCCCTGGTTCCACAGTTTCCAAAATGCCCACTAGATCACTGATGTGGGGTTGGTTCTGATAGCAAGGTGCAAAGAAGGCTGACCCCAGGGGTATGACACTTTTGGGGGCCAAGCCCAGATTTTAATGCAGCGTTTATTATCAGCATATTTTGTTAAAGTGGTAAAGGTGTGGTTAGACGTACAAAAAACTTTTAGACCCTTCCCTCTTCCATCCCTCCACTATCCTTTTCAAACCAAATAAAGACTAACATGTCCACCGCTCAAATTAATTTTATATTTTCCCAGACTAATTCACCACTAATCCTTTTTTGATTCCGGAGTAGTGTGCAACTCGCCTAAAAGTGCTTCAACACCTCATCAGGGGTAGCAAGCGCTATATAAATGCAAACCTTTTCCCTCTTCTATCCCTCCACTATCCTTCTCAATCCAAATAACAGACTAACATATTTGCCACTCAAATTAATTTCATATTTCACTATACCAATTCACCACTAATCCTTTATGGGTTAGAGAGTAGCGTGCTACTTGTCAAAAAAGCACTTCGACGCCTCGTCTGGGGTAGCAAGCGCTATATAAATGCAATTACAATACAATTACAATACAATATTAGCAGGAATTCAACATGAAGGCCGTGTGCATATCCCAAACCCTGACAATGTAAATTCATACTAAATGTGCTCACCGTCACAAACTTGTGATGTTGTAATCCAAATTTTAGGAAGTGAATATAATCTCTATATCTTTTTTTTTCATTTATAGAATGGGATCTGCTCATTAAATTTCCAGTAGATGCTGCGACACTCAATTCAGTCGCAGCCAATCAAACACATGAAAACAGAAAGATATTGACAAAAACTGCAGAACCCTGACCCAGAAACAACTTTACTATCTTTTAGGAAATGATGTGTACTATTGGCCTCTGGATGCTTTCCAAAGCTATTTCAACATTTGCTTTCTAACATTTTCCAAGTTCTTTGTCTGGAACTATAAGAGAGTTGTCAATCATGCGGATTGTGCTGTTGCCCTCATGACCGTTAAAGTGCCATATCTGATGCTTGTATGAAGGACTGTATGTGCTATTTGACAAACACAAACCTCACCGAAAAGCTGCAGAATGCTGCAGAGGACCGAAAGCAGAGATGCAATCAAAGAGTGAATCTAGACAGGGGGTGTTGGATTCTGAGAGGGGAGGTGGATTGTTTACTGTGCTGTGATACAATGTGCTATACAGAGGCATTCCTTCAGCTCTTTCTTAAAATGCTAAGGAACAGTAGTCCTGATGGATACTGGAATGTCATTACAGGTCCTGGGACAGTTCCATGGTCATTAGGTGAATTGACCCACATTCAGTTTGACCATTACAGAACAGCCAGTCACTATCAATTCACATACTTAAGGGTTAACCTTCATATTGCCCGTTTACTCATCAGTAATATTCATTACTCCGAGTCCTGGTCTTCCCTTTCCATTCCTTAACAATGAGCAGCTCGTCTGCTCCACAGAAACCCTATACCTAGCAGAGTTTAACACTTCCCCCAATATGGCGCCACCTAGCTGGTATGCATAAAGGGGGACGTGCATCACTAACACATCCTGAGAATATCAAAGAAACCCAGAGAAGAAAAACAAAACACAAAAAAATCACCCGAAAACAAAAACAGTGAGGGAGGGAAGGGCTCAGGAATGGAACGGGAAGACCAGGACTCGGAGTAATAAATATTACCGGTGAGTAACCGGGCATTACCTCCTCGTCCGTCTTCCCATCCCATTCCTTAACAATGAGCCCATACCCAAGCGCATGGTGATTGAAAGACAAAGACCAGTAGAATGCAGCAAACAACAGGTCCATTTAATAACAAGGTAAGCAGTACAAATTACAAATCATGTACAGCAGACAAAACATGAGTGCCAAAAGCAGCCGAGGCCGCCATCCCCAACTGAAGAGGGTAATGGGAATCAAAGGTATGGGGAGAGGCCCACGTTGCAGCATTACAAATGTCACGTTAGGAGGCACCCTTAAACATGGGAGGAAATCGGAGAGACTTTTACTTGATGCCCTCACACACCCGAAGGATGTCATGCTTCATCATGGGGCGGTGCTCCTCTTTGGGTCGGCGCTGCAATGCCCTACGGGTCCCCCGAAGGGTCACTTTATCAGAGATCTTTTGGTGATCTAGCCGTCTGGTGTGTGCGGGTCAGTGCTCAGTGTTCAGTAATAGAGAAGAGTGCTTCGAGCAAATGAGAGGTCAGGTAGGTGCAAGTGCCTGTGCCTTTCGACACAACTATTGTGACGGCCAGCACGCTCTCGCTTGACTTAAGGAGTACTCTACATATATTGAATAGATTGGACCAATTCTTGGGTCCTCCCAGTGGTACTACTTCAACTGATAAGGCCACTATATTAACACTCTTCTCTATTACCCTTATCACTCTCCTATGGTCCTGAAGAAGCGCGAAGGATCTCCTCCTGAGCCCGCATCAAAGCGCGAAACATGTCGACCCTATACATTTCACCTTCATAAACAAACACTGTACTTATTTAGCTACTGAGGGTCATAACTACCCTCGAGCAGCACCCAACCTTTTGGTCTTTTTAGATTATGACAGAGGGATCTCTCTTATTAAATTAATCTACCCCAGATACCCTCTAGTCATTTTTAATATTCACTATTCATTGAACACTGAGCACTGACCTGCACACACCAGACGGCTAGATCACCAAAAGATCTCCAATAAAGTGGCCCTTCGGGGACCCCTAGGGCGTTGCAGCGCCGGCCCGACGAGGAGCACCACCCCATGATGAAGCATGACATCCTTCAGGGTGTGTGAGGGCATCAAGTAAAAGTCTCTCCGACTTCCTACCGTCTTTCTCTAAAGCTACTTCTCCCTAACTCTGCTCTCAGGAACAGTGACTCTCCTTAGTGAACTATCTACTATTCGGGAGCACGAGCCACTGGACCTCCATTCAGCTCCCTGTCCCCTCTCTCTTTTCTTAATTTCCCTTAAACATGGCCCAGTCGGAAGAGACTCCCCTGGTGGACCTACCCTGGACAGAAGAAGGAAGAGGACAGTGAGCAGACTCATAAGACAAAAGAACAGCACACTTCACCCAACGAGTCAAAGTGGACAAGGAAGAACAAAGACCCTTCCCAGAGAGACCGTATGTAACAAATAAGGAATCCACCTTGCGAAAAGCACGGGTCCGATCCAGATAGATGCGGAGAGCCCTCAACACATCCAAAGAATGCAGAACCTCCTTCTCGGGGGAGGAGGGGTCAGGAAAAAAAACAGGAAGGACAATATCTTCCTGACAGTGGAAGGAAGATAAAACCTTGGGCAGAAAAAACTGACTAGGACGTAAAATCACCTTGTCAGAGCAAAAGTGCAGAAAAGGGGGAGAAGCCAGCAAAGCACCAAGCTCACCAACCCGCCGCCCAGAGGAAATGGCCACCAAAAACAGAACCTTGGCCAAAAGAAACTTAAGGTCAACAGAGAGCAAAGGCTCAAAAGGGGACCAGTCAACACCTGTAGGACCAAGGGAAGATCCCAGGCTGGAACAGGAGAGCGCGAAACAGGACGCTGAATCAAAAAGCTCTGCAAAAGCTGAGCCACCAAGGGTGAGACTCAAGCCACAGTAGAACCCCGGAAGGCAAGAATGGCAGCCCACTGAGCAGGGAGAGTGGAGACAGCCAGACCCATGACAAAGCCATCACGCAAAAAGTCCAATGCCCATACAGGATCACAGGAGGAGGAAGACAGACCCTTCCCAAGGCACCAGGAGGCAAAGTTCTTCCAATGACAGCCATAAGACCTAAGGGTCGAGGGCCTGCGAGACAATTGGATGCTCTGGGCCACCTTGAGAGAACAATCCATATCAACAAACCTAACCTCTCAAGTGCCAAACCCCCATACGGAGGCAAAGCAGAGAGGACGCGCTGAGGAAAGGAGCACGCAGCGCAGAGGGATACAGGAGAAACCGCCAATGGGGGCATACCAACAAATCCAGAATAAGGGGAAACCAAAGCCGCAGGGACCACTCCGGTACAACCAGAAGAACCTCCGCCCGATCCACACAAATCTTCCTGAGGACCCTGGGAATCAAGGAAAAGGGCGGGAAGGCAAACAGGAGCTCCTGGGACCATGGAACGGAGAAGGCATCGATCGCTCAGTCCAGCTGAGATGGAACAAGGCTGCAAAAATGAGGAAGAAGGGCTGAGTCCTCCGAGGCAAAGAGATCCAGCCAAGGAAGGCCAAACCGGGAGTGAATCTGAGGGGACAGACACATGGTCACAGAGGAAGAAAACTCAAAGAGTCCGCAGGCCCATTCTCCCTACCCGGAAGATAGACAGTTGTCAGAGAATGGAGATTCCGCTCGGCCCACAGACCGATCCTCCTGGAAAGGAGAAACAGAGACCGGCACATACCCTTTGCCAACTCACATGAGCGCGAACAACCTGTTTGTCGGTCTGAACAGAAACAGCACGACCCAGAAGGAGGGGTGCAAACCACAGAAGGGCCAACCAAACAGCCTTCAACTCCTGCCAGTTCGACGACTGGATAGCCTCGACCCGGGACCTCCTGCCCTGAGCTTTGAAAACCGCCAGAACCGCACCCCACCCCATGGCACTGGCATCGGTTGACAACATCAACACTGCCGAAGGAGGAAGAAGGTCGAAACCCTGAGAGAGATTCTGAGGGGACAACCACCACTGAAGAGCAGCCTGAATCTCTGGAGACACAGGAATAAGGGCGTCGTAGGCCTGAGAGGCACGATCCCAGTGGCACAGAACGTGATGCAGGAGGGGATACAAATGTAGACGGACCCAAGGAAGGGGATGCAGGGTGGAAGCCATCTCCCCTTGACTCCGCAACCAGAGCCGGGCAGACACCTGAGACTGAGACAGAACCCATGAAAGATGCCTGAACAAAGTCAACTGTCTCTCGTGGGACAGGAACACCATCCCCAGATCCATCCGGAAGAAAGCCCCCAGGAACTTCAGAGTCTGGGAGGGCTACAGGGAGGATTTCCTGTGATTGATGAGGAACCCATAAGACACCAGAAGACGACAGACCTGAACCACATCCTCCTGCGCCTGAGAGAAAGAAGGAGAAACAATCAACCAATTATCAAGGTAAGGAAAAACCTGAATGCCCCTGGAATGGAGAATACCCATCAGGGGGGCCAAGAGCTCTGTAAAAACCCTTGGTGCAGATGAAAGGCTGAAAGGAAGCACTTGGAATTTAAAGTGCTGGGCGCCCACCGCAAAGCGAAGAAACTGCTGATCCGCCGTATGGATGGGCACATGTAGATAGGCGTCCATCAGGTTGAGGGAGGCAAGGAAGCACCCCGGCAGCACCTGTTGCAGGATAGACAGCAAAGTCACCATCTTGAAAGGACGATGAGGAATGTAGAGATTGAGCCCCTTTAGATCCAACACAGGGCGCAAATCCGTTGTATGCTTTTTGGAGACCAGAAAGAGGATGGAATAACAACCCAGCCCCCTTTCCAGAGGAGGAACTTCCACAATAGCAGCCTTCCCCAAGAGAAGCCGAATGCCCTCCAGCAAGGCCACCCGCCTCAGAGGATGATGCAGCAGAGGAGTCTCCTGGAACACCGGAGGGGGACGATAGGAAAACTCGATCCGGCAACTGAAGGACATCGTCTGGCATTGGAAAGACCCAGCCAGCGATGACAAAAGAAGCGAAGGCCACCTCCAACTGGAAAAGGCAGATAGTCACTGCTTTGGAGAAGCAGCGGAGGCAGAACCACCGGACTGGGACCAGGACTTGTCACCTCCAGGGGCCCCCCGGCCACGATCCCTGCCACGAAAGGGCTGCTGAGCACCTCTGGCTGAAGTAAAGACAAAAGCACGGCGATAACCAAACCCACGACCCCGAGGAGGAGGTCAAACAGGAGCCACAAGCTTACGATTCTCAGCCGACTGCTCGACCAAGTCCTCCAGCTGGGACCCAAACACCTTGGAACCCACAAATGGCAACTTAAGCAGGACAGACTTCTGAGAGGACTCTGCCTTCCAAGTCCGCATCCAAATATGACAACGTGCAGCAATGGAAGCCCCTGAAGCAGCAGCCGCCGCACATAAAATATCAAAGGAACTGTCAGAGAGGTATCCCACCTGCAGTTCTATGAGCGCCAAGAGGGAGGAGGCACCCTCCCCCTCCTGCAACCGAAGAGCCAGAGCCTGGAAATCCTTCAATAGGGACTGGAACATATAGTTGGAATAGGCGTAGCCTGGACAGAAAAGTTGGTTGCGGCATAGAAACGCTTCACAGCCCCCTCCACCTTCTTATCAACAGGGTCAGAAGGAAGGGCATCTTACGACAGAACCATGCCCTGAGAGGAAAGGCCAGCCATCAAATGATCAACCCTGACCGATTGAGGGAACTCTACAGAAAAACCCTCCTACGGATAGCGCATACCCAAAAAGCGAGGGAAAACTGATTTGTCCACATCCCGCCATTCATGAGCTAGTACTTTGCGCACAGCGCCGTGCAGGGGCAAAGAGTCCGTATCAGGCTGACGATAATGCGTGAAAAAATCATCCTCCAGGCCATCAACCATAGGAGGAGGGAAACCCAAATTACTCATGACATGGCTGAACAAATCAGAGAGCTCAGCTCCCTGGACAAAACGACCACGAACACCATCCTCCTCCTCAGTGTCCACAGCATCAGGCAAGGGAACAGGGCGAGGCACCTTAGCAGGAGGACCGTCTGCCTCCCAGGCCCTGAAAGAAGCCTTAACAACCTCATTAATAAGGAGGCGTAGGGCATCCACCATAGGGACAGCAGAGCAAGAAGCACCTTGCTCCATGGCAGCAGTAATGCAGAAGACGGGCGCTTCTTGCAACGGACTTGTTATCAAGTAACAAACTCCCGTGGCCCCTGACCTCTCGCGGGAGGCGCCGACAAGCAGGAAGCGCCGGAACCACAAATAGGAGCCAGCCGGACAGGCGAACACCTTAGAGGAGGAGGCATGAAGAAACAGGCAAAAGGACGCTCCGCGTCGCAGCCTGCAACAACACAGTACCCGCTAAAGCAGGGCGCGACAGAGATGAAATGGAGAGAACGCAGCCACTAAAGCAAGCCGGCAACCTGAAAGAAACAAGTAAAGCAAATAACACGTACCTGATACTCCAGCTCTGATAGGCATAACAAAGACTGCGAAAGCAGAAAAAAAGGAACAGGATGTGTTTGTGACGCACTTCCCCCTTTATGCATACCGGCTAGGTGGCGCCATATTGGGGAAGTGTTAAACTCTGCTAGGTATAGGGTCTCTGTGGATCAGACAAGCTGCTCATTGTTAAGGAATGGGACGGGAAGACGGACAAGGAGTTAATGCCATATTATCTGACAGACTGAAACAATCATTGGTCACAGTAACGTCTCATACTTGCTGCACATTTGGTTACAGAATTCACTCAAGCCCTGACTACTATACTTGAACAGCTCCACATCACAAAATCATTGGCGGCTGGCATCCATGGGAGTGGTAGGGGGGGCAAATGGGTGGGGTAAAAATAAAAAATACTTGTCTGCGACACATCCAACTCCGAACCCTTCCCTGCTGCACGTCTTCCTCCTGCAGTGTGAGCCCTTGAGAAGTGCCTTAATCAATCCTGGCTCTGCTCTCATGCAGCGAGAGCAGCGCCCTGATTGGAAGGAGCAGCCTCAATCACCGCTCCCAAAAACACTGGAGCCCTGCATTTGCTCTAACCCAGCTGTCTTAAGACAGCTGGGTTAGAGGTTTCAAAGTGTGCATGTCTGGCTGGCCGTAGCAAGACGACCGGCCAAAAGGACATGCACACTTTGAAAAGTGCTTAGGCAGCCCACCCTCCTGCCTGCTGCTGTCACTCAGCAGTGGCCCCGCCCCCGTCCTGGCGGTTATATTGAAAAATAAAATGGTAATAAACCAAATTTATTACCATTTTATTTTTCAATTCTGGGGCATGGAGGGGCATTTTAAACCAGTGGGGCGACGCTCCTCTGCTCAAACAGAGGAGCTGCTCCTGCACAAAATGCCTTCTTTTGTCATGTGATTTTGAGAAAGTGCCTATTTTTAGATTATGGCTCTGGCTTGTTGAATTTCTGTTGTAGTTTGGAAAACACATGACATCACTACAAGACTTGGACACTGGTGATCATTTCCTTTTTTCTTATCAATCAATTTTTTAAAATGATTTTGTAGCACTTTCACTGAGAAGTTCCAACTAGAAAGGAAACGCTTCTCCAATTTGATGGCCACTATGCAAATGTGCAACTGCAGGTTAATAGTAAGTTAGTAGGAGAGCAATTCTGCACATGAATAAATCACTGCCAAGCAACCAGCATGTGATATGAAGGCTAGAAACGAATGGCAACCCAACCTCGTAAGGCTGAAAGACTTCACTGGTCAATACCTGCAGGCAAAGATTACTTCAAAATTAATTTTGCAGTAGATTTATGCAAAAAGAATAGAAAGGCTACTGGGGTTGCCTTAAGAGTAAGAAATAATAGAACGATATCTCAGATTTAAAATCAGAGTTGTGAATGGCAGGCCTTGTGGACATATAGCTTCAGGGCACTATTTGCCAAGCCATATGCTCTGAATCACACGTGATAATTGTGTCCCGTTTGCAAGCAAAATGATGAGCAGGGAAGGCTCTCCAATTTCGGTTACATTTATCTTGCTATCAGGATGCACGTGTTTCACTTCCACACACTCAGCTGGGCAGAGCAAGAATGTGTGACGAGATCAGGAATATCAAATATAAACCAGGATCACACAGATCTGATGCTCGGACTGCCGCCATCTTTGAGGCGCTGTTACTGTAAATGTGATTCTTCAAAGCCCAGTACCTGGAACTCAGGTCAACAGCTGCGCGTTCCTTTCTCTGCTGTTAAATAAACATCTCTTCATTTTCCGAGAACGTGATAAAAAGCACGATAAAATTCGGCCAGGAAACAATGGAACACGGCATAAAAAATAAATGTTCTGTAGAAGATCCTCATTTCACCTCCTTACGCCCTGTCCTCGGGGTCTGGTACGTGTGTCCTCTTCCCTGTAATACAATTCAAAATAATTCTGGAACAGCAGATCACAAAAGACATGGAAAGAGGGAATTCTTTTCACAAATACATGGTGGAAAAAGATAATTTGTTTCTTCTGGATTACTTATTCATATGCTTCTGGCCATAAATGAAACATCCATGTTATTGTGGATGACATTAAATATTAACCGTATCCAACCATCAGTTGACACAAATGCCCGGGGGCACGGAACGAGGCCTTAAATGTATGGTGCACAATTGCAAGTGTTTGTATAATTCTGAGTAACCGCTCTGGTAGTTGAAAACTGAAAGCAGGCTTGCCCACTTGCTTTATTTTCTTTGCACACACCGGTTCATAAGCCACAACCTTTGAGAATAATGTTGCTGATGTGCTCTGATAGAGAGCCATGAAAAAAAAGAACTGATGGACAGAATGCTGAACAATGTCAAATATTCACCCCAGTACAGAGATCTGGGCCTAAACCCATCATTTTTTTGCTCCCCATGCCATTCCAGTTTAAACCCAGCCATATGCAAATCAGACTTCACCCTGCTCCCCATGGGAACAGTCCAGCCTGAACTGCCAGTCCAGGTCCTCCTTGGACCGGAAAGAAG
This sequence comes from Calotriton arnoldi, assembly GCA_963921515.1. Taxonomy (NCBI): domain Eukaryota; kingdom Metazoa; phylum Chordata; class Amphibia; order Caudata; family Salamandridae; genus Calotriton; species Calotriton arnoldi. The sequence goes on from CAWUFW010000480.1 coordinate 1,378,569, forward strand.
CATCCTGGGACCAGTTTCGGGGTAACACCCCTCATCAGCCAGGCTAGCTTGACTCCAGTGGCATGGAGAGCACGGGACACACGTCTGGGCATACCCATCCCACATAGGGTGACAAATGCAAAAAGAACAATTGATGGGTAGAATGCTGAACAATGTCAAATTTGTTGCCGCCGCACTGATAGAGAGCGAAGCCTAACTTTCAGGTATTTTTTAAAAATAAAGAAAGTCTAGAATGTTTGGGATCGCCTTCCAGAAGCATCTCCCACACTCTCACTGAGATGCAAAAGGGCTGGTGGAAGGCATTGAAACTTCCTACCCCGGCCTCTAGGATGGCCTTGGAAAGTTCCTTCAATGCCTGACGACCCAACCTTAGAGATTCCACGTTGGAAGCATTTTCTTACTGTCATTTCCTCACTAGTTTCCCCTCTCACTTCCTGGCAGCAAGACTGCTCAGCTACGTTCTATTGGTGGTACACAAAAACATTAATGAAAAGTATCAATTGGGTACCAACTTCTCAGCTACAAATTGCAAACTTCTTATTTCGGCTGTTATTGTACATTCCTATTATTGTAAAAAAAAAAATCCAAATTTTCCATGGTTGAAATTCCAGTTCACCAGTTACAAATGGTTTCTACTAGACCAAAAGGGACACATTCCACACCCATCCACACACGAATATGACTCGTTATTTCGCATGCAATTAGTTCGCATGCCACTACTACGCGGTTTTTTCTTAGCAATAACCGTTACTACGCAAGTATTTAGTTCGCATACCATTACATTAAAAGTGTTAATGTATGCGAACTAAAACTGCCTAGTAATAATAAAACCCAACACTACATACAAATACACTACCCTACACATCCAAAAGTTAAAAACACTACCAAAACCCTCAAAAAGTACACTACCCTACACTACTAAAACACTACTACACTACCCTAAACCCTAAATCACTACCCCCTGCACGACACTGCCCCTAGCCCCAGTCCTGTCCCTACTCCCAAACACTACCCAGCACGACCCCCGACACTACCCTAAACCCTAAAACACTACCCTACACTACACAAACTCCACAACACTACCCTAAACCCTAAAACACTACCCCCAGCACAACCCTGCCCCTAGCCCCAGTCCTGTCCCTACTCCCAAACACTACCCTGCACGACCCCCCGACACTACCCTAAACCCTAAAACACTACTCTACACTACACAAACTCCACAACACTACCCTAAACCCTAAAACACTACCCCCAGCACGACCGTGCCCCTAGCTCCAGTCCTGTCCCTACTCCCAAACACTACCCTGCACGACCCCCCGACACCACCCTAAACCCTAAAACACTACCCTACACTACACTAACACCAGAACACTACCCTAAACCCTAAAACACTACCCCCAGACGACACTGCCCCTAGCCCCATTCCTGTCCCTACTCCCAAACACTACCCTGCACGACACCCCGACACTACTCTACACTACACAAACACAAGTACACTACCCTGCTCGACCCCCGACACTTCTCTACACTACACAAACACAAGTACACAACCCTGCATGACCCTACACAGCCCCTACACGACCCTACACAGCCCCTCTTACCTCTTCCTCCTCGTGGTTCCTCTCTTCACCTCCACGCTTGCTTCCAATCTTCTCCCCCTTCTTGCTTCCTCCGGCTTCCTCCATCGTGGGCAGGCAGAATAAGGAGTCCCGAGGGCAGGCGCGGAGATGGGCATGACCAACAGCCAGCCGGAAAAGCAGCAGCAGACCCTCTTCCTAAAAGTTGACGCCCCCTCACCGACTTGCGCACGCAGCAGACCCTCTTCCTGATAGTGGATGCCCCCTCATCGACTACGCATGCGTTGTACCAACGCATGCGATGTAACAACTTGCGTACTAAAGGCTACGCGTTGTTACATCGCATGCGTTGTAACGCTTGCGTAGTAATGGTACGCGGACTAATGTCCGCGTACTAATGGGTGCTTACCCCCACACACACACACAAACGTACACACACACACATAAAGTTAATGGGACAAGGGAAATTCTATTGGTTAAATAAAAATACGAATTGAGACTCCGAAACCAGCAGGCTCTTTTTACACACCAACAATAGATTCCAAAATGAAACTGTGATGAAATGGGACATTCATCACAGTAGTTCAGGAGATAGATAAAAAAAGAACATATGTCGACAAATGGATCCAGTGGAAATAATTTGACACTGGTCAGATGAAATTGCCACCAAATTATAACATAAGGGTACAAAATAAGTCATGAAAGGTGTGGATTCTCAGAACATGCCCCAAAGGTGCAGTTGCTCACTTTGACAACATACTCCCCTTTCCTACCTACTGCCGCAAAACATCCAAAGAGAAACGTTCTACAACAGAGGTGTTCAATATAAATCCAGGACTGCCAGATCTAAGCCATATTTTCAGGAAATCCACATAAGACACCTGTACACACCAGTGATCTAATTTAAACTCATTTATATAGTCATATGCCCTCCTGGAAACTGTACTATATTCCCTTCAGGAAGAGAGCATGTCAATGAACTGCTCTTTGGGATGAGCACCATACTTCCAGTCATGTTGGCGATCATTCCCTGCTTGGACATCAGGTCTCCATGCTGTGGAGAACAACGTGCTCTGACTAACGTCAATGTTGTCCAGGAATTAACTGACCACAGAGGATGCAGGAAAAAACCCCAAGCTGGCTAGAGGACAGAGGTAACTGGTGGGATAAGATGGACCAATGGATCAATCCATTTCGGTGGCAGCACATAATGTGCTAGACCCTGAATTATACTAGAATAATTCAAGGGCCATCAAAAGCTATGGTTTTGACCCTATGTATTTAATTTATACAATGGTCTTTAAAATGAAAAAATGAATCCCTTGGTCTTGTTTTTTTTGTTTTTTTTTGTAATAAAAGCGTTCCTGTGGATAATCCCTCTGACCCTCTTGTAGAGGGCTGGCCTTGCATGATACACTTGTTCACTTGATGCAATATTGTACAGGGACTGAATATCAACCATGGCTGCTTTTAGACCCTGACCAGCCCCATACATTATACAAAGAAGGAATCAAAGGTGGAAGCCAAAGCCATTGCACTCAATCCTCCCAAGTCTGAATACGGATATGGAAGAAATGCATTTATATTAATTATTTCTGGGGTACAACCTTAACGGGAAAAAACACAAGAAGGCGCAAGGTTTCCAGAATGCCGGCCCGCGGACCCTACACCACCGTAGCTCTTTATTTCCTTTCTTCTTTAAAGTGAGGTTGAACAAGATGGTCTGACGTGGTCAGAGTAAACTTCCGGTCTTGGATAGCATTCACACTGGCATGAAATACAGGAAGTGTGAATGTGCTGCAAGTATCCTGGCTATTGTGCTGGCACAGCCATAACTCTACAATTGAGTACAAAACATAAAGAAGCCATAAAGAAGTATTGGCGCGAATCTCCCGTTGCCATCTGCTATCCCTGAAATATTTAATCCCAATTACAAGTATATATTTCCCCTGCCGGTCCACTCTGACTGCTTTTATCACCAAATTAAGGAGACGTCTGAACCAATTAGCTCCGACACGTTCTTTCCGGATTTAAATTGCTTGTAGTCCCAGAAATAAAAAGATAATGGCCGCATCAGAGTGTCTGGGATTAGCAGCCTTTTAATTGCCGCGGATATAGAGTATTATTTCCCCCAGGTATTAGGCAGCACGCCGCGCCACGCTGGAAAAGACGTAAATCAGCACGAGGCCGGCTCATGTGTTAATATTTAATGAAATCAAAGCGGGATTGGTCAGGCTCACAGCTTCAGGTAAGGAAAGCAACGGAAGAGCGCGTGAGGTAGAACACGTTCGCTTGAAAACAGCGAACACGAAACAACTCGGTTTATAAAGTGAATACGATGTTGACTGAAACAAGCATCATTGCCTCATATCACTGCGTTTCATTTTCGTGGCGGGCCAGCATGAACATGTCAATTAAACTACGCGAAGTCGATTTAAAATGCACGAAGGATGGATGGCCATGCTGTTTTGTTACTGCCAGAGTTGCCGCACACCAAGGCTGTCTCCTCTTGGTTCACTCTCATATCTCTTTCTTTCACAAACCTACATTACCTCCTCGTAAGTCTTCCTCGCCACATGATCAACGAAGTGAGCTTCAGCTCCACACCAGAACCCTCCAAAGCTAAAGTTAGCCTCCCATGCCTCCCATCCCTTCCCAACATGGCCTACCCATATCACCCTTGACCTCTATAAGAGGAGGGCCAGCCCAACCCCCAGCCTGTTTTTTTGGTTCTGCGCTGACTCTCCAGATGCGCTGCCAGGTAAGTGGTTCCTGCTGTAGCAGGAACCTGGGTCCCTGGTTGGTGGCCCTGCTCTAGCGGGCCCTTGGGCTCTGGGACCCTCCCCCTTCCTTCCCCCGGTGTCCTTTCAGGGCCGGTTAGGCTCTGCCTTAGCGAGCCTAGGGTTTACAGGGGGGTGGCCGAGGAGGTCTGGAGCTCTGCCTGGCGGTCCCTTCTGCCCCTCGTCCATGTGGGCATTGTGATTTGGGAAGTTTGATCGTGCCCGGGGCCCCCGTCTGTTACTCCTTATGTCTGCCTGGGGTTTTTGCATTTGCCCGCTCCCGGGCGCTCCCGGTCCGTGCAGGGCTGCTTTCCACCGTGTCTCCGGTGGGTATTCCCTATTGCGGGGCGGCTTGGAGGTGTGTTGGGCGGGGTGCGCCCTATGGACCGTTCTACGGTCCCCGGGCGCTCCTCCGCGTCTTGGTTTGCAGTTACGGGGCCCGCGGGGGGCTCGCTACAGCCTGCGCTGTGTCAGTCCCAAGGGGCTGGCGGTCGGCGTGGATTGCAGCGGGGCTCCGCTTCTCTTTTTCGAGCTCCTCGGAGCTCAAAAGCTTACCTGCTGGCGTCCGGGACGGGGCAGTTCCCGGCTCAGGCTTTCTCCTCCCGGCCTCTTCCGCCCGGCCGAAGATTCAGAAGGGTTGGCCTACGGGGGGGGGGGTGCATTCTGCCGCATTTCTGCTGCTGGCCTCCTGGAGACGGGTACGGGCTCGTTCGGCTTCCCGCGCGGCTGGCTTCTATTCAGGTGCAGCTGTTCTGGCTTTCACTGGCGTCTCTGGACCTTCTGGACGCCTACCTTCATGTGTCCGTCCATCCAGCCTCTCAGCGTTTCCTCCGGTTCTGCGTAGGGGGCCGCCACTACCAGTTCCAGGTACTTCCTTTTGGTTTGTCTTCAGCCCCGAGGGTATTCACTAAGGTTCTGGCCCCTTTGGTGGGTATCCTCCACCGGGAGGGGATCAGGGTTTTTCCGTACCTGGATGACTGGCTGATTTCTGCCTCTTCTTTTTCCAAGTGGACGCTTCACGTCAAGAGGGTCTGCGAGGTGCTGTCTTCCCATGGCTTCCTGAGCAACCTCAAGAAATCTCACGTATCGCCTTCCCAGGACTTGGTTTTCATTGGGGGTCGGCTGGACATGCTCCAGGGGATGGTGTTTTTGCCTCTGGAACGACGGAACACCTTGTGGCGGGATCTGGGTTCTCTCCTGGGTCTGGATTCTGCTCCAGTTCATCAATGGTTGAGGGTTCAGGGGTTGATGTCGGCTGCCATCAATGTTCTGCCTTGGGCTCGCCTCCACTTGTACCCTTTGGTGAATCATCTCCTATCCCTCTGGGATCCCTGCTCGGGGGACTACGAGGTCCCGGTAGTGGTGTCCCCTCAGATTTGGGCTGACCTGGGCTGGTGGTTGGTGGAGGCTCATCTCTCCAGGGGTCTTCCCTTCCTGGTCTCCCCGTCCCGGGTAGTCATGACCGACGCCAGTCACCTCGGCTGGGGGTGACCCTGGGATCTTGGTCTGTTCAGGGGCGGTGGGATCCTCTTCAGACGAGGTGCTCCTCCAACTTCTGGGAATTGAAGGCAGTTCTGTTGGCTTGCCGGGAGTTTGCTCCTTCTCTCCGGGGTCAGCACGTGTTGGTTCGGACGGACAACCAGGTGGTACGGGGGTACATCAACCATCAGGGGGGTTGCCGAGTTCGCTCCCTTTGGCTGCTGACCCAGGAACTGTTGTCCTGGGCGGAGTCTACGGTCCTGTCCCTCAAGGCTGTGTATCTCCCAGGGAAGGAGAATGTGGTGGCGGACCATCTGAGCCGGGTGTTTCCTCCTCTGTCTTCCCTCTCCCTGAAGTCCTCGGTGTTCCGGCGCCTGGTGGCTCTGTTTGGCCTTCCGCGGATGGACATGTTCGCGGACGAGGTCAATGCTCTCCTGCCCTGCTTCTGCGCGCTCCATCCATGCCCGGGGGCTTGGAGGGTGGATCCGTTGTTGTTCCCTTGGCCACACGGCCTCCTGTATGCCTTTCCCCCGTTTCCCTTGATCCCGCGTGTCCTGTGCAAGATCCGCCTGGAGAGGGCATTCGTTCTGTTGGTGGTTCCCGGTTGGGTTCGCCGCCCCTGGTTTCCTCTCCTGTGCGAGCTGGCTGTTCAGGGGTGCTGGCTGATTCCGGATCTGCCCTATCCGTTGCGGGGCCCTCCGCTCCCGGTGGACATGTTGCGCCGGCTCCATCTACAGGCTTGGCTCTTGAGAGGGTGACCTTGTTGGCCCAGGGCTGTTCCGTGGGGGTGGTTGACTTGCTGCTGGGGTCTCGCAGGTCCTCCACTTTGCTGTCTTATTCCCGCCATCGGTCTTCCTTTTCTCGCTGGTGCGGGCTGAATGGGGCCGACCCTGTCTCGGTGGACCCCTTGAGAGTCCTTGATTTCCTTGCAGAGGGTTTTTCCCTGATTTTGGCTCCCTCCACTCTGCGGGCTCAGTGGGCTGCCCTGCGGGCTTTCCGCAGTCCGGGCCTGGACGGCCTTGATCCTTTCGTGGCTCGCTTGCTGCGGAGTTGTTTTTTGCAGCGGCCTCGGGCTATTTGCCTGGCTCCTCCCTGGGATCTTCCGTTGGCCTTGCGGGCCCTCCAGGGTGCTCCCTTTGAACCTCTGGGCTCAGTGGATTTGAAGTTTTTCACCTTCAAGGTGGTGTTCTCGGTGGCGATTGTCTCGGCTGGTAGGATGGGCAAGCTGGGGTCCTTCCTTTGGTCTCCCCCCTTCTTCCGGGTTCTCCCAGACCGTCTGGTTTTGCGTCCTGACCCTCGTTTCCTTCCCAAGATCCCTTTGGTCGTGAACCGCTCCCGTGAGGTGGTCTTGCCTTCCTTTCCTCCGGGGGTAGACTCTAGTTCTGATGCCTCTCTGTCCCTGCTGAATGTTCGGCGGTCATGGTTTATCTGCACCGCACGTCCGCTTTTTGTCGTTGTGACAGTTTGTTCATGACTTTTGGTCCGGTTCGGTCTGGTCACAAACCTTCCGTCTCCACCTTGAGTCGGTGGCTTAAGCAGGCTATCTTGCTGGCCTACGGGTCCCAGGGGTCTGAGCTCCTGGCCGGGATTCAGGGTCGTTCCACCCAGCGCCTCTCTGTGTCCTGGGCCTCTTTTAAGGGGGTTTCTATGGAAGATATTTGCAGGGCTGCGACCTGGGCCTCTCCGCACATGTTCATGGAGCACTACCGGGTGGTTTTGGGTGGTTCTCCTCCTGGGGATTTTGCGGAGGCAGTTCTGAGTGCTGGGTCCTCCATCCCTTGATTGGCCCTCCTGGTTTTGTCCTGTGTGGTTTATTGTGTATATTTGTTCCACTGGATTAAATCCTGTCTTTTGATATCATGTACTCCTTGTCAGTGGTTTCTTGTTCACTATGAAGCCTCTTGGCTTGGGTATGTGCTCACTTCGTTGATCATGTGGCGAGGAAGACTTACAAGGAGGTAATGCCCCGGTTACTTACCGGTAATCTTCATTACTCCGAGTATTGTCTTCCTCGCCGCATGAGTTCCCATCCCTCCCTGTGGTACTATCGGCTTCATGTTTAGGCTTGGTAGTTCTTCAGGCTGGGGATTGGGCCGGCCCTCCTCTTATAGAGGTCAAGGGTGATATGGGTCGGCCATGTTGGGAAGGGATGGGAGGCATGGGAGGCTAACCTTTGCTTTGGAGGGTTCTGGTGTGGAGCTGAAGTTCACTTCATTGATCATGTGGCGAGGAAGACAATACTCGGAGTAATGAAGATTACCGGTAAGTAACCGGGGCATTTCCTGTCTCTTTATCTCACTCTCGTGGGTGTTTGTTTATCCCTGCTTTCTCGCGTTGACGCTGTTTTCCTACCTTTCTCATCTTCCTTCTGTCTTAGGTAGGATGACCAGATCTTGAGAGCCAAAAATCGGGACATTCTGCAAAAATAGAAGAAGGACTACAATATTACATCAACGGAGCGGCGCAGAATGACAGCTCTCATCAACATAGGAACACAGAAGAGGCACTAAGAAAATAAATAAAATGTCATTTCTAAAACTAACATCATACATGTTAATTAAATTGCTTACTTATAACAGCTGCTAACTAGTACAGCTTTATAACTACTAAAAGGTACATCTTACTGTTTTCAGTTGACTCCCTCTAAAAACCGGGACATGAGCCAAAATTTTCAAAATCTGCCAGGGCAGCTGGTGAAAAACCGGGACTGTCCCGGCAAATCTGGGACCCCCCCCCCCCCCCCCGTCCTGGATATGCCGGGACAGTCCCGGCAAATTTCAGGAAATTTAGCTCATGTTCTGGTTTTTAGAGCTGGTGGACTGAAAACAGTGGGATGTGCCTTTTTATGTTTTCGAAAGCAGGGATAGTTAGCACCTGTTATAAGAAAGCAATTTAATTAACAGGCATGCTACGGGCTTTAAAAATTGCATTTCATTTATGTTAATACTGCCTCTTCTGTAATTCTCTGCTGAGGAGTGCTGTCATCTTGTGCGCTCGGTTGAAGTAAAATTGTAGTCCTTCTTTTTGTGAAATGTCCCGGTTTTTGGCTTTAAAATTCTGGTCATCCTGTTCTATCTCCCTTTCTCTTTCTCTGGGTCAAAGTGTGACAATAAAAAATAATTCCCAGCCCCCACGCCTGCAACCACGAGCCCAAATTAGGCCCTGTGAGATGGGTGCTCTGTAGGAGAGGAAAACAGCACAACTTAGAGGAGCAGATGAAGGAGTCGGCTTTGAATTTCTTCCCCCCACTGGCTTCACATGCTATTACTTTGGGGATGCGTTGAATCATGTTCTAGTGAGGCTATCTTGGACGTTTTAACGTGCAGGGGGCATATACCCACTCAGATCGCACCCCATTCCATGAACAACATTGCAAGATTTGAAACAGACAATTGGAAAATTAATTATCACCTCCACCAGGTATGGGGGAGCTCCTCCTGCTGGCCATAAAAAGTGGCATCACCTTGACTTTGCAACTTTCATACCTGGCTGCATAAAGCACCATCTGAAAATGTGGTCCTTGATTCGGGTGCCTGGTTGGGTGCTGGACACCACACAAGTGTTAATTTTGGTGTTAGGTGCATGTCCCCAACTACCCTCCACCTGAGCCCAATCGCATCCCTTGGACATTAGCATGCCACTACCCTTGGGCAATACAACAATCGTTGCTTACGCTCCATATGCAACTTGATGTCTAACCAAAGTAGTTCTGAGATAGCAGAGACCAGATGGTCCAACCACAATCTACCCACCCTGACCCTGGACTGCACCAGCACTCGCAAATCTACAAGTGTTCAAGCCACCTCTTCTTAAAACTACCCAGTGTCATCTCCGATCCAAGCCCCCATATCACCACCTGTTGGCCCCATACCCAAACATACAGTAGCCCTCAAGCTGACACAGTAGCAGCGCAAGAGGCAACTCAACAGTGCGGCGTATCTGTGATGTGTGTGAGGGTGATTGATCCCTTGGTTTTGAATACAAGGACTAAATGCGCTGTAAGTGTTGCATCCCAGGGAGTGTTGTTGCAGTGTCAGTTGGAGTGCTTGGGTAGACAGGCACAACTGATATGATATAGTCTAGTATTACTTGTGGGGTATGTGTTACCTGGAACGGAAAGCTGGAGAACAAAGTAACCTTTACTTTACACCCGCACCCAGCAACAACCTTCAATGCAACACCACCACTTCTTTTTATTACCTGACGCCTAATACCCCAAGCACCCAATCCAGGAGTACTCCTGAGGCAGACACATTGGGCAAAACAGGCCACTTAACATTCCACTGAACTATTTACGGATCCAGGCCATGCCTGCTTTCTTCCGATCACCAGGCACACAAACGAACAGCTGGGACATGAAACCGTAGGAACCTCATTCCCCTTATTATGACTTTTTAGTTTCACTGCATAACACACCGACAACCCACAAAACACAGAGCTCTGTAAAAACCACACAGACAAGCCCAAGTGCCTCACACAAGTGGCAAAGAAAGAAGAGCTCAGTGAAAGAAATAGATAACAGGTACCTTTATTAGTGAATGCAGAGGTCTTGCTGGCATTTTTGTGCTTGTATTTTTATTTAAATTTACAGTGCAAACATAAGCTAGAAATGAGCTTAACTTCCAGGAGTTATCAAAACAAAAAGCACAGTACCATGTAAAATCACACTCTTGCAGGTAATTATAGGGAAAGAAAACAAATACCTTAACATACATCAAAAAGGAGCATTACAAATTTAATTAGTAGAATTTCAACTGTTATTTAAAACTAATAACAGTAGTAAAGAAACAGAGTTTAAAACGCAGTTGATTCCATAACAGGGCACCTGCTGATGCTAAGTGGCAAGGGTATGCCCGAGACGTGGGTCCCCTTGGTCACTGTGCCACTGGAACCAAGCTGTACCTGACTAATGTGCACCAATAAGGGCAAAGCAGGTCTTGGGTTGCTTGTGTTCTGGTTCAGAGAAGACCTGGCCTGGCTATTCGGGCTGGGTTGTTCCTGTTGGAGGAGGGTCAAAATTGATTTGCATATGGAAGGGTTCAAATTGAGATGTCATGGTGGGCAAAAGAGTGATGGATTGGAATGATGACCTCTGAGATTGCCAGTGGTTAGATTTATTGCAAGCATTCCTCTTGCCACTTTTTAGGTGTTTGTCATAACGACAGCGGCGGCTCCTCCGCAATGGGGGAGGAGAGTCACCCCACTGGCTCAGAGCCAACAGCTGAAAAATAAAACAATATTTTATAATCGTTTTATTTTTCAGCTGCTGGCTGAGCTACTGTGTGTAGAGAGGGGCGGGGCCGGGCCATGGGAGGGAGGAGGAAGAAGTGGTGTATGCACTTCTAAGTGCACATGTCTGTTTGACTGGCCGTCTTAGGCTGGCAAAACAGGCATGTGCAGTTATGTTTCTCAAACCCAACTGTGTTGCACAGCCGGGTTGGAGAAACAGCACAGACTCCATGTTCCTGAGCGAGCATTAAACCAGCCCGCTCAGGCCAATCCCCGTGCTGCTCTCATCCTGTTGATAATAGCATGTGAGCAGCTCGGGGTTTGCACAGGGAGTCTCTGATGCTGTCCTAGTGTCAGTGTCTGCTGGGACCAGAAAACAGCAGAACACTGAGGCACAAGGCGGCCGGCAGCTTCAGGTAAGTCTTTTTTTTATTATTACCCCATTACTCCCACTCCCCCTACTGCCCTCCTCCCCCCAGCGCCCCCTTCACCTGCCCCACCACTTTTTGTTTATGTCGGCCGCTGCTGCATACAGAGTTCCTCCAGACTCCACCTCTCTTTCAACGTTTACACAAAATCAAACCACTTGTGGACCTTCTTGGACACCATGAATTTCAATTTTACTCATGATCAGTTGACACGCAAATCTAGGTACATATCACAGGAGACATGGGCTAATTTTCAGTTGTAAAACATGGCCTCAGGCTATACTCTCTGGTTGGCCCAAACTGCCCTCAAATTTAGTGGGGCCAAAACAGAGGTACAATTCAAATGAGCATGTTTTGCCATTGGCATCTTCTTTGCAGAAACAATCGGCATCAAAGCCAACACCGCCATGACTAACCAAGTGTAAGAACAGAAGCCATTGAGGCCTTGCCACCATTGCCACCTGTCTTGAAGCAACCTCCCTCTAGATACCTGCAAAGCCTCCAGTATCACGCCATTCACAGCAAAACGAAAATAAGACCTAGCTACTCCAAAAGACTCCCATTACCAAGCCAGAAGCTGCTCTTGAAATGCGTTGCTATGTTGAATTTACTGCGTAACAGTTTCTGCTTGAAAAACAATGGTTAAGTCAAATTGCCTGTCTACCAGCAAGGTGACAATGCATATTTCTAGTAGTGCATCTTAGAAAAGATTGCCTGTCGTTATTTCTTAAACTAACTTATATAAACTTCTGTTTCTCTAATCATATCCACCCCCTCCCACCTCTCTCCTGAATGCTTGGAAGGAATCAAAGTATGCATTGTGACCTAATCAAAAATATGAACATAAACCAGCCATTGCTTATTCTGGCATCCATGTCTTGACTAGATGTGTAATAGAATCAGCGCGGCTGTCCAAAGTTCTGCTCCCAAACCCACGGCCAGTGCTTTTAAATGTTGGTGCACTGAATACAAAGGCTGCTTAGTCTTGAATTGACCTCAGGGCTCTTCGATCCACTATCACATACTCCCTGCCCCTTTATCTCACTTGTGCAGGTTCCAACTTTCTCCCTTTGCAATGGCTTTTCAGTCTTTCTCTTCCTACTTCTTTACCCTTTGTGTATTTTCCCTCTCTTGTTCACGGTCAATGTCTGATGAGGAAAAATAAGTACCAGTGTCCAAAAAATGACTACCCTTGCCCCCACCGGCAACCACCGGCTCAGATTAAGCACTGATCTTGACTCAATTTATTTTCCAGAGCCCTCCACACATCAGGTCTTCCTACAATAGGTAGGATTGAAAATGAAAAGTGGTTATTGACTTGTTGCTTGACGTAAGTTTAAATAAACCTGTTTAGGACCTGTGCCCACGTTTACACCTATATAAGGACGCTCGTGTTATTTTGGCTTTTCTGGGGTATGGAGAAGATGCGCTTCCTGCCCACGATGGCAGCTTCTGAATAGAAGGAAAGAAAAGCAGAGCAAGAAATATCACAGTCAGAACACTCACTAATTGGCAAATCACCTGGAAGAATTACTCCAACAATCCCATTCATGGAAGCTAGCAGAACAAGTTTTTCCACTTACATGAAATATGCTGAGGATCTTAATGAAAGAGTGAGCAATGGTATTAGTGTTACATATGATGAGGGACTTCAGCAGATAAACAATTGTAATTGCTTTCAAGAACCAAGAACTAGCAATTGTTTTCTATCACCATGGCGAGGAATCAGATACACTCAACTTGATGACCCTGGACTGGAAAACAATGGCTAAGGTCATCGTTTTGAGCAAAGGCATGAACCACACATTTGTGGGACTGCTGCATTTTTGATTGGCTGAAGCAGAATTTTGGCAATAAGAGGAATCATAGTTGTTCAGGTTCCTTTGTGATTTTAAACAGATATGGAAGTCTGTGGCAATGAGTAGGATTCCACTAGTAATCAATTTTATATCCTGTATTGATAATAGGAATGAGAAAAATAAGCTACTGGCAATTTTTCACAAAGCTGTAACACATGGCAACTCTGCGAAGCTGCCCACAACTTAGCCTGCAGGAGAAATGTCCTGCAACAAAACGTTTTGAAGGAGATTTTATCTGCAACGACTCTTCCACAAATATAGCTTTTGTAGATTCTTTTCTCCCACAGTACTGACTTTTGACAGGATTTTTAGCTGCTTTTTAGAAAACAGTTTTTTTATTTATTTATTTATTTTTTATTGCTTTTCATAAAGTCTCATACAGTGTACAGTTAAAGAGAAAAACACAGCATTCGGTACAACCATATGCAAAGAGAATCAGAAGAACAGCACGTGACTACAAATGAAACTCACATGAGAACAAGTGAAACAGACTTACATTAATACATGTAGCATGTGGCACATACATTCACAGGGACTCAGTGTCCAGGGTAGCTGGTTGGGCAACAGAACGCAAGTAAACCAACAGAGGCTCCCAGATGTCCCTGGGCCTGGAGAATGATGGTAGCTCCTCCGCATATAAGACTAGATTATCTCGGCAAAATACCAAATCCCTAAGCCATTGTTCCACTGTGGGGCTCAGCGCACTATCCCATACCAACGCCACTCGGCGCTTGGCAATAAGCAGCGCCACTTTCGTCAGCCTACCCGTGACACCTTTTAGGAAGGGAACAAGACCAAGTAAACATATATGTGGGGAGCACTGCAATACAGCCCCAACAATCTTTGATAACGTGGTAATCACCGCAGCCCAGTATTCCGACACCCGCCTACAGGTCCAAGCCAGATGCCAGAAATCCGCCCCCAAAGCCCCGCATCACTTGCAAGCATCCGTGTCTCGGAGCCCATATGTAAAAAGTTGATGCGGAGTATAATAAACTTGATAAAGATATTTAAAGTGTATGATACGCAAGTTCCCATTAGGGGTGAGGGCGCTAGTGAGTTGGCAGCAGTGTTCCCAGTCTTTCTGCGTGAGTTGTGGGTCGAGATATTCATTCCATTTGCTAAGGCTTCTATCACAAGAGAGGGGCCTGTCTTCCTTGGCAGCGTGGTAGAGTTTAGTAACTAGTTTATGTCGGGTGGGGGCGAGGAGCAGTGTGCACAGCGCCAGTGTCTCCGGTGGTTCCATCGGGAATGTGGGGTAGTGAATCTGCAACGCCTTTTTCAGCCTATGTATGTAAAAGACGAAGAGCGGTGTCTTATTCTGAATATAGTCTGTGTCAGAATGAGCCAAAAAGGTACCGCCAGGATATAGATCTTGTAGCTTGTCTATGCCTACCTGCGCCAGTGTACGCAGAGCTCCCCGTTCGTGTGTTACCGATATGTTCGAGAGGTAAGCCAACGGTAATAGCGGAGAGTATAATGGTAGTTTACCCGCCTCACGGCCCAGTGCCTGCCAGGCGGCAATCGTCGAGTTAATAGTGCTAAAGGTGTTGCAGGGCGTAAGCCTACGGTTGTGTGTTAATAGAGAACTCAATGGGAGGGGATGTGCATCCCAGTGTTCCACAGCCACATGTGGGACAAAAGCATGAGAGGTGAACCAGAAGTGCGCGTATTGTGCGTGTGCACAAAGGTAGTAGAGATAAAAATCGGGTACACTCAAACCCCCGCATTTGTAATCCAGTGTGAGAGTCTTCCAGCTCACCCGCGCCTGCCGGCCACCCCAGACTAGGCAAAGCAGCAGAGTGCGTAGAGTTTAAAAAAAAATTTGCGTGAGTTTAAGCGGTATATTACTGAAAAAATATAAAAATTTAGGCAATACTACCATTTTGATCAATGCAATGCGGTCTGCAAGAGAGAGTGGGAGTTTTACCCATCTATCCACTTGTTGTTCCAGCATCGCAGTGGCAGTCCCATAATTCTCACGGATAACGACCTCTGGGTTCCGGTGGACCCACACCCCCAAATATTTAACCGAATCCGTGGCCCACAAAAGGGGAAATTCAAGTTCATGTGGAAGAGTGCTCTCCGTCAGTGGCATCACGACAGATTTGGACCAGTTAATGTTGAGGCCAGAAAAACGAGCGAAGCGGATATATTCACGCAGAACTGGCGCTAGGTAAGTGCGGGGCTCACGTATAAAAAGCAGCATATCATCTGCGTAAAGAGAGATGATGACCGGCCCATGAAAAAAATTAAGAGCCGCATGCTTGTGGGATTGCCTAATAAGGCAAGCTAGGGGTTCCAGTGTCAGGGCAAATAACATCAGTGAAAGGGGGCACCCCTGTCGGGTGCCCCTAGTGATTTGTATTGGGTCAGAGGTATAGCCCTCTATCCGGACGCGCGCTGTGGGACCTGCATATAGGAGACGCACCCAATTAATAAAGAGAGGTGAAAAACCCATCCGCTGCAACACATAAAAAAGATAACCCCATTCTATTGAATCAAATGCCTTTGCGGCGTCAAGCATGACTGCCGCCGCCGGCAAATCAGGATTGAGAGTGTGAAGCATAGCAAACAGTGTCCGGAGGTTATGGGAGGTAGAGCGCTCCGGAATAAAACCAGATTGATCTGGTAGGACCAATTTTTGCATGAGTGGCTGGAGACGAGTGGCCAGGATCTTCGCCAGGATTTTTACATCTGTATTAATAAGCGAAAGAGGCCGGTATGATTCACAATTAGTGGGGGATTTTTTTTTTTGAGTAGTGTGATGATAAGTGCCTCGCGGAGAGACGGTGGTAACCTAACCAGATCGTACGCTTCAGCATACATTTCTATTAAAAAAGGGGTGAGTTCCTCCGCATACGTTTTGTAAAATTCGCAGGGAAACCCGTCAGGGCCCGGAGCTTTCTTATTAGGCAAATCATTGATCGCCATTCGAATGTCTTCCACCGTGATTGGTTGATTAAGGTAGTCCCTCTGACCATCTGACAGCCATGCGAAGGCTATCTGCGATAGATATTCATCAAGGGCGGCAACGTCAGTCTCACCTTGGGAAGTGTATAATTTCGCATAAAATTGCCGGAATTGGTCTGTAATGTCAGATACAGTGTAGTGGTCTTGGCCCTCAGCATCCGTGATCTTAGTAATGACCGCCCTCTCCATGCGGAATTTGATTTTAGTAGCTAAGTGGTGTCCCGGCCTACCACCCAGTGGAGAAGTGTGGCTCAATGGTTAGAGCGGCAGACCCTGATGCAGAGATCTGGCCCGGGACCAGGGTTCAATTCCCACCTCGGCGGGTCTTGGGCTCAATTTCCTCGGACCTGATAATTTTCGCCTCGGTGCCTATTCTAATCATGGGTCCCACTCTGCAACTCTGGGCAATAGCTTGCTTAATCTCCACAACGGCCCCAACAGCGCTGGGATGCCTGGCTTCACCCTGGGGGTGCCCAGGAGTGGACATTTCACAGGGAAAAGCCAGGAAGGGTTCCACAGCGGTATGCGTACAGCGCCTGGACACCCCTTTGGGGGTATGGGTGCGCTTTACAAGTACAAATTTCATTTCATTCACCCTCACCATAAGCCCGAGCTACGTGGCACTTAGAAATATATCTCATCTCGTCCTCCGCCAATTTCCCATGCTCAAGTATAGCGTCTTTAATAGAAGCTAGGGTCAACTCACAAGGTGCCGCTTCATAATCCTGCTCCAATTTTTTCAATGCTGTCTCCACCTTAGCCAACTGTCCTCGAAGGTCTTTTAATATACCAGCTGTCGTGCCTATACAAGTGCCGCGAATAATGGCTTTAAATCCCTCCCAAAGTACCCCAGCACTATCCACAGACCCCTTGTTGTGTGCAAAGTATTGTGTGATGGCCTCACAAACCGTCTCCATATAGGTAGGGTCCAAAAGCGCTTCAGGCCTAAATCGCCACGTGAAGGCCCTAGGAACAGTTTGCGGGATAGAAAGGGTGAGGCGGACAGGACAATGATCTGACAGTGTACGCGGCAACCCTACCACCTCCGTTGCCCAGCTCGCCGCCCCCTCACTCACTAGCCAGTAGTCGAGGCGGGACCAACTGCCATGCACTGTGGAAATATGTGTGCCCTCCAAAGTGTCAGGATGTCTATGGCACCAGATATCCAGCAATCCCAGGTCCGCCATTCCATCGTTGATCACACGAGCTGCCCCAGGAGAATGACCCTCCCTGCCGCTGGATTTAACCTTAGTTGGATCTAGATGTGTGTTTAGGTCCCCGCCCCAGAGAACTACAGCATCCGGGAGCCCACGTAGAACAGCAAAAATACGCTCATACAGTGCCGGGTCATCTGTGTTAGGACCATAAGTATTGACAATAGTAACGAGTGTGCCCATCAACTTCCCATGTAGAACAACATAGCGCCCTGCAGTGTCAGCATGAGTGTGGATTACAGTGAAGGGGATGCCTTTTTTGACGAGGATGAGAACCCCACGGCTATAGGAGGAATAGGAAGAGGCAAGCGGGTATCCAGCCCAGCGACACCCGACCAGCCTGTCAGTTGTTTGTGTCAGGTGCGTTTCTTGTATAAGGGCGATGCCAATTCCATGACGGTCCAAGTGCGCCAATACCTGACGGATCTTTCTTGGTGTATTAAGCCCCCGTACATTCCATGTTAAACAAGAGATGGACATCACAGTACTATGGATAATTGCAGCAAGTTATCCCTAAAACATAAAGTGCCCAACACCTCAAGACAGCCCGTCCTCACCACGCAAGGGAGCGAGGTTATGTTTGTTTTATAGTGCACACATGCATCCTGTAAAGGAGCTAGAAAAGAGTCAATCACGTGAGCAACCCCTACAACACCCCCCCTCCCATCAGCACCCCCCACCCACTTCAGTGGCCCCAACATGCCAAAGCCTTCCCAAACCCCCAGAAACAATTCCCAAGCATAACGCCAAGGGAGTAACCAGTTGCGGGGAATACCCATAAGTGGGGCGCCTGAGCACAAGATCCCTCCCAATGTGAAAGGAGGTGGCTAAGCCATCATGATAGCACCCACTGGCCAACTGTGAAGGTTGCATCACCTAAAAGGAAAAAGGCCATCAGCGCAGAGCAAACGGATTCAGAAACATCATTGTCTTCATTATATCAATACATGTCAAATAGCAACAGCACTGGTGCTAGAGTTCAGTGCGGCAAATGTATCTGAAAAAACGTCAACCCAGCCAGGAGAGCAACACAAGAAACTAAATCTGAGTTCACACATGCAGTCTACCAGCATCACTGCTCATCTGGCATTTCACTAGGTCCCCCATCATCACCTCCTGCTACAGATTTTGGGGATCGACTGCGTTTTGCAATGTTCTTGGCATAATCCATCGCCGACTTCGGGCAGGTGAAAATCTTATGCTTTCCATTGTCTTCTATACGCAATCTAGCGGGATACAGCATGGCGTACGGTATTTTTTCTGCCATGAGGAGCTTCTTTACGGGTTGATACTCTCTCCGAGCCTCCTGAACCGCCACCGTGAAGTCAGGGTAGAAGGCAAGGTCATTCCCTTGATGCGTGATGGAGCCCTTCTCGCGAGCCAGCCGGAGCACAGTGTCACGGTCTCTATAATTCAACAGACGGACAATGATAGGCGCGGCGGCGCACCCGGAGGCGGGCGGGCAGCCAAAGAACGGTGAGCCCGTTCCACGATCAGGACCTGGGACAACTGCTCCGCCCCGAAGACCTCACGAAGAAGATTTTCTACGTACGTTTCTAGGCGGCCCGTGTTCGTGGACTCTGGTAGGCCCGTAATGCGCACGTTATTGCGACGCGACCTAGCTTCCAAGTCTTCATTACGGGCCTGTATAACTGCCAGCACCTTTTCCATGGACGTCGCTTTTGCATTGACTTGTTGCAGACCGTCCTCCGCGTCTGAGATTCGTGTCTCCGCCTCCCCCAGGCGCTGCGCATGTTTGTCCAGCTTCGCGGACATATGATCCATGCGTAAGTTCAGATGGTCAATCTTTCCATCTATGGATTGGAGACTAGCCTGGACCGCAAGGAGTGTTTTTTCAATGTTAGTGAGACGGTCAGTGGGAACGTCCGCCTCAGAATCAGAGGCTGCATGTTGAGAGGCACGGCTGGTCTTGCGTGGTTCAAACGTGAGACGCGGCTGACCGCGTTCGGATTTGCCCATGATGTCGCCTCAGTCTGTGATAGTCGGAGCGAAGCCCTGACAGGAAAATAAAAAAGGAATGGAGACCCCCTCAACCAGACAGGACGACCCTGGAATATGAAGATATGGCAAGAGGAAGGAGGCACAGAACAGTCTGCAGCACCAGAGTTGTGCAGTGGGCCCACAAATCGCCACCAATATCACCAGCCCGGCACGCACCCAGGAAAGATGCCAGTCAAACAGCGATGTCCAGAGCAAGAGAGGTGTAGACACTGCAGGATAGTGGCACAGCCGCCCAGGGGGGGAGAGCACTGCAGCGTGGATAGCTAAGAAAATGGAGGCAGTAGTGTCCATCCGATCAGAAGCAGGCCAGCAATGGGTCTTAGGCGAGAGCCAGGCAGGACAGCAAGGACTCGAGGACAGGAGCAGCGAAAGCAGGGGGGTGCAACCCAGCACAACACCGCCACCACAAAGAGAAGGGGGAAGGCAGCAAATTAGACCCTCGACTGAGCAGCACCGCGCAGCGCCCCACCGCAGGGGTGATCGGGCGCTGTAGCGCCACCGGGTCGAATCTCCACAGGAGCTACAGCGCCTCAAGGATCGGAAGCTCCAGAGACAGCCTGGAATGCAGGTACGCCGCCAGTGTGAGGCCCGCCGGTCACAGTAATGTCCGCTCAGTAATGGTGGCGCCGCCCGCCACTACACGATGGAGCCGCATCGGACCAGGAGCAGACGGCGTCCGCAGGTGTTTCGCAGGAGACCGCTCCGTGCAGCCGTGGACGTTGCACCCCTCAGCAGGAAGATATGTCCGTGGCTCTGACACCCGGGGGCCACAAACCCGCCCCCAGCACTAAACCGCAGGCAGCCCCACAGAGACCCGATCACCGGCCACAATCGGAGGGGGCCAGCGCAGCCACCCGCACACCCACACCGGCAGGCCACAGCGCCGGGACCAGAGGGCAGCCCACCCACCCAGCGCAATTCAAACGCTGAGAGGAGCTCACCGACCCCCAGCCCGCACCACGCAGACCCCCGGCACAGGTCGAGCAGCGCAGCGCCCCCCACACCAACCACAGCTCAGCACCGGCACCCCCGCGGCCTACCTCAGGTCACGCTGCGAGGCTGATCCCGGCCCGCCACGTTGCCGCCACAGGCCCTGGGCTTCACTCGTCTGCAAATGGCAGGACAGCAAGGACTCGAGGACAGGAGCAGCGAAAGCAGGGGGGCGCAACCCAGCACAACACCGCCACCACAAAGAGAAGGGGGAAGGCAGCAAATTAGACCCTCGACTGAGCAGCACCGCGCAGCGCCCCACCGCAGGGGTGATCGGGCACTGCAGCGCCACCGGGTCGAATCTCCACAGGAGCCATAGCGCCTCAAGGATCGGAAGCTCCAGAGACAGCCTGGAATGCAGGTACGCCGCCAGTGTGAGGCCCGCCGGTCACAGTAATGTCCGCTCAGTAATGGTGGTGCCGCCCGCCACTACACGATGGAGCCGCATCGGACCAGGAGCAGACGGCGCCCGCAGGTGTTCCGCAGGAGACCGCTCCGTGCAGCCGTGGACGTTGCACCCCTCAGCAGGAAGATATGTCCGTGGCGCCGACACCCGGGGGCCGCAAACCCGCCCCCCAGCACTAAACCGCAGGCAGCCCCACAGAGACCCGATCACCGGCCACAATCGGAGGGGGCCAGCGCAGCCACCCGCACACCCACACCGGCAGGCCGCAGCGCCGGGACCAGAGGGCAGCCCACCCACCCAGCGCTATTCAAACGCTGAGAGGAGCTCACCGACCCCCAGCCCGCACCACGCAGACCCCCGGCACAGGTCGAGCAACGCAGTGCCCCCCATACCAACCACAGCTCAGCACTGGCACCCCAGCGGCCTACCTCAGGTCACGCTGCGAGGCTGATCCCGGCCCGCCACGTTGCCGCCACAGGCCCTGGGCTTCACTCGTCTGCAAATGGCGTCAAGGTCGTCTCCGTAGTCCGCAGTTGCCAGCAAAAGTGTTCCGCACGAAATCACAACACAGTATCAGCCGGTACAGCAGCAAACAGAGCCAGATGGTGAAGGATATTGAGAGGATTATGGGCTCGGCCGGCGGAGCTGCTCTACAGAGCGGCCATCTTGCCGTGCGCCCTCTAGCGCCCCCCTTTTTAGAAAACAGTTTGCTAACTTTCTGAAGTTCCTTATGTTCAAAAAGTAATTGTTTTTTAAAAACCTTCACGAAGTTGGCAAAATGCACATTTGCCAACTGCACCCAACATCAAAAGATAATGAGAGTAAAAAAAGCCTAAACAAGGTCTCAATATTAACTGTGATGCATTCTGGCTGCACTTTTATGGTCACGGTTGTGGTCGAAATAAAGATTTTTTAAAACTGTATTTCAAATTGATATAGCATAGATGTTAGATGTACTGAGGACAAAAGATTTCACAGTTGTGCTATCCTCTCCTCAAAGAAACAGAAATAACCTTATAAATGTTTAAAGCTGAATTGAGGCATAACAGCAAAAAATTGGTGGATATTATTCAGGGCTGATATGCTTTGCTGATCGTTTAAAATTTGAAAACGTTTTTGGGGAAAGCTGTACGAGGTGTTACATACCATTGTAAAAGAAATCCTTAGCTTAAGGTATAGCCAAATTGTAAGCTTTGCACAGAAGCATCATCAGTATCAAAATGTCTGTTATGGAACTAAGCCTATATAAAACATTATTAAGAACAATAAAAATTAACATCAATGAAAAACAGTGAGCATTAAATCAAAGCTTTCAGAAAACCAATCAACATGTGTATGTAATCATACAGTAATGAAAACCTCATACGTATTTAAAATGTTCACCACATGAAATTAGCTGTCCGTGAAGCACGTACGTGCCACCGTCCAGGTACAGATCATGGTCTATCTTGGTTTAATAACTGTCATAACTACTAAAGGTAAGGATCAGGGCAGTCTTATACAAGATCCATATACAACCATACCTGACCCTAGTATTGCAATCTCTTTTTAATTTCACTGTAACATATGATGTTATTGATGACCTCTGCTATGTAGCTTCTAACTCCGCCCTGATGACTTGCGTACAGACCATTTCTCACATCCACTTTGTTTGTAAGACTGAAAACCTGAGGAATCTCTTTGCTTTGATTTTTTTTATTCCTTTATGGAATTTCCTAAGCAATCTTTATTGAACTAATATGTATTATAGAAAGCTAAGCCTTTTCTTGCATTTGACAGGAACTTTACAAGCAGACAAGAGCGACTTAAGTACATATTCAAATCAAAAATTACAAAAGGGGATGAACTGCCTCTTACACAAAGCCCCTATGGGACTTATCAAGATCCTCTCTCTATCCAAGCCACCTTAGCTCTCCCCTGCTGCTGACCCTTTGAGTATTTGCGAAGGATAAAATCCTTGAGCAGAGAAAGGATCTCAATGACGTTAGATGACTGTGAGACTGGTGAAGCATCCTTCTCTTGGATTAAGGGTGAAGAGTGGGTATAAATGGCGTCAAAAAGAAAAAACAGAGCAACAACTTTGACTCCTACCATTGGCCAAACTGAAAAAGGCAAACATGTTGGAGAAAAATCTGCAATTATATAAGCAGATGCTTGCTAACCCAAAAATCAGCTCAAAGAAGCAATACATTGGCAGGGACTGAAGGCGTGAAAATCAAGTGGAAAATCCCCTGAATATCATATGCTTAGAGATCTAAGGTACCTTTTAGTGGCAAAAAAATCAAATGGTTGCTGTATGTTCAAGGAAATGACTGTGGTAAGTCAAGAACCTTAAAAAGCTCTAGGTAATAAAACATATGTGGCTTCATTCCAAAGTAGGAAATGGAAAAACACATCACAGGATATCCAAGCAGTTTATGGAATACATCTTCCTGAGTGTTATGTTATGGTATGTTATGTTAATCTATTTGTAAAGCGCAACGTATACCCGAAGGTGTCTTGGCGCTGATTCAGTATGCAACGATAAGCAGAAGGGAGGACCTACTGATTGAAAAGCCAGGTTTTCAAAAGTTTCCTGAACTGGGGTAGGGAAGGTGCTGACCTTAGATTGAGTGGAAGGAGATTCCAGGATGTGGCTGCTCGAACCGCAAAGCTGCTACCACCCCATTTAGATTTTTTTAATCTGATAGAATTTATTTTGAAGGAGCCTGCTGATCTTAGGTTTCTTGTTGGAATGTACCATGAAAAAGCTTTCTTCAGAAAGGAAGGTCCTGAATCGTGGAGGGCTTTGTATGTCAAACAGAGGGTCTTAAACTTGATTCTGTTTTTAACTTTCAACCAATGAAGATCTTTGAGAGCAGACGAGACAGAGTGGTGCCTAGGCAAGTCCAGTATAAGTATGGCTGCCGAATTTTGAAGAATTTGCAATTTGTTCAGGTATCGAGCTTGCAGGCCAATGTAGAGGCTGTTGCAGTAGTCGATCTTGGACAATACCAAGGTGGAAATAAATAATTTCCTGACTGAGATGGGCAGAAAGATTTTTTTTTTTTTAAGTATTCTCAAGGTATTATACGAAGAGGAGACCACTGTGTTAATTTGATTGCCTAGGAGTAAACGATCATCAATGATAACACCTAAGCTCTTGGCTTTACTTGTAGGAGTAGGGAGGCGACCCATGCCAACTGGCCAGCAAGGGGCAGACAAAAATTGGGATTATTGCCGAATAAGATCACCTCGGTTTTTCCAGCATTGAGCTTAAGGCGGTGTTTATTCATCCAGCCATCAATAAATTTCATGCAGTCGTGGATGCGAAGACCAGTGTGAATGGCATTGTTGGAGGCTGATAGCACAATTTGCGTATCATCTGCATAAGATGTGAGGGAGAAACCGAAGGATTCGACCAAAGGAGCCAGATCGGCAACGTATATATTAAAAAGAGTTGGGCTAAGAGAGGATCCCTGCGGCATGCCACAAGGCAGGCGGAAAGAACTTGAAAAGAAGGTATTAATGTTTATTATGTTTTCCCTGTTTGACAGGAAAGATGAGAGTAGTTTCAAGGCAACATTTTTTATACCTTTTGATTCCAGACAGTGGATTAACGTGGAATGATCCACCGTATCAAATGCCGCGGACAGGTCCATCAGAATTACGGCGGCTGACCCCCCCCCCTCATCCAGGATGAATTTAAGCTCATCTGTGGCCTTGATCAAGGCAGTCTCTGTACTATGTTCGGATCTAAATCCGAATTGAGTGGGATTCAAACAGTTAGAGTCTTTAATGAACTGATTCAATTGGATGTTTATCACTTTTTCGACTATTTTCGCAGGGAAGGGAAGTCTAGAAATAGGCCGATAGTTGGCAGGGTCTTGGCGTCCAAATTAGTTTTTTTCAATAGAGGCAAGATGGAGGCTCGCTTCCATTGGGATGGAAAGATGCCTGCTTTAAACATGTTATTAAACAGGTTTGAGAGATGCCATGCAATAATGTGGGGGACCAGCTTAATAACTGAGGGTGGACAAGGATCGTCCGGAGAACCTGACTTGGTGGTCAAGAGGAGATCTTTTATTTGCAACGCAGAGACAGGGGAGAATGATTCGAAATCAAAGGTGAACAAGTCATTATCGAAAATGGTGTTCACATTATCTTGACTGGTGCTTGGCGAAAGATTGCCACTAAGACCGAATGAGTTGAAAATTAGATCGATTTTTTCCTTGAAGTGCGATGCAATCTCATTGCACAAGGACTGGCTGACCCAATCCCTTTTATACTCTGGTTATTTGGTGAGTTTATTAATGACTTGATAGAGTTCTTTAGCTGAGTTTTTGGCAGATTCGATTTGTGATGAGAAGTAAGTTGCCTTTTCTGTAACCATTAGGGCTTTATATTTAGTTAATGAGAGTTTGTAAATTTCTCTCTCGTTGGAGTCATATTGGGCTCAAAGCAAACACAAGGAGATGATGGACGGAGTGCTGAAACTTTTCAAACACTCACCCCCAGTCACAGATCTGGGTTGAATCCATCATCATTCTTTAGCTCACTTTGCCAGCCCAGTTCAGACACAGCTATATGCAAATCAGTCTTGACCCTGTGCCTCATGGGAACAGTCCAGACCGAACTGCCAAGCCATGTCTTCCCTGGAGCGGAAACAAGCATCCTGGGACCGGTTTCGGACTAAGAGTCCTCATCAGCCAGGCTAGCTTAAATCCAGTGGCAAAGTGAGCAAGGGACCCACGTCTGGGCATACCCTGCCAACTTAGGGCGAACAAAGCAAACACAAGGAGATGATGGACGGAGTGCTGAAACTTTTCAAACACTCACCCCCAGTCACAGATCTGGGTTGAATCCATCATCATTCTTTAGCTCACTTTGCCACCCCAGTTCAGACACAGCTATATGCAAATCAGTCTTGACCCTGTGCCTCATGGGAACAGTCCAGACCGAACTGCCAAGCCATGTCTTCCCTGGAGCGGAAACAAGCATCCTGGGACCGGTTTCGGACTAGCAGTCCTCATCAGCCAAGCTAGCTTGAATCCAGTGGCAAAGTGAGCAAGGGACCGACGTCTGGGCATACCCTGCCAACTTAGGGCGAACAAAGCAAACACAAGGAGATGATGGACGGAGTGCTGAAACTTTTCAAACACTCACCCCCAGTCACAGATCTGGGTTGAATCCATCATCATTCTTTAGCTCACTTTGCCACCCCAGTTCAGACACAGCTATATGCAAATCAGTCTTGACCCTGTGCCTCATGGGAACAGTCCAGACCGAACTGCCAAGCCATGTCTTCCCTGGAGCGGAAACAAGCATCCTGGGACCGGTTTCGAACTAGCAGTCCTCATCAGCCAGGCTAGCTTGAATCCAGTGGCAAAGTGAGCAAGGGACCGACGTCTGGGCATACCCTGCCAACTTAGGGCGAACAAAGCAAACACAAGGAGATGATGGACGGAGTGCTGAAACTTTTCAAACACTCACCCCCAGTCACAGATCTGGGTTGAATCCATCATCATTCTTTAGCTCACTTTGCCACCCCAGTTCAGACACAGCTATATGCAAATCAGTCTTGACCCTGTGCCTCATGGGAACAGTCCAGACCGAACTGCCAAGCCATGTCTTCCCTGGAGCGGAAACAAGCATCCTGGGACCGGTTTCGGACTAGCAGTCCTCATCAGCCAGGCTAGCTTGAATCCAGTGGCAAAGTGAGCAAGGGACCCACGACTGGGCATACCCTGCCAACTTAGGGCGAACAAAGCAAACACAAGGAGATGATGGACGGAGTGCTGAAACTTTTCAAACACTCACCCCCAGTCACAGATCTGGGTTGAATCCATCATCATTCTTTAGCTCACTTTGCCACTTTGCCACCCCAGTTCAGACACAGCTATATGCAAATCAGTCTTGACCCTGTGCCTCATGGGAACAGTCCAGACCGAACTGCCAAGCCATGTCTTCCCTGGAGCGGAAACAAGCATACTGGGCTCTCCATTTCCTCTCTTGGGCCTCTGAGAGCCAGGGGGCAGATGGACGGGTCGTACTTAGGCCACCTTTTTTTGTCAGGACTAATTGAGAAAAAGCAGAGTTAAGCCAGGAAGAATAAGTCTCAGCTGCGAGTTCAGGATTGTCCACTACCGGGGGGCTCCAAATGCTCAGTAGCTGCTCTAGTTGATTTTGATCAACTTTTGCCCAGGATCTGTACTGGGCAGCTGCAGACCTCTTATTTGGGACTGTGTTAGCTGTAGGGCAATTAATCTTAAAGAAGATGGCTGAGTGGTCGGACCAGACCAAAGGAAGCACTTTAAGACTAAAGATATTATTATTCGAGAACAGCGCATCAAGCGTGTGACTCCCACGGTGGGTGGGATTGGTACTAAGAAGTTTAAGGTCAAAGGCATCCATGATTTCAATTAATGAGGCCGTATCCTTGTCTTCAATTTGTTCTAGGTGAAAGTTAAAATCCCAGAGGACAGTAAAATTGGCATTGCAGATATCTGCCTCTAGAGACGCACTGATGGAGTTTAAAAAGCCGGTTTTAGGACCGGGGGAGGGGGGGGCGACAAATGAGAGAGCCTCGGAAGGTGTAGTTATTAGTGTGCCCAAGATTGAAAAACAGTGCTTCACAGTCCTCAGACTGCATAGTAGTGAATTTGGCCCTAAATTTATCCCGGTAGATGACCACCAATCCCCCTCCTCTTTTAGTTGGACGGTCTTACCTATGCAGCAGGTACCTGGATGGCGTGGCTGTGATAAGTTCTGGCGTCGAAGTATTAATAGCCCAAGTTTCCGAGATAAATAAGATGTCAGATTTGTGAGACTCCATGAGATCTGCTACTTCAAGTCCATGTTTTACTAGCGAACGAGCATTTATTAAGGAGCAGATTATACCCGTAGTATCCTGTTTTCCAGGTGATTCCTGACTGGAACCACGTGAGCTGGCCAAGGCGAAAGAGCCAGGAAGAAGGAAGCCACAGGAAGAGCAAAGTCCCTTCGAACCCTGACAGAGAGCTAGCATTTTAAAACAATTGCAATTAAGAACCTGTGTATTTAAATCATGAAGTTCCTTACTAGAGAAAGAAATTCCAGTCCTGGAATTTAAGGCCAAACTGGCAGGGGGTCTGGCGCTAGGCGCAGTCCAGGCACGGACGGGCGCAGACGGGCTTGCCTTTGGCACGCCAGCCGCGCGCCCCCTCTGCGCGCCCGCTGCGTACGTCCGCTGCGCGTCTACCCACACATGCTGCTTATGTAGTCAGCTGTAGAGTCCCTGTCGGAAGTTGGTGCGGTCAGGGGGAGGAGCTGCGTCCCTCCGCTCAATCGGCAGAAACTGCTGCGGCGGACCGGGGACTGGGAGACAATCAGGCAACGAAGAGCAGAAAGCGGAAAGTGCAAAGTGCAACAGGTAGCCCTTTTTTAAAACCAAAGCGACGTTTAAAACAAATAGCAATTAAAAAGTATAGCTTTCAAAATAGCCCTTTGCGCGCTGCTTACTGAATGCTCATGTGTTCATGGAATACATCTTTCTGAGTGGTGAACAGACAGCAATACAGTTTGCGTGATTGTGCACTGTGGGGTGGGAACCTCCCAAACTTTAAGGAAGTCTCTATTGGTATGCGAATGAATAAATCCTGCAAATTTTCAATGATAAGAAGAAAGTAAATTGTTCTGTCTAGGGACCCCTTGGTGCTAAATCTCTGCCCATTCGGATCAGCAGATAATCTGGATATTGAATTTGTTCCTCCCAATAACCAAGCATCATCACACATCATTGAGTAGTTTTCTTTTATGTGTAACCCCATTGAGAAATCTCCATGTAAGACTACAGTTTATTTCCACCATCTCTCAACTATAATATTGTGAGGTAAACCCTTGCTTCCCGTTACTTGCCCTTGGATTATGTTATCATCTGAACTGAAGAACCTGAACCTTTAAACCCCTTAGACCCTACTGGTCTTGTTGGTGACATGAAGAACTGGAACAATCAACTGGACTTGCTGAAACACCAAACTTTTTGACTGTGCATGGACCCTGTTTTCCCCAGTTACAATGTCTAATCAGCATGCTGGTATGTTTCATATTCTGTATTTATATTTATTTTTCCTCCTTGTTTTACAGGTTTTTTTGTACATGCTTCAATTTGCTTGCCAAAGGCTTATCAGGCGAAAATAAATTTGACTGAATTTATATATCCAAACAATTATTACACAGACTTCAGTACAGACTGGAAGGTGACCAGAGTAATTATTAGTGGCTGAGATTAATTTAAGTATTCCAAGATGTACTTTTTTAAGTGCAACAGTATGCCCCTAAGTTGGTCCTGTGTACACTGTGCTATAGGACTCAAGTTGTACCCCACCGAACTGGTCTAGGGTTGCTTGTATTCCCAATTCAAGGGGATCTCGTCTTTCTCAGTTTGGGATTTAAGGCAAAGCCCTCAGTCTACTAAGCTCCTTTCTAACTGAAAGGACCCAGTCTGTTAGATTTGAACAGCTCACTTCCAAGCCCTTCTCTTCATCCTGTGGGGTGACATAGGGCTCGTCACTTAGTCCTTCCTTATTTAATTTGTATGTCTCACCTTTAGCCAAGCTTTTTCAGTCCTATGGTGTTAGCCTATTATCCTACGAGGATGATACTCAGATCATTGTAATGGTGACAGATGATGTCTATTCAGTTGCCCAGAATTTTAAGTACTGTATGCTGGCTATCAGTAATTGGGTGAAGGACATTTTTTTTAAACTAAATGCTGACAAAATATAGGTCCTCGTTTTTGGACGCCACCATTTTATTTGGTCTAACAACTGGTGGCTCCCTGCTTTGGTCCTGCCTTTTGTTCCAGCCAAGTTGGCTAAAAACTTGGGGGTCATGTTTGATGAAAATCTTGCTTTTGATACCCAAGTAAACCGGACAGTTTCTTCCTGTTTCAACATTATTCGTTCACTAAAGAAAAGTTTCCCTTCATCTGAGAGGCTGCTCGGAAAACTGTAATTGTTGCACTGATCTATTCAAGACTGGACTAATTAATTCATTATCTCCTAACATGACTCAAGGTTCTCTAACCATATTGAAAACTGTACAAAATGTAGCCGATCAACTTATTCTGGACATCCCTCATATTGATCCATTTCTGAGGAGCTTGAAAAATTGCACTTGCTCCCAGTAAGGAAGAGAACTGCTTTTAAGGTCCTGTGCACTGCTCACTGAGTTTTACACATTCAGGGCCCTCAATTATTTAGGTCTAAGTTTCTTTTTTTTTTCTTCTTTTTTTAGTCCTCATCTCACCATTCAGCGTCTGCAATTTTGGCAAGAAGCCATCCTTCCAACCTGGGCGCCCCGCGGCTACTGCAACTGCATTGGTTTTAGGCGTAACCAGGCCAGCTTCTTTGTTTAAACCTTGGTGTAATCATAGGACCCGGGGGCAATCAACCAGTCTCAACTCTCTTCCCCAAGATATAAAATGCGACCAAATATTAATGCTGTTATCCTTTAAATTCCCCTGATCTAGATGTGCCAAAGCAAATGCAGCTTTCAGCCAATCTTCATATAGTGGAGGCCGCGGGTCTTTCCAGAGTTTACATATTTCCCTTGGGGCAATGAAAATTAAATATAACAGCAGGCCTCTTTGTAATGCTTCCATTTCTAACGATAATGGCATTACTCCTAGTCCTACTCCCTCGCCTTCCTTCATCACTAATGAGGCCCCGCCTCCCACTCAGACCCACCCCCAGCATAAAAACTCTGCCCGTCCCCACCTCCACCTGTACGTAAACAAGCCGAGCTAGCACTCAGTTGAACCGCACCGGGAGGGAGGGAGGGTCCTCGAAGGAAGGCGAGGGAGTAGGACTAGGAGTAATGCCATTATCGTTAGAAATGGAAGCATTACCTCCCGTCCCTCCCTCGCCTTCCTTCATCACTAATGAGGACATAGCAAGCAGAAGAAAACAGAGACGGACAACTGAGTGATAAAGAAACACCAAAATGTAATACAGTGCCCCAAACACAGCAGATCAACATCCCTGGTCCCGCATAGAGGACAAAACCCTGTGGCCCAGAACATTATCCAAACGCTCCAGACTCGCAATTCGATAGTGACGGACAAAAGTAGAGGGAGAAGACCAGGTCGCCGCCCTACAGATTTCCACCACCGAAGCCCCTGCAACTCAGCCACCGTAGCTGCCATACTGCGAGTGGAACGCCCCTGAACCCCCACAGGAGGAGCCACCCCTTAAGATGGTAAGCCATCAAAACCGTGGACCGAATCCAACGACTCAAAGTAGCCGTGGAAGGCTTAACACCCTTCCTAGCTGGACCGAAGTTAACAAACAAAGAGTCCCCCACCCGGAAGGACTCCACAACCTGCAGGTACCACAGCAAAGCCCGACGGACATCCAAACAATGCAAGCGACAATCCTCAGCCGAGGAAGGAGCAGGACAGAACTCAGGCAAAATCACCTCCTGACTGAGGTGAAAAGCCGAATTGACTTTAGGGACAAAGGACGGAACCGGAACCAGAACCACCCGATCCGAAAAGACCTTACAGAAGGGAAACTTACAAGACAAGGCCCCCAACTCCCCCAAGCGCCGCGCCGAGGTGATAGCGACCAAAAAACAAGCCTTAAAAGTCAAGAGACGCAACCGAAGACCCTCAAGGGGCTCAAAGGGAGGACCAGACAGGACATCCAACACCAAATGCAAATCCCACGAAGGGAAGGACCGAACAGGGCGGGGAAACAAATTCAACAGACCCTGAAAAAAATGCGGCATCAGAGCCCCCTCATCCTGCAAATTACGCCAGGAGCCCCGAAAAGCCTGAACAGCCGCCCACTGCACCCGCAGAGAAGCCACCGACAACCCCAGAAGAGCCCCATCCTGCAGGAACTGCATCACCACAAAGAGGTCAGCAACCGTGGGATCAACACCCTTGCCAGCACACCAGGCCGAAAAGACCCGCCAATGCCTAGCATAGGAAAGCAGAGTAGAGGATCTATGGGAAGCCTGCAAAGTAACAGCCAAAGGGGCAGGAACCCCCAACCCAGCTAAGCCCTGCTGCTCAACCGCCAGGCCGTCAGGTGCAACCTCCGCAGAGAATCCAGAGGAAGGGCCGGAAACTCCAAAGGGGACGGAACCAGTGGAAGGACCCACTCCCGGTCGCAACACAGCCCGGACAGGTGAGGAAACCAATTCGCCCGCGTCCAACAGGGAGCCACCAACAACACCTGAGCACAGTCCCTGCGGACCCGCACCAGAAAGGAGCGGAGCAGCGGAAAGGGGGGGAAGGCATACAGCAGACCCCGAGGCCAAGGACAGGTCAAGCCGTCGACCCCCAGAGACCCGGGACACCTGCCCAGAGAACAGAACCGGACCACTTTGGCATTCCCCGGATCCGCAAACAGGTCCACCACAGGGAGGCCCCAACGACTCACCAACTGGACGAACACACCGGGAAGGAGAGAGAAATCCCGAGATGACGGAATCTCCCTGCTCAACAGATCCGCTCTCACATTGTCCACCCCCCGAATGTAGAGAGCCGACAGACCCAGCACCCAGACCTGAGCCCACTGAAAGATTACGCTGGCAATCAAGTTCAAGGACCGGGACCGGGTCCCCCCCTGACGGTTGACATAGGACTTCGCCACCAGATTGTCCGTCTGAATCAACACCCAACGACCTTGCAGAGAGTCCTGAAAGTGCACCAGGGCAAGCCAAATCGCCCTCAACTCCCGCCAGTTGGAGGACCTCCGTGAGTGTAGAAGGGACCAGCACCCCTGAACCTGATCCGACCCCAGCCAAGCACCCCATCCGGACAGGCTGGCGTCCGTAGTCACCACAAGCGGAGCTGGAGGAGCCACCGAAACCCCGGCCAGAAGGTGACGCCGGCAGAGCCACCAGGAGAGCTCCCCCCGGATCCGGTCCGACATGGGCAGCAGGGACAGGAGACTCTGAGACCCCGGAGACCAACCCAACAGGATCCAGTTGGCCAGGCGGAGGAGATGAAAATGAGCCCAAGGAACCAGAAACACCACGGAAGCCATGTGCCCCTGCACCCGCAGCCACTGGACCGCCGGAGAAGCCGCCCGGGACATCAAGGCCCGAACCTGGGACTGAAGAGAAAGCAAGCGCTTATCGGACAAGGTAACAAGGCCGAGCAAAGTCTGAAAACGAGCCCCGATGAACACCATGTCTTGAGAGGGGACCAAAGAAGACTTTCCCCAGTTCACCAAGAACCCGTGCCCCTGAAGAACCTCCAAGGTCCTCCCGAAGTGAGCGATCAAAAGAGACTCCCCCGCAGCATGCAGCAAGAGGTCGTCCAGATAAGGATGAATGAAAACCCCCTCTGCATGAAGGAGAGCCATGAGAGGCGCCAGGACCTTCGTGAAAACCCTGGGCGCGGACCTGAGGACGAAGGGAAGCACGCAAAACTGAAAATGGGCGTCTCCCACAGCGAACCTCAGGAAACGCTGAGAAGAAGCGGCCACAGGGATGTGGAGATAGGCGTCCTCGAGATCCACGGAAGCCAGGAAGTCGCCAGGTTGAACCAGAGGAATGATGGCCTGAAGGGTCAACATGCGGAAGTGAACGGGCCGAACCAGGAGTTGACCCACTTGAGATCCAGGACAGGCCGAAAGCCGCCGGTCACCTTCCGCACCAGAAACAGAATGGAGTAGGTCCCCGTCCCTATCTCCGCGACAGGAACCCGTCAGATGGCATTTTTGGCAAGCAAACAGGACACCCCGTCCAGCAGAGCCACCCTGCGGGGACCGGAGACAGGCACCGGAGTCAGCCGAACCCCCGAATCCGGCGGAACCAGCACAAAGTCGATCACGTACCCATGACCCACAGTGCTCAGGACCCAGCCATCCGGAACGTCCTGCTGCCACCGAGGAAGAAAATGCCGAAGACGGCCACCCACCGGCAGGGAACCGGCCAGACAGTAGTTGTCAGGGACCCTTCTTGGCAGGGCCTTTAGGCGCGGAGGCAGCGTGCTTGGGAGAAAAACGGGGCTGAAAACGCCGCCTGCGAAAAGACTGACGAGAATCACGCTTAGGGGAAGAACGAGGGCCCTATTCCAAGGCCTGCCAGATGGAGCCGAACCGCCCTTATAGGGCAAGGCATGCTTCCGCTCCTTGAAAGCCTTCGAAATCAGGGCAGGCAATTGTTCCCCAAACAGAGCCAGTCCATCAAAAGGCAACTTCAACAGAGCCGCCTTCTCACCAGGATCAGCCTTCCAGGATCGGAGCCAGAGGGAACGACGCGCCGCCACCAAAGCTCCAGTGGACATAGCGGAAGACTTGATCACGTCAGATGAAATGTCCGCCAGCAGCCGAGCCTGCTGCTCCATAGCAGCCAGGAGGTCAGAGCATTCAGACCCCTCCTGAACCGCGGCAGCCAACTTTTCGAAATCCTGCACCAGAGACTGCGCCGAGTAGGCAGAGAAAAGGCTAGCCCGCAGCGCCAGGTTCCCAGCAGCAAAGGAGCGTTAAAGGCCAGAGTCCACCTTCCTATCAGTAGCATCCGCCGGGGTACAATCCTCAGGCAGAATCGCAGTCTTGCCAATCAGAGTGGCCAGGATAGAGTCCAGTTCCAAACTGTGAGGTAAGGGATCCTCCCCCTCCAAAAGGTAAAGCTTCTGAAGGAAGCGAGGGACCTGCAACTTATCGATCTCACGCCACTCCCTCAACACCATGTCCTTGACCGGACCCTGAAAGGGCATGCCCAACTTGGAGGGAGACGCATACTGAGGGAAAAGACTCCCACCCGTCTCCCCCAACTGGAACGGAGGGAACCCCAAATTGTCCCGCACGTGAGCCAGAACATCCCACCTCTCCTCCCTGGAGATATATTTACCCCCAGAGGAGGTAGAAGGACCCTCTTCGTCCGACAGGGAAACAGCCCCAGCAGGATCCAGCGAGCGAGGACGCAAAGGAGCAGCAGGCACCGGACGAGCCAAGAGAGCCTTAGCCACAGCAGCCTCAATCATGCCCTGCACATCATCCTTGGACATGAGAGGCACATCACCCCCAGAAAGGCCCCGACCCCGAGGGCGCTTGGGGGGAACAGGAGAACCATCAGGAGAGGAAGAAGAGGAAGAAGAAACCAGGTTGTTCCTCTTGAACACCCTTTGCGACCCATGGCAGCAGAGGAATGGAGAAGCAACTCCCCGACACCTAAATGTAGAGAAAAACCCACCAGGAACCCTCCAATGAAAGCCCAGGCCAGGAAACAGCCAAAAACAGGAAAAAACCACAAAAACGCCATCTAAAATAAAAGACCGGGCACAAACCCGCCCTACCAGGTCTCCCAGAAGAGTGCAGTCCGAGAGGAGGCAGCCAAGACAGCCCGACCCGGAAACACAGCCCCAGCCACAGGAGGACCGCCAAACAACGCAGCAGCTTCCTGAGCCACCGCTCCGCCCCCATCCACGAGGGAGACGAGGAGAGGAGGCATCGCCAGGAGAACTCCGTCGAGGGCACCGCCGGCGCAGAGAACCAACTCGAAGACTCCCCGGCACCGCCACAGGGAGGAACTGAAGGTAAGTCTCACTAGGGAGACAGAAAAAAACAGGTGGAGGTGGGGGCGGGCAGAGTTTTTATGCTGGGGGTGGGTCTGGGTGGGAGGCGGGGCCTCATTAGTGATGAAGGAAGGCGAGGGAGGGATGGGAGGTAATGGCCGTAAAAGGTTCATGGAGTCATTATCAATGCCAACAATCTCTATAGTGAGATTCACATTAATCTTGACTTTAAAAATGCCGCCTAAAACATGCTCCACATTTCCAGAAAGTACTTAATTTAGAACACTCAAAAAATATATGAATATCATCTGCTTTAGGAAAATCACATCTTGGACATTTAGAAGAGGGTAGGGGGCAAATTTAGCTATCTTCACAGGGGTATAATATAATCTATTAATAACAAAGAAATGATTCTTTTTAAAGATGCCGGTTTAACAAACTTATATAAAATTTGCAATGATAAATCAAATAAGTCTTCAGAGCTACAGTCTAGGGGGGACTGGTTCCAGGCCGCATATTGTGGAGGATATTCCGCATCATCTGCATCTAGAAGTTTCTTATACCAATATGCGATTTAGGTCTAAGTTTCAGTGTTACCACCTTACTAGGCTTTTGCAGTTGCCGCAGAGCAGACGGTTGGTAGTACCTAGATTTCATAGGGCAAGATGTGGAGGCAGGTCCTTTATTCATGCACCAGCTAACGGAATCCACTTCCTCGACATATCTAAGAATTAGATAACCATCTCTTATTTAGGAAAAACCTAAAAACATGGCTCTTCTCCTCTTAATGATTTACTCTGGTCACACTGGTATTTACGTCTTCATGTTCTTTAGTTGGTAGGTTTTGGATTTTTAGTGCTTTGACACCTTAGAATATTTGTGCACTCAGTATATTTTATTTTATTTCATTTAATCTGGCCTGGTAGTTCTCTCTAGATTGTTGATTTGCATATAGCTGGTTCCTGTCTGAGCTGGCATGGGGGACAAAAGACATGATGGATGGGAATAAGGACTGAGACTTACCAGTGCTAAGATTAAATCAAGAATTCCACCTTTCTCTTTTTTGTTTAAATTCTGATACGTCTACCATCTGTGAAAGTGTGCACAGGAGACATTGTGATCTCTTGACAGATATTAAGAATCTACCCAGGTGGGTTTTGTGGTATCACTAATGCATTTAGCATGGCAGGCTTGTTTCTATACACTGCCTCTTGGTAGCTCCTCCAGTGCTTCTTGCAACCAAACTTTTCATTACCATACATTGATGTGCCCTATCTCCCTACTGTGCTATATATGAAGCCTCCCTTATATTTTCCTAATGTGAATGGGACAAGCTTGTCAGTGGTTGATATATGCCAGTAAATATCTTTGATCAGTATTGTGAATAGGATGGCAGGTTGATGGGGTGGGATGGGTGTCTGAAGTGATCATACTGAACGTTGCTTCAAATCCTTAAGCACTGCCATTTTAACATGTCTGAATGTGAAGCGTTCTGATGGATGACTTTTAAGAAGTGGGCGGGGGAGGGAGTATGAAAAAGTGGTGTTATCAGGATTGTCGGCGAGCTTACACTATGGAGGTTTCTATATGTATATTAGGTCGATATGAACAGCTGTGTGCGATGGACCTACACTACTTGACCGAAACTGAAAAGCAGCTCTATTTTAGGGCATTTATTACATGTGCTCATCCAGGCTATCAGAGAGATCTGTGGTCACAGGTTTCAAAACTTTTCATCCATCTAAAGCTGATAAAGTGAGTACCATTAAAATGGGTCTTAGATACTGCACTTACAAATGGCAAAACCTGAGGTATTAGGAAATAAGTAAACAGCTGTTACTAATATTATCATGTCTGGTATTTGTTCTCACTCTAGTATGTCGACCCAAGAGCTGGCATGGCCCAACACCAGGATTTTCGTCACAACATCGTAAAAGATAGGTCTCAGGATTCATCCGGCAATAAAGATTTATATCTCGGATGACAGTATATAACTGAAGCAATGAATTAACTGTTTGGGTTGATGAAAGTGTATGACTCCTCGACCTTCTATTCCATCGAAAGATAGAACAGTGGGCCACAGAGTTACATACAAATTTGGTCAGCGGTATTGACAAGGTTTTCCCAAACTCCTCTCTTGTTCCTAAGGATAATTTAGAATTCTGCTTGAATGAGGTTGTTGAAAGTGATGCTTGAGTTATTACTGAACCATGGGCCTGATGTTCTAAGAGACATGGTGAAAAAAGTGGTCACTGATTGCACATCGGCTATTTGCGACCTGTCTCTGATTTTGCAATGCAACCTATGTACGATTAGGTCGTATCGCAAAATCTCCAGTCACACGAGTCGCAGAATGACCTGCGTAATGAATACTAATTAGGCAGGTTGCTATTTCCGACTCCCTGTGATTGGCTACAAACATAGGATGGTGGCCCTTAAGGAACAGCAGACCACCGTCCCTGTATTTGCAATCACAAATGTTTTTTTTTTTTTTGAAGCAGCATGTCTGCCTTAATTGAACCAATGCTGTTTTTTTAATTAAAAAAATGCTTCCAGTTTGGGAAAACATCAAGGAGAGCAGGCTGTGGCCCCCTGAATCACTGCACCAACTCCCCCCCCCGTGCGAATCAGTTACCACCTCATTACAGGTACCAGTAACTAATCAATGATTTGCAACCGTAATCCATTAAGACACACCATCGCGACTCGCAGTTTGGAGGGGAAGCCCCTTTCACACATCCTCTTAATGGACTGGATCGCAAAACACATTTAGTACATGGAAAAAAAGCCTTTTCTAGGTCACAAATATTGGTATTTCACAAATTGTAGGGTCTGTGACCACAAAAGGGCTTTGCACATTGGACCCATAGTTCTATTTTCACAACAATAAGTCAGTTTACTTCTGATAACAGATTGCAAGTGCCCAGAGCAAGCTTTTAGGCCGAATGGGAGTTGATGAGGGGCATTGCTATGCGAGGGCACATATCTCTGAAGGGTTCACTTTGCGCGTTGCTCTGGGAGTTGTTTGGGCAGTCCCAGCCATGCGAACAGTGCTACACTTAAGAATCTTAGAAGCAAATAAAAGGGATTTGCTCTGATTCTTCACCATCTAACAGAACAGAGACTTTAATGTTGCAGTGTTCAGTGGGTAGATTGCTTAAATGTGCAGTGGTTTACCATGGATACTTGCTCTGTTTATATTTTGGGTCTCTTAGCTTTCGGAGATTGTTTAAATGCAAACATCACACAGCAGCGAGCCTGCATTTCACCACTTCTGCAGCTGTCCCTTCAATAGAGGAGCCGGCTAAACAAATCCCACATGCAAAGCAGCCCCCTGTTTTGTCTTGTCTCTCCCCCGCCCGGTGCCTGGCTGCCTGGCAGTTCCCCAGGAATTCCTCACAATAGATTAGAGCGGTCAGTGATGGATAACGCGGGGGCAAAGGGCATTCTGGGAGCACCCAAAGGCTCTGACCTCATCGATTGCAGAACTCTTTAGCTCACTTCCGTGGTAAAGGTTCCAGTTATACCCGTTTGGGGGCAGTGGAGGCGAGGCGAGGCCTCAGCTGTTATTTATGACTATATATGCACGTTGAAGGTTCTTTACGGGAGGAATGCACTTTGGAAAGTTTACCTTGCAATTCTATAATCCACCTATTGCCTGTTGGTTCCAGTTTGTTTTGTGGCATCACTCAACTATGACCTTCGTATGAATAGCTATTTGGCCCGCTGATTTAAAGGCGATGTGGCGTAACAACCAGAGGTGCCGACTGTGGAGCTAGAGACTCAGGTTCGAGTCTCGGCGTGGACTCAGGATTCTGTGATTCTGGCCAAATCACTTACTGGCACATGCATCAAGGAAGGCTTTTGCGATTCCTTAATTGCGATTATTAAGGAATCGCAATTAAGGAATCGCAAAAGCCTATGCATGTAGGAATCGCTATAAAAATAGCGATTCCTAAACATTCCTTAATTGCGACTCGCAAATTGCGACTCGCAATTAAGGAATGCCTTCCTATTCATTCCTATGGGCCGACAGGCCCATAGGAATGAATGGGAGATTGCATGCACAATTTGCGAGTACCAGTAGGTACTCGCAAATTGCTCATGCAATTTCAAGGGTGCAAGGGTGTCAAAATGGCACCCTGTTGCACCCCTGAAATTGTGATGTGCACCCATGTTGCGCACACACATGCCCCAAGGGCATGTGTGTGTGTAACCTAAAACTTTAAAAAATGCATTTTAGTGCATTTTTCAAAGTTTTGCAAATTACAGACAAGTTTGATTTGTCTGTAATTTGCGGTCCCAAATAGCTGAAATCGCTATTTGAAAGTGCTTCTAGCATTGCATTTAAGGAATCGCAAATTGCGATTCCTTAAATGCAATTACAATTAGGAATTCGCAAATAATTGCGAATTCTTAAATTGCGCATAGGAAACTACTTTCATGCATCTCCAAAGGCCAATTTGCGATCGCAAACGGCCGATTTTTGCGAATCGCACCGTTTGCGATCGCAAAAACCTTTGATGCATGTGCCCCTTAATCTCCGCGTGACTACCACACATACATGTATCTTTGTGTAATGAAACTAGTGCTCATGTAAAGCGCTCCAATACCTTCGGGTCGAGTTCGCGCTATATAAAAGTGAAAAAATCCGACCATACTCCAGACAATATATTTTTTCTGAGATATCTAGAAAATGTTTTTGTTTTACTGGATTGCTGGGTTAAAAAAGGAACTTCTCCCAATGGAAAAAAAAAATAATAATTGGTCAAGTATTATTCTACCATCAGCAGATCCCGCCCACAAACACTTTTCACACGGAAATCAAATGTAGGTGGAAAAAACTTAAATTATAATTCTAAAATGTTAGGATTTGCAGAATTTTATAAGCATAAATAGCACTGTCATTGGATATAAAGCTGGCAATATAGTGGATTTTCATAGTCACTGGGGTTTGGATAGAAACCTAAGGTTTCAAGAGGAGATGTAGGGGAATGGCCATTGAAAAAGTATTCTCAATCATTTCCAGTGGAGATTTAGACTCCTTTTAGACATCTACACCGGCTCCCCTAAAAAGGTTGAACTAAGACACTAAGGGGCACATGCATCAAGGTAGGCTTTTGCGATTCCTTAATTGCGATTTTTAAGGAATCGCAATTAAGGAATCGCAAAAGCCTATGCATGTAGGAATCGCTATAAAAATAGCGATTCCTAAACATTCCTTAATTGCGACTCGCTAATTGCGAGTCGCAATTAAGGAATACCTCCCATTAATTCCTATGGGCCTAGAGGCCCATAGGAATGAATGGGAAGACATTCTCAATTAGCGATTCGCAATTAGAGAATCGCAAATTGAGAATGCAATTTCAAGGGTGCCAGGGTGTCAAAATGACACCCTGTTGCACCCCTGAAATTGTGATGTGCACCCATGTTGCGCACACACATGCCCCAAGGGCATGTGTGTGTGTAACCTAAAACTTAAAAAATGCATTTTAGAGCATTTTTCGAAGGTTTTGCAAATTACAGACAAGTTTGATTTGTCTGTAATTTGCGGTCCCAAATAGCGAAATCGCTATTTGAAAGTGCTTCTAGCATTGCATTTAAGGAATCGCAAATTGCGATTCCTTAAATGCAATCACAATTTAGAATTCGCAATTAATTGCGAATTCTTAAATTGCGCATAGGAAACTACTTTCATGCATCTCCAAAGGCCAATTTGCGATCGCAAACGGCCGATTTTTGCGATTCGCACCGTTTGCGATCGCAAAAACCTTTGATGCATGTGCCCCTAAATGAGGAGAAAAAATTCTTCCAAACACCGTAATATTTTTGGGAGCAGGAAGAAAAAACAAGCTTTAGCAAAGTCAAAAGGTCTAGCATTGGCTGTCAGCCTTTTGGCTTTGTCAATGCTTGCTTTTTTTGTCATATTTTTTGCAAAACTTGATTGTTGGAGAAGCTGCTGGGCCCTCATCAATCTAAAGATAAAAATATTGTCTGAGAGCAAAAAATACTTTTTGGTCAGAAAAATCCTACTTTGCTATAGTAGTGCATCACACTATATGCTGTAGAAGGGTGGAAGAAAAAGTGAATGATTCAATAACATACTAGTGGATGGAGAGGGCAAGCTAAAAGCCCCTATAAGTGAGTATATTATATATATAATTTTAGTAAAATCAAAAGGTCTTGGCTAAAGCCAGACCTAAAAATGAAATATGTTTTATGTGAAAATGCACAATTGCCCCCACAATGACTCAGATTCTCCCCCAGTGAAACATTTTGCATAAATAAGTATGTAACAGGACCAACTATCATACACTTCTAGGACTTGCTCACTGGGATGTTTACGAATCGTAGAAAAGTCGACAATCAACTCAAACCCTAGGAGCAAACAGATGAGTGTTACTCCGTCTTTTCGCATAAGGATTCTGTATGTGGGATCCCCTGTTTCTGTTCCTTGCACCTGCTCTGTTCCTTCAGTCATTGGCACAGCAATCTGTCAGAAGTGTGCCTTAAAGATGGAAAATGATTGACTTACAATGGCAGTCCTCAACCACGTGACATGTGGGAAAGAAAGAGCTATGCAGATTTTCTATTCTTCCAGGGTGCCCCAAAACATGCCTTTGTGAAGCAGCTGAGAGCTACATAAAACTGAACTGTAATTCTCCTTCCCGCTGGGAAGGATGGCATGGGGCCAAGTAGGCTTTCTTGAATATGGTTTACATATTAATAGCAACATGTCTGCCAAATCTTGTGTGCTGCCAAGAGGAGAAAAGGAGATAGAAACAAGCATTGGCAAAGTCAAGAGGTCTGGCTTTGGCAAGCTGTGCAATGGTATTTTTTTTATTTTTTTTACTGCAAGCATATGCTATAAAAAAAAATCTATAGACTAAACATGCCCGCAATATGCATTAAAAATATAAAATGTAAAAAACATTTACTGATGTAGCCGATTTATAAGTGATTTTTGAAAAATAACAAGCCTTTCAGTTGGGCTATGCATTTTATTATTATTAATATTATTATTGAGTAGTACACGTTACAACGCAAACTTTTACAACGCATGCCTTTACAACGCGGTTTATACATCGCAACATCCATTACAACGCATGATTTTACAGTGCATGCCATCACAACGCATTTTTAGAAACTACACATACAACGCATTCCATTACAACGCATACCATTACAACGCATAATACTTTTAGGGCAACAGTAGTGTAAGTGTTGGATAGTGTAGGGGTAAAAATTACTATTCCCACTCCAGTGAGTGCAACAGTAGGGTAAGTGATGGATAGTGTAGGGGTAAAAATTACTAT
This sequence comes from Calotriton arnoldi, assembly GCA_963921515.1. Lineage (NCBI taxonomy): Eukaryota > Metazoa > Chordata > Amphibia > Caudata > Salamandridae > Calotriton > Calotriton arnoldi. Next base: position 1,421,336 of record CAWUFW010000480.1, read on the forward strand.
TCCCACTCCAGTGAGTGCAACAGTAGGGTAAGTGTTGGATAGTGTAGGGGTAAAAATTACTATTCCCACTCCAGTGAGTGCAACAGTAGGGTAAGTGTTGGATAGCGTAGGGGTAAAAATTACTATTCCCACTAAAGTAAGAGCAACAGTAGGGAAAGTGTTAGATAGCGTAAGGGTAAAAATTACTATTCCCACTCCAGTGAGTGCAACAGTAGGGAAAGTGTTGGATAGCGTAGGGGTAAAAATTACTATTCCCACTCTAGTGAGTGCAACAGTAGGGTAAATGTTGGATAGTGTAGGGGTAAAAATTATTATTTCCCATTACTTACCTTATAATGCGTTGTAATGGCATGCGTTGTAGTGGCATGCGTTGTAATGGCATGAGTTGTAGTGACATGCGTTGTAATGGCTGCGTTGTAATGGCATGCGATTTAAAGGATGTTGCGTTGTAATGACTGCGTTGTAAAGGTAGTGCGTTGTAATGACTGCATTGTAATGGTTGTTTCCCATTATTATTATTTATAATAATAATAATTATTATTATTATAAAAATAATATGTGTGAAGGAGACAAGAAAAAAACCATCAACTAGCCAACCAAAGCAGCTAAAATGTTATGCAAACACTTTATAACCTTTTAAGCCAGCTTTTCAATGGAGAGAAGGAAATTATTTTTTAGGCAGATGTGAACAAGGAGCACAGGCCTTGCGCAGTCACTTAAAATGAAGGAGCCAATGGTAATGTGGACTGACCCATTGCCACAAGCTTTATCTTGAGGTGGGCAGTATGCAAAACGTGAATGGCAATTTAGCAGACCAACGGATCACACTGATCAAAAGTTCCTTCATGTATGTATATTATGTATGCATTTTTGAGAAAACAATAACTGGTGAGACAGCTAAAGATTTTTCACAGGCCAGACCTAAAAATCTAAGAGCGGGGAGAAGACGTGAAAAATGAAAAAGCATCCAATTAGGAGAGAGACGAAAGAGCCTGAAATACCATTAGGGAAAGAAATAAAGAGGGTATAATGAAGAATAGAAAGAGCGAGACATGTAAGAGACAAAAAAGGAAGCGCAAATAAGAGTAAAAAGAGAAAAAATTGCGAATGATAACAGGTGTAAAATAAAGTAACTGATATCATTTTCATTTGATTGTAGCACAAGGACACTGTGCAAGTTCCCAGTATGAAGATGTGTATTCTTTGTACTTAGTCCTCTTTATCAACTGCACTCACTCTTCTGAATCAGAAGGGACAGTTTTGGTGTTTGAGTAGCTTTTCTCCCTTGACCCTTCAGTTTGCACAGCTCTGACAGCTGAGACCTATTTTCCTGCTCCAGCTGGCAGTCAGCATTGCATATCTCACGAACACTGTTTGCCAATTAAGAATGGGTCCCCTTCACCGGATACACTTGACCACTCCCCCATTCATCAGCATTGACCAGTGTGGCTGGAATCCAAGCTCCATCCGCAGTCCTCCTCCAGCCAGCCTGGCCTCCGGATAGGGTGCAGTGTATCAAGCACTTTGTGCGAAGATCTGAGAAAAGCACAGATGGTGTGCATGTACTGTGACATACAGTTTCGTGCTTCAAGGCATAAAAGGGTATAGATTTTGCATACATGATCTATGGAGTACCATTTTTTCCACCCAACTATGGTATGCGTGTCCTCCATCTTGTAGTCACCAAACTGCATTTATTATGTCTATTGCAACGATTTGTTTTTAATTCTGGTCTAGTTATTCTAGTTTCCACTGAAAGCACTCTAGCGTTTCCACCACTAGCCCATGCTCTTGGGACAGATGCACAATTTATACATCACAAAACAGACCACATGCTAATTTGTTGAGAAAAACAGTGTTAAGTTTCCTGATTCTTTTTAGCAATGCACAGGTTAACTTATGGGCACCCCGAGTGTTCAGCGCTGTTTAGGACTAAAAGCTAACACCCATCCTGAAACCAAACCAAAGTCACCGGGAATCACAGTAATTTCTAGTATTTCCAGTGCTTTCCAATTTGCATTGGCCCTGCAGCTCCAAGCAATTCTCGAGTTGCTGCACTTGTGGCAACAAGGAGCAAACCAAAGCCAACCTCCAGTTGTCAGGATACCAACTGTCCTTTGCTGGATAAGGGGATCACATTCGGGTTCTTCTCATGGGCCAATATTGTCTAAGGACATCAAGTTTGCAACCACATCTCCCATCTTTGGGGCAATTTTGCGATTCATGAGTTAGGATCCCCCAGTAACTCAGCTTTTGACGCTGGAAAACAAAACCCAGATTATTCCTTAATCATTGCAATATGTGCTGAGTTAGGGGTTTTTCTATCTGCTGCTGCCGAAAAAGAGGGAGAGCAGGAGTGTGAGCCCTCATAAACAGGGACGGCTCCTCTGTAATGGCGGAGGAGCGTAGCCCCACTGCCAGCAGATGATAAATAAAACGATAATAAAACATAGGTATTATCGTTTTATTTATTTCTGTCTGAGCTGCTTATGTCCGATGCAGATGTATTGGGAGGGGCGTGGCGGGCCTGGGCCACGGCAGGGAGGAGTACTGTGCACTTATAAGTGCATGTCAAACGGCCGGCCAAACAGACATTCACACTCATGTTTCTCCAACCTGGCTGTGGAACGGAGAAACGGCCCAGGCTCCCAGGCACTGTCTGAGCGGCAAACCAGGCCACTCAGACTAATCCTGGCATTGCTCTCATGCTAGAGAGCAGTGTCTGGATTGGGTGGTGAGGCTGTGCCTTCAGGCCCATCCACTTCCGGGACGAGAGGCGCAGGAGCAACGAGGCGGCCGGCAGCGGGAGCGGAGTGGCAAGCAAGTGAATTTTATAAATATTTTTATTTCCCAACCCCTCCTCTTCCCTCCCTCGACACCCCCGCGCTGCCTTACCGTTTTCGATTGGCGGCAGCCGCCACTGCTCATAGAGACCAAACATAACATCACCATGGGCTAAAGAGAATGATCTTGCTTTGGCCATGGCTAATCTCAGAAGCTAAATGATAACTGGGCAGGCGGGAAACAGTAAAGAGCTGTCTGCTCTAATGTCCACCTGAAGGTGATGTGACTATGCACTATTCATTAGAACAAGCGTGATTATGTGCCAGTTAAGGCCCACATTTTATTCGCCCTTCTGCCTACCTCCTGACAGTGCTGCCTTGTTGTGGGTGAGGGCCTGCCTGGGAGGTTTCTTGGACGCCATACCTCCCAGAGACACTGTAAAGGCAGGGCTAGAACTGCAACTGGGAAATGGTTTCTCCATGCTTTCTGGCATCACTCAGATTCATGTATCCTCATTGTGCAAGCAACTAGAGCTTGTCAGTTCCTTTTGACAAGAGACATGGAATACACAACAGTACATAGTTCCCTTGCCAGCCCACAATACCACACAGTAAATCCTGACCTGAGCAATAAAGCGTGGAGTCAGTTGAAGAACGGTTACGAAGCCAGGATTTGTGCAGTATCCAGCAAAATGTGGGTCATACACTATAACCAATGTCTCTATTAGTGGTGAATCTAGACTACAACAAAATACTGAGGGCTTGCTACCAAATCCACATGGGATGTGAGTGGTACAAAATGAAATATACAGGGTAATCAGAGGCTTGAGCAAAAAGGATAGTGCTAGTGATGTGCCTTGAGCGTACCACTGGTGCTGCTATATGTGAATATTAGGTTATGGATACTGGACTTCATTCACAAAGATATTCCCGTAGGTAGGTGCGACTCCCAATTTACTTGTGACTTTCCAGGAGTAAGCCACCTCGAAAAATGGTTTCCGATGCAGGACTGCTGCCTCTGGTTTGTTTATTTCATTTATTTATTTGTGTTTTTTTACAGCGCTGACATACCCGTCGGTATAAGACTGCTTTACATAGGATATAAGATTGCATACTTTTCGTCAATGAATGATCAACTGACATTGTAGGAGGGAGGATAACCGAATATAACAGCATATGACTAAACATTTGATGACTTAGCAGCGTGGATAAGAAGCATTCAAAATTAGTGACAAAGTGCAATTCCTGACCAAAAATGGGAGCGGATTTTCTGTTGTATAGCACTATATAATGTAGCACTCTGCCGAAAGGTTCATTGTGGTCCATCTAGTTGCATGGGAGATTTAGATCAGATTGAGAAGTGCTACTCAGACATCAGTCTGTCCATTATATCCTGAAGATCTGTTAGGATGGAATAGTTCTGATGGCAGATGGGATAGAATGTCGAAGTTTGGGTGCACTACCCGAGAAGGATTGTTGGATACGTCTAATTTTTCTAAAGAACAAGGGTGTATGCACTCTGTAAATTCTGTTGACACTCAAGATGGTCAATTTCTTGGCAAGTTAATTTGGGATGGTACAGTGTTGCTTTTGTGAATGATGCAGGCCAATTCAAGAGTGCTCCAGGGTTTTATTAGAAGCCAGTTCAGAGAGATCATTGTTGGAGTGATATCTGGCTGCCGGATGGACTGCTGCTTTCAATGAAGCAAGATGTAGTTTTGACATATCCGCCAGCAGGGATTTACTCTAGTCCAGTCTGGAAAAGATGAGAAATTGGACCATTTATTTGAGATCTTAGTTCCATTAGTAAGGAACTGATCCGGTATAATTTAGAACGGAGCTCCTTTAGCCAAGGTGTTTATATAAGGTTGGAGGTTGAGTTTCTTTCTGAGAATGCAGCCCAGGGACTTGATGCTCTTGATGATGGAAGGGCACCGGTGCAGGATTTTCAGAAAGTTCATTCATGACTGTGCTGGGGTCGAGATATTAAGGGAGATATAATTAGAAATTAAGTTTTCACTGGGAAAGTGTGAAGTGGTAACAAGACAGGCACGAGTGAATTTTTGCTGGATCTGTGCTAGGTAGGCAATGTCCTCAGAAAAGATAACTTTTAAGTACAACCAGGACGGACAGGCCGTAGTGGGCACCAGGCGTTTCCCCGGTGGGCCGGAATGGTGGGGGCCGGTTTTGGACCGGTGGGGGCCGTTTTTGTGCATTATCTACAGTTTAGAGCATCTCAGTTTGTATGCTACAGCATGGTCTGAAAAATGTTTGGTATTAGTTAAGAAGGTTGTTTTCCGCAACAAATTGTTCAAGTTGTTTCTCCGTGCAGCTTCCAAAGCTTTTGCTAGGATTGGTAGGTTTGCTACTGGTCAGGAACTGTTTGCTTTGTGTTCTTTCAACAGGGGAGTCACTTGATCAACCCTTAGGCAGTTTGGAATGAGACATTATGATAAATGATTAGTGAAGCATTTATCAGGGTAGCCCAGACTAGCACGAGGTAGTGATTTCTTTGGTGACTGTGGTCATGAATTGTGAGGAGGGTTGTAGAGTGTCAACCGATTTCTCAATTCTGGTAGTGTGATTTCTCTGAAATCAGACCATGAGGTCTTGGATTTCTGTATTATCTCTTCCTTCACATTGTTCATGGGAGACTGGGCAACAGAAAATTCAATTTGTCAATTTTCTCTTTTAAGAATAAGGTCAAACGTTCACAGTTTTCCTCAGTGGAGTTATTAGGAAAGAGATTTTGTTGATTGTTTAACTAGTTCAAAGAGTTTAAAAGCTCAATTCTTACCATATTCAATCTCATATTAAATAACTTAGGCTTTTGCCTCCAAAATAATTTTCTTGTAATTTTTCCCTCTGGGCAAAGTTTTTCATGGTTCACCAACAAGGGATTATATTGCCATGAACATTCTCTGCTGAAGAAGTACTAAACTAGCCTATGCCGCAGTCTCCACCAGACATACAGCCAGCTGACAAGGACTTGCCAATCGACTGCAGCGGACCAACCACGGAAGAAATATGGCAAGCCGTCAAACATCTGAAAAACGGGAAGGCAGTAGGACCTCACAACATTCCTGCAGAGGCTCTGAAGGCAGACATTGAAACATCATTAGACATGCCCTACCCCATGTTTTGAAGGATCTGGGAAGAGGAAAAGGTGCCATCAGACTGGAAGGAGGGATATCTCATGAATATCCCCAAGAAAGGTGACCTGAGTAACTGCGCAAACTACAGAAGGATAACCCTTCGATCAAACCCAGGCAAAGTGTTCAACAGAGTCATCCTGAAAAAAATGAAGGAACAAGTCGACGCTCAGTTTCGAGACCAGCAAGCTGGCTTCAGCAAAGATAGATCCTGCACAGACCAGATTGCAACACTCTGCATTTTCACTGAGCAGTCGATGGAATGGAACTCCCCCCTCCATGTCAACTTCATCGACTATGATAAGGCCTTCGACGGCGTGGACAGAGAGACCCTTTGTAAACTGCTCTGTCACTACGTTGTGCCAGATAAATTCGTAAGAATCATCAGGAACTCTTACGAGGGAATAACCAGCAAGATAGTCTGTGGATGGCAACTCACTGAAGCCTTCCAAGTAAGCACCGGAGTCTGCCAGGGTTGTTTGATCTTGGCTTTTCTCTTTCGACTGGCCATAGACTCGATCATGAAAACGTCCACAGCAAGGATAAGAAATGGGACCCAGTGGATACCTTGGACGCAGCTAGATGACCTAGACTTTGCAGATGACATGACCCTACAGTCCCATACCCAGCTGCAGATGCAAGAGAAGAACAACAATGTGGCAGCCAAATCAGCACAACTTGGCCTCAACACCCACAGAGGAAAAACCAAGATCCTGAAGGCTAACATGGCCAGCACAACTGCAGTCACTTGCAGACGATGCACTGGAAGAGGTTGAGGCCTTCACCTACCTGGGCAGTTTCATAGACAAACAAGGCAGCACAGACGCTGACGTCAAGGCAAGATTCGGCAAAGCAAGAGATGCCTTCATTCAGTTAAAGAAGATCTGGAGCTCCAAGCACCTAACGCTGCAAACCAAGATTAGGCTTTTTAACACCAATGTAAAATCGGTCCTTTTGTATGTAGCAGAAACTTGGAAGACAGCAGTGACCACCACCAACAAAATGTAGACCTTCATCTGAGGAAAATCCTCCAAATCTGGTGGCCAAACACCATCAGCAACAACAACTTATTGCAGCAGACTTTACATGAAGGAATCATGAAAAGACGCTGAGGCTGGATAGGTCACACCCTCCGCAAGTAAGCATCAAACACCACCAGGCAAGCCCTGCCCTTGAACCCACAATGGAAAAGAGGAAGGCCAAGAAACACCTGGCGCCAAGTCCTCAAGGCTGACTGTAAGGAGATGGGCTACACCTGGAGTCAGATTGAAAGAAAAACCCAGGACAGAGATGGCTGGAGAGTCTTGATTGATGGCCTATACTCAGGAGGGGTAGTAGGCATAAGTAAGTAAGTTGTTCTACCAATCACAGAGCTTTTTCGTCTTGGTTTAGTTGTTTCAAATGTCACATGGGTTTGGATTTCTGTCATTTTAGTTTTGGAAGTACAAACTCATTACTGATGGAGTTCATGGTTCTTCCGTTGATTTCAGTCATGCTGTGGACTACTAAGTTTGTTGGAATGCCTTACAAGGATGAAGATATTTTATCAAAGAGAGGTTTATGGTTGATGTTTTTGTATTCCCTTATCCACTGTTTAGGTTTCTTTTTTGGCCTCTGATGTGTGATTTATATGCATGAGGGAGAATGGTACCAGAAAGTGATCCAATCAGTTAACTTATATGGGGTGGTCTGCCTTGATTGGGTTTACATTCCGATTATGATGTCAAGAATGACACCTCTTTTATGGATAGATGTGGTAGTGTGTTGAGACAGCTCATTGCTGAGTAAGAAAGCAGATAATTGTGAGACGTGAGCGTCCCTTTGGTTACTCCTGTGTAAACTGAAGTCACTGAGAAAAATTTGTTTGGTTGAAGAATATTGTTTTTCCATAATAAGATCAAAAATGTTATAATGTAGCAGGTTTTTATTATAAAACATTTCTTCAGCTAGCATAAAGATGTATTGACATGATAACACTAGACTCACTCCCTAAGGCACCTTGCAACAAAGAAGCTTAATAAAAACAACAGACCAGACCATCGCACAGCAATCTAATACAAATTAAATGAACCCAACCACTAGCAAAGCAACGCAACAAATTAATAGTATTATGGGGTTTTTACATAACGTAAGATTTTGCAAATGCTCACCACCCTCTGATCACTTCACTCGTAAATGACAACAAAAGTGACTTGCTGTGCATTACTGAATCATGGCAGAACTTTATCAGAGTTGATCATTGACTTCCTAGTACAAGAAGGATTCAACATAATGAGAGCAGACAAACCTAATAATTCTGATCGTGGTCTAACCATCAGTTTTAGAAACTCAAATGCCAACAACGAACTACTCTGCTTTTAAATGCCTAAAAATGGCAAATTATTATCTACATCTAATACAACCTACTTGCACCTGATTTATCAACCATCAAAACGCACGACCAACTTCAATGAACAACTAACAGAACACATCACTCAATAACAAATGTTATCTCACTCGAACACTTATCTGGGTAATTTTAATGTAGATTGGGGAAATTAATAACTGAAATAATTTAGTGATGTACTCCATGAACTACTCAACTTTAAACAACTATCCAACCCACAGTGTACAGAAGGACGCCTAATAGACGTAGATATATAATCTCTGGAAAATGTTAGCTGCCATATACCAACTGAGGTACACTAGTCTGACAACTTTTTCAAATGCTTTCACATCAGCACCAAAATCACCTCATCACCGAAGTATTTAAAATCGGTGAACTTTGATTTACACAATGAAGACCATAAAGGAAGCCTCAATGAAAACTCTGCTGTCTCCAAAAATAAATGCTGTTGGCCCGAAAGATGACATTGATCAGCTAGTTGCTGATTACCAAACTGACACAGAAGAGTATGTTGATAAAGTGGCCCCAAAAGCACTGCAAAACATAAAACCTAAAACCCAGCCAACCCTGGTTCAAGGAAGATCTAGAGCTACAACGGAAGGCCTAAAACATAGATAAACAATTGAAACCTGTAATAGTGACTAACAGATGAGTGACAGATCAAAGTTGAAGAAAATAAGAGCAGAATAGAAACACACAATAAGAGCAGCGAATACTAGCTACATCCAAGAGCAGATACCAAAATCTAACAACTCAGCCAGCCAAGTGTTCAAATTCATTTGCAAGAATCTGGATGCAAAAGGCAAACAATCCATCTCATCAACAACAGAAAAATGGAATGAACAACTATTGTGTTTCTCCAACAAGCTTTCTAAAATCAGACAAAGTATAATTCCTATACAATCAACAACACCAGTGATCAAGCCCAAAGCACAAAAGACAGGAATCATTGGGCAAAAATTCTGCTGAAGACTTCCAAAAAATAATGAAGCAACTTCACCCAGCTGACTATTTCAGAAACCCAATCCAAACAAATACCATAAAAGTAAACACCTACTGGTTTGTTCCATGCTGGTGGGACATCATCATCACCTCCCTAAGTCTACGCAAATGTCTAAGCCAAATGAAAACTGGGCAAATAACAATCTTAAATAAATGCCAACCAAGAAGTCCTACCAAACTACAGACGGTAACCAATATTCCCTGGCTAGGGAAAATCATTGAGAAATGTGTGGCCTTGCAATTCAACAAATACTTTAATTACCAATGTCATTCTTGATGATCACCAGTCTAGTTTTAGAGAAGGTTTCAGCAAAGAGACAGTAACGCTGCAAGTACTCGACAATATCCACAGAATGCTGGATGAAGAAGTATCCTACCTGTTAGGTGAAATAGATTTATTGGTAGCGTTCAATCCAACAGATCATGAAATACTACTGAATGTTTTGCAACACATAATGGAATTTCACAAGAAAGTATACTCAATTGGTTTGCGTTCTTACTCACTAAAATGAGACAACTAGTAAAAACTAGAAAACATACTTCAGTAATAAAAGAAATTCCCCAAGAAGTGCATCAGGGTTACATAATACCCCAACATTATTCAGCTTACAAATGGAACTTCTAAGCCTGCACTTTGCAGACACAGGTGCCACAATAAGGTTTGCTTGCTTGATGGTCAATATGAAATTTACCTGGCTTCAATAATTTTTATGTACTGACATTTGCACACTCACTTTTATCGATTGTGTTTATTTTTAAGCACGTTTTTTGATCTATTTGTTTTAGTGGTCTAGGGGTATATTCTTTTTTGTTCACAGCACTTTGACCTACCAGTGGTCCAGTTGCACTCTCTCCAGTTCACTACTTGCTTCTCAAAGAGAGAGGGTGATTCTCCTTCAAAGTTTTTTTTTTGGGCAAGACATCTAGAGGAGCCATTTTAGTTGATTGCGAGGTCTAGCAGTCCAACCCTGGTTTCCCATCGATGGTCTACTTAAATAGAGCTGTGGCGTAGACACACCAAAGGCAAGTCCATCTGCACCCATCCGCAGCTGAGCCACGACCAGCACCAGCACTATGCCCTTTCTAAGGCATGTCAGATGCCTCGTCGTTGTTATTCAAAGGGTGAGCTACTTCTGAACCCTCTTCAGGAGGGCTACAGGAGATTTTCAGTCGAGGCGGACTGTGGTTCGAGTTTCTGTGATATGTGCAATCTTCTGTTTTGCTGAAATTTTCCCCTACAGCTAGCCGATGGCCCACACCTTAATAATCATAGGACGCGTATGGCTGATATTAACAAACCTTTTCCGAGCAGCACCCACTTTCCAAAGTTGACTTTTAAGGCTTGCTTAATAGATGCGCACTCTCTGCCCACAGATGCCCTTCACATCTTGTAATTGCTGTTAGACTCTGATAGGGATGCCATGTTCTTGACGAAGCATGGCTTCATTCAACTTGGGCCTCAATATAGGTCAAGCTGTTCCTCCAGGATGTGTCATTCGCAGAAAGGCAAACGTGGTGGGGGAGTGGCTATTATTGTTCGCGACGACAATCAGTGCAGCATCTTTCAGCTTCCCAATTTAAGAAGGGCTGAATGTATGGGTTTTTGTATTTCCCTCTCCCCAAAATCTTCTTTCTCTGGCACCCTGATTTACCATCCTCCTGGTCCAGCTTCACAATTCCAGGAGTCTTGGGAATATTTTTGAATATTAAAATATTCAAACTTTACTGTTTGAGCCATTTTAATTTGCATGTGGATGTTGCTTTGGAGAATTCTGTGCAGGCTTTGCTTGAAGCCTGAAACAATTTGTCTCCCATGTCACGCTTCAAAGTGGAGTCACGCTTGATCTTCTCTTTTCCAATCCCCCTTTGTCTTTGGAAGTACCTTTCCATCTCCTATGGTCAGACCACTACTTGATTCCGTTTACATGGCACACGGGCCCCTTGGAGAGTACAGTTATCACCAGGGATAATGTTAATGTCCTTGCAGCCCATCTTTTCAGGCTCTGTGGATAAGGATGCCATGCTCGTTCATACCTAGTTACAGGAAGCAGTAAAGTCAATTATTCCTTCTAAAAGGTTCACGACTAAACATAGAGACCCCTCTGCACCTTGGTTTATACCTGAACTCTCGATCTTAAAGAAGCATTGTAAATATCTTGAGAGAAAATGGCAAAGGAACTAGTCCTGCTTGTAAGGATTGCTATAAACCGTCTCTAAAAGAATATCATAACGCTGTTAAAAACGCTCAACATTCCTACTATGCCCGGCGTATTGCCAAGGTAGAGAACTTCTCGAGGGAAATTTTATAAAATTTTAAAACAGTATTCGAATCCGAAAGCTTGTAAGTCACCTATCCCTCCTCCTATGGATCTCAGTGAGAAATTATCCTCTTTTTTGAGGATGAGATCCTCAGGGTTCATGAGGGGCATGTCTCATAACCCTATGTTGTATGTCCCTGGGGACCAGAGGTTTTAAATATGAAACCTTCTGTGTGTGGCGTGTTCTCTGAACAATTTGGAAACCGTTTCCCCATCTTACCCAGTTTTTAATCTTTTGTTGGAATCAGCTGAAGTTCCTGCTTGCTGGAAAAGGGCCAAAGTTATCCCTCTTCTTAAAAAGCTGTCCACAGGCCCTTCAATCCTCTCTAATTGCCATTTCTAAAATGTTGGAAAAATGTGTTAATATTCAGTTTTCCAACTATCTGGATGTGAATAATCTCCTTCATCGTGCCTGCAGCACAGCACTGAAACTGAACTTCTTGAGGTGATGGAAATAATAACATTTGTGATAGATGAAGGTAAAAGTCCTGCCCTGATTTTGCTTTATCTGTCTGTTGCCTTCGATGCTGTGTCCCATTTATCTTCTTATGGAATTAATACTTGGACAGGGACTTTAAGCAACAGGGAGGAGAATTCTTATGTTTGGATATTTTACTTTGTGCACACTATGCCTAAAGGACTGAAGTCAGCTCTCTAGTAGGATACTAAAACAAATGATCTTGTGCTATTAGCAAAATTAGGTAAACGCATACATTTATCCCTATAGGCATAGATTTCTAAATGGGCTGAAAATATCTCTTTTGTGGGATCACCATATATTGCATTTTGCTAAATTGCCAACCAGTTAACAACACTATGGAGCCTATTACGATGTCGGTCGGACAAGCGTCCGACCGGCACCGTACCGGGTTGGAATCCGCCCGACTATTAATCGGCGGTTCCACCCACCGAATTAGGATGCATCGGAAACATCAATTTTCCCATTGCAGCTTGTGCGGCAGCCGGAAAAGGGCTGCAGCACAAGCTGCACTAGAAAAATTGATGTTTTCAAACATCCATGCACCCTGTGCCAGGCACCATGCGCTGCCTGCCACACGGTACATGGATGTTTGGCCCCACAGGCCCCATAGTGGAGGCCCAGGGTGGATGGGGACCCTGCTAGGGGCCCCCAAAGTCACTTTCCGCCTGCCTTTTCATGGCGGGCGGTCCGCCATGAAAGGCCAGGCGGAAAGCGAAATTGTAATCCCGACAGCAGAGCTGAGGCTGGCTCTGCTGCCATTTGAGGATTGCAATTCCGACCGCCACCACGACGGGCTCCGTGAGCCCGTCGGAAGCGGTGCGGAATTCCCCCACGGGTTTCCTTCCAACCGCATGTATCATAATACGGCAGTCAGACAGAAACCTCCCGACATCATAATGAGGCCCCTATATTGTTTGACAATAAGGTGATACAGTAGGACTGGAAGGCCATAAGGTGGTAGTCTTTTTAGTGTTGCCTCCAGGTCAGGTTTTGTTAGACTGTAGACCTTTTTCTAATTGTTGATGAGGGTATTGTGTATAATGCTAGTATGTTCTGTCTATTCACTGCAGATCATTTTGTGGATCCATCCTGACTTTTAATCACAGGTTATTTGAAAATAGCAACTCCCATGCTGAAATCTGGCTTTCTAAAATGGTAGCTGTCAGTGGATTTCTTTGTGCATTATAGATAAATGTAGGAAGTCATTTTGCTGCGGTCCTCTCTGTTCTCTTTTCGCTGACTTCTGCCTGCTTCAGTCGCTTCATGCTGAGCCCAGATCAGGCCTCTCCGTCGCAGCTTTAGACATTCCTGTTCGCGATGAACTCACGCTCCTCCATTCTCCTCGGCTCTCCTGCAGCCAGACATCACCAGTGTCACCTTAAGGATTTTGCGGGCCAAGGACAAGAAATATGTTGGGGGCCTCTGTTTGGAACAACTTTGAATTTTGTTATCCATTTGTGCAAATTTCAGCCCTGTCTTGCCTAATAATATTGAATTATACGTCAAAGATTAAGATACAAAAATACACAGAAGTGAGCCAGACAGAAAGTTCACTTTCCCAGGGGGCCCCTTGGAAGCTGGGGTCCTGGGTAGTTGCCCACTCTGCCCATGCCTTAAAACGTCCCTGTACATTGCATGTCTCACTGAGGTGCCTCCTGATGTCCACGGCCATCAATCATGGTTTTCACAACAGTCCACTTATATGGCCATGAAACATGCAGGCGTAGTCTGCTCTCAACCTTTACATGCAATGGTGGATCCAGGATTCTGGAATTTTGATCTTTATGCTTTCAGTTAACAACATGAGACTATTTTCCCAAGTGACTCTTTCTGCTGGATTTAAAGAGAATACAAATGACCTGGCCTCTGTCAGTAGGAAAGCAAGCAAGGATCCCAAATGAGACAAAACCTTCTATGAGCAAACAGAGGGCTAAATTCGAAGAGAATCTTAAAACCCCACTTTGATCTTGACTTGATATAACAGAGACTATTTGTATGGCTTGGGAAGTTATTTCAGAACTACCTGATCCACACAAACAGTCTCTTAAGATCAGTCAAGGGTTTAGAAGGAACCATTGTGGCACTCCACAATATTGCAAATTAAATAAAACATGGTATAAGTCTTTGCTTTTGTGCAAGTAGAATTTGACAGCAAGTGAGGTAGAAAATGTAAACTCCCTGACCTGATACACTTCAACATGTTATTCTCCTGGACGTCTGAAAGGAACCCCTCTACTTTAATATGGGCGCTTCTCCTCGTTGTCTAATATTTCGTATCTCCACCTCAACTGTCCTTCAGTGTTAGGAGCACAGCAACTGCAGTCTTCTTAAATGCCCCCAATTCCAGCACGCCATCTACTGTTTCATTCAGTCAGCCCCAGGGCTTTAAGTGGGCCGGGTCCTGCCAGTGCTAGCACCGGCAGGTCTAAAAAGCGGGTCCCTATCGGGCTCTCTATTTTTTCCCTCACCATCAGCGAGAAAAACAAATCTTAACTCTGGAGCAGTACCACCCTTCTCTTCCTTTCATGTAAGTTCAAAGAGACTCGTTATAGTTCTTTCAGTCTCATCATTTCAGAACAGAAGCATTTTCAATATTATATACAACGAATCTATAGTTGTTGCTTATTTATCTTAAGCAACTAACAACCATTGACAAAGCCAATAGTCCTCCCTGGCTTGTTGTAGATGTGATATTACTTGTATTATATATCTGGATACAATGACAATAGCAGCAAAATACCAGTCGGGCGGGACACTATGCTAAGCACAGATTTTTAGATTATGTGTTTTAAGCCACGCCCTTAATTACATCGGCCACGCCTCTTTCAGAGACACCCCCTCCCCCACCAATTTTTTCATCCCACTTAAAGCCCTGGTCAGCCCTCCGGGCTCCACACCGAGGACCCTATTTCTGCCTGATAACCCTTCCAGCTTCTGCTCAATGCCTGCGATTCTTTTTTCTTCTATGCCAGACCTCTCACGCAGGTCTGTTTTAAATTCACAAATCCATTTCAGGAGGGCCCTTCCCCAATTCCTTACATGTACAAGTTGATCAAATATATATGCAGGTAATTGCCCTATAAAACACGTGAAGGCGGGGTATGCACTTTTAGACGTGTACGGACAAGCAGCATGTTCACTTTCAAACTACCAAGTGAACAGAGTTTGCAATTTGTCATGTACACTTTTGCTTACTTGTCTTAGCAATGTAAAATAAAAAATATTGCTAGAGAACGCAACACAAATTGTAAGAGGAAATCAGTGGTGTTTACCTATAACACAGGAACAAAATAAAAGCAGCAAAAAGCACAATACTAATCCTTTATGGGTTCCGGAGTAGCGTGCTACTCGCCGAAAAAGCGCTTCGACGCCTCATCAGGGGTAGTAAGCTCTATATAAATGCAATTACAATAAAATACAATACAATGTGTACAATCTGTCTTCAGTCTGGCATGATGCTTTTCCGCTACATCTTTTAAATTTTTTAAAGCACGAGACGGATTGGGCAGGGAGATGTTTTTCCCTTGATGTGGCCTGCACGCTTTGCTCAGCTGGTCGAGGAACTACAGTACTCCCTTCGCGTTATTGTTTGCACAGTGTCAACCATTACCTCCTAAGCACACACTGAGGAGAGAGAGCGACACGTAAGCTGGGCATGTGACAGCATTGGATTCGCTGTGACGAGAATTACAGCCCAGTAAGAAAGGCATTGCAAAAAATTGGCACACATCTTATCTTCCGTTCCAAATTCTTTTTAGACACCTCAATGAGGTGGAGTGCACAAAATAGGGAATGCACTATTCTATCTAACGTGCAGTAGAAAACAAGCATTGCTACTACCGTAAGGGTTGCGTCTCACAGGAGGGTCGGTCTCAGCAACTCTATTTAAAGGAGGACCTATTCCCTCAAGTTCATAGTTTTGGACGCTGTAACTGTGG
This sequence comes from Calotriton arnoldi, assembly GCA_963921515.1. NCBI lineage: Eukaryota > Metazoa > Chordata > Amphibia > Caudata > Salamandridae > Calotriton > Calotriton arnoldi. The sequence goes on from CAWUFW010000480.1 coordinate 1,437,396, forward strand.
TAGCCGCTAGGGAAAAGTAGTGGTGGTGGGGGGTAAAGCTCATTTACCTGAGTACGGCCACCACCTCTCCACTGTCCTCCCTCAGTTCCTGGCTCCTGGCAGCACACAGGCTCCCAGACTCCCCAAAGCCAATAACAGTGCTGCTGTCACCAGCATGACAGCAGCGTCGTGATTGGTCTGAGCGGCCTGGTTCGGAGCTCAGACAGGGAGTGGGAGCCTGTGCATGTTCTCCACCCAGCTGTGCAATACAGCCAGGTGGAAAAATGCTAGGTGAGAATGTCTGTTTGGCCTCCCAAATCTTGATTTTCTGACTAAAAGGAAGCAGTGTGTTCCGTTTCCAAAGAGATTTTTTCCACACAGTCAAGGAACAATGGGGCACATGCATCAAGCCCGCATTTTGCGATTTCTAAACAGCGAATTTTACCGATTCGCTATTTAGAAATCGCAAAATGCAATGCATGAAGAAATTGCAAAAAAATGTGAATCCTTAAAATTCCTTAATTGCGAGTCGCAATTAAGGAATTGATTCCCATTCATTCCTATGGGAATTAGACATGCGCAATTTGCGAGTACTCCATAGGTACTCGCAAATTGTGCATGCAATTTCAAGGTGCAAGGGTTCCAAAAGGATACCCTGTTGCACCCCTGAAATTCCCCTTTTTCAACATGTTGCGCACACACATGCCCCATGGGCATGTGTGTGTGTAAAATGTGACTTTGAAAAATGCACTTTAGTGCATTTTTCAAAGCAATCGTAAATTACCATCAACTTTAGTTTGATGGTAATTTGCGATTCCTAATAGCGAAATCGCAATAATTTTTTGCTTAATGCATTGCATTTAAGGAATCGCAATTTGCGATTCCTTAAATGCAATCGTAAGTAATCGCAATTTTAGCGATTCCTTAAGTTGCGATTTTTGCATTTGGGATGATGCATCCCAAATGCAAAAATACCGGTCGCAAATGGGCAGATTCTGCGAATCTGCCCGTTTGCGACCGGTTTTTGGTTTGATGCATGGGGCCCCATGTGCCAAGGTCCTATCCCTATTCTATCTTATCAGGGAAGTTTAAAACTGTGTACATATCCTTCAGGACTAGCTGTTGTCTTTTTATGAGTATGTGTCGATTTATATTTTCCACCTCTTTCCAGTCCGAAGGAGGCCGTTTATGGTCTATTTAACAATGAGGTTGGACAGTGAAATGAATTGTGTTTTGTGTTTAGGGAGAGTGTTGGATGAGACTCAAAATACTGCTAAATCTGAGTTAGATGAGTGTTAGACTTGGTATCTCTTGCGTGTTTCCCCTGAGTTTTTGCTTTCTGACCACCCGGTTTTGACTCTGTTTTTGCTGGTTTAGTGCCTCTGCGCACTTTCTCACTGCTGATCAGTGTTAAAGTGCAAGTGCTCCTGTTGTACATGGTATTATGGATTGGTGTTTCCATGATTGGCATGTTTGATTTACTTGTCAATCCCTAGTAAAGTGCACTGAGTGTGCCAAGGCCTGTAAATCAAATGCTGTTAGTGGACTGCAGCACTGGATTGTGCCACCCAGCTTGTAAATGTAACTCTGGCCTGCCATTGCAGAGCCTGTGGGCAGTCTGGGACTGCCATGTCGACTTGGCAAGTGTGCCCAGTTGCCAGGCCCTTACCTTCCCTTTTCTTGCATGTCAGTCACCCCTAAGGTAGGCCCAAGCTACCCCTGTGGGCAGGGTGCAGTGTATGTGAAAGGTAGGACATGCCCTGGTGTGTGTGGCATGTCCTGATAGTGGATTACTGCCAATTCCGTTTTTCACTATTGCAAGGCTTCCTGTTCCCATAGGACAGAATGGGAAGTTTGTTTATAACATCTTATAAACATAACTGGCCCTAGGAACAAGGTAGAAAAATAAAGTTTAGTATGCCTGAACTCAGAATCTAAAGATGCATCTTTTAGTGAAGGCGATTTTTACATTCTGTGTTTGAAAACACCACTTTTAGAAAGTAGGTATTTTCTTGCCTAACCATCCAGTGTGCCTCTGCTAGGTTTGTGTATTGCATGTCTGGCTTCTGGATGGCAGGGGCTGGAGGTGGGCAGGGGCTCCAGAAGTCTGATGGGTCAGGGCTGGGCTGAATAGACCTGGGTTGCATTTAGAGTAGTGGGAGGAGATTTCCTTGCACCTGAACGGGCCTGGTATGCCTTGCACAATACCGTCTCCACCCCCTGCCAGGAAGCTGCACCAATGAGGACAGAACTGGTTTTGGCTGGGTACAGACACTCTCTACCTTCAGAGAACAAAGGATTTGGTGGTATAAATATTGGGGCCCAGACCCCAGAACTTTAGAACTCTTTTGAACCAAGAAGACTGCCAAGAAGAAGAGCTGGAGAAGCTGTGAGGAGGAACTACCACTTTGCTGAGTGCTTTGCTGTGTTGGCCTGCAGTGGCTGCTTCTGTCTTGGGCAGTGAAAGGACTGGACTTTCTACAACTTCTTTCTTTGAGTATCTCCAAGGGCTTGAGGTAGAGCTTGCCCCTGTTCAAGAAGTCTCAGGAACAGCAAAGACTTCAAGTTCTTCTGCCCTCAGCACTGGGGACTGTGTGTTTTGTGCTGCAACAGAAGAAAAAGCAACCCAACGCCGTCTACGATGCCGCTGCCGACTCCGTGTCCTGAAGGCACAGCAGAGGGCACCGCCGCAAAGCCGCACCGCGACCCTGGTCTCACTGACGCCGCCATCTGACACCGCCAACGAGCCGCCGCTCGCACCGCGACCTGTGGGCACCGCACTCCGCATCGCCTCGCTTCACGATGCCGCCTTGGTATCCCCGACGACGTCGCTCCATGCCGAAATCGATGCCGCTGCCTGCACCGTGGTTCGAGGGCACTGCTCGTAAAGCTACACGACGCACCGCCCTCATCCCGCACCGCAGCCTTGGCCTACGGACGCCGGTGCCATCGACTCCAGTTTGTCAGCCGACGACAGCGCTTCAGCAATGACGCCGCCGCTGCTTGCACCGTGACCTGCCAGCACTGCGACGAGCACCACATCACTTTGCACCGTGACCCTGGTCTCACCGACGACGCCATCTGACGCCGGCACCGAGCCGCTGCTCGCACCGCGACCTGAGGGCACCGCACGCCTCACCGCTGCACTTCGCACCGCAGCACCCGACGCCTGCCGACGCCAGCGCTCCTGACTTCAACCGCGAGGAGTTCGATCTGCAACGTGTGTGACTTCAAGGGCCCGACGACTCCTGCACCGACCTCTGGAACCGTCGCCTGCGGACGCCGTGCTTTCGGAAGCTCAACGAGAGGTCGCCGACGCCCTGCATTTCTAAAGGTACTGTTTTGCGGGTCTTCCCGACACCATAGCTGGCCCGTGACGCCGCGGTCAGCCAGAACTGTTTGGATTTGTTTGTTCACGACGCCGTGATAGCCCCAGAGGGAGCTATCGACTTCAAGGAACTGTTTTTCAAGGTTATTTTGATAACTGAAGATTTCTAAGTACTGTATTGTGAATTTTTATCATTTTTGGTCTTGTCTTAAGTATATAAAAATATTGAATATTTTTCTAAACTGGTGTGGTGTCCTTTTGTAGTGCTTACACTGTATTACTGTTGGTTATGTGCAAAGGCTTTACACACTGCCTCTAAGATAAGCCTGACTGCTTGTGCCAAGCTACCAAGGAGATGAGCAGGGGTTATTTTAGGAGTGTAACTCTCTTATCCTGACTAGGAAGAAGGGTCCCTACTTGGACAAAGGTGCAAGCCCTTGTTAAGAACAAAACACAATCATGAACATTCTGCGCCATCTTGTCTGATGAAAGTTCCTACGTGCACATAAACTACAGTCATTCTGATTTACCACAGCCATTTTGTACTCTGTTGGTCACCTTCATTTCACCCTGTCCTCTAGCAGCCTTCTGACTCTCTGACCAAACCTGATATGTGTGCTGGGGGCTATAAACTATTTCCACGACAAACATCAACATCACCTGCTGCCTCAAACTCGTCTTTCCTCTCATCCCTGCACAAACGGGTTACAAATACCAAACAGACTCTTGCAAACATGGTTTATTGCACTACACACAGCAAGACTGGTTTTTGCCAACAATGGGACCTGTTCTTATCAACAGAACGGACTCTTAGATCTGGCCGGTCTCACTCGTTTTTAGACCCTGAAGCAAGGTCCAGCTGCAATTAAATTGTCTGTTTTTGACCTGGGTGGGAGGAGAGTTAATGTTGGGCTTGTGTAACCATGTTGATAAAACAATGTCAGGCTTGTGTGACAACCTGCCCGGGGCGGAGACTCCAAGCTTGTAACCATGATAAAAGAAACAAATACATTGTGTAAAACTGTATAAAAGGAAGAGTCAGAAGCATTGCCAGTAGAACACCTCCCTGAAGACATCCTGGTGTCAGCAGTTGACGTGGTCTCCTCTAAGAGTAATAAACCTTTTTCTTGCCTTCCAGCTTCCAGCGCCTGCCTCGTTATTTTAGATAGTGAATCCAAAGTGGATTAAAGGTGACTTTGCGCCGGGCAGCATTGGGGATCCCAGGAGACTCGCTGCTTTTCACAAATTGGCGACCCAACGGGGGCCCATCAGAGACACGTGGGTCCAGTAGAGAGGTCCTAACGACGGAGTGAACGACTAAATGATTGGAGTGCACCTGCCTGAAAGAGACCCTCGTCTGGCTGCCAATTGACTGAACTTCACCGGTTCCGAACGGACCTCTCTCGAGTGACCTGCGGTCCTGACTGGGGCCTTACAGGAACGCCGCATTGATTGTTGGAGTAAGAGGACAACCAGGCGCTGGAAGGGGAAGACTAAGAACTGTCCATACGGTCCGGGTAAGGTCGTGAGAAAACATGACTTAAATTGATTGATTGATAGAAATACTAGTATTCCTTTTTGAGTTATTTGAGACATTCCCTGCTTGCAAACAACGTAGAATAGGAATATTCTCTCTTTGCAGACAGCGAAGGACAGGTAGTGCAGACTTTTGTCTAACATTAATTGAGATATTCATTTTGACCGCTAAATACGTCATGCCTGTTTTCTCTAGATTGTTTGATTGTTTTGGACCGGACCGTTTGTTAGAGGTCAGTCATCCGGCACCGCCGGAAGGCACCCCTAACAAGGACATGTACGTAAAATATGGATTAGCCACCGTAGCTTATAGCAAACTATGGCATAAGTACACTAGGAAGGACCGGGTAAATCAGTGGCCACTGACGGGATCTTTCGATCCCGCTAAAATAGAAACGTTAGAATTAGCTCTCCACAAAAAGAAAGCTAGACCAGCCATGTTTGATAGTTTTAGTTTATGGCGAAAAGAAGCAGCTCAACGAAAGAAAAGAGACGAAGCTAGACAAAGTAAAGAAACGCGAAAATCAGCTTACCAAGCCTGTAAAAAGTTAGAAGAAGAACTAAAAGAAAAGGAAATCGATAAAAAGGAACAGGAATCAAAAATATCAGGTCAATGCCCTGTTAGAACGCCCTTAACTCTTTACCCGAGTTACCAGCAAAACAGGGGGTAGATGATGATTTATTGTTAGGTCCCCCAATGATATACATGCCACCCCCTTATGCCCCTACTCATCCCGTAGTACAACGCCAGGACCCCCAAAGTATAGCTGGAGATGGCACGATCGCCTCAGTCTCCACCACCTCTGCTCCCACCGAGCCACCCACACCAAATGCCTCATCAAAGGAGGCAGTAGTAGAGGTAGGAACCAAGGAAATAGGAGCGCCCAGGGTCCCGCGATTAAGTAAAAATGAGCGAGCAGGCATTGATAAAATAGTTAAAACCCTCATAGATAGGAAAGAAACAGAAGAACACGTAACAGACATATGCGACTCCTATGTTGAAAACCGCAAACGATACTTTATTGTACGTCTCTGTTACCACACCCTTACTGCATATGAAGAGAAGTACCAAAACGTAGGGCCCGAGCGATTAGTGGCTCTCTACAGGAAGGTAGACATCGGAGATGAAGGCGACAACGATGTTGCAGAACTATTTTCATCCACACTAGAAGTATTGCGTCACCTCATAGAACAAGGACAGATAGATAGGGACAGGACAACTAAGGTAGCAGGACCCCCAGTGGAAAAAACAGATAGCATGATGCCAATAAAAGAAGCTGCCCCTTACTGGATACCTCCTAGAGGACAAGGGACTAATGACGATATAAACCATCAAGACGCTAGAGGAAGGGTGGTCTACAATTGGGTGTATCAGCCATGGGACAGACAGGACATCCTGACCTTCCGTAAATCTTTGTCGGATTTACGAAAGAACCCCACCGTCTTTTACGCCGAGCTAGGTACCGCTCTGGGATCAACAATAATGACACTTGCCGACATAGACTTGTTCTTCGGGTTATGTTTGCCAGCAGATGTGTGGAAACAGGTTAAGAAAGTAAACCATACCGAACTGTTTGGTCATACCTGGGAACAACTCGACACACTAGATAAACAGCGGAACCCTGGTCAAAAACCAGTTAAAGCAATATTAGACCTCCCTGACAAAATAGTGCAGAAAGTGAAAACGCTGATCCCAGAGAAAAGATAGACTGGTCCATAGTAACCGCATGCCGCCAGAAACCACAAGAGGACGTCTCAGAGTACTTCTCCAGATTTGAAACTGTGTTCTCTGATTACAGTGGACAAGACATGTCCACCGCAACCGGACACCACTTATTTGTGCAGAACTACGTCAAAGGATTACTGCCAGATGTATCCCAGAAACTACAAGCCAGCGAAAGTAGTTGGGCAGCATCTAAACCGACGGCCATTCTCCAAATGGCCCAGTATTACGAGCATCAGAGAAACGAAAATGACAGGGCTACAGAAAGGAAAAAGAAGGACTTGAAGGAAAGGGTAATGATAGCACAACTCCAGGGGGCGAATACAGGAGGGGAGCAATATAGGGGAGGAAACCAGCAGAATACCCCTAGAGTACAGCCACCTAGGAACAATCCATCTACATCATATGTAGGACGCCAAGACCTAGGACAGGATCAATGTGCATTTTGCAAAAAATATGGACACTGCAAATCTCAATGCCCGGCTTTGTTAGGAGCTGCTAGGGGCAGAGGGGCGAGGGAAATAGCAAGTGGACAGAGAGGAAGAGGACGTGGGAGAGGGTACGCGAGTGAAGCAAGCGAGGAAAGGCCAGGAAGAGTGAACGCATTTGACCATCCCAGACAGAATCAGCACCAACAGACAGATTATGACAATACGTACGACTTTGCATAGGACAGCCAGGGGCAAGGGAGGGATCCAGTCGAGCTCTGCGTTGATCAGCAAGGCCCTTATGTTACCGCTGAGGACCTGGGCACAAGGTCGCCATTTTTGGTAGACACAGGAGCAACACGTAGTGCACTATCCAAACGACTGATTCCAAGGGCACCCTTGTCAGGCTCACATGTGACCTCAATAGGATTTGACGGTACGCCCTCCACCAACCTTTTGTCCCGACCCATCCCTTTTAATCTTGACAGCAATGGCGTCGAAACGACATTCCTCCTCTCATCTAACACCCCAGACGCCATTATGGGCCTCGACCTTTTGAAACACTTCCATGCGACTATCAGATGCTCACCAGACGGAGTGCGTGTCATCCTGTATGACAACCCCCAACGCCATAGAGAGAACCCTTTTCAGCACATGTTTTCCATCTCTGAGACTGACACATCCCTACTGGACACTTTGCCATCACACTTATGGGCTAGGGCTGATTCAGACGTAGGACGAATGATGATTGACCCAGTACACGTAACAATACGACAGGACGCAACCCTACCGAAGGTACCGCAGTACAAAATATCGCCAGAGGGTGAGAAAGCACTAACAGAGATCATACACTCTTTGGTAGAGGCAGGGGTGGTAGAGGAAGTAGTGAGCAACATTTGTAACAGTCCCATACTACCGATTGTAAAGAGACAGGGAGAGGGAGATGGGAAAGCCTACCGCTTCATCATTGACCTGCGGGAGGTAAACAAAATCGTAGTACCACAATACCCAGTAGTTTCCGACATCACGACAATTTTGACTTTAATCCCCTCCACTGCCACCACCTTCACTGTGATCGACCTCAAGAACGCCTTCTTTTCCATACCTATACACGAGGACAGCCGCTATCTTTTTGGATTTACCCTAAATTCCCGTTCGTATAGATTTTGTAGAGCACCTCAGGGGTACACTGAGAGCCCAAGTATCTATAGCCAGGCGCTTAAAAGACAGTTGGACGCCATACAATTGCCAGATGGAGTGGCACTAATACAATATGTAGACGACATCCTTCTAGCAGCAGACACCATACCAATAGCCGTCACAGCCACCATCAAACTACTCCATTTCCTTGCTGAGAATGGTCACAAGGTCTCCCGAAAGAAACTGCAGTTCTGTAAATCACAAGTGACCTATTTGGGTCACCTTTTATCAAAAGAAGGGAGAAAACTCACGCCTGACAGGATCCAGACAATTCTAGACACCCCTGTCCCCAAAAATCAGAAGCAAGTCCGCTCTTTGATAGGCCTCACCTCGTTTTGCAGACAGTGGTTACCGAACTTTAGCCTCATTGTCAAACCCCTTCTCTCCCTCCTAGCTAAGGACATCCCCTCACCTCTCCCCTGGACCCCCGAATGCCAGACAGCCTTTAAAGAACTACGCAATACCCTTTGCTCAGCACCAGTCCTAGGAACCCCAGATTACTCCAAACCATTCTTCCTCTACACACACGAAAGGGAGGGATGTGCATTGTCTGTCCTAACACAATCAATTGGTCACAAACAACGCCCTTGTGCATATTTTTCTGCCACCCTCGATCCAGTAGCCAGAGCACTGCCAGCGTGCCTGCGCGCTGTGGCAGCTGCAGCGGTATCAATACGCCAGAGCGAAGGAATAGTGCTCTCCAATCCAGTCACTGTTTTAGTACCCCATGCAGTCGACACACTACTGAACCAGACCAAAACCCAACACTTGACTAAGCGCCCGACTGACAGGATATGAGTTGACCCTGCTAGCACCGCACATTACCCTAAAACGATGCACCACCCTCAATCCAGCCACACTGTTACCCCTACCCGAGAACGATTCTAACGTGGCTCCACTACACGACTGTGTGACACTAACCGATGAACAAACAAAAAGTAGAGTAGACCTCAGAGACACCGCCTTTCTAGAGCCAGATGGAGAACTATGGGTGGATGGTTCGTGCATCAAACTCCCGACGGCACCACCTCAGCTGCATACGCTGTCACCACAGCCCGAACCATTCTAGAAACGGCCCGTATTGCCCAACGTTCCGCCCAGGCAGCAGAACTCATTGCCCTCACACGAGCATGTATTTTAGCAGCTGGCACGACAGTTAACATATACACCGACAGCCAATACGCCTTCGGGGTGGTTCACCATTTCGGGATTCTATGGAAAGAAAGAGGGTTCCTGACTTCACACGGTACACCCATCCTGCATGGAGATTTAGTCTCCGCCTTGACGGAAGCAGTCCTCCTCCCCAAAAAGCTAGCAGTGATAAAATGGCAAGCACATAGGAAAGTGACAGATCTCATTGGACAGGGAAATGCGCTAGCAGACGTTACTGCCCGAGCCACAGCAGAAGACAGAACCATGACACGAATGTATGTGACCAGGTCACAAGCTGAACAATGGACTGATGCTAGGACCACTGTAAGGGACATACAGACTACAGGCACACAAGACGAATTGACCGAGTGGGAAAAGGTGGGACTAAAAGACGAGGAAAATTGCTGGAGAACTAAAGACGGAAATAAATGGCTGTTACCCAATGCCTACCTCATCCCCATATTGACCATGGCACATTTACCAGCACACATAGGCTCCACCCCCATGATTGAACTAATCACAAGAGTATGGCATAATGTCAAGATAACAGAATCTGCAAAGCGCCTAGTACAACAATGTATAGTATGCCTACAACACAACCCAGGGAAAGGGACAGTAGTACCACGGGGAGGGTTTGGAGTCCCTGATCACCCCTTTGAAGTCCTTCAAATGGATTACATTCAACTAGAGAGATGCCATGGTCTAAAATATGTCCTGGTGGTTGTGTGCGCTTTTAGCAAATGGGTGGAGGCATATCCCACCCGCGACAATACTGCCATAGCCACTGCAAAAGTATTGTTGAAAGAATTCTTCCCCCGGTACGGCCTTTGCAGAATTTTAAGGAGCGACAACGGCCCACACTTCGTAGCCGAAGTGATACAGAACATACTGAAAGGGTTGGGGGTAAAACAAAAATTCCATGCCGTCTTCCACCCCCAATCAGCGGGCCTGGTAGAGAGACACAATGCAACATTGAAACTAAAGCTAGCCAAAATAGTTGCCACAACCGGGTTGAAATGGCCCGACGCCCTTCCATTGGCATTGCTATCAATGCGCTCCACCCCGACCAAACACAGACTGACCCCGTATGAAGTGGTCTTCGGCAGGCCTATGAACATTTGGGCGGCACCAAGACCCACCTCCATTAACGATGTCCCGAACATATTAATGTCAGACTATCTGCATAAATTGACAAACGAGCTAACAATTATCCACCAACAGGTGCAGCAAGCCTTGCCTGACATATCCAGGGGCCCAGGACATGTGATAAAGCCTGGGGACTTCATCCTAGTTCGCAACTTCCAAAGAACGAAGAATCTGGAGCCCAGGTGGACGGGCCCCTGGCAAGTGCTGATCACCACTCGAACTGCCCTCCGAGTGGAAAGAAAAAAAAATTGGCTGCACGCCCACTACTGCAAGAAAGTCCCTCCAACGCTGGCAACCTGTGAAGAGGTGGAGGTGCAAGAGGAAGTACTCGCAAAAGACCGACCAGCTCTGAGTTGCTACCCACAAGAAGACACCCTCCAACTGTCTGAATTTCCCGACCCCACGGTGCCATCCAAGGAAGGGTACAACCTAAGATCGACGAAAAGGGGGAGCTCCAACAACCAGGCCACTAACTGAGTCAGAGTCTCAGATCGGTAGCACAGCCAAACGACGCTACCAGGAAAAACACCAGACAAAAGTCTGTGGTCCTAACAGTTGGTGAGCTCCTCGAAGATGATGGAAGAAACGGAACACCTGCAAAGCCACCGCAAAGACACCAAGACTTTTGAACTGCACAGTACAAAGACAATTGCACTTGTAGCTGCATTTCTCACCTGCCTCCTGCTAATGGTCACACTCTGGATCATTGAAGAGAATGCACCTGCATACAGAACATTGTCACCAACCATGCAACCAATCACAAAGAAAGAACACTACCTGGTATCACTACCGCCACATCTCCGAGAACGACGCAAAGAATTCTGGAATAATTCTTTCGTACAGATGCTGCACCAGCACAATCTTGCCACCAATGCCACTAACTGTTGGGTCTGTGGGCTGCTACCACATGCCACTGAACATTCCATCCCTTTCATCCCTTCACCCTTTTCTGTTCATGGATCTTGCCTTGCCTGGATGATGCTCCTACAAGAAAGTTACAAAGACAATGCCACTTCCGATGGGACAATCGCTCAGTTCTACAACGAGTTCTGGCTAAACCAAACAGGAAGAACAGCAGCTCCCTTTTGCCCTCACACCTCCAATACGACATTCCCAATGAATGTCCCCTCCAAAGAACGAGTGGAAATACAAGTGTTCAATAATCCTGTCAGAGCCACATTTTCCTACCTGAAGAAAAGAACTGCTGCAACACTGACTGTGGCCCTATCTGTGGTGAACGTCTCTGGCCTTGTATGCATTGAAGGCCGTGGGACTAAGAATGTGGGTCACAGCACTTGTAACATTGTAAGGACTTTGAACACTGCCAATCCTCCAGCATTTGTTGCATCACCCAATATGTACTTTGTCTGTGGAACCAAAGCCTACACCTGGCTCCCAAGAAACTGGGGGCACGTGCTACATCGCCTTTGTTTTGCCACCGACCTACACAGCCCCTGCAGAGCATCATCGAGAAAAGCGTTCTAAAGACACTGATCAAGCAGACTCTGCCGCATCACAGTTCGTTGACGCAGCAAAAGGGCTCGTCCCGCTATGGGGTCCGATGGCAAACAGCCGAGCCATCAGACATCTGTCTCAAGCGGTAGAAACCGCCCTGAACGTCACAGCTGGCATCCTCACCAACAACACTGCCGAGCTTCAAGCGGTCCGTCTGGTGGCCCTACAAAACCGCATGGTCCTGGACGTGGTACTAGCGGATCGTGGAGGAGCATGTCGCATCATTGGTGCCAGTTGCTGCATATACATCCCTGATAATTCACCCTCTGTCTATGAAGCAATCGAACATCTCCACAGACTGTCTTCAGAAATTCATCAAGGATCAGAGACTTGGACAATTGGAAGTTGGCTTTGGGGCATCTTAAAGGACTGGGGTTGGAAAATATCAATGTTTCTCTTGGTCCCAGTATTGGCAATATGTGGTTGCTGTTTGGGTGTACACTGTATACCACCTTTGTGTTCTCTTTGCATAAGTGCCTTGCGCCCTAAGACTATGGACACTCAGTTAACAAAAATGAGAGTAATGTATGAACAAGAAATACAGGACATTATGGAGATCGAAATAGACTGACAAGATGGCTAGTTATGTTCAAAGGGGCGACTGTTAAGAACAAAACACAATCATGAACATTCTGCGCCATCTTGTCTGATGAAAGTTCCTACGTGCACATAAACTACAGTCATTCTGATTTACCACAGCCATTTTGTACTCTGTTGGTCACCTTCATTTCACCCTGACCTCTAGCAGCCTTCTGACTCTCTGACCAAACCTGATATGTGTGCTGGGGGCTATAAACTATTTCCACGACAAACATCAACATCACCTGCTGCCTCAAACTCGTCTTTCCTCTCATCCCTGCACAAACGGGTTACAAATACCAAACAGACTCTTGCAAACATGGTTTATTGCACTACACACAGCAAGACTGGTTTTTTGCCAACAATGGGACCTGTTCTTATCAACAGAACGGACTCTTAGATCTGGCCGGTCTCACTCGTTTTAGACCCTGAAGCAAGGTCCAGCTGCAATTAAATTGTCTGTTTTTGACCTGGGTGGGAGGAGAGTTAATGTTGGGCTTGTGTAACCATGTTGATAAAACAATGTCAGGCTTGTGTGACAACCTGCCCGGGGCGGAGACTCCAAGCTTGTAACCATGATAAAAGAAACAAATACATTGTGTAAAACTGTATAAAAGGAAGAGTCAGAAGCATTGCCAGTAGAACACCTCCCTGAAGACATCCTGGTGTCAGCAGTTGACGTGGTCTCCTCTAAGAGTAATAAACCTTTTTCTTGCCTTCCAGCTTCCAGCGCCTGCCTCGTTATTTTAGATAGTGAATCCAAAGTGGATTAAAGGTGACTTTGCGCCGGGCAGCATTGGGGATCCCAGGAGACTCGCTGCTTTTCACACCCTTGCCAACTAGAGACCCCCATTTCTAACATTGGTTGTCAGCGGTGAGGATAGGACTTGTGTTTGCACTTGACTTACAGTGATTGGTGTGCACTACTACCATATCGCAGACCATTACGTGCCACATACTGGTTCTTTTTCTTTTTGGCCTATTTTTGATCTTGCCAGTTTTGAACTTGCTACTTCATCATGCCTGAATCAAGAGCATCATCAAGGGCATCCTTGGAAGTTGCCTTTGAGGAGGATAGGTTGGAATCCTACAACGTGAAAGAGTTGAAGGCCATTTGCAAACACCTAAAAGTCCAAGTCAGAGGCCTCACCAGGAAGGAGGAGCTGCAAAAGTCGCTGAGGGCCTGGGTAGCAGCCAGACATGCCAGCAAGCAGTCTGGAAATCTCAGTGGAGAGGCGGAGGAGCCTATTCCTAGGGTGGATGTGCTTTTGGGAGGGGGAGAACCCTCCAGGCCAGGCAGCAGTGGCCTGTCTCCAGAGGAGCTGGAGGACAGGCGGGAAGCAAGGAAGTTCGAGTTGGAAAAACTCAGGATGGAGAAGAGAATAGCCATGGAGGAAAGAAAGATGATCTTAGATCATGAACGTAGTCTTAAGGAGCTGGAGCTAAGGAGTAGGCCCAGCTCAGATGGTGGCAGCAACTCATCAGTGCAGTCAGATCGAATTGTGCACATCCCCAAGAATGTAGGCAAGGAGTTCAAGAAGGGGGATGACATTCAAAGGAGGTTTCAGGGTTATGAGGCATCTATACACATGAATGGGGTCCCTGAGAAGAATTGGGGGGCAGGATTGTGGCCTCTTTTCCCAGAAGAAGAAAGGGATACTTTGATAGCTTTGGGTAAGGGGTGTAACCTCACCTATGCTGACATGAAGGAGGCCCTTCTCACCCGGTATGGCCTCACTCCTGAAAAGTACAGGGATCAGTTTAGGTCCAGTAAGAAGTCTGATGCCAACACTTGGTTAGAATGTGTGGATTCGTTTTGCAGGTCACTGGATGGCTGGGTGAAGGGCAGTAATGTAACAGATTTTCAGGGGCTCTACAATTTGATTGCATGGGAGCACTTGTCTAGTCTATGTTTTGCAGATCTGCGCCAGCACTTGGTTGATAGTAAGCTAACTGACCCCAGGAAGCTTGCTATGGAGGCGGACCGCTGGGTGAGTACCCGGGTCCACAAGAAAGCGTTTGGGGGAGACTGCCAAAGGTGGGCAGGGTCCCCAGCAGAAAAGTGGGGGGGACAAGGGTAAAGCACAGGAGTTCTCTAAAGAGCCCCAAACTAACACCCCGGGTAAAGGTTCCCATCCCCCAGGAGATAAGAAAGCAGTGGTCTCTTCAGGAAAGCCTGCTGAGACCGGCCCCCGCAAGTGTTTTGCATGTGATCAGGTGGGTCACTTGAAGGGGGACCCCAAGTGTCCCAAGAGGGCACAGCCACCCACCGGTGGGCAGTCCAAGGTGTTGGCTACTGTAGCGCTTGGGGAGGAGGGGTGTCCACAGGAGGGTGGCGATCCCGCAGAAATGACCCTCGTCTCACCAGGGGACAGTGAGATGGTCCCAGGAAACCAGGTGCCCCCTAATACAAAGAAATATACCACCTGAGTGACCATCAATGGGAAAAGGTTAGAGGCTCTCAGAGATACTGGAGCCAGTGTGACCTCAGTCCGTTGTCACCTGGTCTCTGAAGAGCAGGTAGTCCCAGGGGCATTCCACCAAGTAGTTGCGGTGGACAACTCAGAGCGCCAGTGTATGGTGGCGCAGGTTCCCTTTGAATGGCGGGGGGGTCTCAGGTCCCTTGAGGGTGGTTGTGAGCCCTACCATGCCTGTAGATTGTCTGCTAGGTAACGACCTGGAGCAGTCCTTGTGGAAAGATGTTGAGCTCAGGTCTCACTTGGAGATGCTTGGGTTGCCAGAGTGGGCATGCGTGTCCACTCGGTCAATGGCGGCCAGAAAGGGTGATCAGAAGGACCTGGAGCCTGAAACAGTGGCCCAGGTCCCTGCCAAGAGAAAGGGCAGGGGGCGCGGGAAACCGGCCCCTGAAGTTCTCACGGACCAGGAGGAGGCTGAGCTTGAGGGGGACGCCCTGGGGCCTACAGGGGAGCAGGTCGCTGAACTGGGGGACATCTCTGAGCTGACCCATTGGCAGCAAGAAGGGGGTCCCACCAGGGAAGAATTCTGCAGGGAGCAGAAAGAGTGCCCTTCTCTGGAGGGTCTGTGGCTGCAGGCTGCAGATCAGGCAGCTGGTGATCAGTCTGGATCACATTGGATCTACTGGGAGAATGGTCTCCTGTATAGTGAGCCTAGGGTTGCTGAGCCTGGGTCAGCCCGTGTGCTGGTGGTACCACAGCGCTTCCGGACCTTCCTACTGGGTCTGGCTCATGACGTGCCTTTGGCAGGACATTTGGGGCGGGAATAGGCCTTTGACAGGCTTGTCACCCACTTCTTCTGGCCCCAAATGCGAAGGCAGTCAGATGGACATTGTAGGTCTTGCCAAACTTGCCAGGCAAGTGGTAAGAGTGGGAGGAAGGTCAAAGCTCCTCTCCAACCTTTTCCAGTTGTTGGAACACCCTTTGAAAGGGTGGGGATGGACATTGTGGGGCCACTGGATCCCAAGACAGCCATGGGCAACAGGTACATCCTGGTCTTGGTGGACCATGCCACCCGGTACCCGGAGGCAATCCCTCTCAGGACAACAACGGCGCCAGTGGTGGGCCGGGCGTTAATGGGGATCTTTTCCCGAGTGGGGTTCCCCAGAGAGGTGGTTTCTGACAGGGATACAAATTTCATATCCAAGTATATGACATCCCTGTGGAAAGAGTGTGGTGTAACCTACAGGTTCACCACTCCTTACCACCCCCAAGGTAACGGTCTGGTGAAGAGATTCAACCAGACCTTGAAGGGCATGATTAAGGGTCTAACCAAACCCATGAGGCCTAAGTGGGACGTCCTCTTGCCATGCCTTCTCTTTGCATACAGGGAGGTGCCACAGAAGTCTCTTGGGTTCAGTCCCTTTGAGCTTCTGTATGGTCACCCTGTGAGAGGACCTCTGAGTTTGGTGAAGGAAGGCTGGGAGGCAGCTCCCAGGAAAACTCCCCAGGATGTGTTTAGTTACATGCTGGCATTCAGAAACCAAACTGCCCGCTTCAGGAAACTCGCTCAGGCAAACCTAGAAGCAAGCCAGGAAGAAATGAAGAAGTGGTATGACCAGAATGCCACTCTGGTCGAATTTCAACCTGTGCAAAAAGTGTGGGTCATGGCCCCAGTGGAACCTTGTGCCTTGCAGGACAAGTGGACTGGGCCGTTTGAGGTGGTGGAGCGCAAAAGTGATGTCACCTACCTGGTGGATTTGCGTACTCCAAGGAACCCTTTGAGGGTCCTGCACGTGAACCGCCTCAAGCCCCACTTCGAGAGGTCCGAAGTGAGCATGCTCTTGGCGACAGATGATGGGGTGGAAGAGGAGAGTGAACCTCTCCCTGACCTCCTGTCCACCAAGGAGCACGATGGGTCAGTGGAAGGTGTGATCCTCTCCCCTACACTGACCCCAGAGCAGCAGAGCGACTGTCACCAGTTGTTGGGACAGTTTGCCCCACTGTTCTCTCTGACCCCAGGTGTTACTCACTGGTGTACCCATGACATGGACACTGGTGACAGCCCTCCTGTAAAACACAAGATTTACAGGTTGACTGACCGGGTCAGGGCCAGCATCAAAGAGGAGGTCTCTAAGATGTTGGCGTTAAGTGGGATCGAGCCCTCCAACAGTCCTTGGGCCAGCCCAGTGGTCTTGGTCCCAAAGGCTGCTGCACCCGATGCCACTGCAGAACTGCAGTTTTGTGTGGACTACCGTGGGCTCAATGCCGTCACCAGGACTGATGCGCACCCCATCCCCAGAGCTGATGAGCTCCTTGATCGGTTGGGAGCTGCCAAGTTCCTCAGCACGTTTGATTTAACGTCTGGGTACTGGCAGATTGCCTTAACCGATGGGGCCAAGGAGAGGTCAGCATTCTCAACCCCAGAAGGACATTATCAGTTCCGGGTGATGCCCTTTGGGTTGAAGAATGCCCCTGCCACCTTTCAGAGGTTGGTCAACCAGGTGTTGGCTGGACTGGAGGATTTCAGTGCCGCCTACCTGGATGACATTGCAGTGTTCAGTTCCAGCTGGAAAGAACACTTGCAGCACCTCGGTGGAGTGTTGAGGGCTCTGCAGAGGGCAGGCCTCACGATCAAGGCCAGTAAGTGCCAGATCGGGCAGGGTTCTGTGGTGTACTTGGGACACCAGGTAGGAAGCGGCCAGGTGGCGCCCCTGCAGCCGAAGATTGACACCATTCTGGCTTGGGAGCCCCACAAGACCCAGACAGAGGTGAGAGCCTTTTTAGGTCTCACCGGTTACTACAGGAGGTTTGTTAAGGGCTATGGCACCATTGTTGCCCCCTTAATGGAGCTGACTTCCAGGAAGCAGCCCAAGAAAGTGATCTGGACTGAGTCCTGCCAGAAAGCTTTTGATGCCCTGAAGGCCGCCATGTGCACGGCGCCCGTGCTCAAGGCACCCGACTTCTTCAAGGAATTTGTCGTGCAGACCGACGCTTCAGAGCATGGTGTGGGAGCGGTGCTCTCACAACTGAATGAAGAGGGCCTAGACCAGTCTGTAGTCTTCCTTAGCAGGAGACTACGCCCCAGGGAACAGAGGTGGAGTGCCATAGAAAGGGAAGCTTTTGCTGTGGTCTGGGCACTGAAGAAGCTGAGACCCTAACTGTTTGGGACTCACTTCCGGGTTCAGACAGACCACAGGCCCCTCAGATGGTTGATGCAAATGAGGGGTGAGAAACCAAAACTGCTGAGGTGGTCCATTTCCCTACAGGGAATGGACTTTAGGGTAGAAGGCCGCCCTGGCACAGAACACGCCAACGCAGATGGTCTGTCCAGGATCTTCTGCTTTAGTGAAGAGAACTCCCAGGAGGTTGGGTAGTTCTCCCTACTTTCAGCTGGAGGGGACATGTGTTAGACTTGGCATCTTTTGGCGTGTTTCCCCTGAGTTTTTGCTTTCTGACCTCCCGGTTTTGACTCTGTTTTTGCTGGTTTAGTGCCTCTGCGCACTTTCTCACTGCTGATCAGTGTTAAAGTGCAAGTGCTCCTGTTGTACATGGTATTATGGATTGGTGTTTCCATGATTGGCATGTTTGATTTACTTGTCAGTCCCTAGTAAAGTGCACTGAGTGTGCCAAGGCCTGTAAATCAAATGCTGTTAGTGGGCTGCAGCACTGGATTGTGCCACCCACACAAACAGCTTGTAAATGTAACTCTGGCCTGCCATTGCAGAGCCTGTGGGCAGTCTGGGACTGCCATGTCGACTTGGCAAGTGTACCCACTTGCCAGGCCCTTACCTTCCCTTTTCTTGCATGTCAGTCACCCCTAAGATAGGCCCATGGAACCCCTGTGGGCAGGGTGCAGTGTATTGAAAGGTAGGACATGCCCTGGTGTGTGTGGCATGTCCTGATAGTGAATTACTGCCAATTTCGTTTTTCACTATTGCAAGGCTACCTGTTCCCATAGGACAGAATGGGAAGTTGTTTATAACATCTTATAAACATAACTGGCCCTAGGAACAAGGTAGAAAAATAAAGTTTACTATGCCTGAACTCAGAATCTAAAGATGCATCTTTTAGTGAAGGTGATTTTTACATTCTGTGTTTGAAAACACCACTTTTAGAAATTAGGTATTTTCTTGCCTAACCATCCAGTGTGCCTCTGCTAGGTTTGTGTATTGCATGTCTAGCTTCTGGATGACAGGGGCTGGAGATGGGCAGCATCTCCAGAAGTCTTATGGGTCAGGGCTGGGCTGAATAGACCTGGGTTGCATTTAGAGTAGTGGGAGGAGATTTCCTTGCACCTGAATGGGCCTGGTCTGCCTTGCACAATGCCGTCTCCACCCCCTGCCAGGAAGCTGCACCAGTGAGGACATAACTGGTTTTGGCTGGGTACAGACACTCTCTGCCTTCAGAGAACAAAGGATTTGGTGGTATAAATATTGGGGCCCTGACCCCAGAACTTTAGAAATCTTTTGGACCAAGAAGACTGCCAAGAAGAAGAGCTGGAGAAGCTGTGAGGAGGAACTACCACTTTGCTGAGTGCTTTGCTGTGTTGGCCTGCAGTGTCTGCTTCTGTCTTGGGCAGTGAAAGGACTGGACTTTCTACAACTTCTTTCTTTGAGTATCTCCAAGGGCTTGAGGTAGAGCTTTCCCCCTGTTCAAGAAGTCTCAGGAACAGCAAAGACGTCAAGTTCTTCTGCCCTCAGCACTGGGGACTGTGTGTTTTGTGCTGCAACAGAAGAAAAAGCAACCCAACGCCGTCTACGATGCCGCTGCCGACTCCGTGTCCTGAAGGCACCGCAGAGGGCACCGCCGCAATGCCGCACCGCGACCCTGGTCTCACCGACAACACCATCTGATGCCGCCAACGAGCCGCTGCTCGCAGCGCGACCTGTGGGCACCGCACTCCGCATCGCCTCGCTTCACCACGCCCTTGGTATCCCCGACAACGCCGCTCCATGCCGAAATCGACGCAGCTGCCTGCACCGTGGTTCGAGGGCACCGCTCGTAAAGCTACACGACGCACCACCCTCATCCCGCACCACAGCCTTGGCCTACTGATGCCGGCGCCATCGACTCCAGTTTGTCAGCCGACGACAGCGCTTCAGCAACAACGACGACCAGTAGCGGCTTGTGGAGGGAGTGCCGCGGGACGGTGGGGCGGGGGAGGAGCAGGGTGGGGGATAGTAAACTACGGCATACGGCCGAACAGAGGTAAGTAAACAAATACATAAATAAAACGAATTTCACTGTGCGCGCTGCATTGCCAAATGCGATGCAGCGCGCGCAACGAAATTCGTTTTATTTATTTATTTGTTTACTTACCTCTGTTCAGCCGTATGCCATAGTTTACTAGCCCCCACCCTGCTCCTCCCCCGCCCCGCCCCACCGCCCCGCGGCACTCCCTCCACGAGCCGTTACTGACGACGACCCTGCTTGCACCGTGACCTGCCAGCACCGCGACAAGCAACGAATCACTTCGCACCGCGACCCTGGTCTCACCGACTACGCCATCTGACGCCGGCACCCAGCCGCTGCTCGCACCGTGACCTGAGGGCACCGCACGCTGCACCGCTGCACTTCGCACCGCAGCACCCGACGCCAACGCTCCTGACTTCAACCGCGAGGAGTTCGATCTGCAACGCGTGTGACTTCAAGGGCCCGACGACTCCTGCACCGACCTCCGGAACCGACGCCTGCGGACGCTGTGCTTTCGGAAGCTCAACGAGAGCTAGCAGACGCCCTGCATGTCTAAAGGTACTGTTTTGCAGGTCTTCCCGACACCGTAGCTGGCCCGCGATGCCGCAATCAGCCAGAACTGTTTGGATTTGTTTGTTCACGATGCCGTGATAGCCCCAGAGGGAGCTATCGACTTCAAGGAACTGTTTTTCAAGGTTATTTTGATAACTGAAGATTTCTAAGTACTGTATTGTGGATTTTTATCGTTTTTGGTCTTGTCTTAAGTATATAAAAATATTGAATATTTTTCTAAACTGGTGTGGTGTCCTTTTGTAGTGCTTACACTGTATTACTGTTGGTTATGTGCAAATGCTTTACACACTGCCTCTAAGATAAGCCTGACTGATCGTGCCAAGCTACCAAGGGGGTGAGCAGGGGTTATTTTAAGAGTGTAATTCCCTTATCCTGACTAGGAAGAAGGGTCCCTACTTGGACAAAGGTGCAAGCCCTTGCCAACTAGAGACTCCCATTTCTAACAATGAGGGCCTTCAAAGAAATTCTGCCAGTGTAGTGATTACATTTGATAGGGTTGTTTTGATCCATCCGTGCAGGGGACTAAGGTCAATTGAGGCTGGCAGGGTAAACATGTGAAAGGCTGTAAGAGACAGAGTGGGGATGAACGGCTGAGAACATCTGTAAAAGGAAGAGCGGGTGGATGTTACCAGAATGAATGAAAGGTTCTTGGAGACGAGGTTGAATGGGATGAAGATGCGTCGTATCTAGTCCTTCATACCCTTTGCTCATCTTCCCAAGTCTTGTTGATGCTACCCATAGATGGCAGGCCCTTTTAGTATGTTGCTTCTATTGCTTGTCTCTAAGACTGTGTCTAACAAGTAATCACACAACATTCTGTAGACTGTTGAAAACTCATCTCTTCATGCATTAGAGTTTCCCTCTGGATTTGTGGGAATCTAGCGCCAGGACACCTTAGCATAACGGAGCACTTTAGAACTTTACTAATCAATCAATCATCAGTCAATCTGTCAAAACAATGGAAGAGACAATGTTTGTGAATAACTGACACAGTGTTTTCCGCAGAGAAGGAGCTAGATGTTGAAAAATGAAGATCCCTTAGGATATAATCTTAAAATGCTAAAGAGGCTTGGGTGGAGGAGCACAGTGGATTGGCATAGCTAATCCACAGCTCGTCAAGGGAAGGAGCTTAACCTAAGGATGCGGCCAGTAGTTTGTTTTGAATGAAAATCAATTCCCGATAAGGAATGTTGTTAGAGGATATAGGGATTCAAGGGTACTGAAGCTCCTTCTATATTCAAAGACATTCACCTCAGGCCGGTGCCCAAGGTTAGCAAAGCCTGGGTCTACATCAGAGATTGTGCATATGGTAGACAGGTCCAGGGGAGGAGCCTCTGGGCCACTTGGGGTAACTTGGAGCGGCACAGAAAAACGGTTGAGGGCCAAGACAAGCAGGTGGACTGGGACAGAGGCAAATCACTGACAGTACAGTAAGCAGGCTAAAAGCCACTAAAGGTCACAGCATAAACCAGGATGTGGTTCTGTGCTATTGTGACATGTGCTGAATTCCCCTTTCCCTGGGTTGAATCTTCACACCCAGGGGCACAACAGTTCACAGTCTGAATAAGTAACCTTCTCTAAACTCCCACCTCGAGGCACAATGCAGGAATCAGGGAATATCTGCTGAGTGGGGTGGGTGCAGTACTTAATTTAAGCCGGTGGCTGCAGGTGGGCCTCACCGTCACTCATTTTTGAGGACCGGCGCTTATTTTTCCTCATCAAACTTTGACCAAGAGCAAGAGAAAACATAAGGGGCCGTATTATGTATTGGCACTGTTTGCGCCCAGCGCACCTTTGAAAAGGTGTGCTGGGCACAAACAATGCCAATGCGCCCCATTATGGTGAATGCGCTGCCCTGGGGGCAGCCGCGAAGTTGCACTGCCCTGGGGGTAGCGCATTCATGTGAAAACACGGAGCAGCTGCTCTGTGTTTTCACAGTGCAGGCGGCATCCGCCTGCACTTTCAAAGGGGATTAGAGATACCCTTGAAGGTGGGTGCAGTCAGTGACTGCACCTGCCTGCGCATGATGCTTCGACCGGCCCTTTCTGGATGGCCGGCCAAACAGTCATGTGCACTTTCGTGCAATACAGCCTGCGTGGAGAACATGCCCAGGCCCCCAGTCCCCGTCTGAGCGCCGACCCACGGCGCTCAGACCAATCACAGCGCTGCATTGCAGTGTTGTGGTGGGTTTAGGGGAGCCAATCACAATGCTGCATTGCAGCGTTGTGATTGGCTCAGGGGAGCCTGGCTGCTTCCTGTTCGGCGGAGGAGAGACAACGTGGGGCAGAGCAGCGAGGAGGTAAGTGAATTTTTCTTTTTTTTACAATACCTCCTTACCCCCTCACCCGCCTGCCTCACCACCCCAGATCCGTGCTGGGCGCCACTGTCCACTATTCCTAACAACCAGTTGTGATTTCATGTGATAGGGCTTTTCTATAAAAACAATTATCTGACACCGAACGACAGGTTTGGTTGCACTTTTCTTTTAAATAGAGTAATCATAGGTGCCACGCAGGTTTTCACAAACGGTGTGCACACTTGCTTACTCATGTAATAGCTTTTCATTCACAATAGTATTTTAATTGTAGGTTATTTTGCACAATTTTTGAATACACGTTCTAATGTCAAAAATGTAAAAGATTTTTAGAGTTGTTAGAGCAGCCTTTACTTTTTGAATGTATGTGCAATGGTTTCATTGATATGCAATGGTTTTAATTAACTATGCACATAAAATAAAAAATAACTGAACGACAGGTTTGGTTGCACTTACAAGTGGCTTCGAAAACCCCTCTGTCAACACTTTTCATTTCCCAATAAAGAGCAAAGAAGCTAAGACTAGACTGCACTGAAATGCTTTCCAAACCAGCCATGTCCAAGATCCCTTGTAAGCCTAGAGGAAGCGTTACATGCAGAGGGAGCGAGCAGAGCGTGTCTAGTTCCAAAGGGGTCGATTACACCCTGTTTTATTAAAACCTAAGGAGTTACCTTCACTTTTCTCACGGCTCTTGAGTTGCCTGCACACCAGGCCCGGCTCTAGGATTTTTTCTCTGGGTGGGCCATAAAGAAGCATGGGTGGGCCATGAAGATGAATGGGTTATGGTAAGTATTTCAGAGATTCGATATTTTAGGTGTTAGCATCTGTCCTCTTTTGACATTTTAAGACAATAACCACCACCCAAAGAGCTATAGACTTCGCTTTCTCTGCTGCCCTTCTGGCTTTGGGAAAGGGGACGGACTTTGCTTGTCAGAACTTTAAAATGTAGATGCAGAACGTTCAGGCTGAAGCATGCTCCTTATCATGTGCAGGAGCAGAAACCTTTCCCCTGCTACGCAGGGCCGCTTTACAGCTGTATATGTCTTTAAAAAACTTTGGCAGCTTTTTACTTTGAAAAGCATTGAAGTTTAAAAATGCGATACAAGAAGCCCAGAATCATAACTCCGTTTTTAGGTCTCGCCTACGCAGCGCGCATGCGCTGCATAGGAGGACCTTTAGCCATCGCTCTGGTCATTTTCAAGCACTGCACTCGTGCTTGTGGCGCGCCCCTGCTCGCTCCCGCAAGGTGGATGCTTGGAAATGAGCAGACTGCGCGTGCACGCACGCACCACTCCCGGGCAAGCACGAGTGCTTCGCCGGGCTTTTTTAAATTCCTTTTAGCGCGCGCACGCACGCACCTTGTCTTGTATACCAGTGTGCGTGTTAATATTGCCTGATCACACTGCAGTGCCAGTGTCTGCACCATTGCATTGCCAGCGTCTCCTATTGCAGTGTCGTGTCCAAGTGTGCGTTTCAGTGTCTCCTGTCTCAGTGTGCATCCGTGTCTTCTCGCCGCTGTGCACGCTTTTCTCCTGTTCCAGTGCCCTGTCAGTCCTGCTCCAGTGTCCCTGTCAAAGTATGCTTAAGGGTCTCCCTTCTTCAGTGAGCGTATTGGTGCTTCCTTGTGCCATTGCCTGTCACTGTCCCGCTGTCTCCGCGTGCATTTCAGTGCCACCTGCCTCAGTGTGCGTCTGTGTCTCCATGGCACTGGCATGCCCTGTGGCAGAAAGAACAGAGTCTCGGTCCCAAAGCGCGTTAGTGTTTAACCATCACCGAGCATATCTCCTCTCCCACTGAGCATGTCAGTACTTCCCATTACCGTGCGCTGTCACTGTGCCCCTGTTCCATCCTCCCTATCCCAGTGCATATATCAGGGTGCCTTTGCCTACGACCACTGTCAGTTTCTCCCTGCCCCAGAGCATGTCTGTGTATCATCATGAGTGTCCTTTAGCGTCTCCTGTGTCACTATCTACGGTCTCTGAATGAGCCAATCCCTACCTGCCTAGTACGATTTCAGTGTTGCCTGTTAATACTTCGTGTCACACTGTCCTGTGCTCGTGCCTGTTAAGTGCCCTGTGACAGTGTCTCCTTGAGACAGTGCTGTCCTTGATACCCGTCAGTTCACCGTGTCAGTGTCTCATTGCCCAGTATGAGCTCATTAGGACAAAAAAGCACAACATATTGTCACAGCAGGGCCTCCCTATAGTGTGCTGTCTCCCTATAGTGTGATGTCAGTGTTTCCCTCCCCCAGTATAAGTGAATGTCTGCCACTTGACTCAATGTCTTGCCATCCTAATGCACGTGTCTCCCTAATTGAACATGTCAATGTCTCCTTTTACAGTATTTCAGTGTCTCCTGTTTCCCTGCAAATCTGTGTCTCGTCTCCATTCTGTCAGTTTCCCATGTCCCAGTGTACTACATGCGACTCCTGTCCTAGTTGTCATCGTCTCTTGTTCCAGTGTACAATGGTGTCTTATTCTCCAGTGCTCTATAACATTGTCTCATGTTCGTTAGTCACTTTCTCCTTTTTAAATCCGCTTCTCAGTCTTTGTCCCTGTGATCGAGTATTTTTCTCCCAGACCCATCTGCATGATTCTGCCTTTTCCAGTATGATTTTACCCACTTGAATAATGTAGTTATCCTCGAATAATTATATTTATGATGGAAGCTGTGTCAGTATTTTTGTTTGTATTGTCATTAACTAGTGTGTTTTTGCTGGGTCTGGTGGCTCAGTGGACTAAAGCAGCCACTGCAGGGGCCTGTGTTTGACCTCATGGTCACAGGTTCAAATCCCGGCGGGTCCACTCAGCCTTTCATCCATTTGAGGTCGATAAAATGGGTACTGTTGGTTAACAATAAACATCTGTTATTCAGCGCCAGGACACCTTTGGGTAATCGTGCGCTTTACAAATACACATGTTATCTTATGTTTTTGTGAATGAGATGTATGCATAACTTGTGAGTTTGTCTTCTCGTGATTGTGTGTCTTACAACTGCTTTTTTGTGTGCTTTTTAGGCCTTTCCGATGATCGCTTTAGCTGTATGTTGTCTATTCCTATTATTTATAGTACATAGAATGGGGTTTGGATCAGTGCCTTGCTCATGATTGACGTTATGGTTTATCTACTACTCTAATTCTTATTCATTGATTTTCCTACCTATTCTTGAGTTCCTTCCACCCTTGAAGCGTTTCCTCCTGACGGGTTTTTGATAGGAGGGCTTGTCCCTCCACTGCTGATGTGAAGGGACAGTTTAAAAAAAAGTCTTTTTGAACTCCTTTGGCATGCGTAGTTAACTTTCTTAACACAGTTCACTGGTTCATATAACGTGCACCACTGTTACACTTGGTTCTTAGACCCCGCTGATGTCCATTGCTCCCCTGTATATATTTTATTGTAAAATTGCTTTGACAAGGGCTCGGCAGCTGCACACTGCTGTTAGGCCACTCACTACTTTCTCTATGTGCAGCATTCTGCATGGTTATTTTTTTTTTGTTGTAATCTAAGCTTTCAAAAATGGCAGCTAGCAATTTTGGAACTGTTAATACAGTTAGAAGAAAAAATCCAGAAATGGCTACTGATGTCATCAAGCATACGCATGCATTGGTGGCCATTTTGCAATGCCTTTACATTACGGAAAAAAAAATTCAAAATGGCTACTTGATAGTGCACATTCGTGGTTGTGCACTGTCGGTTACATCTTGGAAGGGCTTTTCTCAGAAAACAAGAAAGGCATTCCATAATTGCCACCAATGGGTTTGCTTGTGTGGTGAGGCTTGTGGGACGGGATTTCTTTCTGATTTAAAGTGAAGTCCAAGCAGACAAGCATATGCAAATCCAGTAGATGTGTTCGTGGTTAGAAAAGGCGCAACTTGTTGGCTTTGTCAGTGTTTGAGTTGGCTCAGGATAGGCCAGCTGTTGGAGTACAGTAAAGCTCTCAATAGTACAGCACCGTCACTATGCTGAGGTTTTCCTTAATGTTTGACTTTTCTTGTAAAGTGCTCTGGCAAACTTACTTATACGCATTCACTCTATTTCTCAATGTTAATACTCTATTTCTCAATGTTAATATAAATATACCCAGGTTATATTTACGGTCCAGTGCTTACTATACCAACTTATCAAGGAGACCGCTCACAGTCTGACCTTCATTTGACTTCATTGTGTAATTCTTGGGCAGATGTCATTTTGCTGTGCATTCTTTCCCATAATTTTCTTAATTGTAAGCATATACGATGAGCTAAATCAATGACTTGTTTACTTTTTCCAACTAGATGGTCTCTGCAAGATCGTATAAAAGTATTATAGGCCATAGTCCCAAAGTTATTTACACATGTAGTTTGCAATTACATATGCACTGAAGAATTAAGTGGGGGCAAATCTACTTACAGGGGCTGGAAACAAACTAGTAGTGTTCGTTCCAGTGCTGCAATACCTCGTGAGTTTGCGCATGCCCAGAAATTTACTTGTTAATGGATTTTCACTGTTTTCCCTCAAACCCACTCCTACCTGGAAAAAGTTCGAAATGTACTCCTACTAATGGTAGAAGTAACCCTCTTTCTACGGTAGAACAGGATCCACTCTCCTACAAAACAAGCATTTGCAATGCAATAGGTCTCGCATTTACGCGAGTTTAAGCTATTGGCATTGTAAATGACAATGCCTTTTATTTGTTTTAACAACCAAAACATAAATAAAAGGCATTGTCATTTACAATGCCAATAGCTCAAACTCTCGTAAATGCGAGACCTATTGCATTGCACATGCTTGTTATATATAGCAATATCATGTAATGGTGCTTTTGTTGCACAAAATGCAATAGTATAAAAACCCATAATTCACAAGGAACTGGGAAATATGAAAAATATTTCATAGATACCTGTACAATATAGATTT
Source organism: Calotriton arnoldi (assembly GCA_963921515.1). Taxonomy (NCBI): domain Eukaryota; kingdom Metazoa; phylum Chordata; class Amphibia; order Caudata; family Salamandridae; genus Calotriton; species Calotriton arnoldi. Next base: position 1,465,374 of record CAWUFW010000480.1, read on the forward strand.
TATCAAAATCATGGCATTCCCCAAACCACTCGGCAGCGCTTTAACATTGTCAGGGTGACTAGGATTAAGTGGCATGGAGTACCAAATTATACACATATAATTATGCAGCAAAAATGCTAGTTATGTGGCACTTTGTCTAGTATTATTTTCATCCATCTGAGAAACAACATTTCTGGCAAACTCTGCAAATGTTGCAAATTGTGACAAATGCAATAAATCCATAAATATGTCGTAAACGTTGCAACCAAAGGATCGCCTAAATCTGACCATCACCATTGATGTTGCTGTTGGTTTTTATTAACCATTTAGTCAAATAAAATGTAAACAAGATCTAACCATTCTAATTCTCCTCAGTGCCATTGTTAGCTGCACTTAGAAGTAAACAGCCTTTTCAAGCTAACTATACCCCAAAAAATATGCGATATAAACAATAAATAACAGTACCAGGTGTAATATAGTTCTGCATTGCCATTCCATGGTCCTAATGACATTTACAAAACACTCAGTCTTCAGCCTCATGGTTTATGATGTCACCAGAACAACTCAATGGCAATGTTGGAACATATTACAATTACCTGATATGTATCCAATGTATATAATCTAATTTGGGATTTTTTTTAATAAAGTTTACCAAATGTTGGCTACCATCCAGGGATGTACATTTGGTTACATAAACAAAGGTAGGTGAACCTTAATCAAGGATTTTATACTTTATAGGATGAATACAATTTTTCAAAATACATGGAGCAAGACCACTGACTCATTGTCAGTGAAATTGATCTCCCACCCTCGCAGCTCCACCATTAAGTGAGGCCTGCCCCTGCACTCTTGAGTGTTGGTGATCGAGGCCCTCCTCCACCCGCAGGTTTCCCTGCGCCTCATCCCTGGTGGTCCAGTGGACCTCTGTCTCCTTCCTCTCACTCTGCTCTTTCACTCGTTTTTCTACCCTTTTTATCTTTCACCTTTCTGCACTTTTCTGCATCTCTGCTCTTTTGTGCCTTATTTCTGCTCATTTTCCCTTTCTCTCGCTCTGCTCTTTCACTCGTTTTTCTACCCTCTTTTATCTTTCACCTTTCTGCACTTTTCTGCATCTCTGCTCTTTTGTGCCTTATTTCTGCTTATTTTCCCTTTTTTCTTTATCCCTTATTTCCTCCCTTTACCTTTCCCCGCCGCTGCTGCCCCCGCGGCCCCGCCCCCCAGCGCGACCGGCCCAATCCAGCTCCCCTCCCCGCTCCCGCCTCCCAGCTGTCCAGCCCTCCCCGACCCCTACTTAATGGCGGCCACGCCGCTGGTGCACCGAAGGCGCGTCAAAGGCAAGCCCGTCTGCGCCCGTCTGCGACCCGTCCGCGACCAGCGCCAGGAACCCTGGACCTCCGCCCCGCCAACGCTACGACCCAGCAGCACTCCACGCACTCAACCCAGGCCGCAACAACAACTGCAAGCTAGCATCACCAGCCGACACCCACGGACCCTTCAGCTGTCACCGCTGCCGGCACACCTGCAGCACCGCCAAGAACACGGATCCAGCACAACCCGCCCACAAGAACACAACCGAACCGAAGACCCTGCAATGCATCCTCCTCAACGTCCGATCCCTCCACAAACACGCCACAGAAATCTGGGACCTCCTCGACAGCACCACCCCGGACGTAGCGTTCTTCACCGAAACCTGGACCAACACCACCTCGGGACCGGACATCGCCATCGCCATCCCCCAAGGATACAAGATCTCCAGGAAGGACCGCCCCACCCGCCCAGGAGGAGGAATCGCCATCGTCCACAAATCCAGCCTCTGCCTGAGCACACTCCCCGACGAGCCCACAGAACTGATGGAACACCTTCACTTCAAGATACTGGCCAGCCCCACTTCCACCCTCCGAGGAACCCTCATCTACCGACCCCCTGGACCCCGCGGACCCTTCGCCAACTCCATCATGGACATTATCTCCCCGCAGGCCATCGCATCCACCAACTACACCCTGCTGGGAGACCTCAACTTCCACCTCGACAACCAACTGGACCCCAACACCACATCCCTCCTGGACAACCTCCACAACATTGGACTCCGCCAGATCGTGACCGAGCCCACGCACTCAGCAGGACACACCCTCGACCCCCTCTTCACTACAGGAAACTCCATCACCTTCAACCACACCACCGAACTCCCATGGACCGACCATCGTTGCGTCCACTTCACCTTCAGAACACCCACCATCCACAGACACCAGCACCTGCTTCCACGAAGAAACTGGACCAAAATCACCGACGACCAGCTCACCTCCTCACTCAACAACTCCACCCCAACCATCGCGGAAAACGACGACCCCAACACCACAGCCCGAACCCTGCATAGATGGATCTCGGACAGCACCAACACCATAGCCCCCTCAAGAAAAACAACAATACCCGCGCCAAGAAAGCCAGATGGTTTACCACCGAACCTCGAGAGTCCAGACGCACATGCCGCCACCTCGAAAAGGCCTGGAGGAACACCAAATCCACAGAAGCCCACAACAACTTCAGAGCCGCCACCAACGCCCACCATCAACTCATCAGAGAAACGAGGAAAAAGCGATTGAAGACAGAATCTCCACCCACGCGCACAACAGCAAGGAACTCTTCAGCATCATCAAGGAGTTCGCCCAACCCACCAGCGAGTCTACCGACATCCCTCCCACACACAAGACCTCTGCGACAAACTCAGCACCTTTTTCCACCACAAAATCAAGAGCATCTACGACAACTTCGACGAAGACAACCAACACACGGAACCCTCACCAACCACCCCCGACACCCGGAAACCAGCGATTGACGACTGGACAGCCCTCACCACCGAAGACACACTGAAGACAATGAAGTCAATCCACTCAGGGGCCCCCACGGACCCCTGCCCCCACCACATCTTCAACAGAGCCGCCGACACCATCACACCCATGCTCCGCCACACCATCAACCGCTCCCTGGCGACCGCCTCGTTCCCCGACGACTGGAAACACGCCGAGGTCAACCCCCTCCTAAAGAAACCCTCAGCGGACCCCACCGACCTCAAAAACTACAGACCCATCTCCCTGCTCCCGTTCCCAGCGAAAGTCATCGAGAAAGCCATCAACAGCCAACTCGCCACATTCACTGAAGAACACAACATCCTCGGCTTCTCCCAATCCGGCTTCAGAAAAAAACTACACTACGGAAACCACCCTCCTCGCCGCAACAGACGACATCCGCACCCTACTGGACAAAGGAGAAACAGTAGCCCTCATCCTCCTCGACCTATCAGCGGCGTTCGACACAGTCTCCCACCGCACCCTAATACGCAGACTCTACGACGCAGGAATCCAGGACAAGGCCCTCGACTGGATTCGCTCCTTCCTCTCCGGCAGGACGCAGCGGGTCAGACTCCCCCCTTTCCTCTCGGACCCCACACCTACCACCTGCGGAGTCCCCCAGGGCTCCTCCCTCAGCCCGACGCTCTTCAACGTCTACATGGCTCCACTTGCCCCCATCGTCAGAACCTATGGACTCAACATCGTGTCATACGCAGACGACACCCAGCTCATCCTCTCCCTATCCAATGAGCCCAACACCGCCAGACGCAACTTTCGAGAAGGCATGGAAGCCGTCGCCAAATGGATGAAAAACAGCTGCCTACAACTAAACACCAACAAAACAGAAGTACTCATCATGGGCCCAAACCCCGACGCCTGGAGCGACACCTGGTGGCCCCCCGCCCTCGGAAACCCTCCAACTCCCACAGACCACGCACGCAACCTTCGAATCATCCTGGACTCCGAGCTCAAAATGGACCGCCAGATCAACTCTGTCTCGTCTTCCTGCTTCCGCCTCCTTCGTAAGACCTTCAAATGGATCCCCCTCGAACACCGAAAGACCGTCACTCACGCCCTGGTCACCAGCAGACTCGACTACGGCAACGCACTCTACGCCGGAATAAACAAAAACCTCACCCGCAAGCTACAGAACATCCAGAACGCCGCCGCAAGACTGGTCCTCAACCTGCCAAAACACTGCCACATCTCCCAGCACCTGCGCACACTCCACTGGCTCCCTGTCGAGGCGAGAATCACCTTCAAGATGCTCACCCACGCACACAAGGCCCTCCACGGCACCGGACCAGCATACCTGAACAGCCGACTCAAATTCCACGCACCCCAAAGGACCCTACGATCAGCCCAGCTCTCCTACGCCGTGGTTCCCCGCACCAGAAAGACCAGATCGGGAGGCCGCTCCTTCTCCTTCCTCGCGGCCAAAGCATGGAACGCCCTTCCGCTCCACCTCAGACAGACAACATCACTCCCCATCTTCGCAAGAAACCTCAAAACCTGGCTCTTCGACAGACCCCCTCCTTGATGGAATGGAACCTGCACCCCCCCCCCCACCCCTAGCGCCTTGAGACCCTTACGGGTGAGTAGTCGCGCTTTAACAAACCCCTGATTGATTGATTGATGTATTGTATTGAGTTCTTCATTATTTTCATACAAACAATTGGTGAACTTTTCATGACATTACAGAAGGAAAATGTTGAGTCCCTGCAAAATATACATATTGCAGTAATGATCAAATACAGAAATAACACTGGCACAATAATCCACCTGTACAGTTGTGAGCAGTTTCAGCTATGAAATATTCACCCCAGGATACATTTTTGAGTTCTCGTAATGACTTAGCATTTAGCTGACAGCGCCATAGTACATAACTTCCCACTTCGCTTGACTTGCTCTTCTTACTTAGTAAAGTGCATTATGTTCTTTCCATATCTCCCAAGATTTTTTTTCAAATTTCTTGGGACATCCCCTACCTATATATACCACTCTGTCCACTGCCACATACCAGTCCATATTGTGGGGTCCATTCCTCAATGTCTGGTGGTGATGGGCTGCCCCATCACTGTGCTGTATCTCTATTTGCTAGTGGAAACCAAGCTTCTTATCAACCTACTCCCATTATTTCTCTATAATCAAGCAACTACTCAGTGTGAGGATAAAAATGCCCTCTAAGCCACAGCTTAATGGATACATTTCACTATTATTACACCCAAATTTGCACAGCTGAACCCTTGTGTAGTGCACTCTGGAAAATATTCATCTGGACCTCAGGAAACCAGATCTCGCTGATAACTCTCTGGGGGGTAGGTAAATGTTTCCTCCCCTAACCCATTTTCTATCGGGCCTGTCTTTTTCCCCATATGGCTTTGAGGCAGGCTCTCCCAGTCTTTCGCTGAGATATTGCTTTTTTGGCCATTCCAGCCTCTGGTAGCCTTAGCTCCAGTGGTGACATTTCTAGCAATCCTATCACCCCCTTAATGTTTAGTTGTTTGGGTGTTTTGTAAATTGTATTTGGCATACAATTGTGTAAATTGTGCTTAGTGTGTACCAGTGAACTGACCATAAAGGAAGCCTTATTAATTCAGGAAAACAATACTGCCGTGCCCTATACTAAACAAACATAGAAAGCAAATATGCTCAGACTAGACAACACTATACTGTGCGTTACATAGCTCTGTTTAGCCCCTCAATTAAATACAAAGATTTCAACATGAGGTAAGGGTACAATGGGTGCACACTATGAACTATAAAACATATCGCAAATATACTGAAATACATCAGATAAGGTGCTTAAAAAACATAACTGTGCTAAAAAAAAGTGCTTAATTAATTCGAAATGTTCATTAATATTAAACAATACAAATTGCTGTATTGTTTAGGAATAACTGGTGTATTATTATAGTGTTATAATGCCTTTTCTTTTTAAATAGCACCTCAACTATGTTTCAGTATTGGTTAGAATTTCTTCCGTAAGTTCTTTTTTTCATTATGTGCTGTAGCCTGTAGCAACTTGAACTTTAAGATCTGTTGAAAGCTTTTTTTCAATCTTAAAATAAATATATAACCATTTGTATTTTATGTGGAATCTGCTACCTCATACTCATACTTTACCACAAGTGTTCCTATAGCTAAGCCTTGGTAGAATGAATTCCTGAGGTGACCCTGCTGAGAATCAAAAAAGTGTCCTGCTGATTATCTATTGGCAGGGCCACTGGAACTATGCGGCAGGAAAAGGTCAAATTATGCGGCAGTGTTGACTAAATTATGCAACAAGAAAAAGCAAACTATGCTGCATAATGCGGCACATTATGTGATAGTATTAGTTCATTATTGCTAACACTAGACATAGATTGCACCTCATTGGTACCAGTTTAATACCTAAATATAGCAATAAGCAACCAGAAGGTGACCAGTCAACCTTAGGAAACCTTCCACTCTGCGCCACCACATCTCAATGCGCTTTTAGTAACTTTTGAACCGTTTGAGCTAAAAACAACCTTTTTAAATATCTGCAGATTATGCAGAAGATAATGGATTATGTGGCAAATGCGGCAAATCCATAGCTATGCAAAAAATGCCACGCCTGCACAATCTCATAATTCCAGTGGCCCAGCCCATAGGTCCCTGCACAAGGAATCATTCTATCACTTGTAACAATCGACATACAAATTAATGTGGTGTGAATTAATGATGAGTAGAATATTTTTTCATTTAGCCAATAAAAAGATAAAACATTTTTTTTTTACTTTTTCCATTAATTTATTTTTTATGTAATGCTGCAAGTTAGTAATGGCCTCAGAGTAGGAAGAAATTATAACAAACCCTGAGTAAATCTATATCCTAATTATAAACACATTTTCACTAACTTTTTTGGGAAAAGGAAATCCTTTGCAAAGCGTTTCTGTCATATCACTTTTTGCAACTCCTAGGTGCCTTGTGATGGAAGCCTGCAGCCTCTTTAGTGTGAGTGAGTGAAAGTGTTCAGGATGTCTGTGCTGCTCATTTGCACATCATAGCAGCTACTATCCCTGCTGATTTCACACCTGTCCCCAGGCCTGAAACTAGCGCATGTCAATGGTTAATAATTAAATAAAACAACGAGGCAGAGCACAATGGGGCTTCAAGCCACTGTGAGACATTAGAATGAAAAACGCTCATTTTTCAGTTCAGAATGGCCTAGGGTGGGCCAGGGTAATCCTTGAGTGGGCCTGGCCCACCTGGCCCACCCTCTAGAACCGGGCCTGCTGCACACCAGGTTCCAGCAGGTAAATGTGATCTTTTGCAACATCCCTTTAAACAGTACAGCCAAGAGTAAGTGCAGCACACCAGATGGCTGCCACAGACGAGGTGTAGCATCGCAGTGCACTGTGCACCTGCTTCCAGAGCCTCTCAAAGTGTGCATTTGTTTTATTCGCCTATATTTATACAGCATTCATAGTCTACTTCAGAATGATTTGTCGGAAAGACGTTAATTGGTTACAAAATCACCCGACAGCGTGTGATTTTCAGAACTCAGGATCCTGTCATGTTGAAATTACAGGTCACCAACTGAGGGGAGCAGGCAGGCGTTTTACCCTTCTATACATCAGTGGTGAGGGATGGATTTCTGCAGTTTAGAGACAAGCACGCAGGTGCATACAACATCTTCCCTTCCTACTTATACGTCGAATATGCAGCAGACATTAAATCTTAGTGAATAATTCATGATGCTGTTTGCAGGTGGTGGGCGCTGGCACTCATGGGACCGGAGCTTATCAGACTCACGCCCAGAGCAAAGAAGTGACAGGCAGAAAAGGGAGAAAGAAGAAGGGAGAGAAAGGAAGGGGAAACAGCAACAAAGGGGGAATGCAAGGGAGAAAAGTACCTGAAAGAGAGAAAAAGAGACAGAAAATGTAGGATGGGGGATGAAAGAGGCACATGACATGGAGTCAAGACTAGGCAGCCTTGATATGTAGCAATCCCACATTCTGCTGGCGGACTGTTTTTTAAGAAAAACTTCAGGGTCCTGCAAAAAAAAAAAAAAAAAATATATATATATATATATATATATATATATATATATATAGAGCGAGAGATTTTTTTTTTTACAAATTAAGCACTGAAATACATTTATACTTCCAAAATGTTTTTAGCGTGCGTTACCGATGGCATGTGGCCGATTGGCTACCTACTAGCAATGCAACACTCTCTTGAACGGGGCTCATGCATGGACTACTTTAGTCTAAGCATAATGCTTTAAAATCGTAATATTGTTTGAGTAGGACGCAATGCATCGCCGTCAAGGTTAAGTAACATGGTGTGACTATTCCATAAGGTTAGAGTCACAAGAAGAGTAAAGAACTGCCTTTAACATGACAGCAGCTTACTGTAAATTACCTTATTACCGCTGGTTTGTCAGTTGGAGAAGACAGTCCTTAAGGCCTTTCTGTTGGACATGGGGGGGTGGCGTTACTGTTTCCAGTTTGGGGACATGGACTGTAAACAACAAACCTCTGCAGCATATCTATATGCAAATAGTGGATGGGAAAAGACTATATTCTTTGCCAAGTTAGACGGTGGTACTTAATCCACCAGCAGAATTCCCAGGAATGGCAGGTGCACCTACACACCTGTCAGGTGCTGCCGAAAGCCCTTGTCTCGGGCAGGTGACAACCTGTAAGTGACAGAGAGCAGAGGGACTGACTGTGGCTGTGAAGTCTAGGCTGGAGAGAATAATGGAAGGGGGTATTCGCCACTGCCTCAGTTAACTACTGTTGAAAACCACGAAGGGGTTGGCCCACAAATGGTTGGGTAGGGCCGTAACAATTAGAAAACAAAAAGAAGAACCCAACCGTCTATTGAAAATGCTGGAATGAATTTACCAGTCTGTGAAAATTTGGTTATTCGAAAATTCAAAAGCGTTTAATTGCTTATCTTTTTGAACTTTTTTTTATACACGCAATTCTTTTAATTTGTATCACATGCCTGTCAATAAGACACTTCTACTTCACAGTGGTTACATGTATTAAACGAACATTGTGGAATACATTTAAACATAAATGAATAAACACATACAATTTTTACAAGACGTAATAACTGACTCCAATCAATATACATTCATTTGTGTGAAACATAATGAATAAATCCAGTCAGTTTCATGAACAACAACCAGTTTTGTATTGAACTGCACTATTTTTATATAACTCATCAAGGGTTGTTGCCTACTGGGTATCCACTATTACACTGAAGGGGCAATTCTTTTGCACTTGCTCCCTGAATTAGGACATTTATCATAGTTAATTTAACCCAGCAGTTTTCTACGCCGACGCGTTTCGAGCCCCATTTTAATTGTGGGGTTCTCTTCAGGGCCTTTAGACTGGATGATTTCTGCACTCTTCTTGTATTTGTCATGCATAAAAGTCCTTATTTCTATGAAGGTGTTGTACCTATCCCAAAGGCAATTTTCTTGAGGCTGTGGGCAACATGTACTTTTTAATCCTTTTCTATTTAGCTGACATTATCGCCAAGGCGTCTTACTCCGAGTATGTTATTCCTTTTCTTCACTTTAGTTATAAAATGAGCCTTTCGTTGTCTTCAAGGACAAATATATCAGGCATTTATTCTGTTCTGTTTCTCAATGCTGTCGATTGATTTTTGTGGTCAGGCTCTCGATTTAGTGAATAATCTTGTTCCTGTAACACAAATACGAATGCGATATATTCACTACTTCTTAAAATGATGAAAACTGTTACTTTTTTTCTCTGTGCGCTGAGTGAAACTCACATATCTTTACTTTTCCAGACAGCGTTGGCGTCTTCTCAGGTCGTGCTTCTCTGGAAAGGAGTTACCTACTGTGGCGTCTTGCATACTGTATTTTATTGTATTGTATTGTGTTGTACGCTGCTCCAGAACCCTACGTTAGTGGTTAGTCCAGTGAGTATTATTGGTCATTGCGGTTAGCCTTGTATTCTCAAAGAGAACATTCTATTCATTTACTCCTGTGTCTTTGCGATGGATTATATCAGTAAGAGATAGATGCGATCATTAGTGGGGTGGGGTATGTGAGATCATGGAACAGTTTGTGGGATTTGTAGATGAGCTAAAGGCGATTTGGTACTACTAGGTTGCAGAGTATGACTCTTAAAAGAGAGGTTGTGACCTTTGAGTTGAGGTGTGGACAATTTTCAGAAATACAATAATAGAGATTAATACACACATGCATATGACTTAGAGTAGGCTGTGTCAGTGCTTAATTTGAGGCAGTGGTTTCAGGTGCTCAGCACCAGCACTGAATCATCAACACCGGCGCTTTTCATGTGCACTAGTTAAGGACACATTCATTTATGGTAGGCACGTGGAGATTAAGTAATTTGCCCAGAATCACAGGATGTTGAGCTGGTGCTGAGACTGAACCTGGTTCCCCAGCTCCGAAGTCGGCAGCTCTGGCCATTACACCATATCCTCTACCCACTTTCATGGTTAGTAGTTGGTTCTATTTTTTATTTTTTTTGTCCTCATTTGCCTCAAACCCTATTGAACAAACAAGCTGTCCGTACCAATACTCAGCGAACTGAGAAGAGTAGGCATTAAGTTGGGATCTCACGGTGCCTTCAGCCTGTAGGTACATTGGCAGACATGGATGTTGCTACCCCCAAAAAGGGGAAGAGGTTACTCTTCAACTAGGCCCGCAAGAACCTGATGGACACCTTCGTTGGAAGACATGCGGGGGTGCCCAACGTGGTCCGAAGCGTACCAAGGAGGCATAATCATAGGACCTGCTGTTTAATACATAGTTAGGACAAAAGTATACCTCCCTGTCGTTCATGCCCTAACCCACTTTAACAACAAGCCCCAAAAATGCTATCTTTTTAGTACTGCAAGCTCTGGACAGGTCCATCTTAGATGTCTCATACATCGACGCCAACCAGTCGGAGTGCATAGGAGGGGAGGGTTCAATCCAACGCTTGCATATTTGCCTCCTAGCTAACAAAATAGCGTAGAATAAAAGGGATCTAGCTGGTCCAATGACTTGATTGGTAAGGCCAAAAATTATCAGGGCCAAGTCTATTTGAACTGGGGATCCCAAAATGCCCTCCAATGACTTCCGAACTTCGTCCCAAAAAAGTGCAATGGCAGGACAGTCTTTAAACATATGTATATCTGAGGCTTCAACCAGACCGCACTTCCTACAGCTAACTTGGGTCCCATTTGAAAATTTAGACAGCTTTAAAGGGGAAAGATAGGCCCTATGTATAGTGAATAAGTGGTTTCTCTTCAGCCAGGCAGGTCTTACTATGCTAAAGAGAGTCTTAAATGAATTCTGCCACAATTGCTCGCACTGTTCATTTGGAAGATGTTCGCTCCATACTTCATCTGCGAGTTTAAATTCACCATCCGCCTCCTCCATTGCCCAATACCAGTAAGAGACCTCCCTCCTCCATACTGGCCTGGCTACTAACTGTTGTTCAAGAATGTTGCCCCAGCCTATAGGTTTTTTCTGGCTTTGCTGTGTTTGGACCCAGCTCTGCAGCTGGATGTACTTGAACTTTGAAAGGCCCACTCCCACTCTTTCTCTTAATTGTTCCCATGAAATGAGTGTACCCTCATAGGCCAGATCTCCCCATACTTTCAAACCCGCTTCTCTAAGTGGTAAAGCAAGCCTATCTTGAAGACATTCCGGCGCGCCCGGTGAATCCCAGAGTGGCGCTAGACTTGAAAAGTAATTAAGGCCGACAAGGCGCTTTAGTCTAGTCCATGCTCTAACCATTGCCTGGAGGACTTTGAGTTTAACCTTTTTGAAGAATTTTGGTTCCCCAAATTTAAACAAAAAGCCCTCCTCAGGTAGATTGGCCCCCCTTAACATAGCCAAGAACATGCCTCCTGCCCCAGTGTTTACAGGCATTTTTAACAGCATCCGGGAATGTGAAAACTGAAAGGCCCAGGCATAATACTGTAAGTCAGGTAGCGCAAGACCACCTTTCTCTCTCCTATGCCTTAACTTCTTCCAGGCTATTCTAGTAGTTCTGTATGCCCAGATAAAAGAGTTTACGACCTGCTGAAGTTTATCGACAGCTAGTTTGTCAAAGTGTAGGGGAATTGAATTAAAGAGAAAGGTTATTTTAGGTAGCACCACCATCTTAACTAAATTCACCCTCCCAAGAATGGTTAAAGGGAGATGGGCCCAAGATTTCATCTGTTTTTGACACTCCCTTGACACTCGCGCTAAATTAACTTCTACAATCTTGGCTATGTCCTGGACAATTCTAACCCCCAGGTATCACATGCTGGGGCTAACCTGATGTTGGCTCCTCTCAAGGTTCCACGTCATGGTCTCAGTCTTCCCAGCGTTCACCTCATACCCTGAGACCTGCCCGAATTCCTGTGCCAGTCTGATCACTGCCGGGAAGGTTGTTTCCAAGTCTGCCGAAAGGACCAAGATGTCATCTGCATACAGGGCCACCTTCCTCTCCCACTCTCCATATCTGAAAGGCACAATGCTAAGACTTCTCTGAGCCTCTGCGCAAAAGGCTCAATATACATATCAAAAAGGAGAGGGGAAAGGGGACAGCCCTGCCTGGTACCCCTAGTGATCCTAAATGGTTTAGTCAGCTTACCGTTGACCAGCAACCTAGCTGACGGGGCTTGATATATCAGCTGGATGGTATGGCAGAACTTTTTACCCAAGTTAAATTTCCCCATGACTTCCGACAGGTAGACCCAATTGACCCTGTCGAAAGCCTTGGTGGCATCGAGAGTCAAGGCTGCAAGAGGGAGTGAATAAGTAGAGGCAATATCTATTGTTCCAATAAGGTCGTATGTGAGGTCTGATAGATGTCTTCCTTTGACAAACCCCTTCTGATCTGAGTGAAGAATATCGCCGGCCACAGACCCCAACCTGGCCACCAAAATCGAGGCAAAGATTTTATAGTCCGCATTTAAGAGCGAAATGGGCCTATATGACCCACAGCTCGCTGGATTTTTGCCAGGTTTCAAAATCAGGATGACTGTGGCGTCATTCCAAGACTCGGGGGGCTTAAGGCCCTCTGCTAATATCTTGTTAAATAATTGTGTCAGTACCGGGATTATCACCTCACCCAAAGACCTGTATAGCTCAGCTGGTAGCCCGTCGGGCCCCACAGCTTTGCCTCTCTTGCAGGCAGCTATAGCCTTCCTCACTTCCTCTTGGGTGATGTCCTGTTCTAAATCTTCCTGCTGTTTAGGACTCATAGGTGTCAATGAGGTCCTATCCAGCCAGTCCTTGACTTTAGGCCTATCCTCTACCAAATCTTCTTGATATATATCCTGAACATACTTTAAAAAGGCCTCACCAATTTCTTCATCCGAGGATAGAGCAGCTGCCCCGTCACCAGCAGTGATTTCCTTAATCTGATTACGAAGCCTATCTGCTTTTGCCTTTCATGCCAGAAGTTTTCCTGCCCCTTCCCCATATTCAAAATGGGCAATCTTACTTGCCTCCCATCTGCGCATAAGCCTTATTTGAAGGATACCCTCCAACTGCTCCCTTAGTTTGCTAAGTTTACCCAGGACTTCTTGCTGCCTACCCAAAACAGCCTGACTATTCAATTCTGCCTCCACATCCTTCATTTCTGCCTCCAAAGATGCGATCTCTCCCCTGTAATTTGTGTTCCTAAAACTCGACCTGCTAGTAATGATACCCCTTAAAAAAGCTTTGAGGGAGTCCCAGACCACGGTGGTTGTTGCTGTACCTAAGTTAATCTTCAAGAAGAGTTCAGTTTCCCGGGATAGGAAGGACATCTCTTCCTCCTCCAGGAGCAACGTTCGGTCGAAAGACCAAACTCTGGCCTGCTGGGCCTGTACCCAATCAAGATCCAGTAATATTCCCGAATGATCTGACAGATGGGACGACAAGTAAATTTTATCTTTAACCTTGCCCCTTAGGCTATAACTGACCAGGATGTAATCAATTCTTGATTTGTGTCGGTACTTGGAATTTCGATATGATACCCCCAACTGCTGACCTGATCTTTCCCTCCATATGTCGCATAAACCTGTTTGCGCCATCATGGTCTGAAGATACACCCTAGATCTTGAGGGGGCGGCTGCTCTACTACTAGCAGATTTATCGAGTTTAGGATTGAGAACAATATTATAATCTCCGGCCATAATAACCGGTTCTGGGAAGTCTAGAAGGTGCGAAAAGATTGTTTTAAGAAATGAAGGGTCATCTTGGTTTGGGCCATAATAGCCAATCAAAGTAAGAAGGATGCCCATTAAGGTCACCTTCAATATCACCCATCTGCCACATGAGTCTTCCATATGCTGTAAAATCTGAACATTGGCTTGCTTTTTAAAGAGATTCAGAACCCCTCTGATATTAGCCGTCTGGTTAGTACAGATAAAGGAGTCCACCCATTTTTGGTTTTTAAAGATTTCATTGGTCTCTTCCTTAAGAAGATGTGTCTCCTGGATGACAATGACCTGCGCTGGGGAGTCCATTAGATATTGCAAAATTCTAGCTCTTCTAGACCTCACGCGCAGTCCATTGACATTCCAGGACAATATCTGGAGTGTTTTCATGGTAGCTTAAGTCTGAGGCCCCGGACCTGCACTAAACCAAGAAAAGACCAATGCCCAGTCCCTCGGAATCTAACCACAGCTATCTGGACTAAGTCTAAGACACATGAAGCGAATTAGGTATTTTTATAATTTATGCCCATGTGCTCCCCATCCCCCCACCCATTCCACTCACCCCCCCTGGAGAACCCTTCCCCCATTTATCTGGACAGATGTTGTCCAGGTGTTGCACCCCGGAGCCGCCCGTCCCATCCCGTCCTAAACATGTGTGAAAATTCAAACAAAACGGAATTAAACCCGTGCCAAGAAAAAGAAAATAGGTGAATACTAAAAGAAGCTAGTGAAAAAGTGAACCAAACCAATTTTACGTCATCCACCAATCATACTTCTCAGTTTGATTTATACAAAATCGGTGGAAAAAAAGAATCCAACGATAAGAGCAGACCTATACCTCAATCTAGTCTGAACCCAGAGAATAAAGAGCTACTCCTAGGGGACCTCCTTGCTGATGGTGTCAAGCAGCTCGTCCGCCTCCTGAACTGATCTTATGTTGTGCATTTTATTATTATGCATAACTTTTAGGAAGGCTGGAAATTTTAGCTGTACAACTGCACCGATCTTCTTGACGTCGTCCATCTTCCTACCTAGTTCCCACTGCCTTTCGAGGGTAACTCTGGCAAGATCTGAACGAATTTCAAAGGAGAAATCCCTGACTCTTAATGTTTTTACTTTTAAAGCCAAGTTAAGAATTTTCTCTTTTAGAGAGCAGGTGAGAAAATTGATAAGAATTTTTCTTGGCTTAGTTCTGTTTGGGTTCCTTCGGAACGGGTCTCTATGAATTCTCTGTATATCGTTTCCTAGGGTTACCTCTGACTCATCAAGCTGCAAAGCTTCTTTAAGCAGTGTAATGATATATGATTTAAGGTCGGACCCTTCGTTCCCTTCTGGAATATTCATAAGACGAAGGTTGTTCCTACGGGAGTTATTCTCTAATGTCTCCATTCTGTCGCGAAGAGCAGCTTCCACCCTTTTAAGTGTCTGGATCTCCGCCTCTGCAACCCCGAGATTGTCTTTCAGTTCTCCGACAGTTTTCTCTAGGGTCTCAGTCCTGGTGTTTAAGAGATCCACCTTCCTCTCTAGGGACTCACTGGAATTCCTTATCTCGCCCTGATTAGCAGCCGAAACAGAAAAGCCTTTCTTTATATCATCTGATAACGTAGCAAAAAGAGCTTCCAATGAGGCTACTGAGGGCCCGCCCGATTCTTGAAACTTGAGGCCTTTATCTGCCCCTCCGCTCTCTTGACTGACAGCTCCAACATAGCTCTGATCAACCAGATCTATCGCTTTATCGAACGCTGTCTCAGACGTATTTTCAGTAGCTGTGGTTAATGATTCTGCCTGGGGGGGTGAAGAGCTGACAGACTCCATATTGTCGGTGAGTGATTTAATCGTAAAATGCCCAGTAAAGCCTCCTCTAAGAGCCTTCCCCTTCTTCGTGATGTCAAGGACCTCGGGTTGTACTCTAAAATACGACCGTAAAGAAGGGGTGACCCTGACTTTACTATCGAGGGGGTTACTTTTAGACCTCCCAGGCTTTATGCTTCTGCCTTTGACCTGATAAGTTTGAAACGCAGAGCAGTTGACGGAAGTTACTGCGTTTGGGGAGCCTTATAAAGCTTGATTTTTGGTCTGCTCCTCAGCAAGCTGTTTATTAAGATTTCCGTTTCCTTTAGCCCTCACAAGTCCCAGGGCGGCCCCCGAGTTTCTTGCTTTTCTTCTTCCCCCCTCTTATGGCCGCCACTGAGGCCCCAGAAGCGTCTGAAGCCACTCTCACCTGCAGCGGGGAGCAAACCTGTATCTCCTGAATTCCCGCAAACTGTTGTGCCTCCTACGGTAACTCCAATACTGTCTCTGGGAGTGCCCCCCCCCAACACAGAAGAAACAGAAGAGGCAGAAGTGGCAGCAATGGCAGAAAAAACAATGTCCTCAGAAGCCGGCACCCATTCTCCCCCGATCCGCTTCGTCGAGTCAAGGAACCGGCTGATGCTGACGCTGCCTCCACTGACCCGGAGGAGCCCGCGAGCCACCGCTCTGCGGCCCCTCCTAAGCTCCAGGGCGGCCTCGTTCCAGCGCAGCAAGCGGGAGGAATAGCGAGCACCGGGGGCCCCCACGCACATCCCCGGCTGGCGGACCCCAGTAAAAAGACAGGGAAGAGCCTCGGAGAACACTCCGGCAGTTCAGCAAACAAAAAAGACCAGGTAAGGCGGCATTACGCTACGGGACGGGAGAAAAGCGCTCCGGGTGCAAGCGGCTGCTCGGATCGCAGTCGCCATGTTCTCCCCAAGAGTGGGGTAGTTGGTTCTATTTCGACTAACAGGAGAAATGGGCTGGGGCAAGCTGCCTCCTTGCGAGAGCCCCAGCACTTATATTTTTTACAAATTAACCACTGGGCTGTGCTCAAAGAGAGGAGGCATGCAGAGGATGGAAAGTTAAAAGAGGGCCATTCAAAGAAAAAGGTGAGGCAACAATCTGAAGTTGTTGGTCATAAAAATGATCATGGAGGGTTTCAAGGACAAAGAATAAACGTTTGAGACAGCATGCACTCTGAGGATGCAAAACTGTAGAAAGAAACATTATTTGCATGTGAGATAGTGATAGTGAGATAGCAGTGGAGAGGTGTGGTGCAGCGGCCAGGGCAGCTGACTTCGGAGCACAGGGTTCGTGGTTCGATCCCTGGCTGCGGCAGCTCAGCACCATGTGACTCTGGGCAATAGCTCACTTAATTTCCACGACGACCCCCAGCGCCTTGAGACCCGTAAGGGTGAGTAGCTGCGCTATATAAAAACGGACTTACATTTTTTTTTTTTTTTTTAGATAGTGCTACGTGAGGTACTTTTTGATAGACCCTAGAATCAGGTGTCTGCTGCCAGGCTACCACTAGACCAGCGCTTCAGCAAGGACAGCTAATCAGCTCAGGATATGAAGCATAAAGTAAGCCTGGAACCAAAAATAGGGAAAGATCGAGAACTTTAGGCTGCACTTGAATGAAACAGTAGCCTTATGATAAAGACAATGCTAAAGAATATACAGAGTAAGTAATGCAAACATGGGAAGAGAGATTCTGCAAATGCTGAAGTGGAAGTCTTCTGATGTTAACCCTTAAAGTTTGCCTCACAGTATAATTACCAAAGCAAAGTGGGATCCATTTGAATGCCCCTGTTTTAGCATGGCACAGGATGTGGGCGAGCAGGGCTTCCCAGACAGTGGATGTGTATTGCCTAAATTTTTGCACCCTGAGGGAGAAGACCCATAAACTGAAGTGAGGAGGGAGAGACCTTTGAAAGATCTGAAGAGGCCTTTTGCTTAACAAGGAAATGCAGATTCGTCTTCCTGAGCACTGCCAATTGGTGGATGGAAGATGTGTGGGCGGGACTGCAGCTTCTGTTTTTTAAGGAGAAGAAGCTTCTAGGCCGGGCCTGTTCTCCGTCCCAGATCGTTGCTTCAGGAAGATCTTGCACTTCATTGTGCCAATGTTGAGAGTGCTCCAGCTTGGAAACAGCCCCAGCGCTTTCTGCAGTGAGAAATATCACTTTACCATTATAAGACCAGGAAAAAACAAAGATGATACCATTCCGCTGGAATGAAGATGGGTTAAATCCAATGGACTAGAAGTCAGTTGGGAAATGGAAATGCATGGTCTTAATAGTAACTGACTCTGAAATCCAATATCATATATATGCCGAAAGGGATGATATACGTCGTCATAATATAAGTTGTTGTGTAAAGGTTTATAAATCAACATAGTTTGAAAAGTTGAAAATCTCATTAAAAATCACGCAAAAAAAATATGAAAAGAATATTTTTTTTTAGGTTTCAAGCTGCGCGTCCACATATCACTATGTAATGTAGTGTAATACTATAAACAACAACACTGTGTAAGGCCTGCCAGGATAGTGATAGAAACAACAGTCAAAGTCACCAAAAGCTTCATGAAACAGATTGAAGTGTTATACGACAGCCAACAAGTTATATACAGTGTGGTTGCTTAGTGTGCAAAGAGTTGCGAAACTCCCACAAAAGTAGTAAGTATACGGTTAAGGAACCTGTTACATGTTAGTGAAAGGTACATGTTAGTGAAAGGGGCACGGAGCACTGCCTCAAAAAGCACTTCGTTGCTAAAATATAAATCTTGCAGCAACCCTACCAAGCGTGTTCTGGAGGTCCACTCACCTTGTGGCTCTCTGTCTCCCCTGCCTCGGCCTCCCCCGAGTTATCTCCTGCACCTCCTTTGCCGAACCCTGCTCCCTGCCTCACACCTGACATGTTTGGGGGTGCCACTCCCTGCAAAGGGTTTGAAGAATGCTTTTCCTGGGTAGGATCCCAACTTACACTCCGTGGAGATTCAGCGTTAGCATATCAGTATCAGCTCCATGTTGTCTGACCCATCTTTCCACTTTTTATTGTCAGAACCCCTTTTTGGTTTTCCTGAAGATGGTTGTCGGATCTGGGGACACAGTGGACTAAGGCACCCGCTCCAGGAGCCTGTTTGACCTCATGGTCACAAGTTAGAATCCTGGTGGACCAGCCTCTCATCCTTCTGAGCTTGATAAAATGAGTACCACTGAGTTGAGTAACAATTCAATTCAGCACCAAGAGTTAATGTGTGCTTGCTGTTTGACCCCACTGTCATCATGTAGTGTTAGATGATAGGGAATCTGGCACACCCCTCTAATCTACCTTTTCCTAAGGCCTAAAAATGGAATCACACCCACCACAGGGTTAGTTGGGAGCCTCAGGACAAGAAGAGCTATCAACCTGCTGAAGAGGAAACAAAGGGGCATATCAGCAAGGGCTGGCGATAATTATCGCTCAGCGCTCTTAGCGTGAGGATAATTATCGCCGGCCAACTCTGAATTTTATCGCAGAGATAGCGTGCTATCAGCAACGCTTATCTCCAAAGCGATAAAATTCAGAGCGCAAGCTGCCAACTGTGCGATTATCGCTGGAAATCCAGCGATAATCGCACAACTTTTGGCGATAGCTTGCTGATAGGGCTACACATACTTAGCCATGATATCCACCTTCCATAGGATATCATGGCTAAGTCAGTTTCAAAACAGGCGTAAGGGAAGTAGCGATAACAGAGGTTATCGCTACTTTTCTTGTCACTATGCTTCTTTGCGTGGGGCTTGATAATAGGAGAAATGTCGCTTAGCGACATTTCTCCCGTTATTCTGCGGAGGAACGCCCACTTTGCATCTTATTAGAGATGCAAAGCTGGGCGATACGAGAAAGGGCGAAGAAGCATGGATTCACGCGTTAGCGTGTCCTTGCTAATAGGGCGTTAAAATTATCGCCGCTTTTCGTCCAAAAACGGACGCTAAAGCGGCGATAATTTTATCGCGGGCCTTGTAGATATGCCCCAAAGTTTGTTCTTGGATCTGAAACCAACAGCCAAAAAGGTATGTACAATCTGCCTAACAACTAGTACACATACACATACTCTCTCTGTCTTTCATACCCGTGGCTGCTTTCAGCCCCCACCATGTGTGCTGCACTTTATGGAAAATGAAATCAAATAAATAAAAACATCAATGTTAAATTGTACCCATCGCGGCCACTGCGTAAAGTTTCACATTACTTAGTTAACATGTAAAATGTAGCTCAGTCATCTGAGTGCATGAATCACTCTGTCTAGTCATTTTGGAGTTCTCGTTTTCAGGGTGTAGAATTCAGGATGCCCCTCCCCCCCGGACACCCTTCACTGAATTCTCTGCTTGTTTTTTAAGTACCCTGAGGGAGAGGACTTTAATATCCAGGGTCTTGCCCCAGCCCGCCATGCTTCTGCTGGGATTCCCCATCTCTGTAGGTGCAGCTTGCTTTTCTTTCCCATGTTAGACTTAGACAGGCAGCAGCGACCCCGCAGCCCACCTGCATCCGGCCCTGCTTCAATGTCAGCTCTCCCCCCATGCAGTCCTGCTTGCTGCTCGCTGCTGGGGTGTCCGCAATTACCATTTTATTCCCTGCTTGTATCTTTCGTGGCAGATGTGTTTTGGTGGAACAAAGGGAGGAGTGCAATGCTTTACATAATGTCAGCCCATGGAAATGACCCTGGGCCATATTCCTATCCTTTGTCACTCACTGTGCTACTATAGGCAGGGAGCAACCATACTGAAAGCAGCCTTGGTCTTGCTCCAACAGGAACAGTCGAGCCTGAGCTACAAGGCTGGGAACACAAGCAACCCCAGACCAACACCGAGCACTACTGGACCTCGTCAGTGAGGGGTAACTTGAGTTCTAGGGCATGGCAAGCTAGGGCAGCCATTCCAGCATGGAATGAACTCAAAGCAGAACAGAAACAGGCTCATAAGCCTCATGGAGGCCAATGCCACGACGAAGAGCAGTACTTGAACCGAAGAGGAGTCATGACCAGTTCCGGGTACCAAATAGGCAAAGTAGGCACCGGCCCCGAGACATCGGGCCAAAAAATAATAATTTGATCTTGAAAGAAAATTACAATCAACCTTTCTTAAATATTGTTTCCAAAAGATAGAAAAAAATGAATCAACTCAAAGAAACGAAAACTTTACATTAAAGACTCTTTAGAGAAAATACTGTATTAATGTCATTTACCCGTTAACAATTTAAAGTACATAAACCAGAGACATCAGATTCACATAGCAGTTTGTCTCTTAAAAGCTCAGTTTCTGGCAGCTGTCAGATTGGTAAAAATTCCGGTGCATTGTGTATTAGGATATAATTTGATGGGGGGGGGTGTTAATCCTACACTGGCCATGAAAGACAGTCTGACATCAAAAAAGTAAAGATGTTCTAGCACAGTTAATTATTTATGAAGAGTCTGCATTTTAATACAGGGCAGAGCTTTATGTGTATCCAGTAGGTCTTAGATCATAACACTGTAGATAGCTGAGACGGTTAATATACATACTGGAGTAATCTGTGTGTAATCTCTAGTCACTGGCTTGAATAATCAAAAAGTAGCTTCAAAGGTTAACGTGCCTGCTGCAGAGCATTGCGTATAATGTGGAGGTTTCAGATATGCATTCTGTTTAACCCCACAATCCACACATTGCAGTCATCATAAAATAACAAATACAATAGATGCAAACAGTTGTATATACCCTGCCAGGCATACATTTGAGTCCTTACAGGTGTGCATTTAAATTTTCGTTATTCCACGGCTGATAAAACTGGTTCCTCCGGGTAGTAATAAACACTTACTAAGTACTTGTTTGCATTTGTACATATTGAGAATGCTTACGAGTAGCGTGATTAAACACACACCTGCCATTTACACAGAATGGAAGAAATCTATATTCAAGTATCTTGATACAGAGCTTGTAAAAGTCAAAAATACTTTCACGTTCCTAGTTATCTTGTCAACTAGGGAAGATACAGGTGTTGCACTGAAATGTTTCACTGATATGGGCCGGAACCAGTTCTGGCTGGGGAATACCGAAAAGAACTGGAATCCAGCACGGGTGGCTCTTCTGCTATGGCGGAGGAGCGTCGCCCCCCTCCCCCCACCAGCACCCCCCAAAACATGAAAAAAAACCAATAATAAAACAGGTTTAAAACCCGTTTTATTTTCCTTGTGCCGAGTCTTGGGGGCGGGGCCACAGTGATGACAGGCACTGAGGGGAGTAGTATGTGCACTCCCTTCACTGCACATGACGGTTTGGCCGGCCATCTCAGGCCGGCCATACCGTCATGCTCAGTGAAAGTTATCTGCAACCCAACAATGCAGCGTTGTTGGAGAGAGCAGGCACAGACTCCCAGGCTGTCCTGGAGTGCAAATCGAGGACGCTCAGGCCAATCCTGAAGCTGCTCTCATGCACGAGAGCAGCTTCAGGATTGGCCGCAGGGCAGGCTGGGAGCCTGTCCCTGCTTCCACCCACCCCGACCGCCACCCCCCCCCCGCCCGTCTCTTTTCCCTGACACGAGCTGCGCCTGGAATCATGACAATTTCCACTATACTTCAATGATGTTGCTTTATGCATTACATCAAAAGTACCCTCAGGAAGATACATTCAATATTTTTATTGTAAACTTGTATTTTGCTAATTGGAGACGACACCAATCGTTACACTAAACAAAGGTTCCTGGTGTCCCAGGGCCAATTCTACTTGTAACACTGGAGGTGGATTCCTGTAACTACACTTCCCAGCCTCCACAGCTCTTCTCGAGGGTTGCACATCTCAGTACATTCAGGAGCGTAGCTTCCACTGGTGCAGAAGGTGAAGTGGCACCAGGGCCCGGAGGCTTGAGGGGCTCATCAAATCCTGATTATTGCTGTGTTTTATCATTCAAACATCAGCCAAATGCCCATTTCCTTCCTTGCACTAGGGCCAATGACACACTGGCTGTGCCACGGAGTACACTTTCCTTGCTGCTAGGAAGAGTGTAGACCCCTAAAATAATACCCACTTCCTGGAATGCACACACTCTTAAACATTTACAGGTCGATTTATATATATGTGTTACAGTACGCACTTGCTCTAATAAATATAACGTTTTTTTAACAGGAATCCCAAATGTTGGCCTCAAAGGTTCTCTTCAGGTTTCTCATGTTGCCAACATTACAGTTACTGGAAAAGTGCAGACCCTCCTCGCAAATGAAAACAATGTTAGATTGTTCACCTAGCATGAAAGGATCTGCTGCCACAGCGCATTATTGTTTGGTAAACCACGACCCCATAATTATTCCCATATGCATGACCATATTTTGAGCTCTGCCCATCACTGCCTGTGTTGATATTCGTTTGTAGATGAATTGACACCTGAGCGCTATCCCTGTGATGGAAAGGGTTTCACTGGAGTTACTCACTCATATCAGTCACTTTCAGTGATCAGAATTCGTTAACTGCTTTCATCCTAGGCTCCAGGGAAATGGCTAAGACCCACTTTTTCTCCATCTTCCAGGGCATAGGGTGTGCACTTCCTCTTTCTACAGGGAGCGAAGCTGATATGCAAGTAAATATTTTAGAATTATTCCACTCAGCGAACTTTGAAGGGTAAATTAGTAATTGCTTCTGTGTTTTTCCCATAAGTCTTCCAGAGGACATACTAGACCTAAAACACTGGATTCAGCGACTTGTTAATCTGCAGAAAAGCTTCTATTTTTATTCACAATATGATCAAGTTTGCTGTCTTTGTTCTTTATAAATGAGGTTACTGCCCTCAAAGAGGGCCTTAACGACATAAGTGAAATCTTGCGCGTGTAGCATGAAAATCTGGATGTTTCACCATATTGAAAACCTGCCCAATGACATTTCAAGACCACAAGGAAAAAAATGCCACCAGGAATAAAACAAACCAAGGGCATACAAAGGAAATGCAAGTATCACTAACCAATTCGGAGGGTAGTAAGGGACAGAAATAACTCTCATTCCTACTGCATAAGGGAAGATATAAGAGATGAGGCTCACAACCAGCTGTACCGGCAATTTGCGCAATCAATTTGCACAATCTATTTTTGTCATAAAAATGTCTCAGTACAAAATTGTGATTTTGAACAATTGCCAAAACTGCTTAATGAAGCAATATTGATTTTCTAATTTCCCAGTTTGGGAAAAGGGATTACTTTGCATTGCAGCCACAATGGAAGGTAATCCCAGAGGTCCAACCATAGCAACGCAGCCTCCAAAGGTGTGCGTAGCGTATCATGAGTCCTCACAAGCATGGTGCCTGAAGAAGGCTGACAGACAGAGCCTTTCCTAGGACAGGACGTCTCGCTCCACATTCAGTCGCCCAGGGCAACACATTTCTAAACAGAGACTTCTTAGTCAACTCGTTGACTACGGGCCCATAAAGGTGTTGTGCAGCACAAAATGTGCCCTGGGCATCTGGTGTTGGTGTATCATCGCTGAGTTTCCATTGACTAAACTTCCAGAGCGGCCACACCACACAAAGGGACCTTTTGCAGGAGAAAACACGAGGCAACTCACAACAAACCTTGTGCGGAAGAAAACATGACGCAGTTCACCCAACTGCCAATGAGTTCCATTTTCCATGTGCACCTTCAGTCTGTGTACTACCTTTGTGAACATGGAGTTCTAGCAGAGGCGGGTCCTTGGCTTCCAAGTTTAAGGTGCCTCCCACCTCTGCTTGGCTTCTCGGTTAGCAACCTTTCTTGCCCCAAACCATGTGTTTCTTTCTAATTAAACAACCTCCTTTCAAATAGAAATAACACCGACGGCAGCTGTCTGGTATGCAAACTAGCCAAAGAACACGTTCGGAAATTAAGATTTATTAACGACAGCGCTCCCAGGAGGGACCCGGCCATCATAAAATGGCCGTTCAGTCATGCAAAAAAAGCATGCTGGGGAGGCCTCTCCATCTGCTTTAAACTTTGTGGTAAAATGTCTTAATTGGTCAATTAAAAGCTCATTAAGAGAATACAAATGCTACTGCTTTGTCTGGGAAAAATGGTCTGCCTACATTACTGGACACGATCAAACGGGGAGACTTCTGACACCGCCGACTGAAGGAAAAGGGGGGGGGACAGGAAAGAAAAATAACAAGCACTGGCAGCGCCAATAGGTCTGGCTCTAGTGTGCAAACACACAAATGCTATTTATGTGTTTTGCTTACACAAATGCTGTTTATCACATGAAGCGATACAAAAGGGGATGATGGACGGAGCGTTTGAGCAAATCAAACACTCACCCCCAGTCAACTGATCTGGGTTTAATCCATCATCATTCTTTAGCTCACTCCACCACCCCAGTTCAGACATGGCCATATGCAAATCAGTCTGACCCTGTGCCTCATGGGAACAGTCCAGCCCGAACTGCCAAGCCATGTCTTCCCTGGACCGGAAACAAGCATCCTGTGACCGGTTTCTGGTTATTCAGCCGTCATCAGCCAGGCTAGCTTGAATCCAGTGGCAAAGTGAGCAAGGGACCCACGTCTGGGCATACCCTGCCAACTTAGGGCGAACAAAGCGATACAAAAGGGGATGATGGACGGAGCGTTTGAGCAAATCAAACACTCACCCCCAGTCAACTGATCTGGGTTTAATCCATCATCATTCTTTAGCTCACTCCACCACCCCAGTTCAGACATGGCCATATGCAAATCAGACCGACCCTGTGCCTCATGGGAACAGTCCAGCCCGAACTGCCAAGCCATGTCTTCCCTGGACCGGAAACAAGCATCCTGGGACCGGTTTCTGGCTATTCAGCCGCCATCAGCCAGGCTAGCTTGAATCCAGTGGCAAAGTGAGCAAGGGACCCACGTCTGGGCATACCCTGCCAACATAGGGCTGAACAAAGCGATACAAAAGGGGATGATGGACGGAGCGTTTGAGCAAATCAAACACTCACCCCCAGTCAACTGATCTGGGTTTAATCCATCATCATTCTTTAGCTCACTCCACCACCCCAGTTCAGACATGGCCATATGCAAATCAGTCTGACCCTGTGCCTCATGGGAACAGTCCAGCCCGAACTGCCAAGCCATGTCTTCCCTGGACCGGAAACAAGCATCCTGGGACCGGTTTCTGGCTATTCAGCCGTCATCAGCCAGGTTAGCTTGAATCCAGTGGCAAAGTGAGCAAGGGACCCACGCCTGGGCATACCCTGCCAACTTAGGGCGAACAAAGCGATACAAAGGGGATGATGGACGGAGCGCTTGAGCAAATCAAACACTCACCCCCAGTCAACTGATCTGGGTTTAATCCATCATCATTCTTTAGCTCACTCCACCACCCCAGTTCAGACATGGCCATATGCAAATCAGTCTGACCCTGTGCCTCATGGGAACAGTCCAGCCCGAACTGCCAAGCCATGTCTTCCCTGGACCGGAAACAAGCATCCTGGGGACCGGTTTCTGGCTATTCAGCCGTCATCAGCCAGGCTAGCTTGAATCCAGTGGCAAAGTGAGCAAGGGACCCACGTCTGGGCATACCCTGCCAACTTAGGGTGAACAAGCTGATACAAAGGGGATGATGGACGGAGCATTTAAGCAAATCAAACACTCACCCCCAGTCAACTGATCTGGGTTTAATCCATCATCATTCTTTAGCTCACTCCACCACCCCAGTTCAGACATGGCCATATGCAAATCAGTCTGACCCTGTGCCTCATGGGAACAGTCCAGCCCGAATTGCCAAGCCATGTCTTCCCTGGACCGGAAACAAGCTTCCTGGGACCGGTTTCTGGCTATTCAGCCGTCATCAGCCAGGCTAGCTTGAATCCAGTGGCAAAGTGAGAAAGGGACCCACGTCTGGGCATACCCTGCCAACTTAGGGCAAACAAAGCGATACAAAAGGGGATGATGGACGGAGCGTTTGAGTAAATCAAACACTCACCCCCAGTCAACTGATCTGGGTTTAATCCATCATCATTCTTTAGCTCACTCCACCACCCCAGTTCAGACATGACCATATGCAAATCAGACTGACCCTGTGCCTCATGGGAACAGTCCAGCCCGAACTGCCAAGCCATGTCTTCCCTGGACAGGAAACAAGCATCCTGGGACCGGTTTCTGGCTATTCAGCCGTCATCAGCCAGGCTAGCTTGAATCCAGTGGCAAAGTGAGCAAGGGACCCACGTCTGGGCATACCCTGCCAACTTAGGGCGAACAAAGCGATACAAAAGGGGATGATGGACTGAGCGTTTGAGCAAATCAAACACTCACCCCCAGTCAACTGATCTGGGTTTAATCCATCATCATTCTTTAGCTCACTCCACCACTCCCAGTTCAGACATGGCCATATGCAAATCAGTCTGACCCTGTGCCTCATGGGAACAGTCCAGCCCGAACTGCCAAGCCAAGTCTTCCCTGGACCGGAAACAAGCATCCTGGGACCGGTTTCTGGCTATTCAGCCGTCATCAGGAAGGCTAGCTTGAATCCAGTGGCAAAGCGAGCAAGGGACCCACGTCTGGGCATACCCTGCCAACTTAGGGCGAACAAAGCGATACAAAAGGGGATGATGGACAGAGCGTTTGAGAAATCAAACACTCACCCCCAGTCAACTGATCTGGGTTTAATCCATCATCATTTTTTAGCTCACTCCACCACCCCAGTTCAGACATGGCCATATGCAAATCAGTCTGACCCTGTGCCTCATGGGAACCGTCCAGCCCGAACTGCCAAGCCATGTCTACCCTGGACCGGAAACAAGCATCCTGGGACCGGTTTCTGGCTATTCAGCCGTCATCAGCCAGGCTAGCTTGAATCCAGTGGCAAAGTGAGCAAGTGACCCACGTCTGGGCATACCCTGCCAACTTAGGGCGAACAAAGCGATACAAAAGGGGATGATGGACGGAGCGCTTGAGCAAATCAAACACTCACCCCCAGTCAACTGATCTGGGTTTATTCCATCATCATTCTTTAGCTCACTCCACCACCCCAGTTCAGACATGGCCATATGCAAATCAGTCTGACCCTGTGCCTCATGGGAACAGTCCAGCTAAACTGCCAAGCCATGTCTTCTTCCCCTTTTGTATCGCTTTGGTCGCCCTAAGTTGGCGGGGGTATGCCCAGACGTGGGTCCCTTGCTCACTTTGCCACTGGATTCAAGCAAGCCTGGCTGATGACGGCTGAAATGCCAGAAACCGGTCCTAGGATGCTTGTTTCTGGTCCAGGGAAGACATGGCTTGGCAGTTCGGGCTGGACTGTTCCCATGAGGCACAGGGTCAGACTGATTTGCATATGGCCATGTCTGAACTGGGGTGGTGGAGTGAGCTAAAGAATGATGATGGATTAAACCCAGATCAGTTGACTGGGGGTGAGTGTTTGATTGGCTCAAACGTTCCGTCCATCATCCCCTTTTGTATCGCTTTGGTCGCCCTAAGTTGGCGGGGGTATGCCCAGACGTGGGTCCCTTGCTCACTTTGCCACTGGATTCAAGCAAGCCTGGCTGATGACGGCTGAAATGCCAGAAACCGGTCCTAGGATGCTTGTTTCTGGTCCAGGGAAGACATGGCTTGGCAGTTCGGACTGGACTGTTCCCATGAGGCACAGGGTCAGACTGATTTGCATATGGCCATGTCTGAACTGGGGTGGTGGAGTGAGCTAAAGAATGATGATGGATTAAACCCAGATCAGTTGACGGGGGTGAGTGTTTGATTGGCTCAAACGTTCCGTCCATCATCCCCTTTTGTATCGCTTGGTCGCCCTAAGTTGGCGGGGGTATGCCCAGACGTGGGTCCCTTGCTCACTTTGCCACTGGATTCAAGCAAGCCTGGCTGATGACGGCTGAAATGCCAGAAACCGGTCCTAGGATGCTTGTTTCTGGTCCAGGGAAGACATGGCTTGGCAGTTCGGACTGGACTGTTCCCATGAGGCACAGGGTCAGACTGATTTGCATATGGCCATGTCTGAACTGGGGTGGTGGAGTGAGCTAAAGAATGATGATGGATTAAACCCAGATCAGTTGACGGGGGTGAGTGTTTGATTGGCTCAAACGTTCCGTCCATCATCCCCTTTGTATCGCTTTGGTCGCCCTAAGTTGGCGGGGGTATGCCCAGACGTGGGTCCCTTGCTCACTTTGCCACTGGATTCAAGCAAGCCTGGCTGATGACGGCTGAAATGCCAGAAACCGGTCCTAGGATGCTTGTTTCTGGTCCAGGGAAGACATGGCTTGGCAGTTCGGGCTGGACTGTTCCCATGAGGCACAGGGTCAGACTGATTTGCATATGGCCATGTCTGAACTGGGGTGGTGGAGTGAGCTAAAGAATGATGATGGATTAAACCCAGATCAGTTGACTGGGGGTGAGTGTTTGATTGGCTCAAACGTTCCGTCCATCATCCCCTTTGTATCGCTTTGGTCGCCCTAAGTTGGCGGGGGTATGCCCAGACGTGGGTCCCTTGCTCACTTTGCCACTGGATTTGAAGCAAGCCTGGCTGATGACGGCTGAAATGCCAGAAACCGGTCCTAGGATGCTTGTTTCTGGTCCAGGGAAGACATGGCTTGGCAGTTCGGGCTGGACTGTTCCCATGAGGCACAGGGTCAGACTGATTTGCATATGGCCATGTCTGAACTGGGGTGGTGGAGTGAGCTAAAGAATGATGATGGATTAAACCCAGATCAGTTGACTGGGGGTGAGTGTTTGATTGGCTCAAACGCTCCGTCCATCATCCCCTTTGTATCGCTTGGTCGCCCTAAGTTGGCGGGGGTATGCCCAGACGTGGGTCCCTTGCTCACTTTGCCACTGGATTCAAGCAAGCCTGGCTGATGACGGCTGAAATGCCAGAAACCGGTCATAGGATGCTTGTTTCTGGTCCAGGGAAGACATGGCTTGGCAGTTCGGGCTGGACTGTTCCCATGAGGCACAGGGTCAGACTGATTTGCATATGGCCATGTCTGAACTGGGGTGGTGGAGTGAGCTAAAGAATGATGATGGATTAAACCCAGATCAGTTGACTGGGGGTGAGTGTTTGATTGGCTCAAAAGTTCCGTCCATCATCCCCTTTGTATCGCTTGGTCGCCCTAAGTTGGCGGGGGTATGCCCAGACGTGGGTCCCTTGCTCACTTTGCCACTGGATTCAAGCAAGCCTGGCTGATGACGTGCTGAAATGCCAGAAACCGGTCCTAGGATGCTTGTTTCTGGTCCAGGGAAGACATGGCTTGGCAGTTCGGGCTGGACTGTTCCCATGAGGCACAGGGTCAGACTGATTTGCATATGGCCATGTCTGAACTGGGGCGGTGGAGTGAGCTAAAGAATGATGATGGATTAAACCCAGATCAGTTGACTGGGGGTGAGTGTTTGATTGGCTCAAACGTTCCGTCCATCATCCCCTTTTGTATCGCTTTGGTCGCCCTAAGTTGGCGGGGGTATGCCCAGACGTGGGTCCCTTGCTCACTTTGCCACTGGATTCAAGCAAGCCTGGCTGATGACGGCTGAAATGCCAGAAACCGGTCCTAGGATGCTTGTTTCTGGTCCAGGGAAGACATGGCTTGGCAGTTCGGGCTGGACTGTTCCCATGAGGCACAGGGTCAGACTGATTTGCATATGGCCATGTCTGAACTGGGGTGGTGGAGTGAGCTAAAGAATGATGATGGATTAAACCCAGATCAGTTGAGTGGGGGTGAGTGTTTGATTGGCTCAAACGTTCCGTCCATCATCCCCTTTTGTATCGCTTTGGTCGCCCTAAGTTGGCGGGGGTATGCCCAGACGTGGGTCCCTTGCTCACTTTGCCACTGGATTCAAGCAAGCCTGGCTGATGTCGGCTGAAATGCTAGAAACCGGTCCTAGGATGCTTGTTTCTGGTCCAGGGAAGACATGGCTTGGCAGTTCGGGCTGGACTGTTCCCATGAGGCACAGGGTCAGACTGATTTGCATATGGCCATGTCTGAACTGGGCTGGTGGAGTGAGCTAAAGAATGATGATGGATTAAACCCAGATCAGTTGACTGGGGGTGAGTGTTTGATTGGCTCAAACGTTCCGTCCATCATCCCCTTTGTATCGCTTTGGTCGCCCTAAGTTGGCGGGGGTATGCCCAGACGTGGGTCCCTTGCTCACTTTGCCACTGGATTCAAGCAAGCCTGGCTGATGACGGCTGAAATGCCAGAAACCGGTCCTAGGATGCTTGTTTCTGGTCCAGGGAAGACATGGCTTGGCAGTTCGGGCTGGACTGTTCCCATGAGGCACAGGGTCAGACTGATTTGCATATGGCCATGTCTGAACTGGGGTGGTGGAGTGAGCTAAAGAATGATGATGGATTAAACCCAGATCAGTTGACTGGGGGTGAGTGTTTGATTGGCTCAAACGTTCCGTCCATCATCCCCTTTTGTATCGCTTTGGTCGCCCTAAGTTGGCGGGGGTATGCCCAGACGTGGGTCCCTTGCTCACTTTGCCACTGGATTCAAGCAAGCCTGGCCGATGACGGCTGAAATGCCAGAAACCGGTCCTAAGATGCTTGTTTCTGGTCCAGGGAAGACATGGCTTGGCAGTTCGGGCTGGACTGTTCCCATGAGGCACAGGGTCAGACTGATTTGCATATGGCCATGTCTGAACTGGGGTGGTGGAGTGAGCTAAAGAATGATGATGGATTAAACCCAGATCAGTTGACTGGGGGTGAGTGTTTGATTGGCTCAAACGCTCCGTCCATCATCCCCTTTTGTATCGCTTTGGTCGCCCTAAGTTGGCGGGGGTATGCCCAGACGTGGGTCCCTTGCTCACTTTGCCACTGGATTCAAGCAAGCCTGGCCGATGACGGCTGAAATGCCAGAAACCGGTCCTAAGATGCTTGTTTCTGGTCCAGGGAAGACATGGCTTGGCAGTTCGGGCTGGACTGTTCCCATGAGGCACAGGGTCAGACTGATTTGCATATGGCCATGTCTGAACTGGGGTGGTGGAGTGAGCTAAAGAATGATGATGGATTAAACCCAGATCAGTTGACTGGGGGTGAGTGTTTGATTGGCTCAAACGTCTCCGTCCATCATCCCCTTTTGTATCGCTTTGTCGCCCCTAAGTTGGCGGGGGTATGCCCAGACGTGGGTCCCTTGCTCACTTTGCCACTGGATTCAAGCAAGCCTGGCTGATGACGGCTGAAATGCCAGAAACCGGTCCTAGGATGCTTGTTTCTGGTCCAGGGAAGACATGGCTTGGCAGTTCGGGCTGGACTGTTCCCATGAGGCACAGGGTCAGACTGATTTGCATATGGCCATGTCTGAACTGGGGTGGTGGAGTGAGCTAAAGAATGATGATGGATTAAACCCAGATCAGTTGACTGGGGGTGAGTGTTTGATTGGCTCAAACGTTCCGTCCATCATCCCCTTTTGTATCGCTTTGGTCGCCCTAAGTTGGCGGGGTATGCCCAGACGTGGGTCCCTTGCTCACTTTGCCACTGGATTCAAGCAAGCCTGGCTGATGACGGCTGAAATGCCAGAAACCGGTCCTAGGATGCTTGTTTCTGGTCCAGGGAAGTCATGGCTTGGCAGTTCGGGCTGGACTGTTCCCATGAGGCACAGGGTCAGACTGATTTGCATATGGCCATGTCTGAACTGGGGTGGTGGAGTGAGCTAAAGAATGATGATGGATTAAACCCAGATCAGTTGACTGGGGGTGAGTGTTTGATTGGCTCAAACGTTCCGTCCATCATCCCCTTTTGTATCGCTTTGGTCGCCCTAAGTTGGCGGGGGTATGCCCAGACGTGGGTCCCTTGCTCACTTTGCCACTGGATTCAAGCAAGCCAGGCTGATGACGGCTGAAATGCCAGAAACCGGTCCTAGGATGCTTGTTTCTGGCCAGGGAAGACATGGCTTGGCAGTTCGGGCTGGACTGTTCCCATGAGGCACAGGGTCAGACTGATTTGCATATGGCCATGTCTGAACTGGGGTGGTGGAGTGAGCTAAAGAATGATGATGGATTAAACCCAGATCAGTTGACTGGGGGTGAGTGTTTGATTGGCTCAAACGTTCCGTCCATCATCCCCTTTTGTATCGCTTTGGTCGCCCTAAGTTGGCGGGGTATGCCCAGACGTGGGTCCCTTGCTCACTTTGCCACTGGATTCAAGCAAGCCTGGCTGATGACGGCTGAAATGCCAGAAACCGGTCCTAGGATGCTTGTTTCTGGTCCAGGGAAGACATGGCTTGGCAGTTCGGGCTGGACTGTTCCCATGAGGCACAGGGTCAGACTGATTTGCATATGGCCATGTCTGAACTGGGGTGGTGGAGTGAGCTAAAGAATGATGATGGATTAAACCCAGATCAGTTGACTGGGGGTGAGTGTTTGATTGGCTCAAACGTTCCGTCCATCATCCCCTTTGTATCGCTTGGTCGCCCTAAGTTGGCGGGGTATGCCCAGACGTGGGTCCCTTGCTCACTTTGCCACTGGATTCAAGCAAGCCTGGCTGATGACGGCTGAAATGCCAGAAACCGGTCCTAGGATGCTTGTTTCTGGTCCAGGGAAGACATGGCTTGGCAGTTCGGGCTGGACTGTTCCCATGAGGCACAGGGTCAGACTGATTTGCATATGGCCATGTCTGAACTGGGGTGGTGGAGTGAGCTAAAGAATGATGATGGATTAAACCCAGATCAGTTGACTGGGGGTGAGTGTTTGATTGGCTCAAACATTCCGTCCATCATCCCCTTTGTATCGCTTTGGTCGCCCTAAGTTGGCGGGGGTATGCCCAGACGTGGGTCCCTTGCTCACTTTGCCACTGGATTCAAGCAAGCCTGGCTGATGACGGCTGAAATGCCAGAAACCGGTCCTAGGATGCTTGTTTCTGGTCCAGGGAAGACATGGCTTGGCAGTTCGGGCTGGACTGTTCCCATGAGGCACAGGGTCAGACTGATTTGCATATGGCCATGTCTGAACTGGGGTGGTGGAGTGAGCTAAAGAATGATGATGGATTAAACCCAGATCAGTTGACTGGGGGTGAGTGTTTGATTGGCTCAAACGTTCCGTCCATCATCCCCTTTTGTATCGTTTATCACATGAAGGCATGCCCTGTTGGCTTTACCAATGCTGGGGAAAAGTAGCAAAAATGTATTGCTTTCTGTATAGAATGCATATAGGAGGTAAATAATTAAATGTGAAAGAGTAATGATCAAGTGTGCTTTTCAAATGTAAAATAGTCCCTCACGCATTCCAATAAACAACTTCATGAAAGGCAGAATGATACACCCAATAACATTAAATGGCAAACTAATACTCTTCTGGGTGGAGCCAACGCACACTCTACGTATATTTTAAAGAATTGGTAACAATATGTCTAGCAGCCAGCACTGCTGTTAAGCCTCACCTATAAGAGGAAGGCCTCTCAGATCACCTCTTTTTAATTGAGGGTCTTTTATGAGCCACCCTACAGTAAAGGCTGGAAAGCAACTTTCTGTTTTTTATTCAGATAATAGTGAAATAAAGGTAATACAATTATTTTTAAAAACCTACCAAATTATTTTCGCATTTACACTGCCTTAGGGAGAAAATCACAGAAATATTGAAAAACTATTAGAAACATAAATAAAAGCCATGCCTGGTGGATTTACAGTTATGTTCTGTTAAGTGATCTGTAAGTAACTGTGCAGGTAATTCTAGCAGACGAGCATCTCACACTCCAATAAAACGTGCACCATTGACTTGTAGGATATATCCCCAACTATTTACAAAGCTACAGAACGGAATTTGAGCAAACCTCAATTTGTAAAAATCTGGGGGCATATTAGCAAGACCAGCGATAAAATTATCGCCGTTTTAGCGGCAGGAAACTGCCGCTAAAACGGCGATAATGGGCTTGCTGATATGCGTTATAGAATTCTAATAGAAGCCCAGGTTAGATGTGCAGGACATCTAACCTGGGCTTCTATTGGAATTCCATAACGCATATTAGCAAGCCCATTATCGCCGTTTTAGCGGCAGTTTCCTGCCGCTAAAACTGCGATAATTTTAACGCCGTTCTTGCTAATATGCCCCCTGAAGTTATAATGATAAGCGGTTCAGCATATTTCCCAGGGGAAGGGGGTGTATTAAGACCAGGAGTTCATGTTCTCACTGGTTAAATGAGAGGGTCTCTTTGCAGCGGAAGAAGAAACCATTCCCATTTCATCTCTACCAAATCTATGTGTAGGTTCCTTTAAGGCCATTACTTCCAACATTTAACTTTTACTGCACTGACTGAGTAAGCAATCTTCTCTGCAATACAAGCATGAGGTGGGTATTTTATCACCGGGGCCGGACTGGGAAGGAAAATAGACCCAGGCACCAAAATATAACTGGCCCCATTAGCAAGTTAGGTAGATAAAAAAGTGGCCCATGTTTTCAAAATATGCAATTTTAAAGTTTTAAGTAGATAGCGCCTAAAAGGGCAAACCACCACTCGTGGTCATCTGGCTGTGCTAGACCGGGTGAAAGTCACAAGTTCAGACCGACCAAGATGGAGTGCTGGTTGGAAACAGGGACCAGGTTAGTTTCAAATTCAATTCGGGCAGTTTTGAACTTGTAAAGACAAACTGTATGAATGATTTGCAATGTAGGGAAGACTGCATGGATTTGAGCTTGCTGCAGACAGTGTATGCTTTATTATCAGGGAAATCAACAGTAAAAACATGTCCAGCAGACCATAACACAGGCCCACACACAGACAAAATTCGGCCCATACACTAACCTGTCAGACCAGCCCATCAGGCACTGCCTCATTGCCCTGCTATAGGCCTGTTTTGGTGGTTTATTACCAACGATGCCGTTTGGCAGTGCTGATGAATGGGTGCGTAGGTGGATGGATGCATAAAACCCTGGCCAAAGACATCTCCAGATGCTCTGTATCTCCAGCCTCTCTATGCAGACTGTTCGTAGTTCAAGATGGCCAGAGGCTCCCGGCACAGTACTGCGGAGTGATACACCAGTCACAGAAGCGAGAGCATCGTACTAACAAGAAGTGGCAGGATGGCTGTAGCCCATTCTACCATGTAGAACCGAGTTGTCAGCAGGCTGCTCAGATGTAAGTCTTGAGATCTGGAAAGGGAGAAGAATTTCGACAATACAAGGTGGGCTGAGGAGAAGGACCCGAGGAAGTGGACTAAAAAAGTACAGGTAAGGAAAAGAGGAGTGAAAGGGAGCAGGGGAGACCACCTGTTCAGCTGTCGGGAAGTGCAGGACACTGCAAGAGCTCTTTCAAATCGGGGGATTTTTCTGATAAGTAAAATTGCAAGTGTTCCTCAAATACCCAGGAGATGGGCACATTTATGGGTAAAATTGAAGACACCAAATAAAATTGCCACTGATATTTCTTGAGCAGCTATTCTCTGGTGAAGTTACTGACTGACAGAGCATTTCTAAAGCGAACATGACCCAGCTGGATCTCTTGATGAAGAGAGATGAGGTCTTTGCTGCAGCAAATCCATCTGATGCGCTACGGGAAGGACATCTCAGGATAGCGCTGTGAAGCTACAACATATCACAGGTTCCAAGTAAAAATGAGGAGTCGGAAAGGGTTCTACAGGAGCAAATGTTACCAAAGTGCCACAGTAGGGGCAACAGGGCCATCTCTAGGAGCCCCAAACATCAAGACCCCAGAGCCAACATCTCTGAACAAGGGAACAATACGTTCCAAGGTTCAGCCAGTTCAGAACCCATTGGGGAGGAGCTGCCAACTTTGCAACTGGGGAACTAGATTTGAGTAACAGCCTTAGGTAAACATCTTGTGATCCTGGGAAAATCAATTAATCTTACCATCCCAAACATTGTGTAAAGTAATTGGATGCTAATGTAAAACACTCTAATGCCCCTATACGAAGTCCATGCTATAGGAAACTGGAAAAAAAATCTGATATCATCTGATATTGCTTTCTTGTCAATTGAGTAAGCGATGCAACAGTGGCTCTGTGAGGACCATGAAAGAACCCCCTCCCGCCCCCCCCCCCCCAAGAGCAAAAGGGAATTTAGACTGGCAGCAAATGAAAGAAAAGTTATGTATTAAGCAGGAGGATGGGTGTTAAGTCTAAAATATTGCATCCAGGAGTAACTGATGGCCTTAAAGTTTCAAGCAGCCTCATTATGAGAACTGTTCTACAGGAGATATTTCCAGCAGTGAACATTGTGGAAGGACATATCCATAGGTTACTTCGGATGTCAGCAGATGATCTACATACTTTCTTTACTTTGGGGTTTTGATAAAAGAAGGACCACAGTTAAATCTGGATAAATCGAGCCAGGTCCAACTCTACTTGGAAACCCCAACAGACATAACTATGACTTGGGCCTCTGCTTCCCCCAAGGAGAACTGAAGACTACCTTGAGTGGTAGAAAGGCATTCCATATATAGGCTGGTCACATCAAACAAATCTTCTTTGCCTAAATGAGTTCTAAGTCAGGTGATATTTCAGTCCAGAGGAAATGCTGGCTTGGGCTTGAACAGATCACCCTTAGTCAATATTATTCCTATCCACCGCTACGTATTATATCTTCTTGATGTCAGATTTTGAACTTGAGACTACCTGTTTGACAGGAAACCAAAAACATTATCCAAATCTAGAACATCTAAATATGTATTCAATAAGACAGTAAATATCATGCTACTATCTGCAGATGGTTTATCTGGTTGGATTAATCAGAAAACGTGAGAAAGCCCTGATAAGACTATACTTAGGCATCACCTCAAATTCCTGAAGAAAGAAGTCCTCAATCATAAAATACACAAACCACCTAAAAAGCTTGAACTGCAGATGAACAAAGGATTTCTTTGCCACATGCCTTTTGAGGTCAATGTGCCCCAGCTTCCTATTATGGATGTAGGTACCGCTTTTTTTTTAGACATTGCCAAATCACTCACTGGCGGAATCTTGATCATTATTTAAAGGATAGTTGCAAAAAAATTGATTATTATTTGGGGTATGTGACTACTCACCTCAAGGAATAATCTCAACCCTTGCCAGGGTGAATCCTTAAAGTCACTAAATTAATCTGAACGCTACCCTGGACGCTCTGGCACAGAGCAGACAGGCTTAACTTAGGACATTGTGTAAATAATTTATATAGTACCAAAACAGTAATGAAGTCAAAATGCCAAATAATAAAAATCCCAAACCTAATTAGAAAAATAAAGTAAAAGGTAATAACCAGAATGACACCAAAATTACAAAAATCCAAAAAGGGGCACCGAAGATACACCCAC
This sequence comes from Calotriton arnoldi, assembly GCA_963921515.1. Lineage (NCBI taxonomy): Eukaryota > Metazoa > Chordata > Amphibia > Caudata > Salamandridae > Calotriton > Calotriton arnoldi. The sequence goes on from CAWUFW010000480.1 coordinate 1,503,333, forward strand.
CAGGTTCGTCCTGGTAAAAGATTTTTCCTTCTGACTTAGTTTTTTAAGTTCCAACCAACCACAGTAGTACACTACTAAAGCTCCCAAGGACCTCAGGGGAGACACTTAGATATTCACACTGTGTCAGACAGAGGCCAACAGCAGGGTCCATTCCAGGTCCAGTTGCCAAAGGCCTCTTGCAGCTTATTATTTCTCTGTAGTCACACAAGAGGTCAGGCAACTGACCCTTGGAGTCCACGTCTTTGTCCTGGGTACAAGAGAGAGCATGTTTAGTCTTTCAGGGCTCCTCTCAGGTTATAGACTACAGGTCATTCTTCTTCTGATCTTCCGCAGGTGTAGAGTGCATTTTGACGTGGGTGCATGTAGGGACTACATTTAAGCCTGGCACTAGGTAGTGGGTGGGAATGACTCCTGGGCATGCTGTAACCAGTGTGGTAAAAGTTCCTAGGACCAACCCTACCAACTTTTTCAGTAGCGTCTGCTTACCATTCAGCAAACAGGCCCAAAATGCCATGATTCAGGGCATTTTCAAGATGCTGAAAGTCTTTGGCTAAAACAAAACGTGGCCTCTGAAGGCTGGAGGTGTGTTTGGGGGGAGTGTACTATGGTGTCCTTAGTGTCCTCCCACATCTAATACTAACATCCAGTTTGAATTAAGCACTGTACTAACAACAAACCCATGAGTCTGGTAAAACAAAAGCAGGGTCCTCCAGCAACTAAAGAGCGGATACACAAGAATTGTCTTGGTATCCTGTTCTCTCCCTTTCAAGTATGCCCCAAGTGTTACACGTGTGTCAGCAGACATGTTAGACAGGATATGACACTGTAGTGTCAAAAAGGAAGCCCACAACCCCCACCCTGCATATTCTATGGAATTCAGAGGAGTGTTCTTTGCTTATTCAAGTGAGCCTATGATTTGCTCCTGGGAGTATTTTCACACCTTTTGCACACCTATTCAAGGCTGAGCACAGGCTGAGAGCTGGCAGAGATTTATGGCATGAGCTTTCTGACAGTTCAGGCAGGTAAAGGGTAATTTTCTAAAAGTTTCTTTTCCTTACTATTCATTAAAAATCCGATTTAACCATTGAATTGGATTTTAATAACTATTAAAATAATGGTTTAATTATTATTCTAGCTGGTCCATTCCCAGCATACAGTATTAGCATTTTAAACTGTACTTTGGCTGTCGACATCGGACAACTAGGCCTGCCACAGTCAAAATAGCTGTTAGGGCCTTGTAACTGTAGTGACATGGTAATATTCATTTTCTACATATCCCTCTTTTCAATATCGAGGGCCAGATGTACGATCCTTAGTGTTTGTGACTTGCAATTTGCATTTCTTTGCGACTCGAAAATTGCGAGTCGCAGACACTGATGTACAACAGTGTCTGATACACTGTTTGCGATTCCCAAATGGCTAGCAATGGCTGCTGAATGTTGGACGTAAGAGGTATGGGCAGGGCATGGAGTACTCGCAGAACGAGGAAGTAACAGAGCAGTATTATAAACCAGTTAAGGGGTCAGGCCACATGCACTCCATTATTGTAGAGACACTGGCTCCCCTAAAGGTTGCAGTGGTGCAGTTAACAATCTGGTGCACGCTACCTAGCCTGCTTCCTGTGAAGGTCCCGACACATCAGCTAATGTGATGTGGTGAGCCTGAATGGAATGTTGCCAAAATCAAAATATGATCAACCTGGGAACTGGAATAAAGATTGCACACCCACCACATGAAGAAAATGCAAGCACAGAGGGAAACAAGGATAGTCTTGAGATGTGCCCATAAACTGGGCAGAAGGGTCAAAAATATCATGACAAAAGAGGTATATAAATGGTGTGCTCTTTTGTACACAGAAATACTTTGGAAAGTGCATTTGTTCTCTGTTCCTCCACCTAGTACAGCCAAACTAATTTGGAGATATTAACAAGAGCTGGCTAAAGGGAAATGAGAATAAACATATGAGATGTGTGCTTGACCACTCAGTCTGAACTCTTTGAACATACTAGCATGCATGTACAAATGTAAAGCCAATTTAGAGGAATGAAAGTTGTTCAGAACCATCAATTCCACACACAGGGTGTTTGAAAAAGAGGATATCAATGGGAGCTTGGGTGTGTTTCAAATGTAATAGGGTTGTATAGGATTGTATTGTACTAAACTGTAGCATTTTTGTAACGCTTTCTACCCCTATGTGGGTCGATCAAGTGCTAATCGACAGGGATGACAGTGCATGTTACATAAGAATAACTGAATTGGATAATGAGTGTCAAGAGTCTAAGTATCATAGCAATTTCTTTGCTAGACTCAGTTTCTGAGGTATAAATTTAAGTTTCGTTATGCCACTGCACATATACCAAGATACACTAGCCACTATAGCATTTTTTCGTGAGGATATGGTCAGGTTTAAGCAATTACACTAAGATAAACAGGAGGTTACAGCATTCCTCAACATAATTTTGGATACAATTTGTTCAATGTACATATGCAAGCAGGAGCTAGAATAAAGTCTAAGTAATCTTCAGGGAATTCTAAGAAGTGAAAGTGGGAGGGTAAAGTATACAACCAATAAAATCAACTGAAGTATCATAGGTGGGAGTGATGCTGGAACAATAAGCATTTCAGTTCTCTTTTGAACATTACACGCAGTCTATAGGCCTAACAGCTGCTGAAATGAAGCTCTAGGGCAAATGAGCATTCCTAGAGAAGAATTGTTTTATAGTCCTTTTCTATTTGAAGCAAGGGATTTCAAGGAGGAGGGAATCAGTACTATCGAACAACAAAAGTCCTCCGAAGAAGACCAGTTTCTGAGCAAGGTAGTTTAGAGACCCAGTGTGGATTGATTTTTGAACAATGCAGACTACTTTAAAGATGAAGCAGCTTTAATGGAGGCCATGTGTATCTTAATCAAAGCTGTAAATAGTGATTTTCCAAATCTTTGATTGACAGCACAGTTTTATTTGGTTATTGTGGATAACAAGCGAAACAATACACAAAAATCACCCAGCTTCAGTCGACAGCCCAAAATGTTGCTCATTGAGTCCTTTAATGGCGTCTTTAAATGTGTGAGTAAGTATGCAGGGGGGAGGGGAGACTAGCCTTCTTTCTCTTTACTTCGGTTAGCATTAGCTCTAAATATCATTATTCTCTTAGTCCCCAAGTACTGGGGACTTTTTGAGGTCATTGTCAGGGATACCTGCCTTGATTCCTCTCAGTAACCTGAGGCTATATACTGAGTACTTTTCACTAAGGTATTAATGTGGGCTTCCAGGCTTAGATTTTTGTCTTGTGTCAAAATCTGAGGTTTTGCACAGTCTAGTGGATTGAGATTAAAATGATGGACAAACATTCAAACTGAATGCCTAGAAGAATTGTAGAGTGCAAAGTGTAGTAAGTATGTTACACTTTAAATAAAGTTGAAGTAACTTTATTTGCGACTAGGCAGAGCACATAAGAAACACAGCCGATCTGCTCTCCCTCTTCCAACCGTCAAACCACTAAAGTTCACATCTTTGACATCCATGCATTCCACGTGTCTCAACTAACCTACATACATTCTAGGCAACACTACACACCTCCCCTTATACAAAAAATAAAATTCTTAAACAAAACATTCTAAATAGGTATTATACCAACTTACAAATATGCTCTGGACCGAATGTATTGTGACAACAAAATCTCTATTTACATAGATAGTCATTTAAAGCTTTAGGTCGTTTTATAATTCTTTTTGGCCTTCCTTCCACAGCTTTACTTACAAACACATTTCTTTGCATCTCTTCCTGAATCCATATTCTCCTGCACTTCGTAGGACGCCGTTTCTTCATTAGTTCCTTGCTCATCACTTCTATGTTCCCAATCTTCATCCACAAAAGATCATCTATTCTTACTTATTTTCATAGATTCAATTGAGTTATTCGTAGGACAAGGTGTAGTCCAAGGTGCTACACTTTTAAGATTCCAACGTTTTCCATTTTTCAATCTCACAGAATTCTTCATCACCCTCACTATGCGTTGAGGTTCAAAGAACATACTATCCCCATTTTAAATTTTTCCAGGCTTCTTAATACTTATCCATTGTCCTACTTTAAGGCTAGTGAGCTTTGTCCCATGGTTTTGTCATAAAACTCTTTGTATTCGTTATGTTTCTTCCTGAGATTTTCTTCAACTTCCCTAGACGACCATTCAACATTCTCCAGTGACATCAACCAGCCTGGATTCCATTTAGATCTCGATCTTCTTCCCCTCATCAACACAAAGGGAGAAAACTTTGTGGCATCCACTTCAGTAACACAGTAAGACCACAGAGTTTTTAATATTTTGTATCTTCCATGGAAGGTTGCTCTTGCAAGCTAATTGTATTGCCCCCTTCAACACTCGATTATACCGTTCTACCATACCATTTCCACGGGATTGGTCAATGAGGTCATCACATGCACAATCCCACAATCATCGAAGTACTTGTCAGACATGAATTGCACTCCATTATCACTAATGACAACGGCAGGAGTGCCTTCATTCAGAAACACTTCATCAAAAAACATTAGCACAGTGTCTGTATCTAATGTCTTGATGACTTTCAAATAGGGCCATTTGAAAAATACATCCATGAGAGTTATGACATACTTTCCAGAGTCTCCCACAGCTCCCTTGATGTCTACAGCCACAGTCCGGATGTGTCATGGAGCATCTCGACACATAAAATCACTCATAGGAAGTCTCAATGTCTTAAGGGTTTTGTCAGCAGACGTGCACACACCACACTCCCTAACTTCTCCCGCTATTTCAATGTTTATACCCAGCCACCAGTAAACCCTCTTAACAGTGGCCTTGGTTTTTTATGATTCCTAAATGTCCCTCATTACACATAGAAATAATCTTCCTCCTCAATGAATTGGGAGGAAGTAACCTGTCTCCTCTCATCACAGACAAATCATTGCAAATTAATTGATTCTTGACTTCCCAATGCGGCTTCAACTCTCCCAAGTCACTTTTCGCAGGCCATCCATTCCAAACACATTCTGTCACTTTTTTAAGTGTCACATCCTTCTCGCATTTCTCCTTCCACTCCTCTTTGTTGAATGTTTGCACATCATCTTCCCAAACCAGGGCAACATTAACATCTTCTAATAAGTCATCTTGATTTTCTGTGACCTGTACATGCATGTGTGACAAAAAGTCAGTCACTGCATTTTTTTTCCTGGGTTATACACTATTTTGTAGAAGAAATCTAGTAATCTAATAGTGATTCGAGCTAATCTGGATGAGACATTGTTCATCCCAACATTAGTTAATACTTTTACCAGTGGCTTGTGGTCACACTTAACAGTAATCTCCTTCCCCCAAATGAAAGAACAGCAATTTTCAATCACCCATACGCAAGCTAATGCTTCCTTTCAATTACAGCGTACTTCTCTTAGCTGGAGATAATGATCTAGACGCGTACGTTATGATCACTTACTCATCTTCCTTATTGTATTGTGACAACACGGCGCCAATACCTTTACTGCTGGCATCCATTGCATTTACACTAATTGTTGTGGGGTCAAAACCATGCTGCACAGGAGCTGCGCAAATAGTATTCCTAGCATCCCTGAATTCATATTCACAATCCTAATACCATACAAATTTAACATTGGATTTTAGTAACTGTCTGATGTGGAATGGCCTCATGGAATTTTTTTTAATAAATTTTGAAAAAAATGCTTCTAATCCTCGGCATGACTTTATCTCCTCTTTGCTTTTAGGACACGGAGCCACCCTGATAGGTTCTAACAACTAGCCTTTTGGATGAATGCCCAGCGCACTAACCTCATGCCCCTACGTCTTTTAGAGAACCTGCATTTCGAATACTCCAAAGTCAACCCGTATCTGTCCAATAAGCTTAACACTTATCTCAGTTTGGAATCATGATCATCCCTGTCTTTTCCTATAATCATGATGTCATCTTGGAACACTAAAACATTTTCAATTTTGCCAAAGATGTTAAACATGAGGTGCTGAGATACTGCAGCCATGGAAGCCAAGCCAAATGGCATCCTCTTGAATTGATAATACCCTACATGTGAAATAAATGCGGTATACTTCTTACTATCTTGGCACAGTTTAATTTGATGGTATGCAGCTGATAAGTCCACTGTCGAGAAAAACTGCATACTCCTAGTTTTGGTCAACATTTCGTGAATTCTTGGTAAGGGAAACTGGTCTATTGAAATATTCCCATTAAGATGACGCAGGTCAACACACAACTTAATTTTCCCATTGGCTTTCCTTGCCACTACCAACGGAGCCAACTGGTCTGAAGATCCAATGGGTTCTATAATGCCATCATTAACCAAACGTTCTAGTTTAGTCTCAACCTCCTCCCTTACTGACAAGGGTACATTCATCAGCTTATGCACCTTGGGTATGGCCCCCTCCTTTAGTACTATCTTATGTTCAAACCCATCCAATTTTCCAATCCCCCCCCCCAAATTCCTTGGGGAACTCGTCACGCATTCTTTTACCTACTACTTCTCCGTCATCAAGAAGCAAACTTGCTCCTCACCATTAGGATCTAGCATAATGTTCAAACTTCTTTGATTCTTCCATCCTAATACAGATGGTCCTTTTTCGCAATATACAATTTGCCCATGGCCTTCATGTTCCTAAATCTAAATACAAGGTTCCTATATCCTAGCATGTTGACGGGTTCCCCGGTATAACTTTCCAGAGCAATGTCTGCCTCAATTAGTGCAGAGGCCATTTTTTTCTCAAACTTTTCTTTCCAAACACTTTCATTTACAATGGTGAACAGAGATCCAGAATCTTCTGCTATGTGAATCCCCACATCCCCAATTTTCATCAAAGACATTGGCTTATTTTTTTCATTCCTGGAATCAATGTTTAACGCTACTTTCTCCTTCACGTGAAATACATCAGAGTAGTCATTATAATTTTCCTCTTCTTCACTAGACCTATCCGTCTCTCCTTCAGCAATACACTTAACCCACTCATTCTTACCCATCTTCATTTTACATAGATGTGCGAAATGTCCTAACTTGCTGCAAGAACTACACCTTTGTTTTATGGCAGGACAGTTCATATTGTTAGCTAGGTGACCTTTACTATCACACCTATAACATTTAACATCTTTACTCTGAAACACCTTTTTGACATCTTTACCTTGACTTATTTTTTACTGGATTTGGACACCTTCACGTTGGATTTGTTATCCGCAACCATAACAACTGTTTCCTATTCAACTTCTGTACTACTATTTTTAAGTTCATTGGCACACCTCCCTGATAATTCTGCTTTTCTCACAATTGCCATAACATCTTTCAAGTTAGCATCACTATTAACCCAAAGTCTTTCGTGGTGGGCTGGGCCACGAGCATGCATCACAACTTGATCTCTTATCAACTCGTCTAGTAACCCCCCAAACCTACAATACAATGCTAATTTTTTCAAAGCTGTTACATATTCATCTATTGATTCACTTTTTTCCTGTTTCCTCTGGAAAATTTTGTAACGAGTTATACCTATGCACACCTTTGGAGAGAAATATATAAATGTGACTCTGCAATAACTTCATTAAATGCATTTCCATCCTCCACATTTTCATCTTTAGACAACTGATTATAAATCCTCAGTCCCTCCTGACCTAAAGAATGTAATAACAACCCCTTCTTTCTTGCTGCCGATAATGAGCCAGCATGGTCAATGGTGGCAATATAATTTTAAAAACAATTCTTTCCACTACAACCATGGTATTGGTGGTTCACCTGGCGCACACAAAAACTATTTAGATGGAGTCACTGATATATTGGGAGCAGTTGTAGCCATCTTGAAGTGGATTAGTTCTTAGGATGGCCTTAGTCCGCTCTTCACCACTAAGACTGCTAACAAACACGTCGGAAAAACACAGGCTCGTGGATTCCACAAATGTTAAGGTAGTGTAGCAATACTTGAAGAAATAGAAAGGACAAAAAAAACACTTCAGCCACAAAAGTCTGAGAATGGTGAGTAGGGTGAGCAGGCTGGAGCAACAGAAGTATGGCAGTCTTAATAAATTGAAGCAAACAGACAACCAGGAAAAGCAGCAGTAAGGAATCCGAAAGATATCTGCAGCCAGAAAAAAAACTCATCTCTTGCAAGGCGTACTGACACTTCAACCTGAATATAGGCAGTGTCAGTGGCGGCTGGTGACATTTGAAAGTGGTGAGGCGTAAAACAATTGTTGTACAGCACTGCAGCGAGCGAGCGTAGCGAGCGAGCACGAACCACCTACGGGGGGTTTGGTGGGGGTTCTCCCCCCAAGAAAATTTTGAAAAAAGAGTGGGCAAATGGTGCATTTTCAAGCAAATTTGACACCGTACCTGTACATGCAGTAATATCTCCTGTTTTTGTGTGCTCCTGTCAACACTTGCTGGGCCAGGCACTGTATCTGTGTGCTCATGTCAACACTAGCTGGGATAGGCACTGTATCTGTGTGCTCCTGTCAACATTTGCTGGGCTAGGCACTGTGTCTGTGTGCTCTTGTCAACATGTGCTCGGCTAGGCACTGTATCTGTGTGCTCGTCAACACTAGCTGGGATATGACCTGCTCCTAAATGCTGGGTGCAGTGCAGGCCCTAGTACTCCTGTCTTTTGGTGCTCAGACCAACACATGCCGGATTGTCCACGGCTCCTGTGTGCTCAGGTCAGCACATGATGCCTTTGACCTCAGTGCACGCGGCGGAATTTCCCCTGCTACCTTCTGCTGAGGTCATCTCCACGGGAGCCCCATTAAGCCCTGGACTGGTGTTTCCTTTGACACGTTTCTCTGCAGAGATCAGGTGCTCTTAAGCAGGCTTGCGGTGTCCCCCGTGTTCTGATGATTTAATGGCACCATAAAAGCAGCCTGTTTACGGGGGTCTAATGCATGTTTACCTGGCCGGTGACCATTACCACGCATCACTGTCACTAGCTGTGCAGCAAAGACGAGCGCAGAGTGTGGCGAAGCTGTCGTGGCGCTACATGCCGAGTCCGAGGTTGTGGCCGGTGTCCAAGTACGGCGAGCCGTGTGGTACGTTTAGGCATCCGGCTCTTTACGAACCGTTGTGTACATTCTCTTTAGTGCGCAGAGGGATTATTTTTCCGGCTCCCCTGGAAAGTACCCAAAGAATCATTGTGAAACGTGCACAGCGAGCGCTCAGGTACGAGAACCCAGTGGAATGTGGTCACTCATTCGGGAAATAACTTGACCACAAGCTGGAAGCCTTGTACCAGCTCTTTCGAAGTCGAAGTGTTTTGAGTACAGTTGGTAAATATATCCTCCTGGGGAACTTGAAAGGGTCGGAGTCTTGAAACCTGTAAAAGCCAGCAAAGCACTGTAAAGGGGATTTTGACACAGGGCAGGTTCCTCCATTAGACGTTGCCCTGGAAAAGGGATTGTGAGTTCAGTGTTAGGGAGGGTAAACCGATGGAGAACACCCTTACCCTACCCCCCACCCCCAGCCCACTCGAAAGTTCCAGTTGTCCTACTACCTGTACTATAAACTTTATCTCAAATCTTTTGAACAAGGTGTCTCAGATTTACAGCATTAGTAAACAGATATGACTTGTAATCTATTGATCATACCCCGCCGTGCAGCCCCTATACCCGTGTTCTGCTCCTCCCCATGCCCCACACCAGGGTCCGGCAATCGGTGTGATGTGCCTGCTACATATTCAGTTTGCTGAGTGTATGCATTATAGGCATGTCTTAAGAAAACCCTCGTGCGCATCTGCTCCCCAACCTGCTCTCTTTTACAGATTCTGTAAACTCAAACCATAGGCCGCAGCTTGGCCCTCCTGAGCAAAGAGGTGAAATACGCAGCCATAGGTGCTCCAAACATGCTACATTAGTAGGGTAGGTGCCTTTTGCTGCTGGTTATGACCCCGGGAGGGTGGCCTTTGATCTCCTGAGTGCTTCCTGGCCTGGCCCAAAGAATGCCTATCTGCAACCATCTCCTCGGCCACCCCAGGGGGTTTATTGCCATAATGCCCTCGCATGCTAAGGACACTATGCGCTGTCGGGCGGCTGGGATTCAAGAGTTACAAGCCAGATCCTGCAGATAGCCCGTCTCAAAAACAGGGTTCGGCACGCGCCCTTTCAAGCTACCATTGAGATAGTTGTACAGCATACATCTTTCAAAATACAAATAAAACCCAGATTCCACATGAACTCGCCCCAGAGCAGCAAGTACTTTAACTATAAACATCAAGTAGGGGTCATGTGGCTCGCAATACTCGCGGAGGGGGGTCGCGTGGGGGAGTTTAAAATTAAAATAATTTTTTTTTAAACTTACCTGACCGCCGGGTCCGCGCGCCTCTGCTCCTGGGCCGGGCTCCCGCGTTGGCACGTTCTGACAGGAACAGCCGCATCACTGGCAGTGGCAACCCCTCAGCCAATACTGACGCTGCTCCAGCAGCTCCAGGATTGGCTTAGCAGGGATACTCGCCGCCCGCCCGCCCATTAGGAGACCGAGGGTTGCGGCGTTGATCAACCCTCGCTCTCCTAATGCGCAGCCGCCAGCCAGAGAAAACACTAGTGCGCATGACTGGGCTGGTCGGAAAAATTCTCCGACCTAAACCCAACATGCGCACTTGTGCTGCTGCCTGCTGTGTGCTCCGCGCCACCCCCTGGTCTGACAATGCATGTCAGTCAGCATGACGCTGGACCGCCCACCCCCTTCAGACTCTGAAGGGGGTGGGCGGTCCGGCGTCATGCTGACTGACATGCATTGTCAGTTCAGTTCAGACAGCGCCCGGGCGCGGCTTGTGGGTCAACGCCCCAGCGCCCTAATGGACGCACCGCCACTGGGCAGTGTAAACAAGCAGTACACTGCTATGCACCAGGCGGCATGTCCTTGGCAAATGCGCAGTCTCGTCTCTGCTGTGCACATGCATGAAGATGCCAGAAAACTGCGCACAATAGTCAGAGTCTCGTCTCTAGCATGCGCAGGTGTGTAGAGGCTGGAAAACAGCGCACAATCGTCAGCACGACAACACACTGTAATATGCACAGAGACACAAGGAGATGCACTATTCAGAAAACTACTACGACGCTCACAGGAGCTTAATTGATATTATGTTAATGAGGGGCTTGAAAAGCGGGCAGTTTTGGAGTGTCTAGAGATGGCCTGTGATCAAGAACTGTTGGAGTTCGAAACACGTTGGGCCCGAGTACACGTATTGGATCTGGATTGCAGTGATATTTTAAATAAAAGACGTTGTGGAGGGAAGTGCGTTTCCGTTCTCTGTGACAGAGTTGTGAGCCTTAATATATATATATATATATATATATATATATATATATATATATATATATATATATATATATATATATATATATATATATATATATATATATATATCCCACAAAGCCCTCTTGAACCAAGAAGGAAGAGGCCACACGGGAAATTCCTCTGGAAGCACTTTAATGGACCTTTTGCTGGGCATAATGCATTTCGGCTTTAAATAGCCTTCCTCAGATGCCGCTATTGTCCGGATGCTGTCACATCAACGTATAAATTAGTCCTGTAGCACTCCAATTGGTGCAAGCACTGTTCACCCCGGGTCACGTCATCGCCCATCAGTAGTAGCCTGGTGCTGACTACAACTATATATATATATATGTACAATCCATAGTCCTTCCCCAAGACTGAGCACACACGGGTTTCATGGGGGCACTCATTTTATTACCACCGGCATGACGTGTTTCAGCATAATACTGCCTTTCTCAAATGCTATAGATCACAGGTGTTTTCAAAAGTGCGCTTTAAATATGCAGATTGTTTTCTTGTGATTGGTGCGAACAGCTTGGCGGGTAGAGAAGGGAGGTGTTATGAACTCGGCACTCCGAGTCAGTTTCCGCAGGCACTACTTGGTAAGTACCTTCAAACCCCAGTGGGCGGCGCCCTCTGAAATCCCTCTCATACCACACTATCATTGTCCAATTAAAACCAGTGTCCCGTACCCTCCACCAGCCGCATCTGCCCTTTCTGCAGTCCAACCTGAAAGCATCCATTCAGTAAGAGATGCCCTTCAATCCAGTGATTGTCCAACTCACGCTGGCAGGCTGCAATTGAGAGCTGCGGCGGTTCGGCGGTTTCCAAGTTCATTGGAGAGTCCAAAGCTTTTGCCACTACTCCCGCCGAACTGCTTCAGGTAGGGTGCTCACTGTGCTGTGGCCGCACTAAATATACAATCCATAGTCCTTCCCCAATGGCAAAGACTGAGCACACACGGGTTTCATGGGGGCACTCGTTTTATTACCACCGGCATGACGCGTTTCAGCATAATACTGCCTTTCTCAAATGCCATAGATCACAGGTGTTTTCAAAAGTGCGCATTAAATATGCAGATTGTTTTCTTGTGATTGGTGCGAACAGCTTGGCGGGTAGAGAAGGGAGGTGTTACGAACTTGGCACTCCGAGTCAGTTTCCGCAGGCACTACTTGGTAAGTACCTTCATATATATATATATATTATATATCTCGCTTCCCTTCCTCCTTGAAAGCCTCCAAGGCCAGACGAAGACACATTCAGGTGGAATTTCTTTATCTATAATTTATTTTGTCACGGACCAAGCATCACAAGCGTTTCGGCTATTGCTAGCCTTTCTCAATGATGACGAAATGCCATTCTTTTTTCATTTTTAAAATATATGCAGTATCATGTGGCCATACTTGCTAACACACAATGGGGCATATTCTCAAGGACTCATCGCCGAGTTAGCGGCACTTTATCGCAGCCAAAGTGGCGATAAATTCATCGCACCATTCACAAGCAGGTGCTAACAGCCGATATCACCAGTTTTCCCACGATAGCAGCCGCATAAAACATCGCCACGGATGACACCGGCAACTAACGCTAATGATATACAGAGTAGGCGTTCCCATGCAAAAACCCGTGAAAACACCACTCCGCAACATTCTCAACGACCAGCCAGATCGGCGATAAGATTAAAAAACATGCGATAAGGCGCGTTAGCAGCATGGATTTATCACCTACTCCTACCTGGTGTTAAGTCGGACGACAACCTGCAACATAAAAGGGAGCCCAGCCCACAGCCACACCAGAAGAACAACAGATGCCATGGAGCTACTGATCATGCAGCTCGGAGCCCCAAGAGGGCCACAACACCGACCGCCACCACTGCCAGGACCTCCACCCCCCTCAGGATCCCCCCCCCCGGACCACCACGGATGCAGCGCAGACAAAGACACCGGACCTTCTGAAAACGCACCAGCCTCGGAGACCTAACGCCAGAGGAAGTCATTGCCCACTACAGGCTCAAAAGGACAACCATCCTCCGCATCCTGACCCTCATTGCCCACAGGCTGACGGTACCAACACAGCGGAGAACCAACATCCCTCCGCAGACAAAGCTGCTGGCCGTGCTGCACCTGTTGGCCTCTGGGACCTTCCAACCAACAACTGCCAGAGTCGGAGGAGTCTCACAGCCAGCCCTGTCAAAGTTCCTCACACCTGTCTTGGATGCCATCATCAGCTTGGTACCCCAGCAACTTTACTTCCCACACACTGCGCAGGAACAGCTGGAGATCAAGAAAGGCTTCTACGCCATAGCTGGCTTCCCGCACGTGTTGGAGGCAATCGACTGCACACATGTACTCCTCGTGCCCCCTGCCGCCACTGCACAGAATTACCGCAACAGGAAACACACGCATTCCATCTTTGTGCAGGCAATAGTGGACCACCGGGGACTCTTCACCAATGTCGTCGCCAACTACCCAGGCAGTGTGCATGATTCCTTCATCTTCCGACAGTCCATCATCAATCAGCGCTTTCAGGATGACACCTATGGAAATGCACTGCTCGTCGGTAAGTAACAACTGAACACACCACACACCTCAACTCCACCAACATACAACTCACAACTCTGGGAATGCACACGTCACAAAATCACATGCAACATGACAACCAACATCCCCACATTCCGGACACGACAACACAACTTACTGTGGCAACCTGGGCTAGCCATGTACACAAGCCATCAACGGCATGGCACCTCAGCCACACAATAGCAGAATGTGGGGAGAGGTGGGAACCAGGCATGTGCAAAGGAGGCAAGTGACCCATGAATGTGAATGTACACAATGCCAAGTGTGGCGTGAATGTGCTGGACAGACTTGAGTATGCAGACCACAAACATTTCCATGTCGACATACACTGCTGGTGTCTGGAGTGTACTGGACAGTGGACGCAACCATGTTACCGCAGCCAGTGGGGAAGATCGCGGAAATGTAGCTTATTACGTCCCCCCCTGTAAGCGTGAGCGGAGTGGGCTGGCCCGACGTATGCCAGGCCAGCGTAGGGGTGTGAATAAAAAGCCCGTTACTCTGGGCGTGGTTCTCTTCCGGAATGGCCAACGTGTCTGCCAGGGCGGCGCCTCTCACCCCGCCACGAGGCCGACGCCGTGAGTGGCGGTGCCTGCGATCCTGTGCGCCTGCTGCACCCCAGGCCGCTGGTCCCAAGACCCGTCTTGCCCGCCCCAACGCACCCAGGCCTCACTGCTCACCTGCCGACACCGGCGTGTGTCAAAGAGGGCCCACCACGTGCCGGTGCAAGCTCCAAGCCCGAGGCCCGCGACCTTGGCAGCCTCCTCAGACCATCACGGCCTCCGCGACACAGGCCCCCAGTACTCCTTTCTCGTTGACGTACTCCACCGCTGCCTCCGGCCTACACTGCGGTCCAGTAGGTCACACATTTGGAACTGAGTCTTAATTATACAATGGCAGAGTACATATGTGTATGGCAGATTTTAAATCACCGTACTCCCTTCGATGTGGTGCCACCAACTCTGTGCATAGCATTCCAACGACACGTGTCTGTGGGCCCTTGCTGACTACTGTCTTCGGCCTACACTGGGGTCCAGCACCGCGGGGTCACCTGTGTACTGCCTACACTGCGGTCCAGCAGGCCTCACACCAATCCAATCCAGTCCGGACCAGGCAGGACACGGCATCGTCGCAGGCTGCACACACGCTCAGCTCTGGTGCTTCTACCTCCGTCAACCACAAATCATTGCCACATGGCATTCCAATGTCATGTGTGAGAGTACCAGGAGGAGCTGCCTGAACAGCGGTTGGCCCGCGCTGACCGCTGCCTCCGGCCTACACTGCGGTCAAGTAGGTCACACATTTGGAACTGAGTCTTGATTTTTCAATGGCAGAGTCCATATCATTGTACGCAAGGAGAGGAGTAAGAGGAAGACGCGGTTCAGTCCGGATGAAAAAAGGATCCTCGTTACGGAGGTGACCGAACACTACCAACAACTGCTCTGGTGCCACTAACTCTGTGCATCGCAAGCCAAGGACACGTGGCTGGGGGCCCCTGCTGACCGCTGTCTCCGGCCTACACTACGGTCAAGTAGGTCACACATTTGGAACTGAGTCTTGATTTATTTATGGCAGAGTTTATACCATTGTACAGGCCTCATTGCAGACTGCATCCCCTTTCAGCTCTGGTGCCACTGACTCCGTGCCCCGAAATTCATGGACACTCTCTGGTTGAGCTTTGGTGGCGTCTGAGTCTATGGCCTGGGGGTTGTCTTCATCATCATGTAGCTGATACTGACTTGGTGTCAAAAATGAGTCTGTAGCATTCATCTCCTCCATATTGCCTGTGTCTGCTTGGTACTGCCCTCTGTATCATGCCCTGGAAGAACACCTTCCACTGTCCCCAAAACCCTCCGCGACATTCACCTTGGACATCGACGAGGACCCGCTCAGCTCTCGTGGCCCTACCTCAGTGCACCGGTAGTCACCGTCCCATGGCGGTGTTCCATGTGCCGGCCGCTGTGCATCCGGGGCCACTAACTCTGTGCAGCTCAAGTCATGGACCCTTGCTGTTTGAACTGTGAACTTCTGATTGTCTGATCACTGTTGTAGTTGTTGCCAGCACCAACCACTCCTTGAGGGCTGGCTCACACTCACCCCACACCCATCCAGCACAGGCGTCACTGTCTATCTAAGTGTGTCCGTGTGGTCATTGTGTATGCATGAGGGCCCCGGGCCCTACCACATTGCATTGTGCTGTGTACAGCGGACGCAACCATGTCACCTCAGGCAGTGGGTGAGACCTGGGACATGTAGCTGTGTCGTACCCCCCTGTAGGCGTTGCCGGAGTGGGCTGGCGTACGACAGTCCACCGTAGGGGTGTGGATAATCACCCCGGGGCTCTGGGCGTGGTTAAGTGTTGGGCTTGCCAATGAAGTACCTAATGCGTGTGTCGCTGTTGTAGTGTCGGCGCTACCCGTCCCGCAATGGACAAAGTTGCAATGTAACATGCCCCCGAAGTGCGGGCTCGGCCGAAGGGATAAATAAATGAGCGCAAGCCCGCTCGGGGTCCGGGATCATACATGCCAACTGTTGTGTGTGTATCGCTATTACCGCAGCATAAGCCAAAGGTCGTGCCTCGACCGCATCGCGAGTTCAGCCAGCCATGAACTCTACATCTGTGTCCGCCCTATCCTTACCATAGGCCTACACACACGTGGCCACCCACTTTCAACGCACAACATCACAGTGTCGTTGTCAGGCTTGTGGACATGCGCAGACAGGCATGACAATGGTGTGCCGTAGGAGTGCAAGTGATGCAACCGCGCAGCGCACACAAGTAAATAGGCTCGGGGGAGGGAGGAGCAGCAGTGAGGCTACATAATACACATTGATGGCGCTCATTTGCTACAAGCAGTACATGTCAAACAGGAATCACAATGATACACATATCACACGCCAATCAACTAGTGAGCCTGCCAACACATCATGCAGAACCAACTATTGAGTCATGTCTCTCTGCACCGTCACAGGTGATCAAGGATATGCACTCTGCCCTTGGATGATGACACCCCTCCGAGCCCCGAACACACAGGCCCAGAGGCAGTACAATTGGGCCCACAAACGCACCAGGGGCATCGTGGAACGCACATTTGGCGTGTTGAAGTCACGTTTCAGGTGCCTGGACATCACAGGTGGGAGGCTCCTGTACAGCCCAGACATTGTGTGCAAGATGATCGTTGCATGTTGTGTGTTGCACAACATATGTGTGCGCACCAATGCCCCATGGTTACAAGTGCCAGATGCACCGGACGATGATGAGGAAGATGAGGCAGGTGGACCACACCCCACTGCAGCTGCAGCAGGAATAGCCTTAGGAACAACATCATTGACAATTTCTTCACATGAGGACGTCACATTGTGACAGTCCTTAGCAATCATGAGACAGTACAAAATGACCACAGGCACAGCATGTGCAAATAAATTAATTTCAACACACATTCCCTGAGTTTCTGTATGTGTGCTGCACTGTGGCACGGGGATCAGGGACATGATCCAGAGTCATTGTGGGTGTGCAGTGTGCTCTACTTAATTGTGCATGTGTGCCATTGTGCCCATCTCCCCCCGTCCCCCCAGTCCCTGGTCGGTACTCACCCTGTTGATGTTGTGTCAGGTCATGTTGAGCAGTGTCCCGATCCCCAACTCCTGGCACCGTATCCCGACTGATGACTGTGGCCACCATTTTCTGCATGTCATCCAGCTCCTGGTGTGCCGCTGGTCCCCCACCTCCAATCTACGTTGCTGCTTTCATGTTGGCATCAAGTTTCTTCTTGGTTTTGCCCTTCACATCATTCCAGCGCCTCTTGACCTCTTCCATTGTCCTCCTCGACACTCCGACTGCATTCACGTTGTTCACGATGTACTGCCATATTTCCGTTTGTGTTGCCGATGACACAGTGGCGGTGACGAACAGTTGGTGGTAGTGTTCTGTCGCCTCCGTGACGATGATCCAGTTTTCCTGCGGACTGAACCCCGTCTTCCTCTTCTCCTTGCCCTTACCCGGCCCCGGGGTTCCTGGCTGGTCGTCTGTGGGGCTTGTGGGGTTTGCGTTGTCCTCTGCACTCGGTCCGGGTGCGTCCATGGTGCTACGCAGTTACATTTTTTTCTCTTTTTTTTTTCTCTGCTTTTATAGTGCATTGTCCCGCATGTCGCGTGGGAATTGCAGGCCTGTCGCTGGTTATCGCTGATTTTTGTTTCGCGATTTGGGACATCGCAACTTTTTTAGCGTTTGTGTTTCGCATTTTTTCGGCGTCGCGTTAATTTTAACACGGGCATTTGTCGCGTTATCGTGAGACTATCGCATGGTGCCGCCGTGTTGAGAATACTGCGTTAACACAGTGTTATTTTCCCGCGATAGACTGCGATGTGAGAAGTTGCGTTAAGCGAATTTGGCGATAGTTAACACACGTTCTTGAGAATATCCCCCAATATATGTTAACACTCAAATAGTCAGAGACTCGCAGCTTTTATATGTGGGCACAGTGGCCAAATTCATTCAACAAAACAGCAGCAGATATCCGCTTCTCATGCTTAAAACACTCTTGTAATAGAGTTTTTATGAAGTTGTTTTATGAAATTTTACATAATTAATAGGATATTAAAACATGAATACAGACATATTTAATTATAAAAACCAACGTTTTTTGTATATACCATATGTATTCTGCATTATACTTAAAAGCCTTAAGCATCTCTACTCTTGAGAACAATCCCCCCTTCATAGTATAAAGCTCCAATGGGCTGCTGATCCTTTGTTTTACACCTTCTTACAAGCTATCTCTCTTAGCTTCTCAATTGGCATAAAGTGTTGTGTGCAATAATGCTAACCCATATTTATATATATATGTTGTATTACCTACCGGCCAGTAGGTAGTTATAGTTAGGACCATGTGTTTATAGGAAAAACTTTTTTTGACATGACTATATCTTTGGCACTGGTTGACGAATCCTCATGAAATTTTCCCCAAAACGTTTTCCATTAATTCTTGCTGCGCATTGAAAGTTTTGGGGCGATCCGTCAAGTGGGGGCCGAGAAGAAGGGGGGGGGTCAAAAAAAGTGTTTTTCTCATGTTAATTCCCATAGGGATTTCGTACATGACTACAGCCCGAACTGCTGGACTGAATTACACCAAAATTGGCAGACAGCTAGCTCTTGGTCCAGAAAGAGTGCTTTTTGTTATTTGGTGTAAATCCGTTCAGTAGTTTTAGAGTATAATAAAATAAATCCAAATTTGTATATCTAGGGATGTGAGCCCTCCGTAAACTCTCCCGATCTGCGCAGAAATATGATTGGCTGCCAACACTTCAACCAGGAAGTGTTGGAAGGCATTTTGGGACTCAGCTTCAGCCGAGTCCCCAAAACAAAACCCCAAAAATTAAGAAAAGGGACAGGGTAGGAATATCCTGACCCCCTAGCTCTGGTGCAAGGGTCACTTAGGGACCCCGCCAGGGCCCAAAAACATTTTTTTTTCAATTTTTGCCATAGAATTCGCAGCAAAAAAAAAACAAGCACAGGCTTCCGCACTTGTTTACAGTAATAGCCCACAAGTGGGCCAGGTCCCGGGGGCATGAGGGCAATAATAAAAAAAAGGAGGGACAAACGGGGCCCCCTCCTAGTGCTCTTTTAGCCCCGGGGACCACCACCTCCCTGGGGCTTTATTTAGATATTGGAGGGGGGCTGTGCGGACCCCCTCCATTGGGCTGTTCGAGCCCTGGGGACCATCACCTCACCAGAGCTTGATTTTGTAAATAGAACGGGGCCACTCGGACCCCCTCATGGGGCAGTTTGAAGCCCCGGGGAACACCACCTCCCCGGGACAAAAAAAATAATTAAGGGGGGGCGCATGGACTCCCAGGGATCCGTGCATAATGAAGAAGGGGTCAGCGCAGCCCCCTTTCTGGAGCCATTATTGGCCCTGAAGGGTCGACTCCTGCTATCTCTTGAGGTGCCCACCATAGGGAGATAGCAGTTTGCTTTTGCTTGGAGGGAGCTGTGACAGCTCCCGCCAAGCGAGAGCAAGCACTAACTATGCTCACAGCAAGCGGAAGCTGTCAAACTGCTCCTGCTTGCTGGGAGCAGAGTCTTCATCTGTTTTCCTGCCCGCTGTCATGCGGGCAGGGAAACAGATGAAAGAGTGCTCCTGCTCGCAGGGAGCTGCATATTTAGCAGCTCCATGTGTGCGGGAGAATGCCGGCTCCCACAGGAGGCAGGGAGCCGGCAAGGACCACGGAGGCATTCAGGCTCCCCCGCGGTCCCTATCAAAGCACACTGGGTGCCATGGGTGGGGCCAGGGCACCCAGGTATATGTGGCCGGGCTATGGGGGATGGGGGCCCTGGGGCCAAAATCGGCCTGGGGAGGGGAGCCTCACAGCCCTCTGCCCCCATTCAATTTTGCCTGGGCCCGAGGGATGGGGTCCCCGTGCCAAAATCGGGGAGGGGGGCCGCATGGCCCCTCTCCTCCAACGGGAAGCACTTACATATATAAACATGGCAAGTGCCCCAATTTGAAGCTCTATTCCTGTAAAGGACAAATGATCCTTACCTCCTGGGCGCGGTCCCCTCCCTTAAATTAATCAGCCCCAGGAGTGGACTCCTTTTGTGGCTCGGGGAGGGGGGGCCACGTGGCCCCACCCCATTTTGTGAAATTTTAGCCTTGGTGTTGTGCTCCTCGGGGCATTTGGAGGCCCAGGGAGGGGGGGCACGCAGACCCCCTCCCCACATAAACAAATTGTGTCCTGGTGGTGGGCTCCCCTGGGCCTCTTCAAGCACGGGGAGGGGGGCATAAACCAATGAATGTGGTCTGGCTGCAATTTTATTGTTTTTCAATCCCGCAAGAATCTTGCGGGATCACAGCATTCGTTTGCCATTTTTATCTCTTCATTTTGGCCCTGGGGGGTCCCTCTGGGTTCCCCTCATGGGGCCTAGGCGGTCAAGGTATCCCTACCCGGACCCTTATATTTTAATTTTTAAACATTTTCAGGACAGGGGACTAAGTCCCTGAGTCCTGTAATGGCTGTCAGCAACAAGTCACAAAAAGCACAATCTGCGAATCAATATCTGGCTTCCTGACAAATTTGGTGTAATTCCGTTCAGCAGTTTTTGCTGTAGCCATGTCTAAAGAAGACTATGAAAAATGCAGGGGGATTTTACATTTTGGGACTGCCCCTTTTTTCTTGGCCCCCGCTTGACGGATCACCCTAAAACTTTCCAGGAAAGAGCTGAGGTGTATGAACTGTTTTTTTAGAAAGTTTTGGGAAGATTCGTCAAATGGGGCCAAAGTTATTAGCAAAACAAAAAATGCTCTTTCTATGGAAAAGCAGACCTAACTATAACTACCTAGTGGCGACCGTCAATATATATATTATATATATATATATATATATATATATATATATATATATATATATATATATATATATATATATATATACACACACACACACACACACTAACAGGGGTTTTGTGTCAGCCTTTTTCATTCACTGGTCTGTTCAAGTGTCATTTCACTTTTTGCTTCTGTACACCACAGCATATCGCAAGTGGAAGAGGCCAGCCCACTTCAGCCACTCGCTTACCTGATTGTGAGTGAGGGCATTCTGCTTTTCCACAATGTGCACATCCACAAAATAAGTAGCCCCCTTTAATGCCGATGTGATTTTACATTAAAAAAGACATATATATATATATTTTGGCTTAAAGACAATGTTTGTTTTCTTTCATAAAATGCATGCATTCATAAAAAAAATCACAAACAAAATAAGCATTTGCAAAGTGAAAAGTTCAGCAGCCAACCAAGACTTCTTTAATTTAATGCATAGTCTACATGCATCTATCATTGTGCGGTCATATGAAATTTATTCAGACAGGACCTATGGTGTTATGTAGTAGGTCACCATCAACAATAGATATGGTACATTACCCATTTAGATTGTACGCTTGCATTTCAGTGCATGCCAGTGATTGGTGTATCTAAATTCATTTAAATAGGATATGACCGCTAAATTATACGTTTTTATAGTATTACGTATTATGATGCATTTTGACCACAAAGGTATAACTTTTCCATTTTAAATGTCCCAACATTGTAAATTCTAAGCTTTAATTCTTATATGTTTTACATGTATTTAATTTTGATTTGCCATGAATTTACGAATCGCATTGCACTAATATGCATTATAACAAAGTATTTTTTCACTGTCTATTAACCGCGACCTGTATTTCTATGGGGAGTAGGGCACAGGTCAGTAACTTGACAAAGGCTTCGCCGAAACGCGTCGTTTGTAGACACAATAAAGTAATTGTGTTGTCCTTTGGTGTGCCGCTTTGCTGATTTTGGGATTTCTCAAATTGCTATGTGGATCAAATAATAGCGGCTGCTGCGGCCGCAGCAGGCACCGGTGTCGAAAGGAGGGGATCGACTTTACGCGGCACTGTGTTGGAATATATATATATATATATATATATATATATATATATATATATATACACACACACACACACACACACACACTAACAGGGGTTTTGTGTCAGCCTTTTTCATTCACTGGTCTGTTCAAGTGTCATTTCACTTTTTGCTTCTGTACACCACAGCATATCGCAAGTGGAAGAGGCCAGCCCACTTCAGCCACTCGCTTACCTGATTGTGAGTGAGGGCATTCTGCTTTTCCACAATGTGCACATCCACAAAATAAGTAGCCCCCTTTAATGCCGATGTGATTTTACATTAAAAAAGACATATATATATATATTTTGGCTTAAAGACAATGTTTGTTTTCTTTCATAAAATGCATGCATTCATAAAAAAATTCACAAACAAAATAAGCATTTGCAAAGTGAAAAGTTCAGCAGCCAACCAAGACTTCTTGACTTTGTCTATGCTTGTTTCTGCTTGTACTGCGCCAGGAACTTGTACGCACAGTTCAGGAACTGCTATGTTTGCACTTGAACTGTGCAATGGCTCGAAGTTAGAGGTAGAACACCGCGAGTAACAGGAGGATAGTAATTAAGATGAGAGGTGTCACCTGTTCTCAAAGCCACACAACACGTTGGGGGATATTCTCAAGAACGTGTGATAACTACCGCAAAAGTAGCTTAACGCAACTCTCCACATCGCAGTCTATCGCAGGAAAATAACACCGTGGTAACGCGGCATTCCCAAGCCGGCGGCACCATGCGATAGGCTCACAATAACGTGTCAAATGTCCGCGATTAAGTCAACGCGACGCTGCAAAAATGCGAAACACGAACGCAAAAAAGGCAGCGATGAGGACAAGCGCGATACAAAAATCAGCGAAAACCAGCCACAGGCCTGCAATTCCCACGCGTCATGCAGGAAAATGCACTATAAAAGAAAAAAAAAAGAACACACCAAAACCAAATCAAACTGCGTAGCACCATGGATGCACCTGGACCGAGTGCAGAGGACAACCCGAACCCCACAAGCCCCACGGAGGACCAGCCAGGAACCCCGTGCTCGGGGAAGGGCAAGGAGAAGAGGAAGAGGAAGACGGGGTTCAGTCCGCAGGAAGACCGGATCATCGTCACGGAGGTGATAGAACACTACCAACAACTGTTCACCTCCACTACGTCATTGGCAACACAAACGGAAATATGGCAGTCCATCGTCAACAACGTGAATGCAGTTGGAGTGTCGAGGAGGACAATGGAGGAGGTCAAGAGGCGCTGGCATGAAGTGCACAGCCAAACCAAGGAGAAACTCGCTGCCAACAGGAAGGCAGCAAAGGCGACTGGAGGTGGGACTCCTGCGCCACAGGAGGAGCTGGATGAGCTGGAGAAAATGGTGGCCACAGTCATCAGTGCGGAGACGGTGCAAGGAGTTGGTGGACTGGACACAGCTCGATATGACCTGACCAACAGCAACAGGGTGAGTAACGACCAGGGCCTGTGGGGACGGAGGGAGATGGGCACAATGGCACACATTCACAATCATGCGCAGCACACTGCACACCCACAATGAGTGTGGAACATGTCCCTGATACCCTTGGCACACTGCAGCACACATAGAAACACCAAGTAGGCCCCCGTCCACTATGTGCACAAAGGGGCCCCCCTCCATATCACCAATGCCACAACCTACCCATGCACATGTGCTGAATCCAGAAAAGCAGCGGCTCTGTGAGCCACACGGACTATGCAAGTGACACTGCATGACTGATAGCATGGCTGCAGTCACAATACATGACATGGTGCACGAGACGACTTTGAGGTGGCTGAGTGTGGACAACATCCGTAAAGGAGCAGGTCACACTCTGACACATCCACGTGCACCTACAACCCATGACGTCAAAAACACATCTGGAGACAAACAATGCACAAGAGTACAAAAAATGTCCAAGAGCACAAATGACCCAAGTCGCCAACATCACAGCACCGGAAAAGCACACAAGTCAAAGGCACACCGACTCAAAGGGATGAGGGGCCGCCAAATCAGAGCTCCAGGGCCGACTCGCCAACAATGCAGCACACACACATACCAATCACAGCACATCAACATTGACGACAATGTGGTACAAAGTGCAACACTTACAGAACAGGACAGAGGACACAACTGGTGCCGCTCGTGCGTAGAAAATGGCCAATCACATCTGGCATTGCATGACACTGTGAGATGATAATGTACGAGTACAACCTCACATCCGTCATGTAGTCGAAATGTCCACTGTCTCCCATCAAATAGCCAGTTCCTCCAAAACAGTCACAATGTACATTGTCATGCAGTCTGTATGTAAACATGTACAATGCGTGAACATACATGGAACACACTGTTAACCTGCATCTCCCCGTTACATTGCAGAGGGACAATCAACACCTCCTGCAGAGAAGACCATACATCTCTACAGTGATGATGAAGAGGACACCCTGCACATTTGCCCAGACACCCTCCAACGGCTCGTGGACAGCCTCCGCACCCCATCCCCAGGAGCAGGGCAGCCCAGCTGCATTGCGGTGAGCCCATACCCTGCACAGACTACACAGCAGGAAGCACACACCACCACAGCTGGCCCACAGGACCCACACGACCAACACATGGAATTCCAACGCCGTGTGTTAGCGTGCCAGGAGGAGTTGGCTGATCTGCTGCGGGTGGGTTTCGACCTCGTGGCAGCCAAACTCAATGCCACACGTGGGTGTCTGAGTCCCATCAGGGACCACGTACAGTCCCTAACGGACACCCCCTGTCCGCACCATGCTCACCGACAATCCCTGGCTGACCTCGCTGGGGCCATTACTCGGATACAAGAACTGTCTAGTCAGACAGGCTCCAGCGATGACAGCACAGAGTTGGCACAGATGCGGAGGACAATGGAGACCATGGAGCGGATGCAGGCTGGAAGTAGGGCTGCCACGGCTGAACACCAGCGACATGTATCTGGGATCTTCCAGGCCTTGCAGATCCTCATCTTGCCATTGCTGCCACGGAGCCTGTACCAGATGACTGCTGCAGGAACTTCGACACACAAATCTCCACCCCCTGATGTGTCATTGGCACACAGTGATGCGGCCATTACACCTCCGCACCCTGATGTGTCAGTGGCCCACAGTGATGCAGCCATAACACCACCACACACACCTGACACACCGGACACAGAAGACGTCTCAGAGGAGTAAGATGTGGAGGGTAATGACTGTGTGAGGAAGGAGGCAGTAGCATCCGTACCCGCCACATGGCCTGTTCCTGCATGGTTCAGCCCTATGCATCATGCCCTGGAACAACATCTCCCACTGTCCCCCGGAACACTCTGCGACATTCACCTGGACCCCGACATGGACTGCCATATCTGCTCTTGTACCAATGACACAGCAATCCGGCTGAGAACTGTACTCTTCCTCTTCAGATTAACTTTGCATTCCCCCAAGGACTCTGGTTGGCCCACCACTGGGCAACCACTTAATGTGGGCTTGAACTGGCCATGTACCCCTCCAGCTCCGAGACTCCCCAGAATGTGAATAAACATTCCAAATCACACAGATGTGTCATGTCTATATTCACTCATGTGTACAAGTACGGAGGAATATAGGGACGTTGATTGCACTAAAAGGTACACCCTGGTAAATGTCATCAATGCGCATGTTTGAGCCTGACCCACATGGCCAATTAGTTGAATGTGAAGGTGTGAACTAGCTGTGGCCTCATTGCACATGAACAACAATCTCGCATCCCCCAACGTAGCCCCACGTCTATGTATCATATAGGGCTGTGTGTGTAAATGTCAGAATCGGTAGCCCGCCTGAAGTAGTGTCCCCCATCGCATGTGGCTACAGAACATCTCTTCGCATGACGTTCTCACACACATCAGTGTGGACACAGTCTGTTTGAATGGATCATATTGATCCACATGGCAAGAAGTTGGACATCATACTCACATTGCTGAAGACACGTAAGAGCACAGGTCTACCAGCAACTATCCCAAACACGTCTGGCTCACAGAGGTGGAGCTGCCAATAGGGATCCACCACCTGTGTACCAGAGGCAGTCTGTCCCTCCCTGTGTACGGACAATGCTCATTGAGGCACACGATTTGTCATACTAATCAACACTCATCACAGTTGTACACTGGTGAAGTTGCGTAGACTTTATTAGCATGTGCGTGTCAGTACGGGCAAGTGATGGGCCACAACAGGCAGACAAATGCTTAAGACACTTACAGGCAGAATGGGAACGTGTCGAGGTGCAAGGAATGGGGTGGCAAAAATGAACACATATCCTTACGGTTGGCAACGGTCTCAGCCCACCTTGCCTTGCTGGTCGAGTCATGTGATGTTTGGCGTCTGCTCATTGCCCCGTGTCAGGGGACACGACTCACAGCCCATGGGATCTGCATGGAGCTGTACCACCGGACTGCGCCGACTGTGTGCTCTGCTGACAGTGAGCAGGTGAAAGGGACCAACAAGGTCACATGTCGTGCTACATTGCCATGTGTGTAGTCTTCCTCCAGCAGTATGTCAGATTTAGGAACTTTGCCAAACGACGCTGTGCAGCTCCGCCCATGGGGCTGCAGCACCTTGCACAGGTGTGTGACAACACGCGTAGGTGCACGCACATGCATTCTGAGTCCGAGCGAATGCAGACATGTGTTGTACTGGCTTATGGGACCATTCCTCCACGATGCAACACGGTGTTGGGACCTGTGCTCTGGGTGTCAATCAGTTGTGGCTGCAGGAAGGTAGTTACTCGTCCATGAATGCGAGCGCTGCTTCATAGGCAATCAGTTCCAGAAGTACGTCGTTCTCGCATTCAAGGAACACGAGGGAGAGCCAATCCATTAACTGGTCCGGACAGATGTGCTCCGACCACGCAGTTTCACCAATCCGCAACACAGCCCAATAGGGGAGCGCCTCGATGTGGTCACTGCACATGATGACTTGTGCAATCTCCCATCCACTGCTGCCGGCACAGACACCACATATCAAGGCATCCCATGCCCGGGTATCCCGGTTGCACTCCTGTTCGTGGGCCAAGAGGGGGCGCACACACAAGTCGTAATCCAGTTCAGCTACCGTTGTGTTGGATAGGCAGACCTCCATGGGCCACTCGAATGTGCATGATCGACAGTGGAACCATGGCTGGACGCATGTGACGTACGCAAGCCGGAAACTCAGACGGTAACTGATTTGCAAAACTGCCATTGGCAGAGCTCTCAACAGATGCAGCATTCGTGCACGGGACAGTTCCACGTGACTGGGGTTGTGCATGTGCCCGGGATTGCCTGCCATTGCGTTTGTTGGTCTCGTACCACCGGCACTCCTCAGACCGGCGGCAGTTCTGTGGACGATATGCCACAGCTCGGAGTAATGAGTCGTATGTGTGTTCAATGTTTGGACGTATGGGTTGTCTTTTTTACCGATGTGTTGGGGGCATGCCATGCAGGTGTAGCTCGAGCAGGGATAAGTGTGTGTGGGGTGTGGACACGTTGCTCTTTCATTAGCGCAGTTCGTGTTGTGGGAGTCGCCAGAGTCTGGCATGGTATCTCACTCAGGGGGTGCCGGGCGCATTGGAGACCAAGGTCGGAGGTTCGGATGTCCTTCCGCCTTGTGTATTGAGACAAAGGAGCTTTCATGCCTGATTTTAGTCTGACTACTGCTTGCATTTCTGAAATGTGATGTGGCCTTCGCGCTGAAATTGTTGCCAGGCCTTAGATTTTGGGTGCACCAATTGCGAGACACACGCAACAGTTGGCATGTATGTGCCAAGGGCCCGATTGTCCTTGCGCTCCTTGTTCAGTCTCTCTCTCTCTCTCTTTCTCTCTCTCTCTGTCCTTTGATGAGTGCCTGACACACCTTCTTATCTGGGATATTGTCTTGCAGGCTGTCACTTACAGATTGTCCAGGGATGACCCGCCATGTCTCTTCCAAATAGTTGTTTGGTGTGAAATTTGATTGTGATATTTTGTTAGAACTCTCAATGGTGAATGATTGATTCTGCTTTTTCTGTACTCACATGACTGTTAGTTGTTGTGATTCTGCGGCATCAGGCGAATGATTTTGTTCATGATTTTGTGACGTTGATGTGCAATCTCTTGGTCCGGGGGAAGTGGGGGGTGCCCGGGGTGGGGCCCCGGGGGTGGGGGGGTGGTGTTGTGGCCCTCTTGGGTGTCCGAGCTGCATGATCGTTGGCTCCATGGCATCTGTTGTTCTTCAGGTGTGGCTCTGGGCTGTGCTCCCTTTGATGGTGCAGGTTGTAGTCCGACTTTGCACAAGGTCAGAGCAGGTGTTAATTTCCTGCAGCTAACGCGCCTTATCGCATGTTTTGTGTTCTCATCGCCGATCTGGCTGGTCTTTGAGAATGTTGAGGTGTGGTGTTGTCGCGGCTTTTTGCACGGGAACGCCTACTCTGCATCTCATTAGCGATAGTTACCGGGGTCATCCGTGGCGATGTTTTTTGCGGCTGCTATCGCAGGTAAACTGGTGGTGTCGGCTGTTTGCACCAGCTTGTGAATGGGGCGGTAAATTTATGGCGACTTTGGCTGTGATAAAGTGCCGATAACTCAGCGATAGATCCTTGAGAATATGCCCCTTTGTTTTTACATCAAAGAAGACACAGCCTGTGATGGTTCTCTTTAGAGGCGGGGCGAAGTGACGCAACATGGAAACAAAGGGCAATAAGTAATCACTGTGAAGTGGCAGGAAGGAGGGTTGTGTGCACCACCACCACTAATGCCACAGGGCACTGAAAGACCAATCTGCTTTTCTGTAAGATTAACAATAGAAAGTACCAGGGCCTTCTGGCCTGCCCATCAGGTCCTGCGTTACGCCGCACGCTTATTCCCTGGCTCTCGTTCAAGGAGGGTGGATTTCACGCACAGGACACCTTGTCCTCCTAGTTCCCACGAAATAAACACGTGTTATCCCAGAACAGGAAATGTTCCGTCTTCCGCACTTTTGTTTTTGTTTTGGTAAGGCCCCGGCTGTTGCATCACAAGCACAAGAAGTGCAAACCTGCAGTTTACCCAGCTGCAGCTTAATGACCTGCGGTCACTAATGAGCCAGTTAACAGGCACAGCAAACACGTGTGTGCCGGCTGATTTACTTTCACAGGGGTTGCTTCACATGCATTACCATCCTGTGGGTTTTTTTCTTTTGGGGGGGTGGAGACAGCTTCCTGAGCACCCCAAGCTGATCTTTGACTGTTTTTTTTTTCTTTTTCGGCGCAGCTAGAAGTCCCTTTAAAAAGTAATCAATGTGCCCTGCCTGGGTTTGACCCGGACAGTTCTGGTTTGAAATAAACTGTTCAGATTAAAACCCCCATGGAGGTCTGTTCAGGGGTGTAGCTTCAGAGGGGGTGTCACCCCCTAATAAATGTATTTTCTAGTAAATTGTTGGGTACAGGTGCTGTCAGTTGGGTATGGTGAGATGTCTGTCGGATTTGACAAGGGATTTTTCCAAAAACACAGACAAAAATGCACACACACACTCTTCCTCTCTGCTTTGAAAGTCTTTAAAAATGTTGGTTATTTTACAAAATATTCTATTTACTCAGTACCCCTACCAATCAGCAGTCATCTTCCTTTCCACTGCCCCTCTCATGTGCCCTGCTTGTCATATAATGTATTTTAACATTATATGCCAGTGTGATTGTTGGAAAATCTAAACTCCCCCCCACCCCCATCTTACTGTCCAAGCTATGCCCCTGGGTCCGGTCTGGCAGCCTCTTTGTTCGGGTTCAGATGGAGCTACTGCCAGATACACTCTGCGGGGTCAGAATATATCTTTGTTGGGAGTCCATGTCAGAACGTGTGGTTTACGCTTTGTTAAGAGCATTTATATAGTCAGTTCCCACATTTGTGTGGCATCAGAGTACTTGCAGAATTCAGGCCTTCATCCAGTCCAAGTGGTCTGTTTCTATTGTATTTGAATGCATTTGGTGCTATGTAGAGGCGAGTCGGTGGATAGTGGGCAACTAGGTTGGCGAACGGTATGTGTGTACACTGTAGATGTATTGTTTAGTGGTGGTTCTTACTGGATAGTGGCCAGCTAACTACACACTGCTATGGGTTGTGTGGAGTATTATGTGCATGTTTGTAGGTGCCAGTTCGTTCAGCTAGCGTATACTGTTAGGCAATGCTGAGCTTCAAGGTGGCTGTTACGTTTCAAGGCATCTTTGCCCATCAAGTGGCTCTGATGCCATTCTATCTGTATGTAGATATCTTACATCGTTAGGTCCAAAGGGAACACCTGTCCAATAAGGGCCTATGCTGTTTATGAGGCTGTGTATATCCTTATTTGGGAATAGATGGTACACCTCTATAGGGTTCTATGATATGTCTAGGTCTCTATACATCTTTGTTCATGTACATGGCTTAGCCAAGATTACATTTTCCTGTATCTGTGCCATTCTCATGATTCATACTTACAAGACAAAACAATGATATATTATTTTTGAATCAATTTGGTCAGTATCAGAGTATGCTCACTGCAATACAATAAGCAAGTCTCTAACAACTGAAGCCTTGTCATTTGTCTTGCTGTCTTTGTTTGTTTGTATAAAACACTGTTACATTCATCACAGTATCTAGCCGGCAAAGATATTGAGCAATGTCCCTTAAATGTTATGGGACACTCCTTAAATCAAGAGTTTAGACCTCTTCACACCATTAGGATACAACACGCAAACTGGTATTGTCGTTCTCCTACTCCACAGTTGTGACTCCATGAAATCATTTCTGAACACAGAGTAGGATTAAACTCTGTGTTTAGCACACAACATTGTGACACTGGCTTATGACCAGACAAGCAATGACTGTTTTGGAGAGCTCTCCCATTCTACTTACCATTGGTGGCAGAGAATTCCAATTTACTGACAATGGACACACACTACACCCCGCACACAAACAACTGAGTATTCTGCATACTCTAAGACAACATTATCAACGATGGAGGCTTTTCCCTTCTTGCCCATATAAAAAAAAAAAAAAATTTGCTTCCAGGACCTTGATGGTAGGCAGTGGCAGAGTGCAAACTTCGGTTTTACCTACCTGAGCGCCTTCTGATATACTTCCAACATAGTGCCCGCATTATGACCTATGCTCATTCGTGCCATTAAAAACTCAAATGGTTTTTTTCCGTCCCAGCATGCACTGTCCAAGTCTGACACAACATGGCGCTCTACAGACTTTATAACTTATGGCATTCAGAACGCCCCTGAAAACAGACAGAACTCCCATACATACACTACATGAGAAGCAACTATGAGCGGGTAGGGTAAACACCTCTATCGCTGTATACTCACATTTGGCTAGATGCCATGCCTGATATGATATTCAATCAGTCACCTTGGGATTCACTTTTTAATGCAGAATGTTACATGACTAAAGACCGGCATTTGATAATAATCCACACATGGCAAGACCCTGTGAAGAAAAACCAAACCTGAATATGGAAATATGGGGCCACTTGTATCAAAAATCCATTTTGCATTCCCTAAAGAGCGAATTTTAGGTAATCGTTATTTAAGGAATGCAAAATGTATGTATGAAAATAGCGATTACCTAATAGCGATTCCTACGGAGTCGCAATTGCAATTAGGTAGTTGCTATTAAGTAATACTACTCCATTCGTTCCTATGCGCCTTAAGGCCCATGGGTGCAAATGATTTTGCATTACCTAATTTGTGATTACCAAATTGGTAATCATAAATTAGGTAATGCAAAAGCAAAGGTGCCCGGGAGCCTAAGGTCCCCCTGAAGCACCCCCCACACACAAAAAACATGTGCACATGTAAACCACACACAGCATATGTGCGCTACATGGCACTTTGAAAAATGCATTTTTTGTCCATTTTCAAAAACTGCAAATGGTTACCATCAACTTGGAGTTGATGGTAATAGCATTTCCTAAATGCACAGTTTTCATTTAGAAAATGCTTGGTACATGTGTAGAGAATCACAAATTGCCATTCTTGATTTGCAGTCGCAATTTTAGGTAATCGCAAAAAATTGCGATAACCAAAAATCCACTACCAAAGTCTTTCATACATCTTGAAAAGCTATTTTTCATTTGCAAACAGTTGAATTTAGCAATTTGCACCGTTTGTGAATGCAAAATGGTTTCATACATTTGGCCCATGGAGTTTAGGCACTAGTGAATAATGTTCTTAGCATTTATATGACCATAACTGTAGCCCTTTCATCTATGCATGAGTGTGCTCTTACGTTATCAACCACACAAATTGATCATTTGCTCCCAGCATGACCAGTGTGATACCGTGATGAAGTTTAGTACATCACTGCTTGTGCATGTGTTTGTATGTAAAAATCTTTTAGATCATAATTTTTCACATAAACTTATGAGGACAGGGATCTTGCCCTAGTCATAGTGCTGATAGAGCGCGACTGTGCTCTCTCATTTGTAGGGGTGCATTATAATCATGAGTATGCATTCATTCTTTTATCGTATTAAAATGTGACTGTAGAATGGGTACTGTAATAATGTGAAAAGTGATGTGTTAGGTATATTTTCCATATAAACATGAAGAAATTAAAGTTGCAATACATGCATGTTTAGCTGAAAACATTAACGTACAGAATTGTGTCAGATGCTTACACTTATTCATATATTTGATGTGCTCATGTAACGTGTTGATTTAGAAATGCTCAGAAAAATGCTCACCTATATGTAGTTCATGAGGCCTATGTGCTATTTCTCTTATGTTGGCCGATTTATGTAGCCCTGAAATGCATTCTCCCTGGAAGCTCTAGTAGTAGAGATTTAATAGTTGAATTTCATGTGCATGTTGGATTTGTTCTTTTCTCACGTTCCTGTTGCAGGTGGAGAAGATCGTCTTTGTTAATTAGAATAACGCTTTTGTTTTAGGAGTTAGGCTTAGGGAGGAGAGGATACATTTGTACAAGGAGTGCTGATAATGTGAGACGGTGTTCTTTCTCACTGGAGAAGGCCTGGGAATGAAGGTCATCAAGCCAGGAGCTGGGAGTATCGAAACTGAGTGGAAAATTACCTATGAGGAGTTGCCCCACGGGATGAGGCGATCGGATGATGAGCAATGGGCGTGTTTTATGATTTTGGTGTTGGAATTAGGGATAGTGCCCCGGGGGTTGAGTTAGGAGAAGAGAGGAGATCGATGGTGAGGAAAGGAGCATCTTAGAACGAGCTCTGTAGCCTTTGGCTACTTGACCCATTTAACGTGAGTGCACTCCTTAGGAAGTCTTCACGTGCTGACACCTTTTCCTGACTTGCCTGGGAAATGCTAAATAGGGATTTCACGTTAGTGGTAGAGTAGGGACAGGCTAATGCTTTATACTCACGAACCTTCAATGAAGTCTGATATTGACGTGGGGGCACTTATTGCCTGTGTCCTGATTTTGGAGTTCGTCATTCTTTTCATGATCCAGAGTCTGAATATAGCACAGAGGTTTGGCTTTGTATTAGTCTCAATGTATTACTACAACCTCATCTTGAGGTGCTTGTATGTCCAGTTATTTTTGGCTTTGTAATAAATCCACTAACCTAGAACCAGTCTGTGATTCTGCTGAGTCATGAATTATTGTGTTTTCAGCCTGATGTGAAAAGTTATTTCTCCCCTCTACACTTCTGAACAGGCACCAATGGTCCATTGACCGAGGGTTCCAGAGTATATTTGAATTAGGGGAACCCGTCCCCATCAGTGACAATGTTACTATTCCCCCCGACATATGGTAAAGAATGCCAGCCACAATGAATCCGAACAATAACTGCATGAAAACATCAGAGGATGAAATGAAGTTTTTCTATTATAAATATTATACACTATTTTGAGTTCTCATACTGCATGCCAGAAGGCCTTTTACACGATTGGTGTTTTATGCTTATGCATTTCAAGCAGACAAGCAGACAAGCAGAAATAGCCTACAAGAATTTGTTGAAAACATAAGAAATCTTTCAACGTGTTTTTACATCTGCAGTTTGGTCAAAGGCGATCACCAGTAACTAATTTATTTCAAACAGCTGAATCATGTTGTAGCACTCAGACTGGAGTAATAATAATGAAGGAAAGTAACAACAAATCTAGGAAGACTTGACAATTTTCTTCTAGACCACCTAGTGAAGAGTGCTAGAATAATGTTCCCTATATTCACGTCTATACAAACTGGGCAGGACTGTCAGTACCAGCAGAGCCCTCGCACCTCCCACAAGACTGAATGCTTCATTAACAGTTTATGGTCCTTATTATGAGTTTGGCGGTGCAGGAGCTGGATTGCCCGCTCCCGCACTGCCAAACACGTGTGTAGAAACCGCCGGCCAGATCAGAAGTTTTCTCCTGGTCTGGCGGGCAGTTATTTGGCGTTCCTTGGGCGGTGCCTATGAAATAGGCACCACAATGGGGACGTCAAAGGCAGTACCTGCACGGCATGGACTGCTGCAGTCCATGCCGTGCAGGTACTGGTGTGTATGCACACAGGGGGCTACATGTTGTGCCCTCCTGTGTGCCTCCACATGGTGTGAGGCACCAGGGTGCCCTGTAGGGCCCCTTTGTTCCTCACCGAGGAAACTTGTAATATGCTTGGCAGGGCCGCAGCGGCCCCAATAAGCATATTGCGGATTCAGGTCCGCAGTGCAACCGCCTGGAAACAGCGGTTCCCTGGCAGTTGTGGTGGTCCCAGGGCGGCCCGACCGCCCTAGTCGTAATAGGGCGGTCAGGAGACCACCACCGTGAGTCTGGCGGTCCGCGGACCGCCAGACTCATCATAAGGTCCATATATGTTTGGCAGTTCTAGCCCAACTGCCAAATACAAATTCTCTGTATATCACATATCTTTGTTTCGATTCAGATGGAACACCTTCCCCTTGTGGTCCTGTTATGTGTTTAGATTTCAATACATTTTTGTTCAGGTTTTGAACCCAGGTTCGGCCCATCCTCATCACAAGACCTCAAATGACCCTGCTCCGTTATTGCGCCCTTTCTGTGTGTCCTATTAATTGGAGCATCACTGCAGCTCCAAACAGCATGGGAATCAGCATGTAGTCAGACCGTGTTCTCCCCCTCTCATGTCCACACCCTCTCAAGGACTGGAGACCCTTAACCGGCGAAGCCCCCAATGAGGATAATGCTGTTCCGTCCATCATCCCCTTTTGTATCGCTTTGGTCGCCCTAAGTTGGCGGGGGTATGCCCAGACGTGGGTCCCTTGCTCACTTTGCCACTGGATTCAAGCAAGCCTGGCTGATGACGGCTGAAATGCCAGAAACCGGTCCTAGGATGCTTGTTTCCGGTCCAGGGAAGACATGGCTTGGCAGTTCGGGCTGGACTGTTCCCATGAGGCACAGGGTCAGACTGATTTGCATATGGCCATGTCTGAACTGGGGTGTTGGAGTGAGCTAAAGAATGATGATGGATTAAACCCAGATCAGTTGACTGGGGGTGAGTGTTTGATTGGCTCAAGCGTTCCGTCCATCATCCCCTTTTGTATCGCTTTGGTCGCCCTAAGTTGGCGGGGGTATGCCCAGACGTGGGTCCCTTGCTCACTTTGCCACTGGATTCAAGCAAGCCTGGCTGATGACGGCTGAAATGCCAGAAACCGGTCCTAGGATGCGTGTTTCCGGTCCAGGAAGACATGGCTTGGCAGTTCGGGCTGGACTGTTCCCATGAGGCACAGGGTCAGACTGATTTGCATATGGCCATGTCTGAACTGGGGTGTTGGAGTGAGCTAAAGAATGATGATGGATCAAACCCAGATCAGTTGACTGGGGGTGAGTGTTTGATTGGCTCAAACGTTCCGTCCATCATCCCCTTTTGTATCGCTTTGGTCGCCCTAAGTTGGCGGGGGTATGCCCAGACGTGGGTCCCTTGCTCACTTTGCCACTGGATTCAAGCAAGCCTGGCTGATGACGGCTGAAATGCCAGAAACCGGTCCTAGGATGCTTGTTTCCGGTCCAGGGAAGACATGGCTTGGCAGTTCGGGCTGGACTGTTCCCATGAGGCACAGGGTCAGACTGATTTGCATATGGCCATGTCTGAACTGGGGTGTTGGAGTGAGCTAAAGAATGATGATGGATCAAACCCAGATCAGTTGACTGGGGGTGAGTGTTTGATTGGCTCAAACGTTCCGTCCATCATCCCCTTTTGTATCGCTTTGGTCGCCCTAAGTTGGCGGGGGTATGCCCAGACGTGGGTCCCTTGCTCACTTTGCCACTGGATTCAAGCAAGCCTGGCTGATGACGGCTGAAATGCCAGAAACCGGTCCTAGGATGCTTGTTTCCGGTCCAGGGAAGACATGGCTTGGCAGTTCGGGCTGGACTGTTCCCATGAGGCACAGGGTCAGACTGATTTGCATATGGCCATGTCTGAACTGGGGTGTTGGAGTGAGCTAAAGAATGATGATGGATTAAACCCAGATCAGTTGACTGGGGGTGAGTGTTTGATTGGCTCAAACGTTCTGTCCATCATCCCCTTTTGTATCGCTTTGGTCGCCCTAAGTTGACGGGGGTATGCCCAGACGTGGGTCCCTTGCTCACTTTGCCACTGGATTCAAGCAAGCCTGGCTGATGACGGCTGAAATGCCAGAAACCGGTCCTAGGATGCTTGTTTCCGGTCCAGGGAAGACATGACTTGGCAGTTCGGGCTGGACTGTTCCCATGAGGCACAGGGTCAGACTGATTTGCATATGGCCATGTCTGAACTGGGGTGTTGGAGTGAGCTAAAGAATGATGATGGATCAAACCCAGATCAGTTGACTGGGGGTGAGTGTTTGATTGGCTCAAACGTTCCGTCCATCATCCCCTTTTGTATCGCTTTGGTCGCCCTAAGTTGGCGGGGGTATGCCCAGACGTGGGTCCCTTGCTCACTTTGCCACTGGATTCAAGCAAGCCTGGCTGATGATGGCTGAAATGCCAGAAACCGGTCCTAGGATGCTTGTTTCCGGTCCAGGGAAGACATGGCTTGGCAGTTCGGGCTGGACTGTTCCCATGAGGCACAGGGTCAGACTGATTTGCATATGGCCATGTCTGAACTGGGGTGTTGGAGTGAGCTAAAGAATGATGATGGATCAAACCCAGATCAGTTGACTGGGGGTGAGTGTTTGATTGGCTCAAACGTTCCGTCCATCATCCCCTTTTGTATCGCTTTGGTCGCCCTAAGTTGGCGGGGGTATGCCCAGACGTGGGTCCCTTGCTCACTTTGCCACTGGATTCAAGCAAGCCTGGCTGATGACGGCTGAAATGCCAGAAACCGGTCCTAGGATGCTTGTTTCCGGTCCAGGGAAGACATGGCTTGGCAGTTCGGGCTGGACTGTTCCCATGAGGCACAGGGTCAGACTGATTTGCATATGGCCATGTCTGAACTGGGGTGTTGGAGTGAGCTAAAGAATGATGATGGATTAAACCCAGATCAGTTGACTGGGGGTGAGTGTTTGATTGGCTCAAACGTTCCGTCCATCATCCCCTTTTGTATCGCTTTGGTCGCCCTAAGTTGGCGGGGGTATGCCCAGACGTGGGTCCCTTGCTCACTTTGCCACTGGATTCAAGCAAGCCTGGCTGATGACGGCTGAAATGCCAGAAACCGGTCCTAGGATGCTTGTTTCCGGTCCAGGGAAGACATGGCTTGGCAGTTCGGGCTGGACTGTTCCCATGAGGCACAGGGTCAGACTGATTTGCATATGGCCATGTCTGAACTGGGGTGTTGGAGTGAGCTAAAGAATGATGATGGATTAAACCCAGATCAGTTGACTGGGGGTGAGTGTTTGATTGGCTCAAACGTTCCGTCCATCATCCCCTTTTGTAGTGCCATTAACATCAACACATGCTCCAGAAATTGGTTGACTATTGTCACAGTGTGCTGCAGCAGTGAGTGACCCAACATGTGTACCTGTTTCACAACTGTTGTGTCTGAATGCATCTATATTTGGTCCAGATGGAACTCCGGCCTCACAGTGAGACCGTAAAACACAAAAAGGAGTCCGGAGGAGCTTTAGAGACCTGCAGGGGTCGACTCCTTTAATCAAGATCCAACAACACAAAAAGGACCCCTGGGTCCTCACCACGCCCTGCTCACACAGGGTTTAGTATACCTCTCTTTATGAAAGAAAACCTCCCTGAGCTCTTCCCTTTTAGAGTGGGGGTTGTAGCCTGCATTGTGACTAGGTTCACAATGCGAGGAGGTTACCCTATGATGAAGCATGCCACCTTCGGGTGGGTGAAGGAAACCATCCTTTAAAAGGGACATCCCCTTAGCACCATTCCACCCTCTATAGACCCAGGGGCCCCTTTTGTGTTGTTGGTGTTTGAGACCGTACTCATCTTTGCTCAGCTCAGAGCCTGCTCCTTCACCACTGGGGTCCACTGTGCGTTCGGATCCCGACCACGCTTTATGTAGCACTGCTATGTTCTGAAATAAATAAAAGATGGTCACCCTAGCCAAGGTTTCTTCCTAAGGCACCCACTTCATCATGGGAAAAGCATCCTGAGCGGAACCCCATGAGAGGCAACATCAGGGCTTTA
This sequence comes from Calotriton arnoldi, assembly GCA_963921515.1. Taxonomy (NCBI): domain Eukaryota; kingdom Metazoa; phylum Chordata; class Amphibia; order Caudata; family Salamandridae; genus Calotriton; species Calotriton arnoldi. The sequence goes on from CAWUFW010000480.1 coordinate 1,542,144, forward strand.
AGTGGAATGAAAAAACTAGGGGGTCTCTCAAAGGGGCGTGGCCGAATATTTAAAGTTGTGGATTAAAAATACGCACAGTAAAAATCTGTGCTTAGCACAGTGTGCCACCCGACTGGTATTTTGCTGCTTCTGTCATCGCATACAGATATATAATACAACAAGTAACATTACACCTACAACAAGCCAGGACAATTGGCTTTGCCAATGGTTGTTAGTTGTGTAAGATAAATAAGCAACAACTATGGCTTCGTTGTATAGAATATTGAAAATATTTCAGTTCTGAAATGATGAGACTGTGAAAGAGCTATAACAAGTCTCTTTGAAGTTACCTCAAAGGCTATGAAGGGCGGCACTGCTGCAGTGTTAAGATTTTTTTTTCACCGAGGGTGAGGGCAAAAATGGAGAGCCCGATAGAGACCCGTCCCAACGCCTGCTTGTTAGAGCTGCCGGTGCTGAGCACCGGCAGGACCCGGCCCACTTAAAGACCTGGCCAACACCATCTTGCGACCTGCGATAATGCCTACTGAAGTGGAATTTCCACCATAGTGGGTTACACAGAAGCTGCCTCTTTGACTTCACGCGGACAAAAGCCTAAATGTAGGGGCCATCAGCCTGCGCTGTACACCCGGGCGGGGTGCTCTACACGCTCCCGTTGGCAATAAAGCACAGCACGGCGCAGAGGAACAGATGTCTGCGGCGAAGGACGTGCAGCCTTTGCAAACTTGCAATCAGCATTCCGAAACATCCTTGGCCAAGTACAAGTAATCCCTTTCAGGGCTAATGTTCTCCTCATTTCATCCTCTGTGTGGAGCCATTAAAACAGCAACAAGATGCTTCTCTCGAGAGACGCAGAGAAAAGGGAGCACGTTACGAACAGATGCGCGCATTCAGGGGAGGTCAGCGGAGGTCCGGCGGGCCCCCTTTGTGACAGCACAAGGGCATTTTTCATGCTCGCATTGCCGCATTCCTCTGCCAGATTTTGGTGGCGGTCTGTGCAACACTGCAGAGGGCGATTAGAAATAAGATCTTCACAGAACCGAAAGGAAGCAAAAAAAACAAACAAAAAAAACTTGCAGGAAATGACGATTTTTACCGATTCAGACATGGAAGGGAATCATTGCAACATAGCAGGTGTATGGTTACAGAAACTCAGAAAAAAAGCTTCAATGGCTTCACAGAAGTCGAGCCTTCGCTCATCTTTCACAGATTCCCCCTCAAACTCCTTCACCAAACAATGACCGACCTGGCGGCGCCCTAAGCACAGGCCGTTTTTGTTCGTGTTTTTTTGGGGGAGTATTCTGAGTGGAAGGGATAGTTAGGGTGGGGGTGTAAGAGTCCTGAATTGACCTCAATGTCGTCAGCTCCTATGATTAAAAGAGTTTCCTTGGGTTCAGAGATCCTACGTGTCCTCAAAATTGCCCCAACAATTAAGGCTTTGGGTGCAGGCTTTAAGTATCACAAAGCCCAAAGCATACATGTTTCTGACAAAATGTAACTCAATGGCCTTTTATTTGCTAGCCGCCTGTGGCTATACATGGCTGTGACACAGGTGGTGAGTCGCACCAATCAACGCAGTGGTTCTTAATCCAAGGTCCACGGACATCCAAGTTTAGGAAATGAAATAATATTAGTAGACTAAAAGTATATTAAACACAGAAAAGATGGCGGAAGGAATGCTTACAATAAGTCTAATACTGGCAATCGCTTGTGGTAGCATTCCAAACCATCGTTCTTTAGGCCACTGTGCCACCTAAGATTGGACCCAGCCATATATAAATCAGTTTCAACCCTGATCCAATTAGGACAGGCCAGACAGAACTGCTACTCCAGGTCCTCCCTTAAAAACGGGAAACAAGCCAGTCATGACTGATTTGCACATGGCTCTTTCCAAACTGATGTGACATGGTGGGCAAAAATACGATGGACTGGAATGCTACCGAAGTGATAGCCAGTGGTTAGACTAACTGCAAGCATTCCTCCCATCGCCTTTTATGTATTTGATGTTACGTGCTAAGTGGCCAAGGGTATTACCAGATGTGGGTCCGTGCTCACTGTGCTACTTGTACCAAGCTACACCTGACTGAAGAGCCCCAATCAGGCGAAACAGATCTGGGGTTGCTTGTATTCCGGTTCAGGGAGGACCTGGCCTAGTAGATCGGGATGGATTGTTGCGACTGGAACAGGGCCAAGACTGATTTGCATATGGCTGGGTCCAAACTAGTGTGGCATGGTGGGCAAAGTAATGATGGGTTGGAATGCTATCCTGAGCGATTGCCTGTGGTTAGACTTATGCTTGCAAATTTGTTACAGAAAGACTTCTCTTGTGAAGATCAATTTTTACATTTTTTAAAGGGGCTTATGTTGGACTGAGCTATTCAATTATTGTAATAACAGGCACTACTATTCATTTTATTCTTTCAGAAAGCTGAAAGCCTGGCCCACAAAGATTTGAAGCTGTGACCTACAAGTAACACACAGATTTCTACAGCGGGCTCATTGCATTGAGTCACTGAGCTATGCAAATACCTGTAAGATGTGTGAATCCTGAACGCTAGCTCAGATGTCTACAGCCAAAGCATATATCCACGTTCTACCCATGGGCAGGGCCACTGGAATTATGTGATTGTGCGGCTGCAGCATTTTTCACATAATTATAGATTTGCCACATTTGCAACATAATCCATCATCTGCTGTATAATCTGCAGATTTTAACAAAAAAAATTGTTTCTAGTTCAAACAGTTCAAAAGTTACTAAAAATGCAGCGACACGAGTTGGAGAGGAGTGGAAGGCCCATTTCAAAGATTGACTTGTCACCTTTCTGTTGCTTATTGCTGTATTTCGGTGTTAAACTTCTACTAATGAGATGCAACCAATGCCCAGACAGTGTAAAAATGTCAAAATAACCAAATGTGCTGCGTTGCACCGCATAATTTGCCTTTTCTTGCCACATAATTTACTCAATCCTGCCGTATAATTTGGCCCTCCCCTGCCACATAGTTCCTGTGACTCTGCCTATGGGATACCGCCACTGTTTGAGGCTTAAGTGACTAAGGTTTGTGTAACCTTATGTATAGTTTTGCTGGCTGAAAACTAGCACCAATAAAATTAGTGAAACTGGAGGAATTGTTCTGCTGTCTAAAGTGAACATTTGTAAGATATGAATATCCCTTTGCTTCGCTGTCAAAATGCAATAGCTGCAGAATAAATGTAACACGATGGATAACTCTGTTGTGTGATGCCTGAGCCTGCTAGTTCTTTGTCACAAAATGGACATCTCTGCTGTGTGATGTTTAACTGCATTTTCCAAGTTTCTTGAGGAATAGGTGTGTTGCCTAAAGCTAGATCCTATGAGTCTGTTTAACCTGTGGAATTGTTCTGCTGTTTGAGGACAGAGTGTGTAAATGTTGTGTTGCGATGTTCCATCAATGATTTGTTTTTTGTGGAGCCAAGGGTAGCTAGACTGGGATCTAAGCACCCCTCAAATGAGAAACCCTATTTAACGATGCTGCATTTACACATGCGGGCCCAACACAGATTAGCCCCCGCCCCCCTTCTCATCTGACATATACGATCTCAAATTGCTTCTCAATATTGTTTAAAACATGTGATAACAATAGCAAACTTTATACATAAAAATAAAAAATACTACGAAAGCCTTCCTGTGACTTATACAGAATGTAGAAACAAACGTGACAAGCTCAATTGAGTTTCTGATAATTCTTAAATATTCTGTCATTTGAAATAGAAACACACCGTACGCGCAGACACAAGTGGACAAAACCCGTGTTTTTGTCAAGAGCCTTCCGAAGACATGGACTCCATTACCCCAAACCCTGACAAAAGGCGCCCATTCATTCATCACGTGCGCGTTTCTTTGTGCGACGTGGTCCAGGCGGAGCCCCCGCGCCCGCGCTGCCTCGCGCCAGCACGGTCGCCTGGCGGCTTCCGCCATTCAGGCTCGGGATCCCCATTATATGGCCGTGACAGGAACTCAACGGGCACTTTACAAGGGACTGCAGAGCCAGAGGCCTAGCTACAAAGGCGATGACTTCCAGATGGCGGACCCTGGACTGTGACAAATCCAAACATGCACATACATCTGTAACTACTTATACACAAAGGTGGTGGGGGAGGTTCGCACCGACATTATGACTGAGCCCAGTTCGGTGTCAGGTTATGCATTTGTAATTCATGCTTCTCAGCACTGCTTTAAAAAAATAAAAAATAAAAACTCACATTGATCTACATGAATAGGCGTTAAATGTCCACTGGAACATTTTGCACAAAAGTCTTCAATGCCCCACCTTATGGTATTACAGGTTATTATGTGGCCAATGCTGGTTTGGTGTCGGCTGAGTCTCATGAGAGCCTTAGAGTGCTCACATTTTTTGGGGAATGGGATAGAATTTGAGAATAGGATTTTCACATTCAGCACAACATCTGTCAATGTCAAGCAGGGGGTGCTTACCATTGTGTTAGGGGCACTACACAATATTTATGTTGAAGTTTACTCCCCTTTCCTGGTCTTTCATGGATGTAACATCTCCAGACATGGAGTCTGATCAGACACCAGTTGAACTTCCACCATGTCTGGCAGACTTGACTCATCCCATTGGTGGGAGCCGGGATGGCGGTGTCTCCTCCTGCATGTCCTGTGCCATCCCACTAACTCTTAATAGGATAGCTGTGGCACCAGAGGCGCGAAGGTGAATCCACTGGGTTCACAGTAGATTTTCTCTTCTAAAGCCAGCCTTTAGACTCGTGACCTCAGCCTCCAATCAGTGGTTTACAGTGTAAAAACATATGGAATATTTTACATTTTGTAAGTCTCAAATAATTTCAGAGAATACACTTTTGCTTCAAGCTACACCATTGTGTTCAGTAAAAATGCTGATGCTATTCTCGCTTACATTCCTTTTGAATTCCTTAAATTTGCACGTTTTTTTGTCAAAAGAACACTGGATTTTTAGCCCCTACATAATGAAAATCACAAAAGTCTGACTTCATGTCCTGCTTTTTCCGCTGAGTCTACTGGTTGCCATCGCCCTCACCTAATGGAATATTCATACTGCCTTTCTTCTGAAAGTCTTACAAAAGGGCGGGTTTCTCCCCAGGTGAAAGTTGTCTGAGCTCCTGCACTGTTAGCAAAAAACTATGGAATTTCCTCACAAGCCCTATGAAGAGTACTGAGGATCAACTCATTTCTTGAAAAAAGTATTATTTGCCTAGAAAGGTCCCTCTAAAAATTAAGTAGATTCTCACACTCAACACTCTACTATATTTAACTCCGAGTGACAATGTGGTGGAAAATACTGTGTTTCAAGGAATGCATAAAATGTTAATAAACTCAATCAAACTTCACAAAGTCTCTTTGACGACAACACATGTGCTTTGAATAATTAATCAGTTTTAGAGCTGAATAGTCTTTCCTGGTTTTGGAAAACAGATAGTACTGATCCAACATGGCGAGGCAAGGCAGAAGGCTATTAGACTTATGAGAACAACAGCACACAACAGTTTCAATCAGTGAAACTTTTATCAGCTAGTATTGACTGCTCCTCAGGGAAAGTATGAGCTAACTACCTCTGTGAAATGCACTACTATCCCACATTGTCCTTTCAGACACTCACTATATGTTTGTTTAAAAAACTGAAGAAACCATGCCCAACATAAATCAACTTTGCTCTACAGAGGACTTTTTCAGCCTCTCTTATTCAACCAGTTGATGTACTCTCCTCGAATCAATAACTTGTAATAGTATAGCAAAAACACAGTTCCACTACGCCCGCCCACCCACCCACCTACCCTGACTTGGTAAATTATAAACCAAATAAAGTCTGCGATTGGATTAATCATTAAATAATGCCTTTTAACTTACAAGCAATATATTTGTGTGTTTCTAGCAGTAGACATCATAGGCCTGGTTCACAGAAAATGGTTACATGTGTGACTTCAAAGCTTATGTTTATGATTTTCACAGATGTACTTATTTTAGGGATTTACAAAGTGTATACAACCAAATCTAAACATAGATTTAGGTATATGCCAGTTTCCCTTAACCCTACTCTTCAGATTGTCCTCAGGCAGACAGGTGGAAGGTTTAGAGTTAGGGTAAATATGCATTTCCATAATCCCCCTATTCTTTTTTTCCTCTACATACAAAACATCTTGAGGAGTCGCTACTAGTGGTGCAGCAGGTACAGTGGCACCAGGGCCCAGAACTCTGAGGGGCCCATTGAACCCTGATACTGGCTGCATTTTACTACCCCAACAGCAGTCAAAGGGGCAATTTTCCTTGCTTTCACCAGGACCCAGAACATCCTTGCTACGCTACTGCTTTCCAAGTGGAAAAGAAATCTCTCCCCACCACCTACATTTATGGGAGTGTCTGCTGCACTATCCCACCATGTTTGCAACCTTGTGCCAACTTTAATTTGGAATTAAAGTATGGCGTGCCGTTAGGGTGGGAAAGACCATTTGGAACGTCTGGGTATAGCCACAAACCTATGACTTTACAGGTGTTAACAACACTCCCGTAGTTCAAGGACCATAACCATCTTATCACGCTATTAAAAATCTTATGACTGCAGACAATCTGTCTACCTGAAACATTTCTCCCAGCAGTAAGCGCTATTTTTGACAGTAAATATCTGTGAATCATGAGCTGCCATTTGCACCCACAGATGACAGTTTTCATCCCTTAGTGCAGGTTCAATTTGAAATGTGAATTAGCCCTAAGTCAATTATATCTCCTTGGAGTGAATGTGAAACACACAGTAAAGACCCAAACAGTCATATTAGGAAATAGTTCATTTTATTGTATTTTTGAGAACGGAATGCAGCCTCCCACGTGCCCATTACTGAAAACAGTGGGTTGTACGTGACAATATTGATATTGAATATGTCGTCTGACATAAATATCGTATTCTAAACAAAGTTTAACAAAATAATGTCCACTGGGTGTAGATCTTCTATTATTAACTCCAGTCGTGGCCGTGTTGGGAATGAGTGGCGGGGCGGGGAGGGGGCATAGGGGTCGCGGGGGCAAAATAAAAAAATTATAACAATAAAAAAAAAACTACCTGCAGCCGGCCGCGTCGCGCTTGTCCGCTCCAGGTGGCACAGGCTCCCAGAATGCCCTGTGGCCATTCCTGAAGCTGCTCTCACTGAAGCTGCGTTCACGCACAAGAGCAGCTTCAGGATTGGCCTGAGCACCCTCGATTTGCGCTCCAGGATAGACTGTGAGTCTGTGCCTGCTCTCTCCAACCCAGCTGCGTTGCTGGGTTGGAGAAAGTTTTCACTGCGCATGATCATTTGGCCGGCCTGAGACGGCCGGCCAAACCGTCATCCGTAGTGAAGGGAGTGCACTACCACTCCCCTCAGTGCCTCTCACTCCCACGCCCCGCCCCCAAGACTCGGCAGGTAAAAGGAAAAATAAAACAAGTGTTTAATATCGTTTTATTTGTCCTTTCCTGCCGTTTTTGGGGGTGGGGGGGCTGATTAACTCCAACAGAACGATATTTTGGTAGATAGTATTTAGGACACTACATTTTTGTCAGACAGTATTTAGGCCATGATCTTCTGGTACAATACCAATAAGTGTAAGCCTGACAGATGCAGCCGAGCTTAGGGCACTTTTTATTAATCTAAGTCGAATGGCAGAAATATTGAGAGTGGCAGATGCCTTGTAGGATTAGAACACTTAATATCCTGAAGCCTGAGATCCTTACATGTCCACAGCAAGGACACTGGATACCACTTCCTGTCCTACGAACTGGGCAGGAGGTGAGGCAAGGTCATCAAGGACCCTAGTGTAGGAGAGCATGGTGAGAGACAAGCTCCCCCAATAGTAAAGGAACACATTTCTTAGAGGGTACCAAAAATATAGATTAGAACGGCAGTAGCGGTCGCTAGTGTTGTGATGTGGTGAAGCGGGGGGAGGGGGAGAGGGAATACAAATAAAAAATAATGAATATATAAAAATGAACTTATCTGCTCCGACGGCCGCCGCCTTGCTCCGATCCTCACTTCCTGGACGTCCAGGAACTACTGCACACTGCGCAGGCTCCCAGATGCCAATCTCAGCGCTGCTCTCATGAGAGCAGCGCTGGGATTGGTCTGAGCGCCTTGGTTCGGCCCTGAGACACAGACTTGGAGCCTCTGTTGGTTCTCCATCTGACTGCACAACACAGCCAGGTGTAGAATATGCGCTTGACGGTTTGGCCGGCCCCAAAGGGCCGTCCAAACCGTCATGCGCATTCAGTGCCCACCACTCCACCTCCTCCCTGGTGCTGTAGCTGCAGCATTCGTATGGATGCCCCTCCCCCTCCCTCGGCTCGCAGCCTGCAGGACGAATAAGAAAATGATAAAATTGTTTTATCATCATTTTATTTTTGTCGTTTGCCTCTGCTGGCTTTCAGCGGGGGAGAGGGGGGGGCGACGCTCCTCCACCATAACGGAGGAGCTCCCCTCCCTGTAAATACTTGTCTCTGCTACTTCAGAAACCACATACAAAACGAATCAAGACAGTTTAGTAATTCCTGGCCTTTAGTGTGTCTTTGGCTGGTGGTGTCCTCCTGTTAAGTGATAGGAGGCTTTACTAAGGGTCTTTACCTGACACAGCCATCTTTCAACAGGAGGATAGTTTCTGTTTGTTATTCAGGGACTGACTTTAGCTTGACTCAGATGTCCCAATTCAAAGCTCTCTACTTTGGGCACCACTGTTTAGTTAATTTTGGCTCACAGTACTTGATGAAGCAATGGGTAAGGCTGGTCTTCGAAAAAGGAAAAAACATGCAGTTTTACAGAAAGTATTCCCTGTTAATTACTTTAGGGGGTGTTTACAGGCGGTGAGTCAACAGCGACAGCTTGGGGTGGTGTTTGAGGCCAAGACAACGTGTGTTCCTTACAGATCGGGGGGCAGATTTACAAGCCCCTTGCGCCACTTTTGCGCCGCCGTTGCGTCACTTTTGTGACGCAGCGGCGACGTAAACCATGCGCCACGTTGCGCATTATTTACAACGTGACGCATCTAGGGAGATGCGTCACGTTGTAAAGCCCTGCGCCACATGAAACCTGCGTCAGGTTTCATGTGGGCGTTCCTCCGCAGGGTGGGCGTTCCGTCGAAGGAAAGCCTCGTAGAAGTGACGCAGTGAAATCTACAAGATTTCACTGAGTCACTTTTCCGACTGCGCTGCGACAGATCCTTACGCCTGCTTCAAGCAGGCGTAAGGAGTGGCGCACCACGTTAGGTATGGGCAGCCCACGAGCATTGCTGGAGTTGCGTCGCGCTTGCGACACGACTCCAGCAATGCGCCGCCCTTGCGCCACAGGATGCGACACGCATCGGCCTTTCCTTGCGCCACGGTGCGCCGCATTGTAAATGCGGCGCATCCGTGGTGGCGCAAGGAGAGAATTGCGTGTCGCAACTATTCTGGCGCATCCCTGCTGATTTGCAGGGATGCGCCAGAAGTTGTAAATCTGCCCCTAGATTCTTTAGGGCCAAAAGGCTCAAACCAGGAGCACTTCGAAGCCAACTTAGAGTTCCTAAATAAAACAGTTAACGCTTCATGGATTAATAATAACATGTCTGGAAAATGAGTACAATCTTTATTTTCTTCACACTTTTCAAACTCGCTGCTTAAGCAGAAAAGTTATTCGTTCTCCGGAGAAACATGGGAGCGAGCGCGGCACCGGGGCAGACTCCATTTTTTTATTGCTCACCCGCCATTATTTTTTTCTAACCACATCCTCTGGGGCCCTTATAGAGGTGGCGTCCCTGGTGAAGCAGAGTGCGCGCAGCTGAAATTTACAGCTGTGGTAAAACGCGCACTTACTGTACTTGACATCAGCACCAGTGCCCAGCAGTACATGACTCACGGCCAGAGTATGCGGAGCCCCCCCCCCCAACCCCCGGCATTAGAGGAGAGAGGGAACGGTCTTAGTGACCAGAAGGCGCCAAACTCAATTCGAAAAATAAATGTTTTTTTCCAAGGTTCATCCTAATTGGTGAACATCTGCAACTGCTACAAATTTAAATCACTGCTCAGTAACTCCACGGAGTTTCCCTCCTTATAATGTAATAGAAAGTCTGTTGTGCCATACCTTTCTCTTTTCTTGTAGAGTACTTGAAATGGAAATATAGAATTTTAGGTACTCAGGGCCTGATTCACAAAGGTAAACTTACACTTTTGTGTAAGTTTACAATTGTTTGCTATTCACAGCTGTTTATAGTACCTGTTTACTCCTGAGAAGTGCTGGTACTCTCCCAATAAATGTATTGGAGGAGTCCTGAGAAGTGAAGGTACTGTTCCTTTCAAAGTAAAGCAGTGCAGGTACTCAGCACTGTACCTGCCCATTTAAAGGAATGTCCTCGTAGCAACCAGATTTACCCAACGTGTTATTTCGTTATATGTCGCATTACACAGAATAAGTTGCCTTTTTCTTACCGCATAATTTAGTCAAACCTGCTGCATAATTTAGTGCTTCCTTGACAGACTTTTTTCGCCTGGAGCTTTTCCCTCCTTCATCGATGGCTTCAACCAGACCTCATCCTTCATCAAATTGTCGTCTACGAGCCAGTCTTCGGATACAGCCTGTAAATTGTCCCACTGAGGACTCACTTTCTTGGTCATTTTCTAAGTGTGAAGGTAACTTTTTGACCGTGACGAATCCAACCTGTGTATCTGATCTGTCCTCAATCACAGTCAGCCTTAAACCATACCCCTGTCCTGGTCTAGCGCCACCAGTTGCCTGTGCTTTGCATTTGCACTTTTTTGGCGCTATTTTGATTTAAAACGTTAACATATTTATATATCCAGTTCCCCTTAATGGGTTTTGTCGTTTTGGTGTTATTTTGTACATTAAATTATTGTATATTTTCATAAATTAGAGTGGGATTCTTATTGCATTGTGTTTTTGACCTTTTAACTGTTTCAGGACTTCTAAATGCTTTACACATTTTCTTAAGTTTGTCTGCTTTGTGCCATAAGTACTTCTAAATGCTTTACACATTTTCTTAAGTTTGTCTGCTTTGTGCCATAATTACTAGGGGATGAGTTCAGGTTTAAATTACATAGGGCCCGATTCACAGAACTAACTTAAGACAAAATCCTAAACTTACTACCATTTTGGTATTCACAGAAGACACTTACTCATTTTGGTATTCACAGAAGGCACTTACTCATTTTGGTATTCACAGAAGGCACTTACTCATTGATGAGTAAGTGCCTTCTGTGAATACCAAAATGAGTAACTTACTCAAAGTGCCTTCTGTGAAGACCAAAATGAGTAAGTGTCTTCTGGGGAATATCAAAATGGTAGTAAGTTTAGGATTTTGTCTTAAGTTAGTTCTGTGAATCGGGCCCTGAGACCTTTACTGGACCAAACAACAATAGTGCCATTATTACCTGTGGTAGACTACCATTCACTCCAGCTAATAATCCACTTCCTCTCAAGAACTCTACCATAGTGTGTCTTTTCAGTTCGCTCCCTGTTGCACTTCTCCCACTTCTGTGTTCCTCCCTGTAAATCTGAATGCATCTACCCGTCCACCCCCTTTCATTGTCCGTGGTGGCTTGCCTCTCCCCTCTGTCACCCTCTACGCTCATTGTCCTTGTTGGCTTGCCCTCACCCTCCTCCCTCTGTTCGTTGTCCTTGTTGGCTTGCCTCCACCTTCTCTCCATCCCTCCATTCATTGTCCGTGTTGGCTTACCCCCAACCGTTCTTTGTCCATGTTGGCTTGCCTCCAGCCTCACTCTCTCTCTCCGTTCGTTGTCCATGTTGGCTTGCCTCCACCTTCTCTCCATCCCTCCATTCATTGTCCGTGTTGGCTTACTCCCAACCGTTCTTTGTCCATGTTGGCTTGCCTCCAGCCTCACTCTCTCTCTCCGTTCGTTGTCCGTGTTGGCTTGCCTCCACCTTCTCTCCATCCCTCCATTAATTGTTGGTGTTGGCTTACCCCCAACCGTCCATTGTCCATGTTGGCTTGCCTCCAGCATCACTCCTTCTCTCAGTTCATTGTCCATGTTGGTTTGCCAGCACCCTCATGCCCTCCCTCCCTCCATGGTCTGTGTTAGCTTGCCCCCACTCTCTCTCCCTTTTTCCCTCCCTCCCTCCCTCCCTCCCTCCCTCCGTTCGTTGCCAGTGTTGGCTTGCCATCACCCTTTCTCTGTTCGTTGTCTTTATCGGCTTGCCACCACCCTATCTCCCTCTGTTCGTTGTCTGGATTAGCTTATGCCTGCCTCACTCATACTCCCTCCTCCCATTGTCCATGTTCCTCTTACCTCTCCCTCCCTCTGTTGTCCATGTTGGCCCCACTTGCCACAATAACAAAAAAAAAGCGCTATGACATGGACACAACTGGCCGTGTCATAGCGTTTTGTTCTCCCCACACCTTCTGCGTTGCCTCCCTCGTGTTGTCTTCTAACATGTCCACTGCACTGCTGTACAACATGGCTAAAAAAAATTGACAAAGCTAATAACTCGCGTGGGCAAGACCTATTGGCTTTGCTAATGCCTGTTTTCAAGTGGTTAGTTCCACTCATACCCCCTTACTACAAATGCTTTTCTGTATTTGGTCCCAATGTGTTAAAGTCAGAGAGGTTGCTGGTCTCCTCTTACTCCTTGTCATCATGGACACTGTTTATAGTCTGAAGCTTCTACGAGACAAGCTTATCCATTACAGGGGTTGTATTTTGGGTTTTGTTCCATTGAACTATTTTGAATAAGACCCCAGATAGCAATGATTTTTAGGTTGGCGCCCCTGGACTGGATACAGTGTCCATAATGACATGGAGTGAACCAGCAACCCTAATGGCAACACAAGCAGCTTCACAGCCACACTTTTACAACACACTCACAAACACGTGCTTCAGAAAGATATTCACATGTGTTGTGTGCATGTGTTCTTAGTGTAAAGAATGGCGGCTTCCTTCGAAATCCAGTTTGTTCTATGATTGATTAAGTGAGGTACAGCAATGCCTCCAGCTCACAAATTCACTGCTGGATTTCCAGAAGTCTGCAGCAGTAGTGCTGACCACTGTGAAATCTTTGTCTCATGGGTGCAAAGGCAGTAAGAGGTTACAGAGCTCCAAACGTGACAACTGGGGTTCTTTACCACCGCTTCGACAGTACAATAGGACCCCAAACTGAGTACAGAGTACCCACTTTCAGCACTTAACTCTCAGGATAGCAAGGTAGAATAATCCAAGGCTTACTCAAGGAGGTGGTGTGGGGATGAACCCCAGAACACCCTCAACATCCCTTAATAATTGAATGTCCAGGCAGTGCTTCCCAGGTGGATTGCCCACAGAAAGGTCTCCGGTGGCTGGCGGCTCTTTTAGCTTACAGGCCGGGGTTTAAAGCTGATACCTCTGCAACCACTCAATGGATTCAGATGGCTTTTTCAGCCACGAATTCAGTGAAGCTTTAACTTGCTACCTTTCAAACATCTCAAGGCCAGGAGATGGAAACAGGGGGCCTCAAAGTTCCATGTGGGCAATTCTTGGGCACACACAGGTTTGTCTGAAGTACTGGTTGGATTGGGGAAAAGATGCAGGTGATGATCCTAGCTTCTTAGCCCAAGGTAATGCAAACAGCTGTTGTTGGTTTTTCCTACGGTACAGTAGCTGGGAGATCTCTTATCCTGGGCAACATAAACATCACAACAGCTCCCAAAAGATCCTTAAACCTTTCTGATGAACTCCCTCTCCATGCAGGCTCTCGTATGCAAGGTGAAGTCCTGCAAATCCTTTAGCAGAAGGCATGACACTTCTTGTAAGGCAGTCCAGAAGTGCTTCCAGCAGGATTCAAAGGCCTAAGCTTGTGCCCCTCTTGGTAAGGGAGCAGCTACCAGCAGAGTGCCATTCCTCAAACTCATGTCACTCTGCTACACTGGTGTGCAGCTGTGCCTTGGGATGAAGTTTGATTTAGGAATAAAGTATTGTCCAAGTTGTTCAGTATTTATTCCCAGAGCTGTCCAATCAGCTCTCTTGAGTAGTTCATGTTTTTTAGGGGGCTTTCCCAACCAATCAAACACTGCATGGCTGCTGCATGATCAATCCATGTCAGGACCATGGACAATGGAAGCCCTACTTGAGCTTGTTCCTACCAAATTAGGTGCTGGTGTGGATTCAGCCCTAACAGAAGTCCACTTTCTTTGTGGGTGCAAAACAGACAAGACGAAGGGGTGGAGCTGAAAGCACTCTGGCAGGGCAACTGTAGGCATATCACAATCTGACACCCCCACCCTCAGGACACTACCCTTTACAATATGACACAGGAAAGTAAAGGAATGCAAAGGTGAAGGCTCTCAAATAAGCAGAGGTCTTTCCAGCCTTGCTCAAATCCCTCAACCATTTCAGGTTGTCATACACACAAATGTAAGTCAAAATGGATTCCCTCCTGCACACTGGAAAACATGTACACAGGCTTCACACTTATCCTGTGCTATACACATACTGCATATACACCTTTCACTCCCAACTCCAAGTGATGGCAGCAAAAGACCCAGATTAAAGGTGACTGTCAGACCTTTTTATACAAGGAAAGTAAGTAGTCATCTCACCCAAAGGGGGCAGAAAAAAGTCTGCCCCTTCACTACAAATTATGCTGCCACCAACACCCAGCCCACAAAACCTGAACAGATCGAACAGTAGTCATTCTTTCTAAGAAAAAAGTTGGGTGCCTTCCTTGATCATAAGTATAAGTGAAAATGGGCAATCACACTCTTCCCACTCTTGCTACACTGGAGAAAATTAGTTAAGGGGTTCCCAAGGATTTGTCCATCTAACAAAGTACATTACACTATAGTATCTGGTATGTGGTCTATATATGTTTCAGTAGAAAGTTCTGTAGTAAGTATACAGGAAATCAATGGACTTAATATAAATTAAATAAGATCACAAATCCAAGGCCATGGAAGGATCATAGCTTTCTTGTGTTCAGGTGTACGTACAATATGCATATCTACAGCCATGATCTAATTGCCAATAGAGTTGACGGTGCACTGCAATGTGGAAAAGGTGCTCACGTAGAGTATCAAAAAGTACAAAAAAGGTGATTGAAAAGCTGTATCTAGAGTCTGTTAAGTGAGCGCCAGTACTAGGCCATAGAGACTCGTCAGTCTTTTTTAAATAATCAGCCCTGCAGATGGCTGGCGAACTTTCACCCAAAAAAGGCAAAGTCTGTGGGTCTCGAGGGCATGGCAGACTATTACCTATTAAAAATAGTAGAACTCTATGTCATAAAATCTGGGTCCACTTTGTCTGGAGGAGAGAAGGGAGTTTAAAATGGTAATACAAATCTAGGGCCCTATTACAAATAGGACGCACTTTCCCTGTTTACGCCAAGGTACACTTTAAACAGGTGCACCAGGCACAAACAGAGACAGTGCACCCTATTACAATGAATGCCCTGCTGCCAGGGCAAACGCAAACTCTCACTGATCACAGGGCAACGCATTCAGTTAAATACAGAACGGCTGCTTCAAAGCCGCTTAGTGTTTATCTGTGTCTGCGGCAACCTGCCTGCTCTTTGAAAATGCGAGAGAGATCCTCCTGCAGGCAGGTGTAGTGAGTTACTGCACCCGCCTGCAGGGGGATGTCGGAGGGGGTCCATGGGAACCCCTCTAGCCCCTCCTGAAGGCTGCCCTCAGGGCGCACTGACAATAAGCCACCTTTTTGTAGTGCGCTATGAGTGCCCCTCTTAAGGGCCTGTTTGCTTTTGCGCCCGCATCTATAATATGGCGCTGGTGCGGAAGCAAAGAGATTTCCTCATTCGGATGGGGCAAACCCCCATTCAAATGAGGGAACACCCTCTCATGATAGCGCTGGCGCTACATGTGTGCCAGCGCTATCAGTATTATAGAAGGGGGTGTTCAAGCGTCTGCTGCCTCTTCTGTAACACCGTAGTGCTCCAGAGGTGCATAAAGCGGGTGCATACACCCTTTGCGCCTTCAGCCCCTGCTCTGTAAGTCACAACTAAAAAATAGAGCAGAAGTAGAAAATATCTAACTTAGGTTATGATTGTCACCTTGAAAGAGTTTAGTAAATCAAGCATCTTACCTAAGAGAAATTACAATATGTCAAAAAGGTTTTGTGGTGACTAAACAATGCAATATGAGCAATCTACCTATCTTAGGACACTAATAGAAAGCACCTCATGGTAAGGTAAAAAGGCTAATTGGTTTATCGTCATAAAAAGGGTAATTAATGCCAAGCGAAATTGCAGGACCATGCCAGAACTGTTCTCATCTTTCTCCTCGATCTTAGATCCTCTCTGGTGTTTATGTTCATGTAACATGGAGGCCCAGAGTAGGGCTTAATGGGAGACTGTACAATGGAAAGTCGCATAGATCAGAAGTGCATGATGTCCAGAGCCTTGCTGGAGACTTTTCGTCATAACAACCACCCACTGAGATGAAACAAAGATGTGCTCCCACAAATCTGCATAGCTGCTAAGTTTTAAGACTGCTTATGTAAGAGACAACATAGCATTTATATGTTTTCAGTGTGCTTGTTTGCTGCTGCATTGCCTTCTGTGAAACACTTTGATTCCATATATGGCCTAATAACTGCTGCAACACTCCAAGGGAGGCGGAGCGTAGTCTTCTCGACAGTTGGTGGAAGTTCAGGCAGTCGTTAATGTAGGCAGGTCCTTGGTTGTGCAGAGCCTTGTGTGCGTGGGTCAGCAGCTTGAATTAGCATCTCATTTATACGGGGAGCCATTGGAGTTTCCTGAGGTGGGGTATGATGTGGGTTTGTCGGGGAAGGCCGAGGATGAGTCTGGCTGCTGCGTTATCTATGGTCTGAAGTCTCTGTAGGAGGTGTGCGGTGACTACTACGTAGAGGGCATTGCCGTAGTCCAGTCGGTCGGTGATGAGGGATTGTGTCATGGTGCATCTCGTGTGTAGGAGTAGCCACTTGAAGATCTTACGTAGCATGCGCAGAGTGAGGAAGCAGGCAGAGGAGACGGCTTTGATCTGTGATTTCATGGTGACATTGTTGTCAATGGTGATTCCACGGCTTCTGATGCGGTTGGAGGGAGTGGGTGTTGGTCCTAGGTCTGATGGCCATCAGGAGTTGTTTCATGTGTTGCTACTGTTGCCAAAGATCAGCACTTCTGTCTTGTCTGTGTTCAGCTGCAGGGAGTTTCTCTTCATCCAGTGGAAGTGGATTCTGGTGGTGGTAGGATTGTCGCTGAGTGAGAGGATGAGTGGGTCTCGTCTGCGTAGGAAATGATGTTGAGACTGTGGCATCTGACAATATTGTCATGAGGATGAGCCCTGGGGGACACCGCAGGTGATCTCCTTGGATTCAGAGGTGAAAGGTGGGAGGTGGATCCTCTGGGTTCTTCCGGTGAGGAATGGGGTGATCCATCCGAACGCGTTCCCTTGGATGCCGATGTGGTGGAGTCTTTCGATCAGTGTATGGTGGGATACGGTGTCGAAGGCTGCCGAGAAGTCGAGGAGGATCAAAGCTGGTGTTTCTCCTCAGTCAATGAGGCTTTGTTGAAAAGTTTTCAGCATTTATTCCATAAAGTGCTTGTGCTACCTTGACGCGTTTCAGCGATTCCATAGTAAATGAGGTGCCATTTTGTTTTATTATTCATAGTGCTCTCCCCTAAACATCATTAAGAACAGACTCCTGTTTACATTCACTGTTTCAATTCGCAATTGACATTTAATATACTGCAATTAATTGCTCATATTTAGCAATTCCCCACATGCGGTATGGCTTTGCTTTTTCATTTGCACTTATTCATTTATAATGTTAAAATTCAGAAACTTAGTGTTTTGCTTATTAAAATTCAAAACTGAGCGATAAAAAACCTTCAATTATTATTATATGAACTTTTCATCCTTATATTCTTAAAAACACTCATCGCTCAA
Source organism: Calotriton arnoldi (assembly GCA_963921515.1). Classification (NCBI taxonomy): domain Eukaryota; kingdom Metazoa; phylum Chordata; class Amphibia; order Caudata; family Salamandridae; genus Calotriton; species Calotriton arnoldi. Next base: position 1,560,035 of record CAWUFW010000480.1, read on the forward strand.
TTCAGCCCATGTGGGCAATTTCCTTTATATAAATGACAGTTTTTACACTTTTTAACACAATCTAGCCCAAGTGGGCAGTGTTTCTGCTCATATTTAGCGATCCTCTACATGCGGTATTGCTTTGCTTTTTTCATATGCACATATTCATTTATAATATCAAAATTCAAAACTTAGTGTTTTGCTTGTTAAAATTCAAAACTCAATAATATAAAACCTTCAATTATTATTATGTGAACTTTGTATTCTTAAAAACGTTCATAGCTCAGTCCTGCCACTATGGGCAGTTTCTCTAATACAAGTGACGGTTTCTACACTCTATTAGCACAATCTAGCGCAAGTGGGCAGTGTCTCCACATGGCATATACTACAATATGCTCTTAAAACCTGAGTCTGCTTCTATTCATGTTTACTTTGATACTTATAGTGCAGTGAGGATGTAAAGTGCATTGTGCAATAAAAACATCTAAAACCAAGCCTCTGGAGCATTTTTGGGGTTTACAAGTGTGTATGCAAATCTCCTTCTATGTTCAACCCAATAGGTTTCTTCGTATTCAGCTCTATGATGTAACAAGATTTTAACTTCCTTAACGAATTTTCTCTGTTTCCACCTCTGTTGCTCAAAGGAATCGCATCTATTACAAAACAGGCCAAACCCTTCACCTCACTACCATGGTGTTCCTCAAAGTGCTGTGCTACTGGGTACGTTTTGTCCCGGTGCTTTACTGCTCTTAGATGCTGAAGTATTCTTTCATGCACTGGCAGTGCAGTGCTGCCCACGTATCTCATTGCACAAGTGCATTGGAGAACATAGATTGCATATTCTGTTTTGCAATTAAAACTGCCTTTTATGCGCTTATTCTTCTTCAGGAATGGAACAGTGAAATCTTTCATGTTTTTGCCATGCTAGCACCCTTAACACCTGCCACATCTTTGTAAGCCTGTACTTTGAGTAAGCCAGGTCGTCTTCTGGGTCTTTACACTTTCTGGACTACTCTTAACAAGTTGTTCTTTCATAGATCTCGCCTTTCTAAATGTTATCCCTGGTCTACGTAGTGCAACTTTCCCCAGCACAGGATCACTTCTGATCAAATGCCAGTATTTTTGGATAATTGATATTACTGCACCCTCTTGCTTATTAAAAGCTGTAACTAGTCTATAATGTGGGTCAAATTAGTTGTCTTTTTTCTGTTGTCTCTTCCAAAACAGGAGTTGTTCTCTGGTTTTAGCCCTTGCTTTGTTTTTTGCTGTTTCAGTGCAGTCACTCAAATATCCTCTTGCTTGGAACCTTTTAGTTAAATCATTTAATGCTCTTTCCTGTTCCTCATCTTCACTGCAATGGCGTCTGATGCGCAAACTCTTACCATACAGGATGCTTATAATTAGATTCTGTGGGTGGATTCTGGATGCATGAAGCACCGTGTTCCCCAAGGTGGGTTTCATATACAAGTTTGTTTCTAGCCTGTTTTCTTTACCATAAACTGTAAGATTTAGGAAATACACCTCAGTTTTTCTCACTGAGCTAGTAAAATGCAGATTCAAAGTGTTATCTTCTATTTTGTTAACAAACTCCTGTGCACTTTCCTCAGACCCCTTCCACACTATGAAGAGGTCATCTATGAACCTACTCCAATTAACAACATGTCCTACCCACTCCTTGTGGTGTACATTTTGGACCACCTGCTCCTCCCACCATCCCATGTGCAAATTAGCATAACTGGGAGCGAAGCAGGTGCCCATAGCTGTCTCACGAATCTGATGGAATAACTCATCGTTGAAAAAAAGAAGTTGCTTTCTAAGCATCTCTGAGTCATCTTTAAAAGCATCTCTGTATGTTTCCATAATGTCATGGGCCTTGACCCTAAAAAAAATTGTATTGCATTTAGCCCTTCTTTATGGACAAAACTTGTGTAGAGTTGTGACGTCTATTGTCAGCAAAAGATAATCTGCTTCCCAGGGGATATCATAGATTTTCCGTAAAAAGTCTCCTGTGTCTTGTATATAAGATGGTAAACTTCTCACGAATTCCCCCAAAAATTGTTGACATACTTTGAAGTATTCTCAAATGCACTGCCTATACTGATATGATAGGATGCCCCTGTGAATTGTCCCTATTTTTGTGCATCTTCGGAAATACATACAGCACTGGAGTTTGGGATGTTCTATTTTTAAATATTGATATTCATTGTGACTGAGGAGACCTTTGTCTCTCCAATCCATTAATTCTCTGTTGTATTCTGCATGTACAGATTACATCTGTGAAGTGGGTATTCCAGTATAGCATGTGTTAGACCTGGCATCCTTGGTGTGGTTTCCCCTGTCTTTTTGCCTCTACCTCCTGTATTTTTGATGTTATGCTGGACATTGTTTTTGTGGTTTAGGTACTCTGGGGACTTTACCACTGCAAAGGAGCAGATGTTCCCTTTGTAAATTGTGATTCTGATTGGTTATCCATGATTGGCATATTTGATTTACTGTTTAAGTCCCTAGTAAGGTGCACTGTGTGTGCCCAGGGCCTGTAAGTCAAATGCTACTAGTGGGCCTGCAGCACTGATTGTGCCACCCACATGAGTAGCTCTATAAAGTTGTCTCAGGCCTGCAATTGCAGTGTCTGTGAGTGCAGTTTTAAACTGCCATGTTGACCTGGCAAGTGCACCCACTTGCCAAGCCCTAACCTTCCCCTTTATTAGATGTAAGACACCCCTAGGGTAGGCCCAAGGGAGCCCCATGGGCAGGGTGAGTGTCTGTGAAAGGTGGGGGATCTACTGGTGTGCTTTACATGTTGTGTTTCACTATTGCAAGGAATATCTCTCCCATGGGTTATCATTGGAGCTGTCTTCTAACATCTTATAAGTGTAACTTTCAATTGGAAAGAGATAGAGATTTGAAGTTTGGGCTCCCTGAGCTCGGAATTTAAAAATACATCTTTTAGTGAAGTTGGTTTTTAAATTGTGTGGTTGAAAATGCCACTTTTAGAACATGGGCATTTTCTTGATTTACCATTCTGTGCCTCTGTCTGCCTGTGGAATCAACGTCTGGTTTAGACTGACAGGGGCCTGTTTGTGCATTCTCTTTGACAGTCACACAAATGGAGTTGAGGTGTGCCCTGCATATTCTGATGACCCAATACCAGGCTGATGGGTCTTCCTGAGCTAGAGTTGTCACTGACACCTGAATAGGGCTGTGCCTGTCCTCTCACAATGCTGTCTCCACCCCCTGGAGTGTCTGGAGCCAAGGCCAGGCAAGACGAACTTGTAAACAACAAAGACTTTCTTTTGAAGTATGCCTACTTCAAAGGCAAAAAGGGATATAAATATTGGACCTAAAACCCAAGACTTTTAGAATACTTCTGGATCAAGAGGAACCTCTGCCAAGGAGATGAGCTCAAGAGCTGTGAGGAAGAGTACTGCCCCTTTGCCGTGTGTTGCTTTGCTGGGTTGGCCTGCAGTTGCTGCTTCTGCTTTGGAGAGGAAAAGGACTGGACTTTGCTTTGTATCCTGCTTGTGAAGTTTCTCCAAGGGCTTGTGTGTGCTTGCCTCCTGTTGGATGTTTCAGGGCCATCAAAGACTTCACCTGCAGCTTGCCTGAACTCCACTGCTGGGAGATCTGACCTGCCTTGTGGTGCCAACTCCAGTTCTGGGCCCTTGGAGGTTGTTCCTGCTACAAAAAGCTGCAAAATCAACGCATCGTCCTTCCAGCCCTGTATTTCCAGAAGCAGCACCGGCGTGTGGTAGAATTTTCCACACAACTCTGCCGTGCGGCCGAAGAAATCGACGAAGAGCCTGTCCACGGCTGAAGAAACAGCCGCAGCCCGAGTTCAGTGCACCGGGTCTACAAACTCTGCGACACCCACACTGACTCAGACGCAGGCCCCTACCAAGCGGCTGAGAAGATCGATGTATCATTGGATCGCAGCTGAAGGAATCGACGGAGCACCTGGTTCGCCGCATCGATTCCCGCACATCCGGATTTCCATGCATCAGACCTGTGTGGCAAATCTACATCGACACTGAGCTTCAGTAAGGAACCGATGCCGCATGTCCAGAATCGACGCATCACCTCCCCTCGCAGTAAGAAACTAATGCAATACCTCCTCTCCAGTAAGGAAGCAAGCATCACCTCCTGTGCATGGCAGTATGGAACCAACACATCATCTTAATAGCAAGTAAGGAACCGACACATCACCTTCCCTGCATGTAAGGAACCGACGCATCACTGCATTTTCCAGCGCCTCACTTTCCCAGCGCCTGTTTTCGGATTGTAATTTTGACGCATCGCAGGTACTTTACACAAAAAGTGACACATCCATAGTTTTATATGGACTGAACTGCTGTAAACCTTTTTAAAGTGATATCTTGATCTGTGTATGTTGGATCTTTGTCATTTTGGCCTTGCTTGGTTTAGATAAAGATAGTTTATTTTTCTAAACTGGTGTGGTGTCCATTTGTAGAGTTTTCACTATGTTACTGTGTGTGTTATGTACAAATACTTTACACATTTCCTCTGGCCTGACTGCTCGTGCCAAATTATCAAGGGAGTGAGCAGGGGTTATCTTAGGTGTGTAATCCCGTTATCCTGACTAGAAGCAAGGGTCCCTACTTGGACAGGGTGCAAGCAACTGCCAACTAGAGACCCCCATTTTTAACAGTATGTTGTGTTGTTTAATTGGGTATACGCCTCTGTGATGTACTCTTTTCTATCCCATAAGACTAGATTTCCCCCTTTATCAGCATTCCTAATTATAGAATTGGGATTTGCTTGCAATTTGTTTATTAAATCAAAATACTCTTTTTGACAATTCTTATTTAACTGTCTCTTGTTGGTGTTAACATATAAGGTTTTCAAATCTTGTGTGACAAGTTCATTGAAAATGTCACTTGAATCCCTTGGTGCTATGGGTGTGAACGTAGACTTCACTTTGTAATCTGTGGGAGCATCCTCATAAACTTCAATGCACTGCTTTGCTATAGTTTCTTCAACAGCCACTTGTACTTGCAAACCCAGATTTTCATTGGAGATCCATCAATAAATTCAAGCATGCCACCATTAATGCTAGATATTGCATTGCATCAGTGATATTTTCCTTATTCCTGTTCTTTTTCTTTGGTTGTTGAAGAAAGAACTTCTTTAATTTCATGTTTCTCACTAATTTGAAGAGATCTATTCTTACTTGTGTGTAGTTAAGATCTTCTCATGGGCAAAACGATAGTCCTAATTTTAGGATCTCTTTTTCTTTGTTGGTAAGTTGCATGTCTATGAGATTAATAATAGCGTTGTTGTTTTGTTCTACTTCTTCAACTGCTCCAACTTCAAATGTTTTGTCTATTTCTGTAATTTGCCCCATGTTTTACCTGATATTCCTGCGCCTCTTCCTCCCGCCTCTTCCTCTTTGTGGTTTTGGAATTAGTTGTTTTAGCAGTTATATTTCAGTTATAATTCAGCAGTTATGTTACCTGAGCTGAACAACAGTTTACGCCCCCACAATGCACTGCTTACAACCTTACATATTACATCACTCATGACATCACTGATGACTTGTCAAATGACATCACTGATGACATCATCCAGTGCGGGCAAGTGTTTTGTAAATGTTTCTGAGCTAAAAATATATACTAAGCTACTACATAAGTTATATTACTATTTGTAAGATTATGTAAATTAATGAAACTGAGTCCAAAGTTAAGAAAGAGAAGTTCAATCTTCAATGGCACAGTACCATCCAGCAGCCAGCAGATCAGTCATATGCAGAGTTCTAGTTCTGTTTAGAACTCCCACCTTGAGCTGGCATGAGCCAGAATCAAAGATATACAAACCTTAAAGGGAACGGGACAAGGGATAAACATTTACAGATATAACACTATTATTTTCGTACTACTAATGAGTGATACTGTTTCTAATATATGTGATGTGAGTGGCACTATGACTGTCAGTATCAGTGTGGTAGTGGGTGTCTGAGTGGGTATATGAGTGTGTGAGTGGCTGTATGGGTGAGTGAGTAGCTGTGTGAGTGGTTATATTGGTGAGTGAGTGGGTGTGTCAGTGGCTGTATGGGTGGGTGAATTGCTGTGCGAGTGGCTGGATGGGTGGGTGAGTGCGTGTGTAAGTGGCTATATCAGTCACTGAGTGGCTGTGTGAGTGGCTCTATGGGTGGGTGAGTGTGTGTGAGTGGCTGTATGGGTGACTGAGTGGCTGTGTGAATAGCTCTATGGGTAAGTGACTGGGTGTGTAAGTGGATGTATGGGTAAGTGAGTGACTGTTTTAGTGGGGGTATGGATAAGTGAGTGGGTGTGTCAGTGGCTGTTTTGCACAGTAAGAATCTGTGTGAGTAGCTGTATAGGTGAGTGAGTGGGCGCGTAAGTACTTGCATCAATATGTGAATGGATTTGTAAGTGGTTTTGTGGATGAGTGAATGGATGTGTAAGTGGCTGTATGAGTGAGTGAGTGAGTACCTCTGTTAGTAGCTGTATGGGTCAGGGTGTGGCTGTGTGAGTGGCTGTATGGGTGAGTGAGTGGTTGTGTGAGTGGCTGTATAAGTGAGTGTGTGTCAGTAATTGTATGGGTCTGTGAATGGGCATGTGAGTGGTTGTGTGGGTGAGTGCATGAAAGGTTGTATGGGGGTATAAGTGGGGGTATCAGTGGTTCTGTGGATGATGTCATCAGTGATGTCATTTGAGATGTCATCAGTGATGTCACTGACCATGTCATGAGAGATGTAATATGTGAGGTCATAAGCAGTGCATTGCGGGGGGTATACGTTATAGTTAGCTCAGGTAAATATAACTGCTGAATTTCAATGGTTTTGTACAATTTAAATCTGAGCCTAACTATAATGTCCCTGTAACCTTTGGTTTTTTCAGTGAATTCCTAAGTTAAAAAAAAATTCTATTTGCTAACTATAACGTCCCTGTAACCTTTGGTTTTTCCAGTGAATTTCTATGGTCTTTTAATGTTATTTCCTAACTATAACGTCTCTGTAACCTTTGTTTTTTTGTGAATTTCAAAGAATTTTTTAATTTTATTTTCCAACTTTAACCTGTAACCTTTGAGAGTGTGTGAGTGAGACTGTGAGTGTCTGTGTGGGTCTGTGAGTGGGTCTGTGAGTGGGTATATCAGTGCCTCTGTGGGACAGTGAGTAGGTGCATGAGTATCTGAGTGAGTCTGTCAGTGGGAGCATGAGTGTCTGAGCAGGTCTGTGAGTAGGTGCGTGAGTGTGTGAGTGGGTCTGTGAGTAGGTGCATCAGTGCCTGTGTGGTTCTGTGAATGGGTGTATGAGTTTCTGAGTGGGTCTGTGAGCGAGTGCATGAGTCTCTGTGTGGGTCTGCAAGTGGGTGCATGAGTGTCTGAATGGGTGTGTGAGTGGGTGCGTGAGTGTCAGAGTAGCTCTGTGAATGGGTATGTCAGTGTCTGTGTGAGTCTGTGAGTGGGTATGTGAGTGCCTTTGTGTATCTATGAGTGGTGCTATGTATTTTGGGCATCTGCATACTTAGGGTATTTAAGAGGGAGATCTATAGAAACTGCTCTTACCAGGAGACGACAAGAAAGAAACCACTTGTGACAGTCACAACAGATGAGATTGCACTCCAATAGATCAAAGATGCATTCACTGCCATTAAGAATTTTATATTGTTTTTCAACGTGGAATACTAGAGTAAACACACTTGCTTTGCCTTTGCAAAGCCCAAGAAGTTAGAATTATTTGTGCTTTACTGAAGTGGAGCTTGAACTGGGGCTCCTGCTATGCTTATATATGTAAGTGGTTCCCGTTGAGGTTTAATTTTTGTGAAATGAGCATTAGGACCAGATTGGAACATCATCTGCCCGTTATCCAACAAGAGTCCACAGTTTTGCACAAAATGTCTACCCAGCTGGACTCGTTTATACTGGTTAATTAGTAAGTGCTACTTCATTTGGTACATGCTGTGTGCATATTCTACACTATAACTGCATAATGGATCACAAGGAGTTGTTTTCAACGACCTTCTGTGAGTTTTCGCAATGTGATTGTTCCTCTTGTGTCTTCATCCAGAAATCTGTGATAACATGAAAACTCCGACAGAGAAGACAGTAACACACTACAAAGAGGTAAATCTCTACCAAACATGGGTACATTTTTGTAACTATATGAAGCAAGGGCTTCTTTGTTTGGTGGAGATGGCCTCATTTTATTGGGTATCAAGAACGCAGCATCATTTTCTTCTGCATCAAGAAGCAGATGTGCCCACAAGGATTTAACAAGGATAACTTTATGTTATGTATGTCCCACAAAATCATCTACCCAAGCCTTCAACTACTGCGCAGGGGCAGAGGATAATGGGAGAGCTATACATAACATGCCCTCTCCTCCCTGACGCAAATATGAAAAATAATTATCTTACCTGCTGTCCTAAACCAAAACCCACTACCTTTTCAGCCTTCCTTCCCCCTCCTGCAGCTGTGATTTCTGTTTTCAGTTAAAGCAGGCAAGCAGCGCTGCACTGACAGGCTCGCAGGGAGCCCTGTCACCTGGCCTGGAAGGCCTTTTATGACATAGCAACAGTTGATAGCCAGTTTTGTTATCAGCTGTTGTGATGTCATAGCTAGGAGTTATGACTTTCAGAAACTGAAATCTATTAAGTGCTGGCAAGGTTTCAAAACCACTTTTTATGAGGGACATTATCAGTGGCACTGGAAGTAGGGGTGCTGCTGCACACCCAGATGCCCTGAGAGCAGTTCATAAGGCGGATCATGGCCAATAAAGAGGCCCTTTCCAGTTTTTCACTTTTAATGCATCCTTTGCCATTTTTTTAAAGAGTGTCAAATGTTAGAATATTTCACTATTATTGTAAGCACAAATGAGTCATAGTACCTAATCATGCTTCACTGTGATGGGATGAAAAAAAGTCTTGTGCGATGCAGGCAAAGATAACACGAGTATGATTTGTATTGCTGTTTTTTCAAAACTTTCCTTTGTTGTCAAAATCAACACAGTTGTACACCCATAAATGAGTTTGTCTTATAACACTGTGGGCATATATAATCTATAATAGGATGCAATATAAATTTCCATAAACCCTACTGCGAACATAATAAGTTTCTTTTAACATGCCCTTAGGAAGTCCACATTCTTTTCAGTGTATATTATGCTTCACTATGGTGTCTTTTGCTATGTCATTTATGTCACTTCATACTGTGTTATTGCAACTGACTAGTAGTGATCATTCCATTTATTTAATTTATTAACTTGTCTCTCTCTGCAGCAGGCACAGAAAACCCACTGATACACCATACCATTATTCAGCACTTTACTGCTTGCTAGAAATTCACATCAGTTCACCAATACTCACTGAGTGATTAACTAACTAACTACATGTATAATGTGTACACTAGATCTGATTTAAGATTATCTAAATTGGTATTGTTAGAATTCACAAAAACAGGCTGAATTTATGTCGTGCAATTACATCTGTTCGGATAATTCACAAATATTTGCCACTTCCGTAGAGGTCATTTGCGCATTTCGGAGGAAAACTGTAGATATGAATGATATTTTATATACAAGAGTGTGCAGTTCCTTTTAAAAAATAAAGGGGGAAAGAGAATACGGTCGGATACAAGGTCATGGGAGTCCTCTCCAATAGGAACAAGTGCCCCCACACACCCCGAAAGGTGTCATGCTTCATCATTTGGGCATGCTCCTCGTTGGGCCGGCGCTGCAATGCCCGACGGGCACTCACTAGGGGGCTCTTTGCCGGAGATCTTTTGTTTTGCCGTATGATGAGGTGTGGGTGTGAGGGTTGTGTTAAAAGTGTAGTGTGGTGATGAAAAGGTGGGTTAAAATAGATATAGTGGTGCTAGATTGGGAAAATGTACTGATCAAGCTCACTATCCTAATTAAAAACTGTGGTGCTCGTATGGGATACAAAGGTCCTAAGGAGCAGTCTGAATCATTTGTTGTGACATGAGGTCAACATGTTTCTTGCCTAAATCAGTCCACATGGTATCTACTGGCAATTCTTCAGGACCAAAAACTGTAACCTACACTACTTCATGACCTGATTCAATTTAAAGTAATCAGTCACACATCACACGACAAAGCACACATGTACCTTGTCTTAAAAAAAGACCTGGAAAACAAAGAGACAAGCATAACCTATAACAAATAAATATTCATTTTGTAATTCTACCCATTTTTTGGTAGTACTTGTGCATGAAATGTAATCCTTTCTTTTATCTGCATGCCCCAAGTGGTCAACAAGGAAATGGAGATGGTGAGGAACTAGGGGTTTAGATGTTATAAACCCTGTGTCAAGTGGCAAATAGAACACCAGATTCAAATCTTGCGCAAACCTCATATTGCAAGAATTTGTGCTGGGTGCAGTAATTAATTAAAACACATGTGTCAGTGATCTTATCTTTCTATTAATCACTCGCACTCACCCATAGTAGAGCCAGAAAACGTCTCAGGAGGATTTAGCAGAGTGATACGCGCATTCCCGTCCAACGGGAGTAAGCGTATTGGAATCATACAGATGCAAGTAGCTTACCCTGGTTCTGTAGCTGTTTGTAGGTGTTGTACTTACATAAACGCGGCGTGGCTTCCACTTGTAAACCTACCACCGCTCTGCTTCCTCGTGTAGAGGCGAGCACACAGGGGAGGGACTATTTCAACACTGACACTTCCTGTCAACGTGTAGGTATCAAGCGGGAACTAGTACTGCTAAGGCTTCATCCCACGCCAACGACATTTTCCTCTATGACTTTAATCTGCACTGGAATGACCCCAATGACCCCCAGGTCAAAGCCATCAAAGTCTTCCTTGCTGACCAATCACTCACTCAAGCCTGCACTCTACCAACTCACACGAAAGGCTCCACGCTGTATTGGATCATTGCAAAGCCATCGGCGGTCAGGCTTAACTCAATAGATCCGTGCGACTGGTCAGACCACCACGCCATTACCTTCCTAATACCTGGCTTACTCGTGAAAAGGCCAGGGCAACCTGTGAAACCGAAACGCTGGCTCAGAGACACTCAGAGCCTCGACCTCGAGAAGCTGACTGCTCGCTGCGAGAATGACCTACACCCCCCCAAAATCTTTCTAAGGTCAACGACCTCACAGAGCACTACAACTCGACTATGTCCAACATAATTGATGATCTTGCCCAGTTAAGCTAAAAAGATCCCAAATCAAAGACAAAAACCCCTGGTTCAACGGATTACTCAATATCGAAAGGAGAGCTCTCCGGCTAACAGAAAGAAACTGGAGACAACACCCCTCAGTCTCCCAACTAAAACTTCTCTGTCAGACCAGAAATACATACAACAGGAACATCCTCAAATCCAAAAAAGAGTTCTTCAGATCTGAATTGGAAAACGCTAAGAACAGACCCCGCAAGCTTTTTGAAATGGTCAATCACCAATCAAACAAACTAGCTCAAACCTTCAAAGAAACTACAAAATCCCTAATAACCTGTGAGGAGTTCTCTAGGAAACAAACTTAATTCTGCCTCAAACTTCCCACCTCCCCCTGCCGGGACCCATCTCTCTTCACATCCCCCCAGGCAACCCCCAAAAACCAACCACTGGTCCAACTTCAAGTTATATGACGACCACTCCATCTCGAAAATTCTATCCTCCTTAAACCCGAATAGTCACTTCAACGACCCACTCCCTTCCAACTGCTTGGCAGCGACCTCCCCATTCATCATTCCCATTTGGACTACAATCATCAACGCCTCCCTTCTTCAAGGATCCTTACCTAACTCCCTAAAAACCGAGCAAGTCATCCCCATCCTAAAAAAACCCACTCTGAATCCTGCTATTCCAGACAGCTTCAGACCAATATCCAATACTCCTCTTCTTGCGAAAGTGCTGGAGAAATGTTTGCAACTTCAACTGAGCCAACACATCACTAATTTCAACCTGTTAGATGAATTCCAATCTGGTTTCAGGCCTGGGCACAGCACCAAAACCACTATTCTTCACATTGTAGATGACGCTCTTCAAGCCCTTGACCAAGGCAAAACCTGTCTCTTAATCCTACTGGATTTATCCTCGGCATTCAACACAGTCATCCACAAGAAACTACTTGAACGCCCCTAACACAGCATGGGAATAAACGGTACTGTCATCAAATGGTTTGCTTCCTTCCTCCGGAACCACTCCCACAGATTTTTAGTTAACAGTAACCTATCTGCTCCTTCCCCGATAACAATCGGTGTCCCTCAAGGCTCAACTCTGTCCCCTACCCTCTTCAATCTCTACCTCGAACCGTTAGCTGAAATACTCCGCACCGCCAACATCTCCTTCCACATATACGCCGACGATATTCAGATCTACATCAAAATCTCATCTCTAGATGAGATTAACTATTTGAATGAGGCTCTGAAGTTGACTGTTCAATGGCTCACCAGCAACCAGCTCAAACTGAATGCACAAAAAATAGAGTTCCTTCTCATCTCCCCCCCTAAAAACACTACTGACATGCTGGAATGGACTAACTCGATCACAGCACTTAACTGCACACCGACCATAGTGGAATCTGCCAAATCTCTCGGCATAACCCTGGACAGCAACCTGAATATGCGTGACCACATCAACTCGATGGCCTAAACTGCCAGGTTCCACCTGAGCTTTTTGAGAAAACTAAAACCCTTCCTTGAAGCTGCGGACCTAAAAACAGCAGTTCAGGCGTTAGTTATCTCCAGAATTGAATACGGCTGCTCAACCCTATCTGGCCTAGCCAAGATCTCCATGGCCCCCCTAAAAGCTTGCCTCAATGCTGCAGCAAGACTCTTAACAGGCTAAAATAAATTTGACCACATCTCACCGCATCTGAAGGCACTGAACTGGCTCCCTCTTGAAGCCAGAATCCAGCTCAAACTGGCCTGTATCACGCACAAAGCACTATACACGAATTGCCCTGCATATCTCACCCAGAAACTCTTGGTATCTGGGGGAATCAGAAACTCCCGATCCGCCAGAGACTTTGTGCTCCAGCTACCTTGCGTCCGTAAGGATAAAACCTATAACCGTGCCTTCTCTGGGGCCGCACCAAGAATATGGAACTCGCTGCCGTCCACCATCAGAAGAGTCCCCTCTCTGTCAATCTTTAAAAAGGAAGCTAAAACCTTCCTAATGAGCAAATTCCTCCCATAATTCTCTTTCACCGCGCACTCCGCTCTGAGGCATTGCTTTTGTTATTCTGAAAAATTTCTTGTCTTCTTGGTTGCTCCTATTCTTTGTACTGATTTATTATTCCCTCAAATGTAATTGCTGGTTCTCTCTGCTTATCGCTGACTTGTCACCCCTCATATTTAATTGCTGTTTTTTTCTGCATTTTGCTGACATGTCGCTCCTCTGATTATTGTATATACCCTGGTTATGTCCTAATGTAGTCACTTCCCTCTATCCCTATCCGTGTTTATTGCCTTTGTCAAACCTGTATACAACGTGTTATCCCTGTAAAGTGCTCTGATACCCTAACGGGTCACGTTCGCGCTCTATAAAACCTTAAATAAATAAAATGAATAAATAGTACGAGAACCGCACCGGCCATCTTAGGTGGGGCGGAGATTGACGCTTACAATGTAGATGGAGAAACACACAGGAGTAGGGCGTATTAATGGCCACAATATTAAAAGAATGTACTCTGCACTGAGATTATAAAAAGGAGGATTAATTAAAGGAAAAACTAAGGAAAATTAACTTTAAAAACAGGGGGTCGCAAGAGGAAATTGTCTCGGTCATGGTGGTAAGTGGAGACCTATATGAATCATATGCCAGACTAAATGCTGATGAATTATCAGGATTAGAAAATCAAATTTCTTTTATATTTAACTTTTGTTTTTCTTTATCTTTCAACTAGAAAGTATTTTTCCTAACAAGTGCTTTTCTTAACAAATCTCTGCTTCCCACATACATCTGGTAAAAACTTGTGTAACAAGTGCTCTTTTCCACAGCACTCAGGTGAATTTAAAATGTACTGAAAGTTGTGGGAAAGGCTGTTACATGTATTTGTACATACCGACTTGAGTGACTTAATTATCAAAGGCAGAACTACGACCCGCCATAGGTATAATGAAGGCTAGGGGCAGAAAGCAGCGCACAGGAAGGGAGGAATACAGGGGGTTGTGGAAAACACCAATATCCATGGAATGGGATATGCTACTGGAATCCTTTAAGGCTGTAGGTGAGACGGTAACCTGAGCAGTACATACCAGTGCCTATAGCCCAAAAACACTACAATACCCCTATAAGTGCCGCACCTAGCAACAATACCGGGGCAATTCCCTCTAATCACCACACTAAGGGAAAGGCACAAAGCCCTCTCAGTAGGAAAAGATATACCTTGTACCTACAGACGTAGGCATCTCATGTACCATATACTATATGCGATAGAGCGCTAAGTAAAGCAGGGAGGGGGTTAGTTCTGGTTTTATTATATAACCCGCATATAGGATATCACAATGACATAGTGTATGAGCAAAAGTTTTTATTTACAATGGCTAAACAGCATCGTCTTGTAACTATCTCTGTAACAGATCATTTGGCCTTTGTGATCCCATTCCATATGTATTAACGATGGGGCGCAGCCATTACTGTCCTTTGTACTATGCATAAGATAAAATCAATAAAGTACGTTTAAAAAAAAAAAAAGGTAAAATCAAGGCTAAAACCACTGTCACTGTGTTGTAATGTAATTGTGGGCCTCGTGGGGCATTCGCCTCGTGGGTGTCCCGAGAGTTCTAAGTGCTTTTGAGACGGTGTCGGAGTGGCGTTCTCTGGCAGGCAGTTGCTTGTTTCTTGGAAGAGGGAGCACCACATCGTCAGTTGTACTCTCATTTAATAAACCCCTCTACTTGAAATATACCCTGCGTGTGGAGCTGATTACTACAATTTTGCCGATTGGCCAACGCAGCATTTGAAGCTCAACTCTCACATGACGTGGTGGTACAAGAACCCAGGTCGTGTTCAGGCCAGACGGAGCTTGAACCCAGTATTTGGATCGCTTCAGGTCAGATTGCATGTCTAAGCGCAGCGCTGGTAGTGTGAGCGGGTCGGTGCAGTTTTCGGAGGACCATTTAATTTTCTGATGTTTTGGGAAAGGCCGCGCCCACCGCTACAGTTACTGTACTCGGCTGCCGTATTACGCATGTGCAAGTGTTGTTCTCTTAACAACCGTGACTTTGGATCATAGAGGCTGTTGCGCCGTTACCTCTGATGCATTGAGGGCTTTGTGACCTCATTCAACTTGTCCGTCTCAACGTAGAAAACCTCAGCTGGATTGTCCTGTATGACGCATGTTACCAGGCAACACATACGCGCTTTCATCTTCCAAGCATGGCTCAGGCTTTACAGCGTTTCCTCTCAAGCTGCCATTGCCTGCATTCGATGACAGGCAAACCATAAAGGCGCGGCTTACATATGGATACAAGTATTCTGTTAAAGCAACAGTACTAAGGAGCACTCATCTTGCCGACAGCTTGCCTGTTAACTCTCTAGAGAAGGCCGTTTTGAACATAAACAGCGTGATAATTTATGGTTGTTGGTGCCTCAAAAACAAAAAAAACAACAGACAAAACTTTTTGGGGGGTTTCATTCATCTTCATCCTTGTTCATCAATTAGAAACTGAGACTAATTTTACTCCAGGACAGCGTCCTTCTTTGAAACGCAGGAGTTTGGTTTTTTGGGGTATATCTTTCTCTGCTCTTTTTGTTTATCTGTAATAGTCTGTGGTTAAGGGTGGAGATTTAATAGTAGTTATGGAAGTCACAGCGATAAATCCACCACCAGTTTTTCTCGCTCAACCTGGAGTGGGAGGAGTGGATAGTTATTTTTGATAATTACCATGAAGCGTTAGATGGGTTGGAATTCTGTGCTGGTAGAAAAAAGGCAATTTTATTGAGCACATTAAGAAAAGAAGGCCAGCATGTGTTCAAGTATTTACCCAAAGCTGTCAACTCGTTGAAGGATGCTATTGAAATAGCGAAGGTGGTGGAAGAGTCTGAGTACTGCATGAAGGAAATGGAGCAAAAGGATATCAAGGTGGCCGGGGATGTGTCCGTTGTGGAGGAAGATGTTGTGGCAACATCCAAGTGGTCAGCAAGGTCAGGTGGTAGGTCCGTCGGTAGTGGTAAAGTGGTTAGTAGGTTAGTAGGAACTGTAACAGGTGTGGTAGTAGTTATCATTCGTCTGAAGCTAGGAATTGCTATGCCATTGGGAAGGAGTATAGGAGGTGTGGACGGAAGTGGCATTTTGCCAGAATGTGTAAGGGTAAGGACAGCGTCAAGGGGAAAGTGGCCGTTGTGATGGATGATACAGATGGACTATCTGGGTCTGGGTTGTGTGACAGGGTGCTATGCGTTACAGAGGAACAAGGCACTGATGCCAAGACAGTCAGACTCAAGAGGCTCAAAGCAGAATTCACTATCAAGAACAGAATAGTAGAGCTGATGGTGGATTCTGGTTCCCTGTAAACAATAATTCCTAAGAGTATGTTTCTCAAGGGCAGCCCAACTGTGCACTTATTGCCAAAGGTTATCAATCCCGGAGGCTACCAGAGTGAACAAATCAACCTTATTGGTTCCATGAAAATCGATATTATAATTAAAGATAGGTGTGTTAGTGGAAAGATGTATGTGGCCTAGTCTGGACCACCCATTCTAGGATGGTATCACCAGTATGACCTTCACATTATCATAAATCCATGTGCACCAAACCAAGTCATGGTGGTTGAAGACACCACTCTACAAGATATTCTGCATGGTGCAGGCAAGATGTTTAGGACATAGGAGAATTAAAGGGTTATGTGCATGAGATCAAGTTAAAGCCGGGTGATGTTCCTGTGCAACACAAGGTCAGGAAGGTGCCCATAAGGGTGAGGAAGGAAGTCAATAAGATGTTGGGAAAGATGTTGGAGAGCGGGGTGATCAAGCCCGTTGAGGCTTCAAATTGGATTTCTCCTGTGGTTATCACCAAGAAGAAGGATGGAAAGTTAAGATTTTGTGTTGACTTATGAGGTCTCAATCAGAACATTGTAACAGATAGTTTCCCGCTTCCCAACATTACCAAACTGATTTTGTTGCTTAAAGGAGGAAAATATTTTTCTAAACTTGATCTTAAGCACGCATATCACCAAATGCTTCTCCACAAATGGTCCAAATCACTAACAGCATTTACCACCATGGAAGGCACTTACCAATTTACTAGGATGCCATTCGGTTTATCTTCTGCGGCGAGTGTCTTCTAGAGGATGATCAATGAGATATTTAGGGGTTTGGGCAATGTCATCTATTTTCAGGATGATATATTGGTGTTCGTAGATACTGTTGACAGCCACAATGTGACAATAAAGTTGGCACTGGATTGTCTTGCAGAGTCAGGGATGATGTTAAGGCAAGAAAAATGTGAGTTTTTGGTGGAAAAAATAGAGTACCTTGGTCACACTCTATCTGCTGATGGTGCAAGACCCAAAAATTATTTGTTATCCTCTATCAGATCTGCGCCATCACCCAAAGATAAGGAGCAATTGCGCTAGTTCCTGGGTTTGATAGAGTACTATTCAAAATTTGTCAAAGATTTTGCTAGCAAGACGGAGTGTTTAAAAGCATTGATGCGAAAAGGGGTGTGTTTCGAATGGGGTGCATTACAACAAGATTGTTTCCAACTAATCAAAGGTGAGGTGTGTAATGCTCAAATTCTGGTTCTTTTTGATACAAGGTACAGCACAATAGTCACTGTGGATGCAAGCGCAACGGGTATCGGAGCTGTGTTGTCCCAAATGCATGGCACCACAGAAAAAACTGTTGCATTTGCATCGCGCACCTTGACTGATACCGAGCGTCATTAAGCAGTTACCGAAAGAGATGACATAGGTGCAGCATGGGTCCTGGATTATTTCCGTACCTATGTCTGGGGCAGTCGCATTACCTAACAACTGTTCAAAACCAACTCAGAGGTCACTTTGCTTTGCCTGACATTCATGTCAGTTCCCATCAATTTACTTACACTGTATGCCTGTAGCATACCTGGCACAGTTCCGAGCTTGCATTTCTGTGCTGCCCATATTTAGCATCTTATATGTCTGTTTATAATTGGCATGGTGCAGATCTTGCATTTCCCTGTTAGCCATATTTGGCATGATGTCTTATTTTAGTTCCGCTAACGTTGCATTACTAAATGTATATAGGACCCAGAAACCAGTCACTCAGGGAAGAAGCAGGGTGAGAGCACCAGTTGGTGACCTGACTACTTCCCTACTGGCCAGCAAGCATGCGTGGGTACCAATAAAATACATTTCATTCTGTTTCTGAGCAAACTGCTATGTCTGCTGAGTTTCTTTCTTTCGCTCCTTGGAGGGTGCAAATAGTATTTATTTCCCTAACAGCTATGGATGGTGACATTGTTGATTGGGTGGAAAGATGTAGCGAATGCAAGGAGAGTGAGAAGAGATTGAAGCTGGGTGCAAGTTCTGATGGTGGTAGTATCAAGGATCCAGGATGAGAGTGGCATAGTGTGTATTTAGACTTCATTGGCCCTATGTGTAGTCTCGGAGGGGGCAGAAGATTTGCCATGGTTATGATTGATAAGAGAAAAGGGGGGTGTTCTTGAACACAGGGTATCTACGGCGCTAACCTGTTCTCGTGATTGTAAATGAAAAAGGAAATATCAGTGCGGTGCAACAGGTGAGGGAAAACACCTAAACCCTCAGTAGTGGACACAAGTCCGTTTTACACAAATGATAACAGGCCCTGTGCACACGCATTTAAGTTTTACAACACACAGTAAACGTTGTATGCGAAAGATGACAGGAGAAACGTTCTTCCGGTATTCATTTAATGAAGTGTTGATTCATTTGCCAGCCAACACGTGTTTCGTCATTGGGTGTGTAACCCTTGACTTCTTCAGGGCTCAAACGCAATATGGTAGGACTTCAGACCTTATGACTGGTGATAATTCCGACCCAGCGGGTCCTACATGTCAATCCAAAACGACGAAATCACTTCTTTGTCAATTAAAAATCTTAACATTAAGGTGTTTATCAACGTGTATATGGTTCCCTCGGTATATTTATATTAGTCAACAATCCTCATCAAGTTGTAACCAAGCGTTGGTACCGCTTCCTGAAACGCGGGGTCATCCACCGTAAACCAGCTCCAAATTAAGGCGTATCTAGCGTGTACTCGATTTTCTTAACACTAGTTAGTGGTCCTTATTTGATTCTACAAATCTTAGTCTTGTGTGCTGAATACGCGGTGTCATTTACCGCAAGCCAACTTCAGGCGAGTGCACCCGTGGCTTGTACTCCGGCACCGAGTAAACCGGAGGACCACTTCATTAAATGAATACCGGAAGAACGTTTCTCCTGTCATCTTTCGCATACAACGTTTACTGTGTGTTGTAAAACTTAAATGTGTGTGCACAGGGCCTGTTATCATGGTTATGATTGATGTCCATTCCAGGTGGCTGGTGGTTACATTCTTGCAAGAGATTATCACATGTGCAACCATAGGAGCCCTACGTGAGGTGTTTGGAGAAGAGGGCTTACTGGTCCAACTCATCACAGATAATGGGACTCCACTTACCTTTCGTAAAATGATGGATTTTTTTGTTGTTGTGTGGAGTGAGACATTCACGTACTGCTCTATACAATTCCCATGCCAAAGAAATGGTGAGGAGGGCGAACCACATGAGAAATGGAGCTCTGCAAATTGCAGTGTCAAATTGATTGGATGTGGAGAGTATAATCTCTGATTTGGTGTGGTCTTACCGTACCACGGAAATTTCTGCCACTGGTGAAGTTCCTTTTTGTGTAATGAGAGGGAGGAAACCAGGTTCTAAGCTTTGTCCTTCTTGGATGCGTGATTTGACTGAGGGAAAGAGCACAGGTACTAGTAGTTTCGGTCCAGGTAGTAGTGCAAGTCCTGACATGGGGTCTGATGAGTTACTACCCAACAGTGTCCTTCCGGATAGCATTGAAAACCTGAGCATTGCTTCTGGTGATTGGGTAAAAACAAAATCTGGAAGAGGCAAAAAGGGGTTCAATAATTTCTTAGGGCCCTATAAGGTCAAAGAGGTACACAGGTGGCATGTTGTGCTGTCAAACGGTGAACGTTGGAACTTGAAAAGAGAAGCCAAGTATGATGGTCAAGAGTGTTGTAAAGAAGGGGTTGCCGGTCAAGGATGCAGTGGCTTTATGTTCAGGAAAGATGAAGATGTGCAACAAGTGGACAGTGTTGGTTTCGGGCGTGATTGTTCTTTGCAGATTGGTGCTGATGGTGAGGGGGCGTGTGTGTCCATGCAAGTGGAGAGTCTGGTGCACGCGGTAGGCGTTGGTGTGGAGTCAGTAGGATTCCTAGACCAAGAAGGCAACCAGCCTACCTGCTGGACTATATTCAGTGACTTATGTATCCTTTTCCATTGATGTTTTCACCGTTGTTTTATTGTGTAAAGTTTTATTTTAGCAGTGTACACTTTTTGACTGTCAAACTTGGTATTTTCCTACATAGCCAACTGTGCACTTTATACTGCTCTCCCTTAGCAGTTCTTCTGTTCACTTATATAGTTTTTTGCATTGAAATTCTATGTCTCTTTTATAATTATTAATGGAAGGGGATGTGTTGTAATGTTATTGTGGGCCTCGAGGGGCATTCGCCTCGTGGGTGTCCTGAGAGTTCTACGTGCTTTTGTGACGGTGTTGGGTGGCATTCTCCGGCCGGCAGTTGCTTGCTGCTTGGCAGAGGGAGTACAATGTTGAAAGATTTTTACTCATTTAATAAACCCCTCTACTTGAAATATACCCTGTGTGTGGAGCTGATTACTCCATACTGCAAAAAAGAAGAGCAACAGAAATTTTGCAAAAAAGAACAATAGTGTATCCTAAGTACACAAGGCTGCCTTTGCAGAGATTAGCCACAAAGGCTGAGCCTATAAAGATAAAATGAACAGAAAGAATTTAGAAACAAACACTGGCAAAGCCAATAGGTCTTGCCTTGGGACCTATTTCCTTTGCCAGTGGTTTCAGACATAAGTCACAGCATTCCTAATGCTTTGCTGCATGGTTAAAGAATGTAATAAAAAAAAGCTTTTAATGAAGCTGGCCAAAAAATTTCTAGACGTGAATGATGCAGCCTCTTTTTATTTTATTTTTGTTACAGATCCCAGTTAGATCAGTAACTAAAGAGAAAAAAACATCCTAAAGCGTTCTTTTTTTTTTTTAAGCGGGCGGGTATAGCAACACAGGGGTAAGCAACACAGGGATGTGGGTAAGCAAGACAAGGCGCAAGTGGCAAACAGGCAAAAGAAAGCAACTTGGGGTTGGCATGGAGAAAACACACGAGCAAGAAGGCAACGCAGGAGTATGGGGGTGACGCACATGGGTGAGTGAGAGGAATACAGAGCGCGGCAGAGTGGGGAGAGAAGTACAGAAGGGAGACTGCAGGAAAACCGAGCAGCGGAAGGACATAGTAATACGTTCATGCTACAGGGATGGGTAAAGGCAAGAAGAGGAAAGAAAACTCACGCAGCTAGCGAATAAAAAGCAAGCAAATGAGACTGACAATGGACTGCCAATTAAGCCAACCAATGGTAAGATGAGCAGGCTCTAAGCTCACTGTAGGATAACAATATGTCTCACAACATACAGCACAAGCGCTGTCTTAGGCGAGCCCTAAAAAAATATCTAAACATCCTAACTGAATATGGCAGTTTTAGTACTACTCTAAATCAAGGGTATGTTGCATAGATCAATAATCATCTCAGATTTTCAGTTTAACCACATAAATGTAATTTACATATAGACAATTTAAATGCAAATCTTTTAGTTGGTCAGTTTTGATCCTGAAAATATGGCATGAATTCAGCCCTCCTGGACTTACGTTGGACAGGCCTGCTCTAATTGCTTACAGGTAGTGTAGCATCTTCCCAGCCGGGGTACCCACCAATGACTACGCTACACACGGAGCTTGCTATTACACATCTTTATTCCTCTGTGTGTAACTGTGAACTCAACATTCTAAAGCAGCCTTCACTGCAATACACTCTATTTATTGCATCATAGCTCTACAGAGTTCACTAGGAGCCAAACACTACAGGTAGTAAAATTGTCTTTGTTTCTTCAGATAGTAATCACACAGACTTAATTCTTCTGCACAGTGTGAGTGTTCTGAGGCTATAGCTTATAGGCCAATATTCTGTGGGTCTCATCTAATATTCTGGCCATCATTTTCCATGGCACGTTTTCCTTAGAGGTATTGTTCTCTTTCACAGCGCTATTGTGGTATTGTACATACAGGAAGCACAATATTTCTCATGGCAGTTTTCTTATGCCACTTTATTTCCTATTGTGTTTTTAAATCAAATCACAGCATTTCTGATGGCATCGTATTTATAAAGTAAATGTTTTTAGCCGTGGCTCAATCAGTTTTCTCAGCTGGACAACATTTGAGCTGCAATGGAATACCCTGAGCCGTGTGATTATTGGCTGTTTTGTTAACATATCAGCACAGCACAAAGACTATTTCAATGGAAATTATATTGACTGTAAGTGACAGGTCACATTTATAGCACATTTGTCCATATACTTACCCATATATTTGACAATATATACTTCATAATACACCACTGAATGCTAGTTGCAAAAAAATGTTTGGGGGAATCTTGCACCCGCTGAATCAATTGACTCATTCACTACATTCTCTAGTCCAGTAACACCTGTGTTATCTAAATATAAAAAATGCTTTTAGTGAGCTGCACCTCTGGCCAGCAACCCAACACAGAAAATTGTTCCACCACCACTGGACGGTACCTCTCTTAAGGTTCACTGGTCACCTACGGCCGCACAATACCAGATATTCAGTCCCGGGCGTTCATTTTGCAAATCACTGCTATCAGGTGTGTTAGTCCAAAATGTACAATTTAAGCAAACAAACACACCCAGTATGTACGATTTCTTAAATGAAATTCCAGGCCTGGAATAAAGGAGTTTTTGAAACTGAAATGTCATTTAGTAAAATGTGGTAACAACAAAAATATTAAAGAACAACACAACCATATCCTAGGGAAAATACTTGAAGGTTTTCATTAAAACATATCATTTATTAAACTTCTGTAGCACAAAACAGTTCTAAAACAAATGTAAATAATAATTATGAGAAGTTATTCAAATTATGTAAGTGATAAAGTAATATACTAGCCTGTGCACTGTCCTAAAACTCAAGCAAAACACTGAGGACTAAAAAACACAAGAATCGCCTAAGAAAACTGCCCGGGTTCAACAGAATCTTCCAGTTACTGAAGCACATATAATGTTTGTGCAACACACGCCGATGCCAGTAATGCAAAGGCCGTCGCAGGCTTCTTAGCGACACAGCATATTTGAAAATCAAAATACCTAAGAATGTTGCAGACAAACGAGACTGATTAAGCATGTTTGGGTCATCCCACACATCACTGAGCATTTCGAGACATTTTCTCCAAGACGTGCATTGATCGCCAGCCTGGAGAAAGTAAACAGTAACTTGTTTCAGTAATTCCACTTTCCTTCCTTGCACAATCCCAGTTCCGGTATCCTAAATTCAACAGTGAATCACCGGTGACAAAAGATACCACAGACTTGCATGAGTGCAAGGGCCGCCGTTTGTGTGCGAAACTGTCTTAGAGCCCTTATGTTCCCAACAGACAAGATAAAATGTGAGTTTATTTACCATCAAAGCACGCAGCAATCTGCATTTTAGGACTTGTAGATTTAATCATCACCATCATAACCGAGGTCATCAAAACATACACAACAAATAAAACCATTAAAACATAAATAAAATAGAGATAATTAAATTTGAGTATAAAGTGCATGCATAAAAGGAAGTAGCTCGGTGTCACATGGCAGTAGAATGTACCTCAAACTGATATACATGCCAGAAGCTAAGAACAACATATATTAGTGCCTTATAAACAATGAACCTCTTCCAGGCTGTACCCAAAATGCATCGCGGCCACAAGGAACCTGTATGCTGCAAAGAAGGTATGTGAGCTAGATAGCATAAGTAGGCTGGCAAAAGATGGTCTACACAAACAAATCCCGCTTCCACCAACACACAGTGCAAATAAAGGAAGTGCAGACAATCAGAAAGTGCTTGCAGGATTGCCTAGAGATAGAATCAGAAGGGCAGGGGGAAGCGTACACTACTGCGTCTCTAGTGCTAGAGAAACTGAGGGGCTTTGCGCCACCCGTACGTCACTTTTCCCATGTTAAAAATGACGCAAAAGTGGCGCAAGGGGCTTGTAAATAAGCCCCTGAGTCTCTCAGCAATCACCCAGCTTAAAGTGAGAGGATAAGGCTCACTCACGTGCACACATAACCTTGTCCAAATATGGCTCCATATGCTAACAAAACTTAGTAAGAACACGAGACCTGACAGAGAGGTTGAGAAACTCAACATTCTCTCACATTGTGAGGTTGCATTGTCCCCTGAAGCTTATCACAATCAATTTGGCACCCTTTAAACAATTGAGTGTGGTGCATCCACAATGTATTCAAAATCTAATCTTGTGACATTTCTTTTCTGGCTTAGCTAAGGAATATAATAGGCCCCAGGATGCCTCACTGTATCCCACACAATTTGGTTAATTAGAAGGGCATTCAAGTGGGTCCATACTGAAAGTCATACCGAGATGGGAGCCCATTTAATCCTGCCACAAATATACCATAAGTCAGTCTCCTCATGATGGGTGTAAGCAGAGAGTCCTTTTGGAAGACCCAGAATCTTCTTCACAAAGATCTTCTCTTGTGCTTGTAATTTTTGAGAGTTGATGCAGCAAGATATGCCAGCTCCATTTGTTGCGGGAGATACAGACTTGGCTTTGTAGATTTCGGAATGGCAAGGTATGTGCATTGTACCGGGCTTAGAGACAAAAGTATACATCCCCCGTAACTCTACCGATTTTGCTAAGCAAACTTGTCATATGGGGTGACCACTTAAATTTAGAGTAAAAAAGAACCCCCAAATATGGAAAGGACTTAGGGCCAGGTGTATGACCGTTATTTGCGGTCGCAAAGGGGATTTCGGACCCTTTGCGACCGCAAAATAGGTCTGCCCAAGGTACTAACCCTATTTTGCAAGTCGCTAACCTATTAGCGACTCGCAAAATAGGGTCAGCGACTCGCTATTAGGAAGGGGCGTGCCAATGGCGTCCCTTCCTAATAGCAAGTCCTTACCCAATGTATGATTGTTTGGCGACCGTAATTGCGGTCGCAAAACACTCGCCGTTTACCACCCTTCTCAGAAGGGTGGTAAGGCACTCGCAAACGGGAAGGGGACCCCTTCCCCTTTGTGAATGGATGCGCAAATATTTTTTAAGAGCAGGCAGTGGTCCCAGGGACCACTGCCTGCCCTTAAAAAATGAAACTGAAAAGTTTCATTTTTCTTTTTTAAATGCATCCCTTTTTCCTTTTTAAAAAAACGGGCTGCATTTAAAAAAAGACAAAACTGCTTTATTGACAAAGCAGTCACAGACATGGTGGTCTGCTGACCCCAGCAGGCCACCATCCCTGGGAGTGCCAGCCATTCCCAATGGGGACGCAAATTGCGACAGCCTCATTAATATTCATGAGGCATGCAATTTGCGACCCCATTGGGAATCGCAAACAGCGTCTGAGACACTGTTGTACAGTGAATTTTGCGACTCGCAAATTGACACGCAATTTGTCGTTGGAAAATTCAATGGTCGTACATCTGGCTGTTAACTCTTTCAAGTGGCTCTTTGTTGAAAAAGATACACTTGAAGTTTATAAACTTTAGGAGAACCCCAACAGACATGAACTCAGATTTCTTTTTGGTTAATGACCAGTCCAAGCGACACCATAACTGTTGTAAATCATTTGGGTCTGTGACAGAACTGCACCATCAGCAAAAAGAAGAAGGGGATCCCCGCCCCCATATTAGGAGGAACTGCACTTTTATCCAACACTTCATATTCCAGCTGATTAATATAAAGGATGAACAGAAAGGGAGCTAAAATGCACCCTTGCCTAAAACCTCTATCAGGACTTGGCCATAACTGTCTGGGTAAAGCTGCTAGAAGAGCTATCCAGACCTAAAGATGATAGAGGTATCCACAGTTTGGAACCTTCAACCAGATTCAATGTGAAAGACAGGTGTATAAGTGCTAGATAGAGTGGAGCTTTGTACTATGAGGTATATTTGGACAAAACCATAAAAAGATTCAGGCATTCCTCCATCGTTCCAACTCCCTTATGGAAGCCATACTGAACTTTGGAGAGAATACCTGAGGCATCTGCCCAGTCTTGTAATCTCTCCAATATAATAATTCACAGTAGTTTGACAGAAGAGTCCAGACATCTTAACTCTGTTATCAATAGGTCAATAACATGTTGGGTCTTGTCATTCACCCTTCTTAAAGTTTGGAAATTACTGGATTTAGTAGATGGGTGAGTAATCATGCAGGGAAGTGCTAATGAAATCAATATAGTAAGGCCACCCAATGGGCGGCCCTGCTGAGATCAGACTCCATGTATAGCGTATGTTTGAAAGCTGTGATAAGGGAAAACCCCACTGCACCAGTTTTTCTGGACAGCAATAAAACGAATGTTTGGGAAGTGGGGTCCAGCATCCTCGACAACAAGCCTGCAATATTCAATGAGAATACTTTTGATAAATCGGTCCCTGTTCTCCACGCAACACATTTCTCTCCCTTTGAGTGACATTCACAGGTGGAAAAGAGGCAACAACCACAGTGTCCCCCAAATTGTACAATTCCAGATTACAAAGCAAACACAAGGAGATGATGGACGGAGCACTGAAACTTTTCAGATACTCACCCCCAGTCACAGATCTGGGTTGAATCTATCATCGTTCTTTAGCTCACTTCGCCACCACTGTTTAGACCTAGCCATATGCAAATCAGTCTTGACCCTGTGCCTCATGTGTACAGTCCAGCCCGAACTGCCAAGCCAGGTCTTCCCTGGACCGGAAACAAGCATCCTGGAACCGGTTTCGGGGTAACACCCCTCATCAGCCAGGCTAGCTAGAATCCAGTTTCAAAGTGAGCAAGGGACCCGCGTCTGGGCATACCCTGCCAGTTTAGGGCGAACAAAGTGTTGCGGGGATTCTGCACATATACAGAGCTATGCACAGGAAAATAGGACCTCGGTGTATAGTGGTGTACCACCATGCACATTAGTACCCACAATCCCAATCCGACTAGCTTTAGCGTCTCTTTCGTTCTCTGTACTACAGCGAAGCTACCAATGATTAGACATCCCAGAACACGGACTCTCCCAGGAATCGCGGGAGCAAGAACACCCTTTCATAACTCACTCATACTTGTCCACAACGTGCGTAATAAGAGACACAGTATAGTTTAAAATGTTTATTTCAACTATCGTGCTCTAAGATAAAGTACGCCTGCCAGTACTATCAGCATAATGCATAACGATAAAATAATAAGCATGGTTACAATTCCATAGAATACAAACGTGGACAGCATTTTATAAAGACAGTGGATATAGGGCTAAATTGCCTTACCACCCTCCCCGTGCTAGTAACTAGTTTATTATAAAAATAGAAGACCTCTGGGCTTTGTCAGGCGGACCCCCATACCTCAATATCTAGATGCAAGGTTTACATCATCAGACAATCACAGCTCTTCTCCCTGGAAAGGTTTTTCTCCAAGTGCCACCAACAGGGAGATCACAATATTAAAAGCACACAAATTTCTCCAATGCAGCTGTATTTCATGTTATGTCTAAGTGCGAGGGGCTGACCAGATCAGCAATAACAAGGGACGTTGTTTTTCGACCTTGGACATGGTGTGCAGACGAAACCCACAAGGAACATGAGAAAAGGTGAAAGGCAAAAAGGCAGACAGTTCTAATATAGCCGGGCACAAGCAGAGTCTGGAAAAACAAAGTCACAGAGTAACGTGTGCAAAAAAGGCATCATGGCAGCCAGGCCTAAGCTAACTTAGCAATGTAGACAATGAGGCCACAACCCACACTACACCCTCCCTGGTCAGTCCATAGTCCAAGACATAGGACGAAAACAGAGTTCAAATAGATGGAGCAGAATGTAAACGTCTATTTAGGAAAAGTCCCCATGAAGGACAGTAAATGGAAAAAAAGTTCAGGATAACAAAAAAAATCCAGAAATGCAGTTCGTAGAAAGCGAAGGCCCCTAATCCAATAGAGTGTATGCGCAGAAAACTGCCACACCTTCCAAGAGGACATCATTGGCGTCGTCCGAAAAAAGAGATGCCATCCAGTTCAACAAATGAAAACTGCATTCATGTTCCTCATAATAGGGAGCAGTGATCAGCATTGCGGGACAACTTGCGTGACTCAATATAACTTCGTTGTAGGAGATTCTGAGCAGCCGCCCAGATATCCCACTGCGCCAAAACCCCAAGTGCAGCCGCACGCGCCATCAATCCAGTGCCGGAACATACCTGTTCATGAGCCACTAAGGGGCCCATCAACTGGCCAAAATCCGGGGCAGACTGAGACGTATTGGAGAGGCAAACATCCAAGGACCAAGAGAAAGGACATTGTAAGCAAGACATCACAGGTTGCACGCAAGTGAAATACGCAAAGCGAAAAGAAAGTCTATAGGACACGCCGAGTGTCGCCAATGGTAGGATGCTGAAGCTGATGAGCATGCGTTCACGGAGCATCCGGAGTCGACCTTGGTCGAGTAGGCCCCCAGGAAGTGCAGCCATTGCGCAGCAAACAAATTAAAAGTAATATTCCAGCAGCTAAGGCTAGGAGCAATGGGAAGCCGCCAAAAACGCTGGAAAAAATAGAATGAATAAAAGCCGGAATTACACCAAATATAGTTTGAAAGGAGGTTAAAAGGCCAGAGCCCACAACTTTAAAAAAGTGCACAAGACCTTCGGTATTAGAAGCATTGAATACGCGGTGAATCAGTTCACCGAAATGTTGTGGGAGGTTTGTGTTCAAAAGAGCCTGTATCTCACTGTGGGTACTAGCTACCTGGAGGACGAAGGTCTCCCGTGCGGAAGTGAGCATAACCTCCTGGTTTAATAATAGCACCTTTATTCTGCTCAATTTATTGAAATCCGCCTTCAAAGTGGGTATGGAAGGCCAAATGGAACTATCTATCATTTCGTGCGGGGGTGGAAAAAGCACATTTTTGCAGCACACAACACGGTGTGAAACCGTTACAATGTAGGGGATGCCTGCCTGCATTCCACAGCAGTCTTGATTATTCAGAAGCAGATAGCTACCATTTGCAAGCACAGTGAAAGTAGGTGATATAACTGGTGCTGGAATGCCCTTCAAAACACAAGCAAGATTCGGAGCAGAAACATTACAAGCCCCGTGCAATTTAATG
This sequence comes from Calotriton arnoldi, assembly GCA_963921515.1. NCBI lineage: Eukaryota > Metazoa > Chordata > Amphibia > Caudata > Salamandridae > Calotriton > Calotriton arnoldi. The sequence continues at coordinate 1,589,377 of CAWUFW010000480.1, forward strand.
TTTTTACAAATCAGGGAATGACCCACTGTAGAATCGCAAGACTCCCCTGTGAGAAAGACCTCCTTTCCGCCCCTAAGGCTTTTGTACATGAAAGGCAGGGACCAAAGTTCATGCAAGAAGGCACTGCCTAAAGGCTGAAAACGGCCAACAGGATAATGTTTCATGCATGAACTGAACTCAAATAAAGAAAAAGGCAAAGCGATAACCCCGTGAACTAGCCACACTGCAGAGTCAGTCTCCACCACAGAGAATGGTAACGGCTCTATCTTTTCGATATGTAAGAGAGTGTATGTTGCATCTTTCATGGACATGAATTGCTGTTTTTCAGTTAAATTAAATGGGAAGAACAAGGCAGACGTGTTTAAAAAATGCCATGGAACTTTGCCCATTTTCAACATTTGCAACGTCCACGCAAACTGCATTACTGAACGCAATTGATTCTGACCATGATATAACACAGAACATCATCTTGTACAATATCAACAACAGATGAAACAATATTCTCTAATGTGTAAATGCGGGAAGACAGGGTATTAATACTATTGTCAACAACAGCAAGCACTTTTTCTAGATTTGCCTGATCGATTTCCCGTAAACGGGAAGCAGCTTCAATTTGCGAAAGCTTCCAGAGTTCATTGTAAGTCTCATAAATAAATCGTTTAGGTCTAGAACAAAATCGGACAGATCAATGTTGCCTGATATAAGTGATAAATGTTGTTTCCCAGAATCTAACAGAATATGTTGTAACAGTACGAGAGGCAGAAAACCTTGGATCTGGCCTATCCTGTTTAGAACCAGGAGCAGAGTCATGAAAACGTAATTGGCAGGCATTTGATGCTATGGGCCAAGCCAACCAAGGCGACTGAACAATTGTAGAAATATTAAAGGAATTATTTTGAAACAAAGCTTGCAAATTTGCAAGGGAAATATTGAAATGCAAGCTTTCGTTGGGAGTGGAAGACAATACGGGAATGGAGGGTGCATTCAATTGTTTAGAAGTAGCCAAACCCCAACAAGTTGTTTGATAGATCGTACTATTTAAAAATAAAATTTGGGCCGGGATTAGGCAAGCACGGTGTAAGGCTTCCGTACCCCGTACTTGCCAAGATTTCGTGCCCCAGATGGATTTTAAGTCGATGTTGTCCATCCAGCGCTCATAACCACCCACGGCTAATGAGTCCAGAAAGGAACTGGAATATAGCAATTTGGTATGTGTCAACATGACCTTTTGATTCGATGAAACGTTCAATTTAAAATAATAGGACCCAGGGTTGGATCTATCAAAGTCTGTAAAGTAAGTAAATTTACTTTTAAGTGTTTGGGAGCTACCTGGTAGAGGGGTTGGACAATGTTCCCATTGGGTGTAATTAAAAATACCCCGAAGTGTACTTGGTTTATGGAGAAAATGGTTGCCCCAATGCTGGTAACAATATAAATCAGCATAATTTGCAGAATTTAAGTACAAATCTTCAGCATTAAAAGCAGCATAGTATTTCAAATCAGAGAATAACGATTCAACGGCATGCACATCCCAATCGTCAGAATGAATATTCCTTTTTACTACATCACCCATGGAAACACGAAGGACATTTGGTACATTAATAATCTCAGTTGGTCCATGAATTTGGAAATTTACAGCATCCCATACGATGCTATCAGCGACTGGGAAGGCGGAAATGTTCACAAAGGTGTGGTCACGCTTCATGATGTGAGATGAAGAATGCGGAGCCAAAGTTCCAGCGACACAGTTCACTGCAGAGCGTTCTGGTAAATAGTGACCATTGATTAGCAAGAAAAAAACTGTCACAAAGCCAATGGACATGAACAGGAAAATCAGGAATAGTACCAACCAGATGTATGTCCAGAGTGGGACTAAAAAATTGTCTCTGAACCAGGATATAAAAATACTGAAGCTGGACGGGATTAGTGATGAGGTGGAAGCCGAATCAAAGGAAAAACGTGTTGGGCTCAGTGGCGTTGTCGGTAAATGAGCCACCGACTCGTTGGCGGTGTATGCATACTCGGTTTCCTCGTTGCAGGAGGAAGCCGGGAAGTTGAGCAGGCGATCAGGCAAATCTACCATCTCAATGGCAACGTCAGTGTCCGTGTAGGCTGGAGTGCCACAAACAGGAGTCCTTGAAATGGCTGGACATGATACCGCAGGTGTCACGCTATTCAGGATCGGCCAGATGTTGTAGCTTGACATGGTCCACTGAGATGTATCTGTTGTCTTTGCGACCAGGTAGCGGTGGTAAGATGACTGTACGAGTACCCTTCAAGCCAAGGACTGGAACCGGTGCACGATAAGAGGGGCCAAATTCTTTTTTGTTCTCCACCTTCTCTCGGACCAGATCTCCAACCTTCGGAAGCCAGCCGGCAACCGGAATCTGCAACGCAGCGTCAGTGGCTGAAGGCAAGTGTTCGTTCGCAAGTTTGTCACGGGTCTCTTGTAAGTCCTGCAACATAGTAGAATGATTATCTACGTCAAAGATTGCGGCATTCGCCGCCATGTCTAGACCATCAAGGTCTGGCACAAACATTTGTATTCAAAAACACAAGAGAGAGAAAGGGATAACCACAAAAAGTGGAGGGGTATACTCCTGATCCCCTTTAAATTACGTAAACAAACAATAAGAGGAGTACAACCTGGAGACACAGTGAAGTCTCCAAAGTATTGGGATAAAGGGCACAAGAGAGGAAATATCCTTTCTTAAGAAGACCCCTCACTCACCAACCTAGTTGGTGACATGCTTCATCATCGGGGTCCCACCCGAATGGCCGAATGCCATCCGGGTGTGCTTCGACACCTGATTACAGTGGAGCAGGTTTATTTTCTGTGTAGGTGAATGAAATAGTGATTTAAAAATTGGCCAAATATTACTCAAAATTAGTATTTTTAATAATAGAGCACCTGGACAATATTAAAAAGAATTATAAGACACCCTTTTTGGTTAAATTGACCAACTGGTATCTTTAGGTAAAAAAGTGCAAAAAGTGCGAAAAGAAGGTCTACATGTTTCAACCTAATGTCGATATTACTAGGTTTTCGTCAGGACCAAGAGTACGTGACCCGGGTGGTCTACACACGCTAAGGTGTATCCTGCCCTTGATCACTGCTACCTAACTCTGTACTCACAGTTAGGAGACCTTTCATCCTAGTAGTTGAAAGGAAAGAATCTGAAAGAACAAAAATGTACAATCACAGACAAACAACACATAAAAATATAGCGAAGATTCTCCAAAGTTAAGTGCTCAAAAATATCCCAAATGCGAGTAATGAAAAAAGCGTTAAAAAGTACACATTTAGTGAACATCTGTCGCCAAAATTCAGAGACAGTATATGGCAATGTGCACATGCATTTCAGTGAAAAATTAAAGAAAAAGTATCAGCCATTCACGACATTCGATCCAGTTGTTTCTATTTACACTCTGGCTGGCAGTACTTATCACGAAATGCAAACAAAAATAAAAATAATAATAATGATAATAAAACAAACTTGAATAAACGCGGACAACAACTAGAAAGAATGGGACTATCACGCTACTTGTGATTATTATTTAAGGAGTGAGTGTCTACGCTCGCATTACATAGATAAGGACATACTTAGTGTAATTTTGATATTAATAAAATCGAGCGTATCATGATAAATTACAGCAATGTCAAGAGCTTACTATGTAACGCATGATTGCGTGCCTCATGGGAAAGGGGGTCATGGTGCTGGCTCAGTCGCGTGATCTGGAAAAATGAGCGTTATGAGGTAAATGACCAGAAAAGAGGAAAGTAAGCGGAGCCCACCCGCGTTGAGAATGGAGTACTTACAGCGAGTCACCAGTCACCGGCTGCTATGCCTATACTAAAGACCTGCCACCGCTCCCCGAGGATTCTCAAAACAGAACGTCCTCGTTAGGTAAATGCTGGGCGCTTCCGGGTTCAGGCGTGGTGACGTGGTCACATGACCAACGTCAGTACGTAACGGGGGCGTGTTACTAAAAACCTTCGATAGTAAGTAGGGGCCGCTGAAGCGCATTCAATTGTTTAAAAGCGTTGGGATCCCTTGAAAGGAGGTGCAAGAAAAGTTTAATGAGCCGACAGGGGAATAATGAAAAAAGGGCGCATAAATCCATTAAGTATGTCTAATGGGGATTCCCTCTATTTATAAAACGAATCCACAAATAGTCGGTGACTACCTCAAAAGGCACGCATACACTCGTTATTTAACAGAAAGAAAGTGTGTTGTGCATGCATTCAGTGAAATACCTAGAGAATTTCAGAACTATCACTAGTGCAAGCATGCATGCATATAGGCAGCAATAATCAACAGGAGTAGTGACCTACATTAATGTTGACAGTAGTCATTATTTTTCAAAAGGAAATGTATGTATAACATAACACATGGACTTATTTCAAAAGGACCGAATTCCAAGGAATATTATCGTTCAATCCTTCTTTATGGGTGGATAGCCTATATATCCATCGTTGTTCCTTTTCGAATAGGCGTTGTTGTATTTTTACTCCTGTTTTTACCTGTTCGATTATAGTCCATTTCATGTCATTGGTTGTATGGTTCATTTGAAGGAAGTGTTCAGTGAGTTTTGTTATACTTTTTTACACCTGATAGTGCTTCGATGTTCACAGATTCTTTGTTTTATTTTCCTGCAAGTCATGCCCACATATGCAAGATTACAGGGGCACTTTATCAGATAGACCACATTGGTACTGTTACAATTCGTGTGTACTCGTTGGTACCATACTTTTCTTGGTTCTAATACAAGTGTTTTGGTGTTACTAGTCAGATGACAAACACTACAATTTCCACACTGATAATGTCCTACGATATTAGGTAGGCCCCATGCCATGGTTACAGTTGGTGTCATTTCTTGTCTGTTCTCCTTTGGGCGTGTATTGACAAGGGAGTCCTTTAAGCTTCTTGCTTTCTTGAAAGAAAAGAGTGGTTTTTCCCAGTGCAAATTCCCAGTGTTAATGATAGACCAGTGCTTATTGATAGATTTGGTCATTTGATTAGAGGCTGTGCTGTAAGTTGTTACACATGTCAGTGGTATCTCCTCGTTCTTCTGTGTTCTATCTTCCAGAAGTGCCTCCCTTGGTTGGTTGCGAGCTCTTTTTTGGCATTTATTGAGAATCCCGTTAGGATAGCCTCTGTATGAAAGCTTCATAGTGAGGTCTTTTGCTTGATTATGGTAGTCGGTAGTTTTACTACAATTACGCCGTAACCTCAGATATTGGCCATATGGTAAGTTTTCCCTCAACGGTCTAGGATGGAAGCTCTCAAATCTCAGTAAGTTGTTCCTCGCACTAGGTTTGTGGTAAGTTTTTGTCTCTAGGTGACCGTTCTCCTTGGTGATTGTTACATCCAGGAAAATCATAGTATTGGGGTCCATAATATGGGTGAACCTCAGATTATGGTCACATGAATTGATCCATATTGTAAATTCTTTTAGTGTCTCGATCGGTCCCTGCCAGATGGCTAGGACATCGTCGATATATCTTTTCCAGAAGATGATATTCGAGAGAAAGGGATTCCGGCTATTCAATATGAATCTTTTTCAAAATCGAATACATAAAGCCCTGCCACACTAGGAGCAAAAATGCTCCCCATTGAAGTGCCCCCTGTCTGGAGGTATAAGGTTCCCTCATATTCAAAATAGTTTTTCTTCAAGGCTAATTTGGCACATTCCAAGATAAAGGATTTGGGTGTCCTGTGTGTCCAGATGATTTCATGCAGGGCTTTTTAAGTACTTCCAGTGTGTCGTCTTGTGGGATGCTGGTGTACAGACTTTCAATATCGAGGCTTACTAGGATGGTATCCTCATCCACTGTGATGTCTTTAAGAAATTTGAGGAGACATTTGGTATCTTGTAGGTAGGTGGTGGTTTTTTGCACCAAGGGTTTCAAGAAAAAGTCACAAAAGCGTGACAGTGGTTCAAGTAAAGAACCTATACCTGACACTATGGGTCTGCCAGGAGGGGGAATTTTATTTTTGTGCATTTTGGGCAAGATGTAAAAATATGGAATTTTTCCCTCACAATTGCAGAGAAACATTGCTTCTTGTTTCGAAATATGCCCCATTGTTTCAGCGTAGTCCACAAGGGTTCTAATTTCTTGTTTGAGTTCATTAGTCGGATCGACTTGTAGTGGGCTATAGTTCCTAACATCAGACAACTGCCTTTGGCACTCTGCATGGTAAGTCTCCTTGTCTAGAATCACCACACCACCTCCTTTATCTGCCGGTTTGATCACAATGCTATCACAAGTCTTCAGAGTTTCTAAGGCCAGATTCTCCTCTTTGCTCATATTTTGAAAAGGTTGTTTGGGACTTATGTTCTCAATGTCCTTGAAGACAGCCTGTTCAAATGCTGATATCTCTACTGGGATAGCATGTGGAGGGGGAATGTAAGTGGACTTTACTCGTAGTCCGGTTTCATTTGGGTCTTCTGTAGGTGTTGTTGCGCCCTGTTTTTCAAAAAAGCTTTCAATCTCAGTTTCCTGAAAAAGCCTGCCAATTCGCAATGAAGTTGAAATTTATCAAGGCGTGTTGTAGGGACAAAACCTAAGCCTTTGTTCAGGACTTTTTCTTCCATCGTTGATAGAGGCCTGGTAGCAAGATTAGTAACTAGATTCTGTTGTTGCTCGTCCCTGCTTGTGGATCCCGTGTCTTGCTCCGTGTGTAACTGCCTACAGGGTCCTCTTCCTCCCAATGTACTTGGTTTGGGCCCTTTCTTCTTCCTCTTCCCCTCCTGCCCCTGCCTAAAAAAGGGGGCCTAAAACTGTTGGGCGGAAAAAGTGGTGGTGGGTATGGTGGTTGCCACCCATACATTGGGTAGGGTTGCTGATGGTTGTATGGACCTTGGAACCCGAGTGGTACATGTGAATTATATATAGGCCAATTGTTCTGGGTTCTGTTTTTCCCTCTTTGTCTCTGTCTACCACTTCCTGTACTGGAGCCACTACTCCCGGTTGAATCGATACTTGAGATATCTGAATCCTGATCAGATTTTATTGAGGATACGTAGTCTGGATCCGAGTACGGATAAGTCTTGACATATGAGAATCGTTTGAGATCTTTTGAAACTTCTGTACTTTTTGTTGGGTGAGATTATCCTTATACTCATTTATCTCCTTATTTAGTTCATCAAGTCTTTTCTTGTAACCAGAAATGGTAGTTTTAATTTGACCTTCTGTCAATTGAATATCAACCAGTATTTTTTCTGAGAGGCGTAAGGCAGTTTTTAAGATCAGTACTATCCAGTCACGAGTGCAATGCCATGCAATCTGGGCCCAGTCTTTTCTAAAAACTGGGTCCTCTAAGAAGATGCGTGGGGCATTAGTGACTAGAAGGCCTTTCGGTGCCATGTTGTTTTTAAGGTATTCTTTTAAGATAGTCCCATGTAATATAGTCCTTATCCGGTTTCTTTTCATTTCCGTTAGTTTTTCCCAATCGGTAGTTTGTGATATCGTCTGTGCAATGCCGGCGTCAGCAAATATAGTAAGATCACCTAGAATTGCATCCACCTCCTCGGTGGAATAAGATAGTCCCTGATTCTCCCCCATAATTTACGGGTAATTTTTCAGGTTATATTCTAAGTAAGAGAACTCTCACAGCTGTGCGCTGCCTGATATTCAAAAACACAAGAGAGAGAAAGGGATAACCACAAAAAGTGGAGGGGTATACTCCTGATCCCCTTTAAATTACGTAAACAAACAATAAGAGGAGTACAACCTGGAGACACAGTGAAGTCTCCAAAGTATTGGGATAAAGGGCACAAGAGAGGAAATATCCTTTCTTAAGAAGAGTGATAGTCCCATTCTTTCTAGTTGTTGTCCGCGTTTATTCAAGTTTGTTTTATTATCATTATTATTATTTTTATTTTTGTTTGCATTTCGTGATAAGTACTGCCAGCCAGAGTGTAAATAGAAACAACTGGATCGAATGTCGTGAATGGCTGATACTTTTTCTTTAATTTTTCACTGAAATGCATGTGCACATTGCCATATACTGTCTCTGAATTTTGGCGACAGATGTTCACTAAATGTGTACTTTTTAACGCTTTTTTCATTACTCGCATTTGGGATATTTTTGAGCACTTAACTTTGGAGAATCTTCGCTATATTTTTATGTGTTGTTTGTCTGTGATTGTACATTTTTGTTCTTTCAGATTCTTTCCTTTCAACTACTAGGATGAAAGGTCTCCTAACTGTGAGTACAGAGTTAGGTAGCAGTGATCAAGGGCAGGATACACCTTAGCGTGTGTAGACCACCCGGGTCACGTACTCTTGGTCCTGACGAAAACCTAGTAATATCGACATTAGGTTGAAACATGTAGACCTTCTTTTTCGCACTTTTTGCACTTTTTTACCTAAAGATACCAGTTGGTCAATTTAACCAAAAAGGGTGTCTTATAATTCTTTTTAATATTGTCCAGGTGCTCTATTATTAAAAATACTAATTTTGAGTAATATTTGGCCAATTTTTAAATCACTATTTCATTCACCTACACAGAAAATAAACCTGCTCCACTGTAATCAGGTGTCGAAGCACACCCGGATGGCATTCGGCCATTCGGGTGGGACCCCGATGATGAAGCATGTCACCAACTAGGTTGGTGAGTGAGGGGTCTTCTTAAGAAAGGATATTTCCTCTCTTGTGCCCTTTATCCCAATACTTTGGAGACTTCACTGTGTCTCCAGGTTGTACTCCTCTTATTGTTTGTTTACAAACATTTGTATGCCAAAGAGCATTTCGTATGGGGTCCGCCCACCCAGAGATCTTCTAGGGAGATTATTAAGTGCACGTTGCATGCCATACAAGTGGGCCAGCCAGTTCCTGCCAGTACCTAAGACTCTAGCTGTCAAGGATTGCTTTAAGTCACGGTTCATTCGCTCCACAATCGAGTTGCCCTCAGGCCTACATGGAGACGAAAATTGCACCAGCACCCCCAGTGACCTCATCGCGTCCTTGTACACCTTAGAGGCGAATGCTGGACCTTGGTCGGAATGGAAGGTGCCACAGGCAAAAATTCCCACAAAGACACGCAAATCCCGGATGACATTTCGAGCGTCAGCACTTCGTTGTGGCCAAACCCAGATGAAACGTGTGCACGAATCTACTGCAACTAAGATGTATTTATATGCAGTGTCTGAAGAAAATGGACCGCAGTGATCCAGGTAAACACACCCAAAAGGTTTGTTAGAAAGGCAGAGCTGTGTTTGTGGTGGTCGTGTAACCGTTGAAGGCTTAATTTGCTGACAAACGTCACAAGAAAGCACATAAGTACGGGTCTGTTTATATAAAGCACGCCACCAGTAACGCTGCTGCAAGATGGAAACAGTCGCAGACACGCCAGCATGGGCTGAAGCCAAGCCTTCGTGTGCGGCCGTTATCAAGGAAGCTCTGCGGTCCGCGTTGGGAATCAGCCGATCACCAACGTCCGGAATCCTTACGTAAGGAACCAGTTCGGGACTTAAGTGATAAGAGTACTTGGAAGGGAAACCCCGTGGGTAATTAGCTCCTTCCTTTGTTGCAGCAATAGCTGCCAAAATCTCATTATCTATTTTTGTCATGGATCTTGTAACTGCTGCTACTGAGCACGTGGCTACTGCTGATTTGGCAGCTTCATCCGCCAAACTGTTACCGACCGCGTGTTCGCCCACACGCTGGTGGCCAAGAGTGTGAATCACCTGTGTGAAAGGCAGACGTTGTTTAAGATCTGCCACTCGAACCCAAAGCATTTTATGCTTAATTGTGCTGCCTTTAGCATCTCTATAGTCGTTTTGAGACCAAAAGAATAAGTTGTCATTAAAGGATTGAACACAGTAGTAAGAATCGCATACAATAAGAGTCGTCACGTCTGGATTCGCGAACTCAAGTGCGAGCACCAAAGCACGCAGCTCGGCCAATTGTGCAGTACTGTCTCCTAGTGCCTGCGTGTGCACCACACTGGATTTGAACTCACCGTTCACCATAGTACCTGCAACAATAGCACATGCTGCGGAATAAGCATGCTTAGAACCCGTGGCCGGTTGCGCCGAACCATCGGTGTAAATGATACATTTGTACTCCTCAAGCGGCAGCAAAGACAGAGGAGGAGGATGAACAAATTCATACTGCAAGAATTCCTGTGTCTGAAGAGAGGTATTAAAAAATAAAAGTGACATCCGGGGACATCAGAGATGTAGCCCATTGTATCCAACGGGGGTGCAAAGCCTTAGAGTTTGGTACACTTGCCTTCGTCACTGCCTCAAGAGCAGGATATGGTGTTACCACCAAAATGCGTTTTCCCTGTGCCAGTGCGCGTTCCTTAAGAATCGCCATTTGCACTGCAGTCAAAACTTTCTCCACAGTGGAAAAGCGCAACTCCGCCGAAGTGTAAAGATGCGACTTGTATGCAATAGGTACTGTGTCACCTTCGTTAAACGTCAAGTACGTGAAACCCACTGCCCCTGGTACAATTCTAATCACCAGGTTCGTGTGGTTATCACGAGTCAACAAGAACTTAGATTCAAGTAGATCAGACTGCAAAGAGTGCAGTATAGAGGAATGCTCAGGAAGCCAGCATGACTTCGAAAAGTTAGGTTGTATCAAGGCATAAAGAGGCTTGATACGCTGGGCATATTCGGGAATGTAAGAACGCCCGAAGTTTAAAAAACCCAGTAATGACTGAAGTTTCTTCAGGGTCGTTGGAGGGCGCAAAAGTGCGCACTTCTCCAAGGAATGGGGAGCTAAGCCCCTCCCTTCATTGTTGAGCTCATAGCCCAAAAACAAAACTGTGAATTCTGCGATGTGTGATTTGGCAAAATTAAATTTGTATCCTAAGACAGCAAATTCAAGAATAAGCGGTCCACACGGGAAAGATGCAGCCATAATTCGTCGTCTGTCAGATAGATATCGTCGACGTACGAATACGCATCTGGGTCTATGCTGTCCAACAAAGAGACAACACGGCGGCGAAGACTCCCGGGCTGTTCTTGTAGCTCATGGGCAAACGCCGAAATTTAAATTGTTTTCCACCGGAAGTGAAAGCGCTCCATTGGCTGCACTCCGGGGACAAATTGTGCGTGTAAAATCCATTGGAAAGGTCAAGTGTCGTTTTATATTTTTTGCGAACAAGACTGTCTACGAGCGCAGAACTGTGGGTATTTTGTACCGCAAAGGTCCGACAATGAGAGTTCAAATGTCGGTAATCCAAAACTAAACGGTACGACCCATCGGGTTTAGAAACCGCAAAAAGGGGATTATTCATGGGTGATACGCATGTTTCAATTACTCCTTGATATTCTAACTGTGTCAGAATGTCTGAAACGGGACCTTTAGCTTCCCGCCGGAGGGGATATTGGGGTTGGGGCTGTGGCAGAGACCGCAAGGGTATATCATGGGGGGAGAATCCTCATCCCAGCCCACGTGGTTACGGTATAGCGCCGGAGCCAGGGCCCCAGCCCATTCAGCCGCTAACGCCTCCGCTTTGTCCTTGGGGACATGAAGCGAAAGCTCGGAAGGATTACTTCCTCCCTCTCGGTGCAGCAAGTACGAATGGGGGCGGCCAATCTGCTTCCGCCAACAAAATGTCGTAAGAAGAGGTCAGATTTTCCCAAAAAATCCCTTTAATAACACGCTCAATGTCACCTTCAATTTGAATGACAATATTAAATAGTCTGTCAGTGGGTGCCACTCGGGTGTCAGCTGTCTCGACAGTAATGAAAGTGTCAGTTGCTGTCGCCTCCACATGAGGACGCAGTGCCTCCCGCACTATGGTAACTTCCGCTGCGCTGTCTAGCAGCGTCACTGCCCACGTCCAATTCAGGAGTCTCGTTCTCACCGTCTGTGGCATACCTCGCTGTTAAAGCTGCAACTTTTTTCTTCTGAAACTGTGGGCGAGAACGTGGAAATTCTTCTGGTTTCCCTCGGCCTGGTTGTCGAGGTTGGTCTCGTCCCTGTGGGGCCTCACGACCCCTGCCTCTATACTGGCGATCTCCTCCACCAGTCTGGGAGGTCGATGGTGCCTGTGGAGAACGAGGAGAACGCGGGTCAGGGACTTGAAATCTATCTGGAGATTTAATTCTCGCTCTGTCGCGCAAATCATAAGTGCGTTCAGAAGATATGGAAACCGGGGATGCAGCACGCGACCCTGGTTTTGATTGTTGCTTACCCTGTTTCTTCAACTTCCAGTTCTTTTTAGAAAAGAATGGCTTCTCTTCTTTCTCAGACTGAGTTTTTTGTTGTGGTTGTGATTGAGTTTGCGTTTTAGCAAAAGGCTTAACCCCCAAACTATTGCGGCCAATGGTTTTATAAGCCTGTGCAATAATTTTCGGTAATTCGCGTGGCTTGTCCGGCTCCGGGACCAAAGCCAAAGCATTAGCGACTTGAAAGTTGACTGCATCACCCTTGACGTTCGCAAGGATTAGATCAGCCACCACATCGAACACTCCCACCAGTCTCATCCCCAATTCCACAGCCGCCTCAGGGCCATGTTCATCCTGCACCCGTTTAATTACCGAGGGGAGAACCGTCATGGAAGGAGTGCCGAAACACTTCGCATACACTGCTGCGAATACCTTGCCCCAGTTGTTGCATTCTGTCAACTCGGGAATTAAGTCTTTCGGCAAGCTAATCGTCCAAATCCTGTGTTTGTCCACAGGAGAAGTATTCAGAAAAACAGCCTCCAGGTGGTCACATTTTTCTGCAAGCCAATAAGGCAAATCATCCTTATTCTGCGGGCGCTTGTCCAGCACCGAATTAACCATGACGGGACTTATGGGTACACCGCCCGGTCCAGCTGGATACGCCGCAACTCCAGGAGGGGCCCCCTGGACGTTGCCTGTAACATATTGTACCAAAGCTCTGTGCACGCGGATTAAAGACGCATGCAACACGCGCAGTTCATCAACCGCAAGCGTCAAATAACGCGGATGTGGGGTATACCCGGCCAAGACTGGCCAAGTGGCCCCCTCTATTGATAAGGGGCCTAAACGAACCGGGGTGACAGGATGTGGGAGGGCGCCATTAAACCAAATACGGTGTTGCCATCCCGTAAGTGGTACTTCAAGAGCCTGATAAGGCCGATAAGCATTGGGTAGGGCAGTGGGAGCGTAAACATGAAACAAATTGTCAGCTCCATCCGCCGCCGGAAAAGTGACCCAAGAGTAAAACACCTCAAAGTGGTGAGCTGGATCAGCCTGCACCACAAAGATGAGAGCGACACCCACGTCGGGCACTCCATAAGCCAGTAAATGAGCCCGGAGCGCAGCGTGGCTATGTGCTGGGATATTTACATTTGCGGCCATTAAGACCAGGAATGATCAACAACCTAGTGCGTGGCAGCGCAATATAGGGTTAACATAAAAGAAAACACCTTTTAATAACTTCAAACTTGAAAAAACCTATAAAAACATCAATATAGGAGGTATCACCCTCACATACGTTTCCGGAAGCGTAAGCGAAGGTTATTGTGGACAAGCACAAGCACTACTCAAGCGTCTCGCAGATAAGAAGCCCACCACGTTGGTGGCGCCATGTTGCGGGGATTCTGCACATATACAGAGCTATGCACAGGAAAATAGGACCTCGGTGTATAGTGGTGTACCACCATGCACCTTAGTACCCACAATCCCAATCCGACTAGCTTTAGCGTCTCATTCGTTCTCCGTACTACAGCGAAGCTACCAATGATTAGACATCCCAGAACACGGACTCTCTCAGGAATCGCGGGAGCAAGAACACCCCTTCATAACTCACTCATACTTGTCCACAACGTGCGTAATAAGAGACACAGTATAGTTTAAAATGTTTATTTCAACTATCGTGCTCTAAGATAAAGTACACCTGCCAGTACTATCAGCATAATGCATAACGATAAAATAATAAGCATGGTTACAATTCCATAGAATACAAACGGGGACAGCATTTTATAAAGACAGTGGATATAGGGCTAAATTGCCTTACCACCCTCCCCGTGCTAGTAACTAGTTTATTATAAAAATAGAAGACCTCTGGGCTTTGTCAGGCGGACCCCCATACCTCAATATCTAGATGCAAGGTTTACATCATCACACAATCACAGCTCTTCTCCCTGGAAAGGTTTTTCTCCAAGTGCCACCAACAGGGAGATCACAATATTAAAAGCACACGAATTTCTCCAATGCAGCTGTATTTCGTGTTATGTCTCAGTGCGAGGGGCTGACCAGATCAGCAATAACAAGGGACGTTGTTTTTCGACCTTGGACATGGTGTGCAGACGAAACCCACAAGGAACATGAGAAAAGGTGAAAGGCAAAAAGGCAGACAGTTCTAATATAGCCGGGCACAAGCAGAGTCTGGAAAAACAAAGTCACAGAGTAACGTATGCAAAAAAGGCATCATGGCAGCCAGGCCTAAGCTAACTTAGCAATGTAGACAATGAGGCCACAATCCACACTACAAAAGCAAACACAAGGAGATGATGGACGGAGCACTGAAACTTTTCAGACACTCACTCCCAGTCACAGATCTGGGTTGAATCCATCATCGTTCTTTAGCTCACTTCGCCACCCCAGTTCAGACGCAGCCAGATTACCACAGAGATACCAGAGTGGTCCGAGTGATGCTGACCCTCAGCCATCTGCTGAGCGCAGCGTCTTGGAACACATTGTCAGGCAGCGTGTGGATCAGTTATTATCTTTTGTACATGGTCTACTGTAACTCTGTGACACATTATCGGTACAAATGTACACTATGAAAGAGAATTAGTACTGGAACCAGCTCGTAAAATGTTTGTATAGATGAGATGCCTGTACACTACCTGCAGCCTCCTGAGTGTGAACATTATAATTATGGCATGTGAGGTGTCTCTACAAAGTGCATGTACAAAGTACTACTACACTCCCCATGCAGCCTGTGCCTTTCGTATGCTGCAGGGCCTTGGTTGTTGGCTGCTCCCTCCCTAGCACTGCATTGTGTCAGTAGGGCGTGGCTTCCCATCCTGTGTTGGCCTCATATTCCCAGCACACAAGGTGGAGCCATCCCCTCACTCCTGCCCAATGGCTTGTATCTGGGGTTTCTCTCTTTCAGAGTCCTGACCCAATTTCAACTTCCTCTCAAAACACACCCTTGCACTCATATTCACACTCAGACACTGGTTCCAAGTTGCATGGAACTGGGCCACGGTATAATTGCATTACATTTTACCGTGACTACCGGTTAAAATCACCCTAGTACAGAGCAATTAAGAAAAACCCAATAGAATATGGAATTACCATGTGTGGGGCAGATTTTTCTATTGGTAAAACCACACAATTTGCCATTCCGTGAGGTTTTTCTGCATTCATATAACACCTGCATTGAGTAGGTGGTAAATGTATGCGTGGGCCAGTTGGTGCAGTGAAGTGTGAGGGAAATGGGTGAAGGGAGTAAGGGAGGGAAGGGAAAGATTTTTTCTATTAAGGTCAGCATTATATGCCCCCCTGTTAGAAAAAGACACAAAATGAGGTTAGGCTGCCCCTGCAGTCAAAGACTCATGCACTTTTTACAGTCTTTATTATGGGCTGGAAAAATCGAGTTTGGTCCTCCCATACCTGGTAAAACCGGATGAGGAAACGACTAAACAATATAATTAGTCAGAGCAACATTAACACTTAAAAACTTGAGTTAAATTCTCTCCGACTATATTGTAATCAGGGCCTCAATATTATAAAGCATAATGTCCACCCATTGGGCCTCTTGGCACTGTAAAATAAGACTTGTGTGAAGCTGAGACGCCACAACTGCAGCTTTTTATCAAAGAGACAGTTTTTTTAACCTAAAAGACAAGTGATCGATTTCACTTTTCGGGTGGAGAGACAGAGGGTTCCAGAGCTTGATTCTTTGAACTCCAAAGGCTGCAGAGATGTCTGACCAATCTGAACTTGAACTTGCACTGAAAGATGTGTGTACAGGTCCGCATTGGTGTACCACCTACACATTCTTTACTTCCCAACTGTTAGAACTGGGGGTCTCTAGTTGGCTGAGGTAGGTACCTTAGGCCAAATAGGGACCCTTGCTTCTAAGTCAGGGAAAGGAAGGACACCTTCTCAGATAGCCCCTGCTCACCCCCTCGGTAGCTTGGCACGAGCAGCCAGGCTTATCTCCAAGGCAAATGTGTAAAGTATTTGCAACCACGCTCTCAGTGACACAGGGATAACACCACAAATGGACTCCACACGAGTTTCATAAAAAAACAAGTATAAGTTTATAAGAAAAAAGATATACGATGAGACTACACGATAAAAATCCAACATATGCGTATTTGTAATATTTCACCTTGCCGGTTATTAGGCCAGCAAGCACTGGTAGGTTCTTGCAGTATTAATGAGCAATTCGCAATGATCTAATGCAGTCCTAATGCAATGCTATGCAGTTCGTAATGCAAGAATCAGGCAATTTGTAATGCACCAATCAGGCAGTTCGTAATGCGACAATAATGCAATTCGTAATGCAACAATCAGGCAGTTCGTAATGCAAAAATAGGGCACTTCGTAATGCAACAATCAGGCAGTTCGTAATGCAAAAATAGGGCACTTCGTAATGCAACAATCAGGCAGTTCGTAATGCAACAATCAGGCAGTTCGTAGTGCACAAATAAGATACTTCAGCACCACTCGCGGTGCTCTGCACGGTCTCTATGCCACTCTTACAGTCTCGCGGTCAGCTACTGCCAAAACATGCCCCCAACACTGTTATGATGGAAAACAAAGTGCAGCTCCATACTCCGGCCCCGATACTGCCACTCCTCGGCAAGTACGGGCCGCGATACGGACTTGAGCGGAGGCTCGCCTGCAAAGATGGGAAAGGCCGAGAGCGTTTCTCTCGGAGCCCGCACCCCGCCCCAGGCAGTGACACACGCACGCTCGCTGAGCGTTACATGGGGGTGCAATCTCACTCTCCTCTCCTCGCGACTTGGGCCTCCGGTGCGACTTCGTTGATCTTTGGGCAGTGGAACTCGGCCCCCCCCGACGGGGATGGTTCGAGGTCCCTCCTTGGCAAAGGCAGGCTTGGGCTGGTGGCACAGCTCCTCTGGGGATGCCGGTCCGTGCCGATGGCAATGACGATCGCAGCAGCTCTGGTCACGCTGCTCGATCGACGCAGAGAACAAGACTGCTCCGGGACACACAGTCACGGGGCAATTCTCACGAAGGTCTCAGGCTGCAACAGGGCACACACACACAGCGTCGCTGAGACTCACTTGAGCTCCGGGTGTACACGATCACAGGGCAATCCTCACGAAGGTCTCAGGCTGCACGAAGCACACGCACACAGCGTCGCTGAGACTCACTTGGACTCCGGGTGCACACGATCACAGGGCAATCCTCACGAAGGTCTCAGGCTGAACAAAGCACACGCACACAGCATCGCTGAGACTCACTTAGACTGACTCCGGGTGCACACGATCACAGGGCAATCCTCACGAAGGTCTCAGGCTGCACGAAGCACACAGCGTCGCTGAGACTCACTTGGACTCCGGGTGCACACGATCACGGGGCTGTTCTTACGCAGGTCTCAGGCTGCAAAAAGCACACACACACAGCGTCGCTGAGACTCCCTTGGACTCCGGGTGCACACGATCACAGGGCAATCCTCACGAAGGTCTCAGGCTGCACGAAGCACACGCACACAGGGTCGCTGAGACTCACTTGGACTCCGGGTGCACACGATCACGGGGCTGTTCTTACGCAGGTCTCAGGCTGCAAAAAGCACACACACACAGCGTCGCTGAGACTCCCTTGGACTCCGGGTGCACACGATCACAGGGCAATCCTCACAAAGGTCTCAGGCTGCACAAAGCACACGCACACAGCGTCGCTGAGACTCACTTGGACTCCGGGTGCACAGGATCACGGGGCTGTTCTTACGCAGGTCTCAGGCTGCAAAAAGCATACTCACACAGCGTCGCTGAGACCCACCTGGAAACTTTTATGTTCCTGAGTTTCCACAACAGGGAGCCAGCTCTCTTCAGGCCCTTGGGGACAAGTTACTTCAGGACACAGCACACAGCAAAGTCCTCTCAAGCAGGGGGACACAGCACACAGCAAAGTCCCTTAGCCTCTCCTTGGTTAAATCAGCAAACTGCAGGCCAGCCCCAGAACACACAGCAAGGGTCAGTCCTTTCCTTCAGTCTCTTCAGCTGTTTCTTCCTTGGCAGAGGTTCCTCTTGACCACGAAGTAGTTTCAATCCTTTTCAGTCTTGATGAATCCAACGTTCAGGGGTTTCAGCTCTCATAGTTATACCCCTAAATGTCTTTGAAGTCTTTGTGTTCAGGGGGGACTGACCCCTGTCTAAACCAGTTCTGGGTGTCTCCCTGCCAGTGACACCTTTTTCCTTTGATAGTGGGGGTCTGGGTCTTCAATCACTCAGCAGGAGATGGAGCCATAGTTTTATGGCGGCAGCCCAGGCCTCTTCACCTCCAGGGGCTACTCCTCCCCCCTACACTCCAGATGCAGGTCAGCCTGTTGCTGTCTCACCTCCTCCCCTGGGTCAGGACATTTCCCAGATCCTATCACATTCAAATCCAGACAGTCAATCCACAACCAGGCAGAGACACACAGAATTGTTAGAACAAAAAAACCAGCCACTTCTAAAAGTGGGGTTTCTAAACACACAATGCAAAAACCACCATCAGAAAAAGATGTGTTATTAAATTGTGAATTCACGCACACTAAACTTCACCTCTCCATCTTAAGCCTATGAGAAGATAGGCTGGAAACATATTACACAGCCTCCCCCATTCTGTCCTATGGGCAAGATGGCCTTGCAACAGTGAAAAACGAAATGGAGAGTATTTCACTGTCAGGACATGGTACACACCTTAGTACATGTCCTACCTTTCACATACACTGCACCCTGCCCAGGGGGGTACCTTGGGCCTACCATAGGGGTGTCTGATGTGCATAAAAAGGGAAGGGTAAGGCCTGGCAAGTGGGTGCACTTGTCAGGAAAACATGGCAGTTTAGCAAACTGCGCGCAGGCACTGCAGTGGCAGGCCTGATATCTCTCTTTAAGGCTACTGGTGTGGGTGGCACAATTAGTGCTGCAGGCCCACGAGTAGCATTTGTATTACTAGCCCTGGCACACATAGTGCACTTTACTAGTAAGACAAATATACCAATTATGGACAACCAATTACCATTACACTTTACACAGGGAGCACTTGCACTTTGACACTGATCAGCAGTGGCAAAGTGCCCAAAGCATCTAAGTTGGCAACACCATGTCAGAAAAAAGGTCTAGGGGGAATGCAAAAAGTTTAGGGAACTTTAGCCAAAAAGGGCCAAGTCCAACACCAACCCTCTGCTCTGATTACAAAATAACAGTGCAGGACACAATTTCTCCATACCGGTCACCTGACCTCATCACTCAACCAAATACACACTGGAGAATTTCTCCCTACCCTCAGCATAGGGACAGTCCTGCTACCCAAAACTACACTATGCTACTCTATGGCGAAAACTCTGCAAGCTGCATCTCTAAACAACACCATTCATTATCAATGTGTTTTCTAAGATACTTATTCTCCATTCAGGATCATATTGCTGCTTGTTCCCAGCACACCCTGGTAAGAGAACTGGTGCTGTCAGTCCTAGTCATCAATTATTTCACCCCTCCTTCTCCATGATCAACACACAGTCATAGTGTCTACAAATGTATGTTCGAGGTTCAGGGGTTCCTAATGGATCAATGATCATGGAGCAGGACTATGGAGGATGACCTAATGTACCGATCTGGCCACCCTGGGTGCTTACTGGAGGCACCTTTAGGACTTGCCGCAGTACAACTTATGATTTCTTGTGAAGGCAGAATATTTAATGGATTGGACTGTGTATCGCAGCTGAAATCCTTTTTCACATTTAGCTCTCTGAAGTAAATGATTACACTTAGAACTTTATAAAATTCCCAAATAACCAAATAAATAAGTAATACATATTTTGCTTACAAAGAGGAGCTGTTCTGTTTTACTTTTGGGTGGAGAAAGTGTCAGTCAAGAGGATACTATAGGACCTGGGAACGGTGACGTATCTTGAGAAGATATGTGCCCCAGTGTCGGAGGCTCCATCACTCTTCTGTGTGACGGACACCCTGTTGTACATTTCGTTTGTATAAACATCCCTGTAATGGGCCCTTGGGACCCAGACTTTTGGTTATGCTAAGCATCTGCCTTATTATGAAAGTTACCAATGGTTTGTACTATAATTGTCCAACTCTTGAATACCCTACACTACAAGCACTTTAAATTCTGAAAGCTGCTCAAACACTACCTCTGAATGGGGCCAATCATGAGTTCTTTTTGGTCACATTAGCATCACTCTAGCCACTACGGGTGTGTGTTCAATAGAATGTTCAATGTATGTTTCCCATGTTTCCATTCTGTTTGCCAGGATGCTCTTCTCCTGTTATGCCCCTTTAATATTTTCAGTAGAATCATGGAAATATCTTCTGTAAATAGCAGTGTCTCTGCCTTGAGCAGAGCAAGGTAAAACTTCTTGTGAAGACTACTACTAACCTAGCTGTTCAGGAAGGACTTTCACTGCAGAGCCTGAGAACAGGATGAAAATGTACTAATTTCAGGAAAATTCAAAAACCAAAGTGACTTACCTTGATCCCAGTTGGGGGCATCCACCTCAGAAAGTCACCTAGCATGGCCAATTTGCTAAATCTGGGGTTAGTTTCTAGTCTCAGGCAAGAAAACAGGACATTTGGGCTTCCTGTCTACCACTGGGTTTATTTATTTGACAGTAGCTGAGTTCAAGCTGGGTGATAAAGGTTCTACAATGTGCTTCCTCTGGAGTTGTAGCTGAGATGGAGCTAGGACAGGGAAGAACAGTTCTTAAAGTTGCTCTTCCTTGAAATTGTAAAGAGGTTTAGAGGGAGCATTGGGGGCTTTTCTTAAAAGTTTGGGTGTCGGAGGACAGTACCTCAGGAAGCTTGAGACCATGGAAGCCTAAAAAAGAGTGTTTTTCCCATGCTTAGAGAACCTTAGCTCAGATGATGCAGTTGGACAGGCTGTTCTTTACCAGGAATGGAAGACTGTTGTTCAAATGGCTCAGATGGACATGCTCATCTTAAGAGGAGTTTCTTTTTGTGGTTTAGTGGAATTGCTTAAATAGAGCACAAGGATAAGGTCACTTTGGGGCTTCTTTTTGAGTTTGCTTTCAAATTACTTTAATCGCCCCCTTAGCTGTCTGCCCAGCTGCTCCAGCCACTTTCTGGCCTTTTAAGTTGGGTACAGTACGTATTTTGTTGGGAAGTCTCAGACTCAGACCCACAGAACAATATTGCCTTAGCTATGCACCTGTGTTTATGTATATAATTTAACACAAGCATGTGCTATTTATTAATGACGAGGCACTTAACACTGGTAATACCACTAGATGGTGCCAGACTATGAATCTACCTTGTTTTCTCTGAACCTCCATGATGTATTTTTGAACGGTAGGAAAAGATCTTAGTCCAATGAAAGGCCCCTGAAAGTGCTAACCCGGGTACCTTAAAAACTTCTGATATGCCTGGGAGGGAACTGCGGCCACCCAAGCCATCTCTTTATCTCACTCTGGGGCTAATCTAATGCTTTTTATTAAAGTGAATATAAACAGGGCTTTAAGTGGGACGGGTCCTCCCGGTGCTCAGCACCAGCAGTTCTAAAATGCAGCTGCTGAGACGGGTCCCTATCGGGCTCTCCATTTTTGCCCTCAGGATGAAAATAAAATCTTAACTCTGCAGCAGTGCCACCCTCCACTGCTTTTGATTTAACTTCAAAGAGACTCGTTTTAGTTATTTCATCATTTCAGAACTGAAGCATTTTCAATATTATATACAACAAAGTCTGGTTGTTGCTTTTTTTTCTAATGCAACTAACAACCATTGACAAAGCCAATAGACCAGGCTTGTTGTAGGTATAATGTTACTTGTTGCATTATATATCAGGATACAATGATAGAAACAGCAAAATACCAGTCGGTGGCACACTATGCTAAGCACAGGTTTTTAGCTTTTTTGTTTTTAAGCCACGCCCTTAATTACATCGGCCACGCCCTTTGAGAACCCCCCCAGTTTTGTCATCCCACTTAAAGCCCTGAATACAAACCACACAACGCAACGTTCCATGCTAAAGCTATTATAAAGGGTTGTTGTAACATTACAGCTCAAACCAATGTAGAGGAATAGATGGTCTAATACTGATGCTACCTGTGGTAATTAACAAAGGGGGGCATGCCTGAATGACGTGCATCTCCTCACAGTGGAACCGCCATCTGTGAAAACTTTAGGCAGAAATGATGTTACGTCTATTAGTGAAGGTGCATGCACCTGTAAGTGCATAGTTGAAATGATGAACAAGCATTTGCAATGTAATAGGTCTCGCATTTATGAGAGTTAGAGCTATTGGCACTGTAAATGACAATGCCTTTTATTTATGTGTTGTTTTTAAAACAGATAAATAAAAGGCATTGTCATTTACAATGCCAATAGCTTAAACTCTTACAAATGCGAGACCTATTGCATTGCAAATGCGTTCGGCGCCCGTGCTATAAAATTTTTTAAAAGCGTTAGGACACAGCGTGTCTTGCCTGCAGTAGCAAGCAGGACAAAGCTTTTTGAGAAAATAGTGCTCGGAGGCTGTAATTAAAGCCTAACGAGTAGGGGGTGTCTCCATGGGAGGTTACAAAATGAGACAAGGCGGTACTAAGGAGGGACTACTAAGCCTATTGACTAATGAACAGCCACAGTTTACAGTGGACAATGACACAAGCCAATGAAAAATATGGGTGGAGAGTGGGCAGAGCTTCAAGTCCCTACCTGAATACAGCATGCCTTGCAGAGCAGTGCATGCGCTGCCCAGGCTCGACCTAAAAACGGATAGAAGCCCTGTGCGCACGGCGGAGGAGTAGTCGAGGGAGGTGAGCTAATTCTGAAACAGTTTAGCAAATTTTATGAGCAGCTCTATGCCTCTCAGCCCAACGCTACAGAGGGCAGCATAGAGGAGTATCTCGCTGGAGTGACCCTGGACTTGGTGGAGGGAGGAGCTCAAACTTGTTTACAAGAGCCTGTCAACATGGTGGAAACTGAGGCCGCTGTAGATCGTTTGGAGGGAGGTTAGGCCCCTGGCACCGATGGCCTTACGGTTGAATTTTGTAAATCCTGTAAGTCACCTTTGGCCCCCAGACTGGCAGACCTATATTAGGAGTCGCTGGACACAGGAATTCTCCCCCCACCCCCTCGCTTAGGGAAGAATAATGGTTGTTTTAAAACTAGGAATGGATCCCTGGGAATGTGGGTCTTAAAGGGCCTGTGTTGCTTATGAATCTTGACAGTAAGATCCTGGCTTGCGTAGTTGCGAATCGTTTTATCCCTCTTATGACTAGCCAGATACTTCCTAAAGACTCTGGGTTTGTCCCAGGTTGTGACACCTGTCATAATTTGAGGACACTGTTTGCTCTCATACATCAGGTACGATCTGACATTGATGTCTGGACAGTCTTTTTGACTGCTGTTAGAGAGAAAATTACATTTAAACTTTAGTGAGTGGTCCTACTTGTTTGCAGTACTCTGCAGGATGGGAATGAGCGCTAACATATTAGGAATTATTAAGCTATTGTACACAAAACCTATGGCGTAGGTTTACATTAATGGCTGCATTTCACAGCCCTTTCAGGTGTTTAGATGAACATTACATGGCTGCTGCTCTCTCTGCTCCTCTTCTCTCTTACCGTGGAGCCCTTAGCGTCGGGATGGGAGAAGCCATGGCCATAGAGGCATTGCATTTCCACTTCAGCATGTACTTTTGTCGCTCTACGCTGATGACATCATGTTGAATGCCAAAAATCCGGCTGAGAGGTTTGGGGAACTTGCAGGGATTCAGATGAATTGGGGGAAATCAGATAAATTCCCCTTCACGGAGACGGCACGTTAACCACTCCTTGATTACCCCATTTGCTGTTGCGAGGATTCGGTTAAATACCTCGGAATCTTGCTTAACAGAGATAAACTGGAGGTTATTTGGGATCATTATGTCCGGTTCTGGATAAACTGCATGGCCAGACTGAGTGCTGGATTACATTGCCCTTATCCATGGCGGGTCGGGTGGCATTAATAAAAATGTTGGTACTCCCCAAGCATTTATATTTATTCAACAACATTCCTATCCCTCTGGGACATATATTCTTCTCTAAATTGCAAATGTTGCTTACCCAACTGGTATAGGGTGGAAAGAACCCAAGGTTTAGGTGGCATGTTCTCACGCTTTGCTCGAGCACAGGGGCTTTGCTCTACAAGACACCAGGCGCTCCTCCATGTGGCCCAATCCCACTGCACCACTTACAAGTTTGATCTGAAGTGCAGGGCCCCACACTTACCCATAGAGAGGGATCAAGTCGAAAGGGGTAGTTTATATACCAGTGTAGTACATTCAATGGGTACAGTACATGCAGACGGTTAGATGCACCAACTAGTCCATATAGACTATGGCAGGGACAAGTAGCACTTGGGGTATATATTCACCGGAAATGGCATTACTCAACAATCCTGTTCTCCCCCGTATGCTAGACTGAGGAGCCCGGCTCAGGCTAAAAGGAGCCGGCTATCGCAGACTGGGCCACTTATTCGTTAATCAGAAATTCCTAACTCTTGAACAGTTGAACTAAACCCCTATTATGGTATTCGACTACTATCGTCTGAGAAATGTGGCAAAACCCTATTGGCAATCATTCCCAGACAAGCCCCCTGAATCCCTACCACTGACACACATGTTTAAGGATCCAGCGGGCAGGGTTTTGATTACTGGATTGTATAAATAACAATCGGACTAGACTGGGATGGTAGCTCATTCGATTATAGCAAAGTGGGAGGAACACCTTGAGGGAACCATTGGCATTGGATCGCTGGAGATACTGTTGTACTCAGACCAAGCTGATCTTGATTATTTATTGACACAAACTTATTCATTTTTAATTCCTGAACAGACAATATTGCTTGCCCTGTTTCCACAATAAAATAGATCTCACCAGGTCCCCAAAATGTTCCCAATGTGGAGCGCACCTGGCTGAGTTTTCCCATCTCGCTTGGAAGTGTCTGATGGTGCCAGTTATTGGATTGAGGTGGCACGCGCTGTGGGGGAGACAGGGATAGCCGAAGCTGCACTTCAGTGCTTCCCTTGCATTATGTTATTGGGGTACACTAAACAGATTTCACGGCTGGTCAGGAGACTTGTTGTCATTCTGATACTGTTAGCTAAGTGTAGACTCACTATGGCTTTGATTAGGAGTCCCCGCCAGTAACTACGAACTGGCTGCGGGATACACTATCCGGCGAGCTCATGGCCTCGTACTTTGCGGCACTAGTGCCAGACCACGAGATATATAGGGCTTCTTCGCACATACCTCCTCCGCTTGCAGGACAGTGAGCCGAACTCAGATGGACATTGATGTGAGGGCTGGAGGGGGTGTTTCTAGAGTGGGACTGTGATATGGATCCTAGGGATTTATGGATATTTAGGCCTGAGTGGATGTGTATAGACATCACTGTACCTTATTTTATTTGTCTGCTTTTATCTATACGTTAGCACCTTGCTATTTAAGACTTCTATCATTTGCATACTGGGACAATGTAAGTGATGTTCTTGATGCTTAACATGATAAAATAATAATAATAATGAAACAAGCCCTGTCAGCATGCCTCAGTCATCAGGGAATGAATGTAGGCCTGCGTTGCTAAGGTCCTGCAGGACTGTAGCTCAGTTCTTGCTAAGAGTCCACAACCTCCCATTGAAGCATAGAGCGCAGGTCTACAGTGCTCCATCATAACAGGTTAGTTGTACTTTATTCTCAGGAGCCCTCAAAGAGACCAAGGTGAGCTGGGATAAAAGTGGGCGTGAGCATGTACCTTCTGCGGTGTTAAGGCAGATGGGCGCCTGAAAAATAAATACGTGTAAACAGAGATAAGATATAAAACACAGTCCCTGTTTCTACAGAGTACACGTGCATCCAATTAACACCGCGCTAGAGAACGTAAAAAAAGCCCAGAGTATGTTAAAAGCTAGCCCCATTATTACACGGCCACATCATCTGCTGCTGGGAAAATCTGTTTGTCAAAAATCCTTCAAATTTCACACTTTCACCGCGTTCTCACGCGCCATTTATTAACACCTTTTGATAGCTGACGGAGCCGCCTCTTACTTCGGTTTAAGCTTTTGGACTCCCAAGATTTCTCTCATTCTTTATTTATGGAGAAGATCTTTGTAAAAACACGACCTGCCGTGGGATATGCGGATTCACGGGTTCCAGAAAAAAAACCGACATGTTTGATATGCAAAATGAAAAGAGTCAATGACAAATGACACTGTTCAACACCAGGAACAGTTTTGCGTCCCCGTCGTCTCAATATAAAAGAACTACACCGATTTTGTTAAGAAAAAAACCCTTTTCTTTTTCTTAATATGTACAAACTGATAAACCCCAGGGAAGTGGAATTGTCAAAAGCCATTAGATACGCTATGCTACCAGGGCGATGGTGTTGGGCCCGCCGAGTAGGATGACCCCAGGGGACTGGCTTCCAGTTGACACAATGCAACTCTTGCTTGCTGCTCTGGAATAGACATTGAAAGGGCCCAGATAAGACTCAGAGGGGCATATTTACAGTGGTGGCTCGCAGAGGGAGTGCTGCGGGGCGGGGGAGGGGCAGGGATGGGGGGTAGTGGACTCAGACATACGACGGAACGGAGTAAACTAAGTAAATAAATAAATAAAACTATTTACCTTGCGCGCGCTGCATCGCCAACTCGGCGATGTAGTGCGCGCAAGGTAGTTTTATTTATTTATTTACTTAGTTTACTCCGTTCCGTCGTATGTCTGAGTCCACTGCCCCCACCTTGCCCCTCCCCCGCCCCACCTCACCGCCCAGCAGCACTCTCTCTGCGAGCCGCCACTCCATATTTACAAGGGGATATCGCCACCAGAGAGTCACTTTTAGTGTCGTTCTGGTTGCGATATACCCTTCTCCTTATTTACAAAGCAGCGTTAAGCCACGCGGCGTTAAACGCCACCTAGTAAATAAGGCCCCTTTTCACCACGCGGCGTTTAACGCCACCTTGTAAATAAGGCCCCTTTTCACGCTTCACTTAGCGTGAAAGGGGCGTACAATGGGTGTTGCTGTGGGCGTTCCACCGCAACACCCATTGCTTTTTGATGCTGCCCCAGATTTACAAGGATGGGGAAGTGCCCAAAACTAAGACCAGGTAAAATCTAGTCTTAGGATGGCAATACCAGGAGAAATCATTAATTTCTCCTCGTTTTTTGCTCTCTCTATAGAATGCATCACACATAGAAACAGCATATCGCCTTTTTAAGATTGTTTATGTGCAGGAAGGCATCCCTTCCTGCACATAAACAATCACTCCTGCAGGACAGGCACCCTTGCAACATGGTGCAAGGGTGCCTGGGCTGGCGGTAGGCAGCTTTTTTAGCGCCAGCGCTAGGGGGAAAGCAGGGGTGCGCCATATTTTTGTAAATATGGCGCATCCCTGCATTTGAAAAATGTCAGAGCGCGACGTTACCAATTTTGGCGTAATACCGCGCTCCGACATTTTATTGTAAATATCCCCCAGAGTTTCATGGACATAAGAACCCTGAAAACCTAAGCTCCAACATTTGTTTACTTGTGTATTCAGTTTTCTGAAGTTTTCTACAGCACATGCTCTTAATTTTGGATCTGACATACAGAATTTGGGCATTCCAGATTCTCAGTCCTTGCACGTCTGCTGAACTAGAAGGTGCACAGCATTGAGCCTCCAGTTTCTAAAGAACATCCCG
The DNA here is from genome assembly GCA_963921515.1 of Calotriton arnoldi. NCBI lineage: Eukaryota > Metazoa > Chordata > Amphibia > Caudata > Salamandridae > Calotriton > Calotriton arnoldi. The sequence goes on from CAWUFW010000480.1 coordinate 1,617,195, forward strand.
CTTCCCCTCAGAGGGTATCAGTGAGATTAGAGCTAATGCTCAAGGAAGGGCTAAAAGGAGGCTGACCCTGAGCCATAGTCAAGAAGGTCAATACTCGATGTGAGGTGGGAACCCTACCAGGGCCACTGAGAGAGACCTGCAGCTCTTTGGGCTGAGCTGGACTAACTGCCCCACACCATTATTTTATTCAGATATACAAGCAGATCCTGGTATAAGGCTTCCCTGCACCTTAAGTCGCCCTTTATGTGAAGAAGAGTTCATTCATAAACCTTAATTGAAGGTGCTGTTATGTTATGTTACTTGAGCTTTAGTGTGCCTCTATCACACCACAAGGACATCTTGGCGCTAAAGAACTAGTATGTCTAGCAAGAGTTTCACAGTTAAGGATCTTCATAACCCTACTGCCTGCAATCCTCTCTCTCCTAATACTGTCATCCTGTGTCAAGAGGAACGCTGGGACTAACATTTCTACTCACTATATTCCCAAACCTAGTTGTTTCTACCTTGCGGCACCTTCCCCTGCAGTGTTTGAGGAGGTCATCCGCTGCGCAGTACATATGCTACGTATCCCAGATTACTTTTTCACAGACTTGTTCTCTACTTTCTCTGAACCACTAGATCTGCACATTTTGTTACTCTCCTCGTCAATTGCTCTGTCTGGCTCCATAAGTGTTTTCTTCGAAACTGTGAACACCAGGTCACTGGTGCAGTGGAGGTTGTTATACTCAGCACAGTTGAACCCTGTGTCTCCTCAGAGGCTTGAATGATACAGCAAGATGGTAACTCTCTCCATGCAAAAAGCAAACTAATCGCAAGGCATAGCGAACCAGTTCAAACCCCAAAACATGCAAATTTCCAGGTGAATTGGGGGTTCGGACAGCTACGGAACTTTCCCAAAATTCGGCTATCAAATTCAGTGAGCTGTGTTCAGAGGGCAGCCTCCACAAGACTGGGAGTGCGGTATCTCCGCATCATACTGACTGCTGCCATCATCCAGCCACCGACCTCACTGCACTGTATGTGATGATAGGTTTATCTCTGAACCAGCAGAAGATATTCCTCCTGTCTCTATTAGTAGAGTCTTAGTGCTCTAGTAATGTGTCACTAAGGATCCAGTCTGTGCTGAAGGATCTTCATTTCTCACTTCAACCTTTTCATGGCTCAGAACATTAAGATTAGAGCAAAACTCCTCTACAAATACCCAGGAACGCCAGAAGCTCTTCCTGCCAAACATTTATAGTTCTAAATTCATGGTGCATTCCGCAAACACATTTCTCAGCTCTACATCCTTCAATCACAGTTCCTACAATAATGCAACCCTTATTTTTTGTTTAAAATTCAGGAGTGTTTCATGGAAGGTACTCTTTGCCTAGTTGGATGGCAATTTTACTCTACGGGTTGACGATGCCTGAGCGGAGATGGAGTACATGAAATAATCCTCTGTATCATGGACAATAGGAAGAATGGAAGAGCGGGCTGTTTTCCCGACCACCAAACCATGTGCGTCAACTACAGGGTGGAATTCTCTCTGCTGATGGAGAAGGAATGTATGGGGTGGGGAGGAAGAGTCATAGGCTCTAGGCCTATGCTTGAGCCCGTTAATGACACAGAGACGGCGGTGTGTTAGAAACTGGAGTAAGGGCATGTGCACCCAGCCTCCCTTTAACAGGCACAGTCATCTGACTGGTGACACCTGGGAGGAAATGGGTATGCACAGTGTGGATCAGACCACTGGTAGTGTGGTGTTACCATTTGGATGAAGTAACTTTCTAACTCTTGTTGATGGCTTGTCCACTGGTTCAAACAGGCTCTTCCATGGAACATCAAGAGTATGTATGATGATACCAAGTGTCCTTCATAACTCAGAGGATCTGTGAGTCGCTGATGAAATGCAGCCAATGACAGTGTATGCACGGTTGCTCTGGGAAGCAAGCCCTAGTAACTGTTGCACGTGTGTGCAATTTGCATCCTGTCCTCCTATTAGGCCTTCTCCAAGTTTGTTACTACGTAAGTGGCCTGCCTGTCATGGTTCAATTAATGCACTCACAGCCGGTGGAACAAGTCATTGGTAATGGTGGTATCTTCTGGTGTGATCTAATCTGATCAGAGGTAGCAGCAGAGTTATTCCTCATTTATGAAGGTTCGACACTACTGGGGACTAGCAGGACACTCCCTTCTTTTGTCCAGGTTCTTTGGTTGCACAGTTTTCTTTACAGCAGGCCCAGGGGTGACTCTGAGTGGTTACATGTCTTTGCTGTAATGGAAGGGGCAACCTTGGGGCAGGCATCAAACCTCTTCCTCTTTACAGATGGCAAAACAATCTGGTGTGGCATCACGCCACATGCTCTACCCGTTAGTGACCTTCTTGAATCCTCAGATCAGTTGCGTATTATGCAGTAGCAGAGGCTTGCTGTTAGGTGCTGGGACCAATACTGTCAGGTATCAGTAAGGCATTTCTTAGGATGTCCTTAAAAGTTTCTTCAAGGTTGTGGAGTGCATGACCACAGAGCAACTTCAGGAGGGTGATAGACCTCCTCTGTCTGTTCCCGCCCAAATGTCTCTTCATGTCGCTTGGTCAGCACTGCACCATTTGTATGAGAAGGTAGACTGGTGCATATGCCAACAGGAGCCAATAATTTTCTGCCTAACAGTATTGGCATGTGTAGCACTGGGCATTCAGGAGATGTACCCTACTTTCAGAAGCTTTCTGTTTCTGCAAACACCGGCTGGAGATTTCAGGCCCATGAGTGATGGTCAACCTTCTTGAGATTAGTTGCGTCTTTTTTGTTGGTGCTTTACTTTGTACCTGTCTCTTTACGACCAGGAAGTATACTGATATTGTCTGGGACTGGGTCTATGGAGCTGCATCGGTCTCCAGAGGCATATATGGATTCCGGCGGGCACAGCTGAGTCTGCAAGGACACAGACTCTCTCCCTAATTACAGCACAGGATGTCACAGTAGGTAAGACCAGATTTAAAAGAGTGCGTGTTCCTTTGCCTACAGGCACATTGGCTGTATGAGTTGTCGCTCATCCAGAGGGACTGTGTGGGACCATATGCGCCCCGTGGGTATGGAGTTGTGAGCGATACTTCTACTGCTAGCAACAGAGAGAAGCGTCCCAGTCGAAAGACTGTTGATGGAGCCATAATGTGGATTCAGTGGCAAATGCAGACAGTGGATGATGGTGGGACTTTATTTGCATGGAGGTACCTCATGCAAATATGGCTGCAATAATCCAATTGAAATAGCGGGCACAGACTCAGACTGGTGAGGCATGCCTGTCAGCAGGAGTCTTAGCCCGCTACCACTTCAATTTGCTTTGTAAGGCAGTAGCTCCCACATGACACTTGCAGTGGGTGGGGTCTGTTGTTCTTTACATAATTAAAGCCCCTTCATGTTTGCACACCAGTTTGACTACTGACAATAGACACCTATTGAAAACAAATAAGAGAGCAAGAACTATGAGCTAAATTCGTTATGTTAGACATTAAAAGAACAACTTTTTCTGAAAGTACATGTGTTGTCATTTAAGTCCTAAATTAGGTTACATTCCCCTCTACTGGATAAATACAAATACTTTCGGAAAAAAGTATACTACGTTTGCTCTCCAGCCTCACAAGTCCCATCATCAGTTGTGAAAAATTACCACTTTATAACTTTAATCCCATTTTTAGATGGGGCATGTGTGATTCCAAATATTTACTGGGCATGCTCGAAATTTGCATAATTGCATGAAATTCTGCTAAAATGAGGCAAAAATACACAAAATGCACAAAACATATTTAGCGCTATATTTTAGCATCAAATGCTATCAAATTATGGACGAGAGGGCCTATTTCATGCTAGAAAAATAACACAAAAACACACAAGTGCTCGAACAAGAGTCTCTTTCATTATGGTTGTTTGCATTGCTCCCATGCTCCCACGCTAAAATGTTGCTGTGTAGCGTAATGGCATAATTTCACGAATTTCACGAATTTCCCATAACAAGCGTAACGTGAAATTCACAAAATTATGTGAGATTACGCCGGCATAAAGGAAATTTTACCCAAGACTAATATTTACTTGCAGTTTATTGGAATTATTTATGCTAGTAAATCGAAAAAATAATAAATACAGTGTATCACAAACACAAAAAGCCCATAGAAACTGCTATTTCAACCTTACGGGCATTGCACTGCAACAGTGTCTTACTCATAGTTCTCTGCCCTAAAAGCATTATGGCATTCCATGGTGCTGACATGTTAAGTATGAATTTGGCTTTTGATAAGGCAACTGTCATCTTTGATTACCCTCCAGGTTGTTGACTGGTAAAACGCAGAGAGGGATGCGAACACTCTGCCAAAGCGCTGTATTCTGCCAAATTTTCAGACTCCAGCACGGTAGTCCCCTGCCAGCACTTCTGCACACTCTCCTCTCACATCCTTCCCGTACGGGCGTCCCCAGAGGCTGTGTCACTCTAACCCCTACCTCACTTCCGGCATCTCGTGACTTCCAGCACGTGGCAAGCCTCTCGCTTTATCATATGCCAAGTCATATAATGAGGCGAACTGGAGTCGGAGCAGCTCTCCGCTCGGATTTACCGTACGCCTTATGCTCTGAGTAGGAAAGGCTGGGCCAAAAATCACAGAAACACCATAAAGGGAATTGAAACAAGCACTAACACCGGTAGCCGTGCTGTTTAATATTTTTTATGAACACAATTTGTATTAAGTGCGTCGTGTATTCACACAGAATGACATATTGTAAACACTGCTTTATTCCCATCACATTCATATAATACTTACTATAGGCATATATAATACAAAATAGAAGGCATGCTAAATCCAATGCGTCCTCTTATGAGACAAATGGCATTTCAGTTCTTCCTGTTGTAAGAAACAGGGTTATTAGTTGAGAGGGATGGAAATCCCACTCAACTAATAAACACAATCCTTGTCAGGGTGAACCACATAAGTCACTAAATAAACCTGTGCTTAACCCTTCGGGAGATTAGCACAAAAGCAATCAGGCTTAACTTAGAGGCAATGTGTAAAGTATTTATCCAGCCCTCAAACAGTAAAAAAGTAAAAACACAACACAAGAAAAATTCCAAACGAGTTTAGTAAAACTAAAAAAGAGTCAATTTTAATCTATGAAATGACATCAAAACAACAAAAATGTAATCAGAAGAACCGGAGATATGAGTTTTTAAAGTCTTGGGAGCAAACAGCATGAAAAATCACATAGCGCCTCTCATGGTAATCATCTGATCGCTCTAGCCCGAGGGAAAGTCACAAGCTCAGGCCGACTGCAATAGAGTGTAGGTCAGATACAGGGACCAGGTTTGTTCCACTAAAGAGTTACCTTATCAAGTCCACGCACGGAGCTGCGTTCGCATTGGCTGGGGCCGCGAGGAGGGAGTTGTCGGTGGGAGGAGCAGGTTAGGCGTCATAGATGGTCACTATTGTAGCATGAAGACCCGGTTGTTGCTGGAGCTTTGTGTTGGCCGTTGTCACTGGTTGTCGCTTTCGACATTAAGTGCAGGTCATGCTGGAGCTTGCGTTGGCGGATGTCGCAGATGGTCACGGTCTGCGCAAAGGGCGGGACCCGCTTGACCTTCGCGTTGGCGGTCGTTATGGGCAGTCGATTCCTGGCATGCCGATGTTACTTCGCGGTCACAAGGAGCTTCTGTATCTTCACCTTTTCGATGGGAACAGTACACTCTGATGCCAGCCTAGGGTCCAGGACGTGGAGGTCACCTCTTGGGGTTCAGGACTCACTTAAGCAGAGCCTAGCAGCAGGGCTCAGGAAACCCATTTGGTACTGTTCAACTGGGCAGTTACAGGGAGGCCTCTGGAAGCTTGTTGTGTCCCTGTAGCTCAAACAGGAGGTCACCAAACTGACCCTTGGAGTCACTTCTGGAGAGCCTGGGTTCAAGACAAGCAAGTCCAATTTTCCTTCTTCAGATAGGAAGGCAGTCCTTTTTCTGACTCTTCCAGAGGTCCAGGAGTGTTCTGATGAGAAGTTCTGAAGGTGCCACTTTCAAACCTGGTGCCAGCCTTGGTATGGGGAAATTCCTTGGCCTACTCCCCAAACTGGTTCTGGTCAGATTCTCCCCTGGGTTTGGCTCCAAACTATGTAGGGTGATTACGGCAAGGGCAGGTCTGGTGTCAGGTTCCTTTGTGTGTGCTGCAGGAAGGGCCATTTGAAGTGCAATCAGCGCAGGTTACAGCTCCTCCCCATCCATTCTGTCAAGAAGACCGACTCCTCTCACACCTAGGCCTTATTTATCCCCATGTCTGGAAAGAATACACAACCCACAACAGAGAGCCATTCACAGTCATGGGACCCTGGACACTGGCAAAAAGGCACAGCTGGTAGGCAGGAAAATGACACATTTCTAAAATTGCCGTTTTCATAATAGTAACTTAAAATCTGACCTTACCACTAAAGAGGTTTTTAAATTACAATGCATTTGAGTGTAACAGAATTTCTCTATCTGGTCCCAAACTAAAGTTATTATTTCATAAGTGTAATAAGGTAAGCCAGTGTTAGTCTATGGGACAGAGAGCCTTACAACAGTGAAAAACGAATTTTGGAATTTTTCACTGCAAGAACAAGTAAAACTTAAACACACATCCTACTTTTGAAATACCATGCACCCTGATCTATGAGACTTTAGGACCTATCTTAGGGGTGATTTATAAGTACTACAAAGGAAGGTTTAGGACTCGCTCTTTGCCTGGTTGAAATGACAGTTTAAAACTGGACTTAATGCTGCCGTGGCAGGCCAGATACATGTTTTACAGTACTACTTTAGGTGGTTGCACAGTGAGTTCAGCATCCCAATACTGGCATTTAATATACAGAACCTGTACTAGGGACTTACAGGTAAACTAAAACTACCAATCAGGTGTAGGCCAATGTTACCACGTTTTCAAGGGAGAGAGCGCAAGCACTTTACCTTGATTAGCAGGAGTAAAGTGCAGAGTCCTAAATACATTTTGTTGCTGTTCATTTGTTCTAATGTTTTTTACATATAAGACACATATTACAAAATCAATTGTCTCTAGGCACCAAGGCAGGGCAAAAATGCATACAGTCAATGTGGGCAGTGAAAACCAAGCAGGATGCAAATGAGGGGGTATTTTACAGAAACAAGAAGGCCTTAGCTGCTTTCTTATAGGTTGGCTTTTGATCTAATGACAAAAGGTACATAGTTTCATAACCTGGGGCCTCCTATCCAATGAATACACGTTTCTGGACCACAAGTGACGTAGGTTCTCCAGTGTAAAAGTCCAGTCTGGAGTGTGAATGGAGACTTTCTACCCAACGTAGACAGGAGCTTGACACACTTCAATGTCAACTCAGATAGCAACTCATATAGCGACTAGGGAGCCAGTGCAAGAAGTCAAGAACATGAACATACTGCCAAATTTGAAAAGGATGAGAGATTCGATGCGCCCAGTGTCCGATTTGAGAAAAAAAAGTGCAAGGGCTGATCTTAAACCTGTATTTCTATTAACTTTCCTGCTGTATTCTTAATCTATTTTCATTTGGAGTGACGCACACAAGAGAGAAAATGTATGCTTGAGCAAGGTAGGCAAACATATTTATTTATGTTAATGCCTTATTACTGCCGCCCGCCCTCCCCTGTAGCAGTGGCCTGCTGTTTGGGTGCAGCCCTCGAGATATTAGCAAAGTAAAGCTCTCCTGTGGTATCCCGCTGTGATACCAGCTGACATACAGCCCGCCCTCTTAAAGAAATTCAAACGGGCGTTTTGAAATGATTTGCACAGTCGCCCAAATCAAATATTGACTTAGTTCCATTTATCGCAGAGCCCTGCCTCGCGCTCCTGAACAACATTACTGATTTCATTTAACTCCGCTAAGTAACTCGTGCACACAGGCCTTGCTGGAGGTCACCTCCGCGTGCTCAGGTAGTTTCCGAGAACCAAAGTTCCTGAAGAGGCCCGTTTGTAAAAGACAAACAGTAACCGCTGTTTATTTCCGAAGCGTTAGACCCGAATGTGCATTTTCGATTTTCAGAAAGGTTCCTTATGCAGCGACGACAGCCGATGCCAATAAATTAGCAAGCTCAATTGAAACCTACAGATTGGCATTTAAGGTAACTCCTCCTGAAATGGCGGATAAATCAATAGACAGCTGTCCGCATCCGCGGGGGGCTACGGGTTACAAAGCTTTTTAATCTGCAGAGGGGAGGGCTGGGGCCGTGCTTGGACGCACTCTAACAGATTCGTCGCCACAGTTATAGCCATTGCTATTCAGCGTTGCCACTGCCAGCACCACCCCAGACCTGTTATTAATTCTGTGGGTAAAACGCGTTACGTCACCAGTAGCCGGAAGGAGTTCCCCAATTCGCGTCGCGTGCAAATATGATGGTGCGTGCTCCTTATCCATATCTAATGCGACCACGTGCCAGATACGCATCAATCAAGGCGCGCAGAAGAGCTTAAGCTGTCGCACTGTGCACACAATGTCTAGACAGATGTTCTTCAATTGTTTGTAATTTATGTTAATTGATTTTTCTCCAAAATAAAAAATGACCCTTGTGGGGACGTGGGTATCATTAGTGTAGCAGGTGCATGATAATAGGGCCCAGGAGTGAAAGGGTCCCATGCACCACAACTATTGATGTCTTTGGCTATTCGATAAGGGTGGTGGGTCCCATTTTCCTTGCTTGCATTAGGGCACATGACACCTTTGCTTCACCACTGCCTTTGCTATCACAATAAATTCACTCCATTCACCAAAACAAAATTGTTAAATGCATGGATGTTTCTTACATGTATATTTCTTAATGTAGTTCCTTGTTGAGGCCATCATCACATGAAAATTAAAACTACTATGCAACCATGCCAAGAGTGGGGCCTCCTTTCAGAAAGTCAGACAGGCCCTTAGGAGAAAATTATCTCTAGTTAGAAGTCCTCAAGTCCCTTACCATCTCCATAGTTCCTTTGCCTTCCCTACGACGACTGCAGCTCCAGTGGGAGCACCCGATGTGTTCAACCCCCTGCCATCTGTGCCCTGCAAGTACTCCTCAGTTTCAAGGCCCATAAGAAACCAGAAAGGCTGGGGGTGCTGTGACCTGCACTTCCCACTCGAGCACCCGGGGCACAAGGCCCAGGCATGGGGTGGGGAGTAGATAAAACAGACAAGGGACCGACCTGGCAAAGGTGGTGTTCTGAACACTCCTCAGAAGCGACACCTGCCTGAAACAGTGGCCTCATGAGCGTCACACTGGTGCTTACAAAGGGGTGCACACTCACTGGGGAGAGTTTTGTACCACTTGAGCAGACCTGTCCTTCTTCCTGAATGATTGGCAGTGCATTCTGTTGATCAGCCTGGGAACAGGAGGGCCCGAGGGGCATAGGATTACCAGAGAGAGAGAGTGATGTGGCCAAAGTACTTCTCCCATTCACCTGAGGCCTATCTTCAGAATCTCTTTCTGAAAACAGCTATTTTGTTTACATTGCTGGCGTATGGTGCAAGAGCCAGAGCATTGACATCACCTAAACGGCTATGCCAAATTCACCTACCACTGTCGCCCAAAATGTTTCACTGTGCATGTGAGGCACACTTGCTTACATTTCTTTTTTCATCTACATTTGTCCAAGTACCATGGTGTGGAGTCCTGCACAAAATGTCAGAATGCACTTTGTATAGCAAACGTTTGGCGCATCCACCAACTTATTCTCGACTCACACCCAGGGAGAAAAGCAGGCGGGAAACTCCTGTTTTGCTCTACCTCAAAGGCACAGCGTCACCGTTCTGCTTCAATTTACAGACACTTCTTATTTAGTGTCTGGCTGAAACACCGCTTCTATAGCTCTAGCAATTCACACTACACAGTCGCATAAAGAAACTCAAAGCCTCTCATCAGTTTCTGCTCTCCATCCTCTGCAGAAAACTCAAGGAACCATGCGACAAAGACTTTGCTGTTGAGGCGTCCACCTTATACAGCCAGCTCAGCGCAGCTTCACGTCAGGTCACAGCTACTTTTCTCTGCCGTCCAAAAATAATGACATCACACCTCTTTCAGCAAACCCTCTAGCTCCTTTTGCTATTCCTGTGAAGAATCACTCCACACCATGAGACATTTCAGTTTGTGCTGCACGCGTTACCACCCACAAAAATTCATTGAGGGCCATATTTATGACCTGGTTTGCGTCGGTCTTGCAAGGTGGTGGAAGAGTGACGCAAACCTAAAATCATATTTTTGAAGCCACGCAAAGCCACTTTGCGTGGCTTTAAATGGCTTAAAAAATACAGAGTAATGCAATTCAGCACAAATTGCTGCGTTGCATTACTCTATGCAAGGGAGGCGTTCCATGGGCGTTGTGTGAGGGTTCCCACGCAACTCCCATGGTTTTTGAGGCATTCCCAGATTTACCAAACTTGGTAAACCTGGGAATGAGCCAAAAAGATACACCTCTCCAGGTGAGGCGTGACAAGGAGTTTATTTCTCCTCGTTTCTTTCTCTTCCTATGTGTGCTGCATTCTGCAGCACATATAGAAAAAGGAAACAGCCTCTCAGGATTGTTTTGTGCACGAAAGTGCCCCTTCCTGTACAAAAACAATCATGCCTACAACACAGGCACCCTTGCACCATGGTGCAAAGAGGCCTGCATTGGCACTAGGCTGCCAAAAGGGCACCAGCGTGATTACGCTAAATTGCACACCTGATGTTCCCTACTAAATATAGCGTAAGCGATCGATCTTTTATTTACCTAAAGTGGTTGAGGGGAGGAAACAACTCAGATTAATAGCAGCAAAGTTGTCATGCCTGGAAAGACCACCAACTCCAAAGTGCAGTTTGAATATTTATTATAAGGCCAAAAACAATTGGATGTAAATACATCTCAATAGCAAAGAATAAAGGTACAGAAAAATCAATACAGAGCCAAGTTTACGAATACAAGTAATTCGGCCCAAAAGACAAATAATTATAAATTCCAAAATCACAACGCAACACAGAATAGATGCGATATTCAGTTCTCGACTCATTGAAAGAAGTCAAAATCTTTCCCTACACTGCTCAAGATGAGGGCCCTTCCTGTCTCTCTTCTATCATTCCCCAACGGTGTCAGCACGTGTCGACTTCCTAAGAAGTACTCACGTCAAATGGGTCGTTTTAGCTTATGGCTATGGAGCTTGCTCTAAGATGCTCCTTCTTCTCCGAAAGCTAGCAGAAGTCTGGACTCGCTGTCCCTGCGCATCATACAAAAGATGAGATTCAACCCACAATACGTTATTCTTCTTAAAACTTTCCATTACACCTCTATGCAGTAGCTTTTTCTTTTCATGGCACAAATTTAATTAATGATATCTTCTTTCCAGTGGCCTTGGCTTTCAGACAGACCAGATACGCAAGGCATCCTCCCTTCTTGCTTCCCAGCCATCTTCAAAGACATTCCGGGTCTCTCTTTAACTCCGAAAATAACGATGTGTTTCTTTCACCTGCAGTAGGATGAGAACATTCTAACCTTGAACACAACAACATTTAATTATTTATTTCTCGAGAGCAAGGAGAAGCAAAACCTAAGACATTGGGTCTATAATTCAGGCAACTTAAACTAACCACAATTACGGTGTATAGAAATAATATCGTCCTGCACATTATGCATGAAGGAATCGTAATACATACAAAGTTCTACTTAATTGCGTTCACTAGTTTCAACATCAAATGATTCAAATAAATGTTTCTTAATAGTCATAAAACACTGCAAACAATACGAATACATGTGAGTGCGTTTAAACCATGAGTATAGTGCACTCACACAAAATAGAGTGCTATCAGCGCTCTATCAGTTCCCCCCTCTTATGACTAGTGTCATAACACCAACTGTCTATTCTCCTGTAGTTTCTCCTTGTAGAAGAGACCGACCTAAACAGAAGCTGTAGCTTGCCGTCCCTGTCTGAATCGTTCTAACCCCTTAAGGTGCTGGTAATGACTGTCCTGCAGTCGTTCAAGTTGGCGCTCTCGCTTTCTCGAAACAGTCTCCTGATGTCGTGCCCTTTGCCATTTTAAAGCCTTTATGTCTCCTAGTAGGACAATTATACAAATGACAGCTATTATAATAGGCTTCAAGATATATCCCATTATTCCTTGTCCCAAACTTCCAAACCAACTGCCTATCTTGCCAAATTCTTTCCCCACTTGCTCCCAGAATCCTTCAGCAGCCATCTCACGTAACTCTTGGTGTATATTTGAAATATTATTGATATATTTCCTTATATCCCGACTGTTGTCAGGAATATAAGTGCAGCACTGTTGAAGTTCCAGCAATTTGCAGACTCCTCCGGCTTTTGCTAACAGCACATCTAGGGCAAGACGGTTTTGCAAATCCATAGCCCTTATCGAAACCATCTCTCCATCTACAAGTAATAAAATCTGAGCGGTATTTATTGAGAGCTTATCCACTAGTGTTGCCAGCTTTCTGATTTTCAAATCATTCAGAATCACACCCATACTCGGTATCATAGCTCCAAATATGTCTCCGATCACTTCCCCTGCACTCACACCACGTTTTCCTCTTTGAGGTCTTTTTCTTTCTAAGGGCCATAAATCATTCACATGAAAAGTCTTGGGAAATACCACAGCCAAATAACACGTGCCATACCAATTTTTGGGCAACTTCACATACGCATTCTTTCCGCACACAAAATACACATTGGGCACTATTGTTATTTTGTCCAATAATGCTTTTCTAATTGATTCTTCGATCAAGAAGACGTGCTCACAATCACTCTCACCCACAAATATCTTGTCGTAGTATGTGGTCGGGTGTCTAATGCACAACTTCCCCTTCTGCTGGAAATCTAATGCTATGGGTCCAAAACTCCCCTTTGCTTTATGATCTAATTCTTCTTTAGTCCATGGGGTAACCTTGTGCTTTGGATCTGGTCTAAATAGAGTTTGTCTATGCCGATCTTCTATCTGATCTATAAATTTCTTTTCAATGTCAGTCAACATACAGGTTAAATTGTGTCTATGGGCATAGGACGTATCTAATGTGATGGTAGGCACGAAATACTTTGACATTCGCTCTACTTCCTTATAATAATCATATTTATTCATGTATTTAAGAACGGGGACTTCGGCGAGTACCACATCATAATTTGAGAAATAGTACTCGAGGTGTGCTTTGCTATAAAACATGCTCAACAACACACTACATGTAATGCCATAGGTCAAAGGCAAATGATGGTATCGAATGCCTTCTTCTACTGAGGCTGGTAATTGCATACACACATAGCAATCCTTCGCTTCCATGGTATCCACATACTCATACAATAATCGAGCATACGCATTCAAAGTAAAATCACCCTTGGACAAATCAACATGTAATCTACGACTAGTTTCCTTAATCATTTCTAGATCCTTTGCAGATGCATCCTCATCTATCTCAGAGAGTGGTGTAGTGAGTGTTGCCTGTACCCTATTCTGTCCATCATCCTGAGATCCAACTAGAGATGTAACAATCACCACAGTTATAACAATAAGCACCACTACAATGAGGGTGCCAATGATGCACTTCTGTTTGCGTGTTGATTTTTCGGACACCATGGTTTCTACTGATTCGTTCCGAAGCACAAAAGGGAAGGCACAGTCTCTTTCTGTTTCTTTGCTTAACAATGTCTTTTTTCACTTTTCTCCTGTCATGCAATTAATTGTCCAAGTTCCTTCAATTGATACTAAACCTATTGAAGAGATGTAGTCAGCCCTACTCCTCACTCCATCATCTACTAGAAAGTCCCTAATTTTCAATCTTCTTAAACTGGGGTCTAAGTTATCTTCTTTCTAAGGTCTAATGCTTTCTTTGGTTATAATTCAAGCTTCATCGTTAATGATATTTGATCCAAGTATTTCGAGGACAAATTGCAAAATCTCCGCACGAATTTCTCCTAATTCTTGCGCGGTGAGCTGTCGGCCAAATGAAGGGAAAATAACCTGATTGAGGATCAGGAAACGCAATCCACTCAGCTTTGGAGGATTTGGAACTTGCAGAGTTAGCTTTCCAAATGCTTCTACGCCTGGGACCAGCAACTGTATTTCAATCGAGAGGGTGTCCCCTCCGTAGCTCACCGTACCAGCTCCCAACCTCCCGGACTTCGCTGGGCCCTGCATCTGCAGCCAGGTACGTCCACTCAGGAGATGCGTATCTTCGAGACGCTATTCTTTCTCTTCTGGAACGTCTCAGACCATCCGGTCTTTCTTCAGCGTCACTTTGATCTGATTCAGATGTTTCAGGAATCGGAGCAAGATCTTTCTCGGATGCGAGCATTATATTCAGCCTTTCTTTTCTTGCTGGCCACTTTTCTGCTCTAGCATCTACTCTCCTCTCTTCCTCTTGATCTGATCCTTCTGAAATAGACCTCTCACCTTGTTCTGGTGCACAGTTCACTTCTGCAATATCATCTATTTCAGGATCTGGGCTCAGTTCAGGAGCACTCAGCTCTCGTCTCTCGTGCTCACTCGGCTGTTCCGTTTCATCTGAAACTCTTACAGCTGGGTCTGTGCCTGCGTCGTTGTCTGTGTCAGGTCCACAAACGCTTCTCGGAACCAGGGGACTCTCTTCCTCCGCAGGCGCTTGAACTCGGCGAGTGTGGGAAGCGTGGATCCAATTCGGCAATCCTCCACACTTCACAGCAGTACTTGTGACCAATATCACCTGATATGGTCCTCGCCAGCGAGCATCAAGACAACTCTTCCTCACGTGCTTGCGAACTAGTACCCAATCACCTGGATTAAGATCATGCATCAGGTCTCTCGAGGTGGATGCAGTCGCAGCCTCGACCTGGTGGGATACAGAAGTAACCACATCAGCCAGTCCCTTACAATAATCCAACACTAAATCATCAGTGATGTTTATCAATGCTGTAGCTGGCACCATAGGCAAACGCATAGCTCTTCCGGTCAAAATTTAGTGGGGAGAAAGCCCTGTTCTCCTATCAGGGGTGCTACGCAGACTCATAAGCACCAGGGGCAACGCATCTGGCCATTTCAATGAAGTTGACGAACACACCTTTGCCACTCTCGACTTGATGGTGCCATTAACCTGCTCTACAAGACCTGAAGCCTCCGGCCTGTAGCTACAATGCAGCCTCTGATCAATGTTTAAAGCAGAGCACAACAATTTCATGATTTCACTGTGGAAATGAGTTCCTCTATCTGTCTCCACTGCTGTCAGAAATCCGTATATCGGGATCAATTCTCGTAACAACAACTTGGCTACTGTGAGACTGTCACATCGTCTAGTTGGATATGCTTCCACCCAACGCGAAAAGATACACACCACCACCAAAACGTATCTCAACCTATTGCACCTCGGCATTTCAATAAAGTCTAATTGTATCCTATTGAAGGGACCTCCAGATCTGCCAATGTGACTCAATGCAACCACAGTTCTCTTTCCAACATTCATTTGTTGACAAGTAACACACCTGTGACATACCGTTTCAGCCCACACACGAAAGCGTGGATTAAACCGGATGTATGACGATACCACGCATGCATTACATTGCATGCCATTAGATCGCGGTTTTAACAACGCAAGTCCTTACAACGACTTGCGTTGGAGGGCGCTGGACTTAGGAGTAGTTTAATTTACTATTCCAACTCCAGCCTACGTACAGTAGGGAAGGTGTTGGATAGTAATTTAAACTACTCCTTGTCCTATAGCGCCCTCCAGTGCAAGTCGTTGTAACGACTTTCGTTGTAAAAACCGCAATCTAATGGCATGCGATGTAATGAATGCTTTCTAAAGGTTGTTTCCCGATTAAACCACGTCTGCCTAAACACTCGCACCATAGCATCTCTTCCCAGATGAACGACTCCGTGAATTTGCCTTGCCATTGGGCTCAGTAGACAATTGGGTAATACTGCTCTCTCATCTGTGGACACCCAAATGCCATCGTCTCTTTTTGTGCAACCTGCTCTGACCCATGAAGCAGCTTCTTCTTCTGAAACTTCATCCTGCAACCGCTTCACCTCATCCCAAGTATCGGCTATAGCTAACATCATGCTGAGCTCGGTCTCTTCTGTGCTCTCGCCTATATATTCTCCATTGAAAATACAAGCATGTTCAGCGCAAAATCGTGCTACTTCATCTGCATAATTGTTGCCCTTAGTGACAAAGTCTTCTCCTTTTCCATGAGCTGTACATTTAACAACTGCTATCTCTTTGGGCTTTTGCAAAGCTTCCAATAGTTGGCGCACATACTCGCCATTACGTATAGGTGACCCTGAGGACGTTAGAAATCCCCTCTGTGACCATAACTGCCCAAAGTCATGAACTACACCAAATCCGTATTGACTGTCTGTATACACAGTCACTCGAATATCAGCTGCAACGATACAGGCACGTGTCAAAGCGACAATTTCGGCCACCTGAGCAGAGAATACTCTATTTAAACAGGCAGCTTCCACTACTCCCATGATGGTGCACACAGCAAACGCTGCTCTCAAATACCCTTCATTGTCTCTTAAGCATGAACCATCAACAAAAAGGATCAAATCAGATTGGGGCAAAGGTTCATCGACAATGTCAGGTCTGGGTTTGGTAGATAGGTCAGTAACATCTAGGCAGTCATGCTCTTCACAATCCTCATCTCCTTCCTCTGCCGGAACAGGTAACAATGTAGCAGGGTTCAGAGTGGTACAACGTCTCAGGGTAACATTTTCAGCAGCCAAGATAACCTGCTCATACTTGGTAAGTCTGTTGTTGGTCAGATACTGTGTCTTTGTTCGGGTCATCAATAATTCTACTGAATGGGGCACATAAACAATGAGCGGATAACCCATCACTATGCTTTCACATCTTTCAATGCTGACACCGGTTGCAGCAACGGATTTCAGACATCCGGGCAACGCAGAAGCTACAGGATCTAATGTAGCTGAGAAGTAAGCTACTGGTCTACGGGCACCCCCATGTGTCTGCACTAGGACTGCTAACGCACATCCCTCCTTTTCACAGCAAAAGAGCGAAAACGCTTTGTTATAATCCGGCATTCCGAGAGCTGGAGCACGACAGATACTTTCCTTCAGCTCACGGAAGGCTTTCAAGCACTCGTCATCCCATGGTACCGGATCACTAACATCCTTTCGAGTCAGTTTCAACAGAGGCTTTGCTTGCAAGGAAAAATTTGGGATCCACTGTCGACAATAGCCGACCATTCCCAAAAACATGCGGACTTCTTTTTGTGTTTTCGGAGTTCCCATTTGCAGAATCGTCTCTATGCGATCTGGTGACACCCTTCGCTTTCCTTTCTCAATCCGGTGACCTAGGTACTGAACTTCAGACAAACAATACTGCAATTTGTTTGGAGACACTTTGTGTCCATTCTCTGCCAAATGATTCAGCAGCGCCACAGTGTCAATCCTGCAAGCATCCTCAGTCTCTGAGGCGACCAAAAGGTCGTCTATATATTGCACTAAGACTGAGTTGTGGGCCATCACCAGTCCTTCAAGGTTCTTTTTCAGACATTGACTAAAAATGGAGGGGCTTTCTGTATACCCCTGAGGAATTCTTTCCCATGTTAATACACGATCGTCCATCCTAAACGCAAATAAAAACTGACTTTCTTCATGCAATGGTATGGAGAAAAATGCATGACACAAATCTATCACTGTAAACCATTCTGCTTTGCATGGTATCTGGAATAGAATAACAGCTGGATTCGGTACCACAGGACAACATGGGATCACAATTTCATTAACTCGACGCAGATCTTGCACTATTCTGTACTTGCCACTTGGCTTTTGCAGTCCCATGATAGGTGAGTTGCAGGGACTTCCTCTTATCTCCTTAAGAATACCTTGGGCAATCATAGTCTCAATCACAGGTCTTATTCCAGCCACGGTTTCTGGAGTCAATTTATATTGGGGCGTTCGTGGGAATTCAGCATTGGGTTTGACCTGTATCTTAACTAGCTCAACCCCTCTCATCAGACCTACATCCTCGCCTGTAAAATCCCACACTTTCGGATCAACTGAGTCTCTCAAGTCATGTGGCAATTCTGCTATTGTGAGCACCACAAACATTTCTGCACACAGACTCATGTTAGCCATCTTAAAATCAGCATCGTCATCATGCGTTTGCAATTCCACTCCTCTCGGAGTGCACGATATAGTACAATTGAGCTTGCACAGAAGGTCTCGTCCCAAAAGACAGACCGGACTTGAATTACACACTACAAATTGGTGTTTATCCCGAAATGGTCCTATTCTCACGGGTAATTCGTTTGTCAATGGATTGGTCATTTTCTGATTGCTAACCCCCACTACTTGAATCGATCGTCCCGAAAGAGTTAAATTTGGGACTACTTCAGTTCTCACCGTGGAGCGAGCAGCTCCAGTATCTAATAAGAAAGTAACAGGATATCCATTCACATCTGCATCTACAAACGGCCCACTCTGATCTACTTCTAGGATCGCATCTAAGGTGCATTCTTCGTGCACCCCCCTCTGGCACTCTTGTAAATCTTGATTTTGATCAAATCTATCTTTTATTTCAAAATAAGGCATCTGATGGTATAACTGATTTTGCATGGGTATCCTAGGAGGTTGAGGTACTTGCACTTGCGGCTCATATCCTCCTCCATACATAGACCTAGGTCTTGTCACAGTATTGACAGTCTCGGACAGCTGTCCCTCGCCTTCCATCTGTATCTGATTTGCTGGATTCGATCTACACTCGCGCTTCCAATGCCCGATTTTGTGACAATAATGGCAGGCAGTGACCCTTTTCTGTTGGGCCACCCAGTCACTTGCACCTGGATCCATTCCTCTTCCTCTACCCTGACCAGGTTGGGTCACCATCTGTTGTCCCATTCCTCTTCCACCTCCTCTGCCTCTACCTTGACCTCCTCCAAACCCTTGCGTCGTATCAGCGTTTCTCAACTGCACCAACATCAACTTGTCCTTCAATTTCTTCTGTGTCGACTCCACTTGATCACTGCAATATTTAGCATAACGCAGAATCTCGTCCACCGACTTATTCTGCCAACATATCAAGTGTTGCTGTATCATCAAACTAATATCAGATTTCAGTCCCAACACAAACTTCGAGACAAACTGTCCCATATCTTTCTGTTCAATTGTATCCAATCCACTATGCTGCTTAAAAGCCAACAACAATCTTTCGTAATAATCATGTACTGATTCCTTAGAGTCTTGAGTGGTGCGATCAATCTTCAACCAATCAACAGTTTGAGGAGCTACCTTCGACTGCAACCACGTAATCACTTGCTCGTATTTTCTCATTACATCAGGTGAAGGACCATGAGTCATTAAATCCCTAGGCGGCTCTGCAGTAGGCCACTCAATGGCAATCTTACATGCCGCCCACAAATCCGCAGGTACTACTATATCAAACAAGGTGTTCAAATCAATCCACAATACTTTCGAAATCTTTACAAATTGATCTATTTGCTTGTACCACTCAGCAGGTTTTTCCCTCAGCCGAGGAAAATCATTCGTAAATGCTGCTAAATCACCCCTGCTCCATGGCACATGTACATACCCTCCATTCTGTACCTCCCTGAGGGGGAAATTGCCTGCGGCTCCCTTCCCTCCACCCGGAGGCGGAGTATTTCCTATTCCAGTCTGGAAGCTTTTCTTTTTGGCCCATCTTTCTTTCCATTTGTCTAATTCTTTCCATGTTCGCAACCCTATCACTAGTTCTCTAATTTGTGCTTTCAATCCAATCAGTTCGCTTCTCTTCCAAATCCTTATCTGTGTAATTTAATCTGCAAGAACCCTGTGTCAGCTTGGTCTTTGACAAATCAACCTCATATCTTTGTGCCAAAAGCAACAATGCATCATAAGCTCGTTTGGCCTTTCTTGTCATGTCCTTTGCTACGAACAATAGTTCGCTCAAGTCATATGTATCAATTTTGATCAGGGGCAGATTACCTTCAATCACCTCGTCTAGTTCTGCCTTTAAACGTACCACATCCAGCATTGGCGCTTTTATTGCGCTTTTTAACACTTTCTGAATTTCCTCATTCTTTGTATCTTCCCTGTCACAGCTTTGAGTTCTCCTAGGAACTGCACCCTCTTCTCTCTCCGACGCTGAGCGTCTATCTCTTTCCCAGCTTCGAATTCTCCAATGGTCACCTGCACAAATAACCTGTGGCCCAAACAGTACTCTAGGCGCTTCTTGTCTCTTGTCTGTCTCTTCCCTCAGCATCATTGACTCTCTCACTGGTTGAACCCACGTTCGAAGGTCAGACCTAGAATTCGCTAGAGCTCCTGTCCGTACTCGTTCCGCCCCACTATCCATTCTTGATGGATCAGCTGTAGCTGGCAGTGGAGTACTAGATTCCACTGGTATCCGACTGAAACCTGTCCCACTCATTGCAAGACTCCCTCCAGACATGGTCTCTTCCCCTTCACTTCTTTGCTGTTGACTGTCATCGGTTCTTTCTCTAGGAGTATATATCGGAACCACCGGCCCTATTGTGACTGGTACTGACAAAGCATCTGGTAACTGCATGTTTCCTGCAGGTTGTACTGGCTCAGAGTTGGAATACCTCCTTCCTCCAGACCCTCCCGGAATGCGTACCATTGTAATTTTGCCTCTTACTCCTGCTGATTGTTCCTCTGAACCCGGTTGTCCCACACCTACAAGCTCTTCTGATGGGCGCAACCTCTCTGTCTCTGATCTAGAGTCGCACGGTGGGGGACGGTCCGCTAGCAATCTATCGAGGAAGCTGTCATCTGTATCACTGTCCTCCTCTGTCGTCTTTTTCCCTTCAGCCCCCTCTCTTAACGTACGAAATGGGTACAAGCGTTCTCCCTCTATGGTGTCTACTCTCCATCTTTTCAACTGGGCATCCCATCTAGCATCATGATATGCCTTCATTGCTTTCCTCATTCTTCCTTGTGAAGCCTCTCTCCTTTTTACTAGGGCAGCTCTCATCCATGCATCTAATGCCTCAAATTGGGTGGGTCTAGGGGGAGGTTTCAGTGCATTCATCACCCCCCCTCAACTGGGTCAGCACTTCCATACGAAAAGACCCATAACGAGGGAAAGCCAATTCACCCTCTTTCTCTGTAAGTTTATGCCAATTCTGAAGCCACACTATCGTATGAAGTCCTACATTCATTGCCATGTAATGTGCCGGTGTGTCTTTTGGTGGAGCTTCTTCTCCTACCCGAGTCACTACCCCTGTGTCACCTCTACACAAATCTCGCAACACCCTAAAGCATCTCATTGTAAAATCGATCAATTGCAAGCCCAAATTACGCTGTTCCCCTGCAAACGAACTTCCACCAATCCCAGCGCGGCGTTACACCAACCAACCTATCACAGCGCGGCGTACCCTGACGTCACTTCTCACTCCTTGCAGCGGCTCACCCGCCTTTACAATTTCACCGCAAACTCTCATACACACATTCGTACCACAAGTAACTGTATAACCAAAAGGTATTAAACCAAGTAACTGTTCCTACACAATTACAATAACTTACAGTCACATAAAACAAGTAATTGTCTGACACTAAAGATCGATAGAACACTCTCACAAGAACATTCAGCCGTTGTGACCCCCGACCTGCGTTGGTCACTCAATCGCCATAGTCCACCCCGGTACCTGAGGCTTTCTACCGCGACCTCTTCCTCATTCACACAAAGGTCCCTAACACAAGTGGATCGTTGATAGCGCTTCACAACACCCACATTTAATCAGACAATTACAATACAAAACTATCCCGGGATCTTGGACTTCTCTTGAGTCCGCTCACCAAAACTTCCTGCTCCGCACGTGTCCGGACCAGTAAACCAAAAACCACATTCACTCAACATACATCCCAACTCCGCAAGACATCACCCACTTACTCATCACCGCAATCTAACACCACAATTCCTTTCATACTCACGCCACCACTGTTTCCGCCGCACCATCAACGTCCGCCAGTCTCCGGTCTCCGCCGTCTTCCACTCCACTTCAGGGCTCTTCAACCTTCAACCCTACTCCTGATTACTCCCCTCACCTTAGAGGTAAACCACTCTAAAGGTAAACCATCCTCTGCTACCATTTGATTACGCTAAATTGCACACCTGATGTTCCCTACTAAATATAGCGTAAGCGATCGATCTTTTATTTACCTAAAGTGGTTGAGGGGAGGAAACAACTCAGATTAATAGCAGCAAAGTTGTCATGCCTAGAAAGACCACCAACTCCAAAGTGCAGTTTGAATATTTATTATAAAGGCCAAAAATAATTGGAGGTAAATACATCTCAATAGCAAAGAATAAAGGTACAGAAAAATCAATACAGAGCCAAGTTTACGAATATAAGTAATTCGGCCCAAAAGACAAATAATTATGAATTCCAAAATCACAACGCAACACAGAATAGATGCGATATTCAGTTCTCGACTCATTGAAAGAAGTCAAAATCTTTCCCTACACTGCTCTAGATGAGGGCCCTTCCTGTCTCTCTTCTATCATTCCCCAACGGTGTCAGCACGTGTCGACTTCCTAAGAAGTACTCACGTCAAATGGGTCGTTTTAGCTTATGGCTATGGAGCTTGCTCTAAGATGCTCCTTCTTCTCCGAAAGCTAGCAGAAGTCTGGACTCGCTGTCCCTGCGCATCATACAAAAGATGAGATTCAACCCACAATACGTCATTCTTCTTAAAACTTTCCATTACACCTCTATGCAGTAGCTTTTTCTGTTCATGGCACAAATTTAATTAATGATATCTTCTTTCCAGTGGCCTTGGCTTCCAGACAGACCAGATACGCAAGGCATCCTCCCTTCTCGCTTCCCAGCCATCTTCAAAGACATTCCGGGTCTCTCCTTAACTCTGAAAATAACGATGTGTATTCTTTCACCTGCAGTAGGATGAGAACATTCTAACCTTGAACACAGCAATCATTTAATTATTTATTTCTCGAGAGCAAGGAGAATCAAAACCTAAGACATTGGGTCTATAATTCAGGCAACTTAAACTAACCACAATTACGATGTATAGAAATAATATCGTCCTGCACATTATGCATGAAGGAATCGTAATACATACAAAGTTCTACTTAATTGCGTTCACTAGTTTCAACATCAAATGATTCAAATAAATGTTTCTTAATAGTCATAAAACACTGCAAACAATACGAATACATGTGAGTGCGTTTAAACCATGAGTATAGTGCACTCATACAAAATAGAGTGCTATCAGCGCTCTATCAAGCGCATGGGAAAGGACAAGAATGCACCGTATTGGATAAATACGGCACGTTCCTTCCCTTTCTCAATAGCGCAGGACAGCGCAACAAGGTGACTTGCTGCGCTGCCCTGCTTTACAAGGATCATAAATATGGCCCTAAATACATAACCAAATACTAAAAAAACAAACGTTAAGGACGAGTTGATTGCTGACTCAGTGCACATATCTTTCCTTTCTGCTGTCAGCGTTTCTAGGTTTCGCCTAGACAGCACATGCGCTGTCTATGCAAGACTTTTGTTTACATATAGTGGACTTACCATTTAGAGTCAACATCATTTGCTACGCTTCCGTTCGTCACAGCATGCAGGTATCATGTCCTCATCTTGTGTTCTGGAGCATGGAACAAGAATTTCTGTCCATCCAATGCTCCCGTATTTGAAGGCACTTTTTTGTGTTCAAGCACTCCATATGAATGCCTGTGTTTTCAGTCTATCTCTCTCATCCCCGTCCATGTAGCTTCTATTCCCTAACACCCGCCCCTTCCATCTTGCTGCTTTTCCCTCCCAACCCCGCTGCCCTGCCCATTGCTGTGGCACAGAGTACACTTATTCTTGTACTGAGAAGTGTGACTGTGATTCCGTGTGCCTTCCAAATAAAGAATGCTGCAACATTACTTCTTACACCACTACACCCTACTCTGCATCATTCTACTCTACACCAGGGCACTCTATGCCACTGTACTCTACATCACTCTACAGCACTGCACTCTACGCCACTATACTCTACTCTTTTTTTTTTTTTACAGAGTCTTATATAGCGCGAACTTGATCCAGTATCGGGTATCAGAGCGCTTTACAGAGCACCAGTTGCATTACATGAGGACACATTCATTTTTTGTTAGGCACGGGGAGATTAAGTGATTTGCCCAGAATCACAGGATGTTCAGCGTCATTGCCGAGACTCGAACCTGGTTCCCCAGATTCGAGGTCGACCGCCCTAGCCGTTAGGCCAACTCCTCTCCCCAAGGAGAGGAGTTGCACCACTCGATGCCACTCTACTACACTCCGCACCACTCTACTCTGCACAACTCTGTGCCACTGCACTTTTACGCCACTGTACTCTAAACCACTGCTCTATGCCACTGTACTCTATACCTCTGCGCTCTACATTGCACCACTCTGCTCTACGCCACTGAACTCTACTCTACTATGCACCACTCTATGCCACTGCACTCCATGTCACCCTACTCTACTCTGCACCACTCTATTCTACGCCATTCTACTCTACACCACTCTACTCTATGCCACTGCACTCTATGCCAATGCATTCGACACCACTCTACTTCACAGCAATTTACACCACTGCACTCTATGCCAATCTACTCTACACCACTCTATGCCACTTCACTCTAAGCTACTCTACGCCACTCTACTCTGCACCACTCTAATCTACGTCACTGCATTCTATGCTACTACACTCTAACCTGCACCACTCTATGCCACGCTACTCTACACCACTCTACACCACTGCACTCAACTCTTCTATACACCACTCTACTTTATGCCACTGCACTATACACCACTCACCTTAGCACCAATCTAAGTCACTGCACTTCACGCCACTGCACTCTACACCACTGCACTGTATGCCCTTATACTCTACTCTGCACCACTCTACTCTACGCCAGTCTATTCTATGCCCCTCTACTCTAGGCCACTGCACTCCAAGCCGCTCTACTCTACCCCACTGCACTTAACACCACTTCACTCTACTCTGCACCACTCTACTCTACGCCTCTCTACTGAACTCTGCACCACTCTACGCCATTGCACTCTACGCTACTCTACGACACTGCACTCTACTCTGCAAAACTCTACTCTACACCATTGCACTCTACTCTACTTTGCACCACTTCACTGTATGCCACTGCAGTCTTTGTCTCTGAAGTCGACACCATTCTATGCCACTGCAGTCTACGCCACTGCACTCTACAGCACTCTACTCTATGCCACTGCACTCTATCCCACTCTACTCTACTCTAACCCACTGTACTCTAAGCCACTTTATTCTGCACCACTCTACTCTATGCCAGCCCACTCTACTCTAGATCACTCCACTCCAACCTATGCCACTCCGCTCCACTGAACGCCATTCTACACAACGTCACTCCACACAGAACCACTCTACCCAACTCCACTCCACACAATGCCACTTCACTCTACCCTATATTACCCTACGCCACTCCAAGCCACACTACTCCACTCTACTCTACTCTACGCCATTCCACTTCAGTCTACTCCACTCCACTCTAGGCCACTCTACTCTAGGTCACTGCACTCTATGCCACTGCACTCTATGCCACTCTAATCTACAGCACTCTACACCACTCTACTCTTCACCACGCTACACCACTGCACTGTACACCACTCTACTCTACGCCACTGCACTGTATGTCACAGCACTCTACACCAATCTACTCTACGCCACTTCACTCTACGCTACTGCACTCTGCACCACCCTACTCTATGCCACTCTACTCTACTTTGCCCCACTCTACTCTATGCCACTGCAGTCTACACTCTACACCACTGCACTCTATGCCACTCTACTCTACGCCTCTCTGCTCTATCCCACTGCAATCTATGCTACCCTACTCTACTTTGCACCACTGCACTCTACTCTGTACCACTCTACTCTACACCACTGCACTCTACACCACTGTATTCTATGGCACTGTACTTTAAGTGACGCTACTCTACTCTGCACCGCTCTACTCTACGCTACTGCACTCTATGCCACTCTACTCTTCAAAATTCTACTCTGCATCACTCTATGCCACTGCACTTTACACCACTCTACTTTGCACCACTCTACTGTAAGCCACTGCACTGTATGCCACTCTACGCCACTGCACTCTACCTCATTGCATTCTACGCCACTGCACTGTATGCCACTATATTCTACTCTGTACCACTCTCCTCCATGCCACTGTACTCTAAGCCATTCCACTCTTTTCTGCACCCCTCTACTTTAGGCCACTGCACTTTATGCCACTCTACTCTGCACCACTCTACGCCACTGCACTCCATGTCGCTCTACTCTACAGCACTCTATTGTATTGTATTGTATGAGGTATTTGTAAAGCGCACTGTGACCAAAATGATATCCTGGTGCTAATTATAACCACTGTGTAAGAAGAACCAACTGATGGAGAAACTGAAGAGCAGGTCATTAATGAGGGAATAGCCAGGTTTTCAGTGATTTCCTAAATTTTAATAAATCAGAGTGAGATCTTAATGGAGCTGGTAATTTATTCCATATCCAAGCTGCATTAACAGTGAAGGTACGTCCTCCTTATCGGACTTTCTGAAATCTGAGTTCTTGGACATAGTTGCCTGTGGTTGATCGAAGGGTTCTGCCAGGAGTATATTTTTTTTAGTTTGGTTTGTAAGGGTGTTGGTCCTTTATTGTGTAATGCCTTATGGACAATACAGAGAGATTTAAAGATAATTCTCTGCTTCATAGGCAGCCAGTGGAGATCCTTCAGGGCCTCTGTGGCAGATGAGTATTGAAGTCTGTTCAGTGTTAGCTTAGCTGTGATTATCTGGATGCGCTCTAGCTTCTTTAACAAATAGCTAGGGGCTCCTAGTAACAGGGCATTGCAATGGTCCAGCCTACTTAGTATTACACCTCTGGAAATCAGTGATCTGGCTGGCAGGTCAAGCAGAGGATATACCTTCCTAAGGGCCCGGATCAGTGCAAAACATGTCCTGGTAAGTCCATTCACTTGATTTTCCATAGACAGACCTTGATCAATGATCACACCTAAGTTTCGTACCGCCGCTGGATTACCCAGTGGCAGTTCCGTGGGTAGAGGCCAGAAGTTAGACGATAGGGATACCAGGATTTTATTGGATGAGCAACAGAGGAGTGCAGTTTTGCTTCCATTCATTTTGAGTGAATTTGCATTCATCCAGTCAAAGATGTCAAGAATGCATGACTGGAAATTACCTATGGTATCCTCCTGGTCATTGTTCAGCGACAGAATTAGCTGAGTGTCGTCTGCATAGATAATTAGCTTAATATTGTGGGTTTTAATAAGTGAGATGAGGGGTTTGATATAAATATTGAATAAAATAGGGTTGAGGGAAGACCCCTGAGGGACACCATTTGTTGTCATTCTAAATTTGGATAAAAAAGGGGGAAGAGATACCGCCTGACAGCGACCAAACAGATAGGATTTTAGCCAGTTTAACATCGGGCCCCCCACACCCACTGCCGTAAGTCTGGACAGAAGAGTGTGGTGGTCCACCGTGTCAAACACAGCTGACAGATCTAGGAGGACAAGTACAACAGATTGTCCATTGTCTGTAGTCCTCCGCATTTCATCGGTGGCGCAGATAAGGCGGTCTCGGTTCCATGGCCAGGGCGGAATCCAAATTGCTCTTCCTCAAGCCATGCATAATCCTCTAAGTAGTGCGACAATAATGAACTTGTGTGGCGCTCTAAAATTTTTATTGGAAAAGGGAGGAGGGAAATAGGTATGAAATTAGCTAGATTGGCGGGATCAGACAGGGCTTTTTTTAAGCAATGGCTTAACTATAGCTTTCTTCCAAAAGTCAGGCACCTTCTCGGTTTCAAGAGAATGATTACAAAGTTGTAGGAGAGGGTCTGCAAGCTCATCTTCCCATATTAGCCATTGCTTTGGTGGCATAGGGTCCAACGGCGACCCTGATTTCATGGCCCTGTACAAAGGTTTAAAAACCTCGACAGAGATAGGGTCCAACCTAGTAAACATTGACTAGGTTGGACTCTACAGCACTCTATGCCACTGCACGCCACTCTACTGAACTCTGCACCACTCTACGCCACTGCACTCTACATCATTGCATTCTACGCCACTGCACTGTATGCCACTATACTCTACTCTGTACCACTATCCTCCATGCCACTGTACTCTAGCTCATTCCACTCTATTCTGCACACATCTACTTTAGGCCACTGCACTCTATGCCACTCTACTCTGCACCACTTTACTCTATGCCACTGTACTGTACGCCACTCTACTCTACCTCACTGCATTCAATGCCACTGCACTCTACTCTGCACCACTCTACGCCACTGCACTCCATGCCGCCCTATTCTACAGCACTCTACACCACTGCACTCTACGCGACTCTACTGATCTCTGCACCATTCTACGCCACTGCACTCTACTCCACTCTGTGCCACAGCACTCTCCATCACTCTACTCTACACCAATGTAATATACGCCATTGCACTCTACTCCACTCTACTCCACACCACTGCATTCTACTCTACTTTGCACCACTCTACTGGATGCCACTGCACTCTATGCCACTGCAGACTACACCATTATATGTCACTGCACTCTACACTACTGCACTCTTCACCACTTTACTCTACGCCACTGCACTGTACACTGTACACCACTCTCCTTTGCACCACTACACTCTATGCCACTGCACTCTACTCTACGCAACTCTACTCTGCTCTGCACCACTCTGCTGTACGCCAACGCCCTCTATGTCACTCCACTCCAAAGTACGCCACTGTTCGCCACTCCACTCTATGCCACTCCACAGTATGCCACTCTACACTAAGCCACCCACACTGTGCCACTCAACTCCACTCTACCCACCCCACTTCACACAATGCCACTCTACTCTCCGCCACTACACTCTACCCATTTTACTCTATGCCACTCCAAGCCCCACTACTCCACTCTACAGCACTTTATTCTACGCCACTCTACTCCACACCATTGTATGCCATGTCACTTCACTTTACTCCAGTCTGCTCCACTCCACTGCTCTCTTTGCCACTCAACTGTACACCACTCTACTTTACACCACTGCACTCTATGCCACTCTACTCTACAGCACTCTACGCCACTCTGCTGTACTCTGCACCACTCTAGACCACTGAACTCTATTCCACTCTACTCAATGCCACAGCACTCTCCACCACTTCACTCTACGACACTGCACTGTACCCTGCCCCACTCTACTCTACGCCACCGAACTCTACTTTGCACCACTCTACTATATGCCACTGCACTCTACACCACTCTACTCTATGCCACTGCACTCTGCACCACTGCACTGTATGCCATTCTACCTTACTCTGCACCACTGAATCTACACCACTGCACTGTACTCTGCACCACTTTACTGTATGTCACTGCAGTTTACGCCACTACACTCTACCCAAGTCCACTCTACGTCACTCCACTGTATGTCACTCTATGCCACTCCAAGCCACACTACTCCACTCCACTCCACTATATGCCCCATTACTCTACGCCACTCTACTCCACACCACTTCACTCTCCTCCAATCCACTCTTTGCCACTTCACTCTATGCCACTCTAGTGCACCCCCTCCACTCGACACCACTGCACTCTATGCTACTCTGCGCCACTTTGTTCTACGCAAGTCCACTCCACTCTGCGCTATTCCACTCTACTCTATGCCACTCAACTCTACACCACTCCACTACACTGCATGCCAATCCATGCCACTCTATACCACTCGAATTTACGCCACTCCACGCTGATTCACTCTACGCCACCCCAAAGCCCTCTACTCTACTCCAGTCTATGCTACTCCACGCCA
Organism: Calotriton arnoldi; assembly: GCA_963921515.1. Taxonomy (NCBI): domain Eukaryota; kingdom Metazoa; phylum Chordata; class Amphibia; order Caudata; family Salamandridae; genus Calotriton; species Calotriton arnoldi. The sequence continues at coordinate 1,647,014 of CAWUFW010000480.1, forward strand.
CTCTATGCCATGCTTCTCCACTCCACTCTACTTCACTCCACTCCACGCTGCTGTACACAATGGCTTAAAGACATTGGCAAAGCCAATAGCTCTTGCGTAGGCGAAACCTATTGGCTTCATCTTTGCCTGTTTATATTAGTGTTATTGTTATATTAACGTGTGCTTAAATCTTAAGTGCCTCTTAGAGTTTTTTTACCTTTATTATCTTCAGTTGAAGGAGCTAAAATATTTGTTACTGCAGGCCTTCTCTTTTTTCCAAGGTCCATAGGACATCCTCTAGGATTGATATGTTTTACACGCAGAGGGGGTGCTTGTCATTGTTTCCCTTAGGCCAGATAGAGACTTGAGTGCTGTCTGATTGTGCTCTGCTGTTGATTCAATATGATTTGTCGATACTGAAATCCTCTCCGGAGAGACAATGGCGCTTGAACAATATTGCCTTCAGAGACCCCATGGTGAGAGACGGTATTCGAAAGGCATTCGATCATTTTCTTCAGAAGAATTATGAGGTATCTACAACACTCTAAATTAGATGGGGTGCAGCTAAGGCAGTTATGACAGGGGAGCTTATGTCATACACTACAATTTTTTTAGAACAAATAGGGCCTGCAAGTTAGCCCTGAAAAAGGATAACTCATCCTAGAAGGCAGAATATGAGCACACATGCCCCGGAAAACCCACAGGGAATTCCAGACACTTAGAGGGTAGTGGCAACAGATACTCCTGGGGGAGACAGCAGGAAATATGGTGCAAATAAAACAATAGTATTTAAAAAAAGATGATAAGGCTGACACATTCCCTGTATACAAAATTAAAACACACCAGAAAAGGAAGATTATAAAAGTTGTTTGAGCAATGCAGGACCTTAGGAAAATGGAGACTGGGAACAAGGTCCAACTATCCCATGAATTTTACTTGAGACTTTATTCTGGAGAAAATGTTTCTGAGTTGGAACAAAGAGAGTATACTTGAAGGCTATAAACTTCCAAAAGATTCTTGCAGCTCTGCTGAAACTATTGGAGGAACCCATTGCCCCTCACAAAGTATTAAAGCTATAAAAGGTCTTCAGAGTAATGCAGCACCTGGCGCGGATTGCTTTACCGCCTCCTTTTATAAAACTTGCAAGGAGAAATAAGCAATGTCTCTATCCTGTATTTTGAACTCCTTTTTAGTGACAGCAGAAGTAACGAGTACCATGATGAAATCAGAAATGTCCTGATTAGGGGTGGGCGGTAAACTCTACTCCGCCGGCAGAGTTCACAGAGTTTTCCCACTCCGCACTCTGCTTGGAGCACGGAGTTCGGCAAAACGATTTCTGACGCGTATCTCACCAACGTTGAGTTGGCACGTGTGAGCGAGAAAAAGAGTGGTCACGGCAGGTTGCTACCGCTCGCGTTCAGAAAGTTGCAGCTCATGTTGTGAAAGCCGACACTCGAGTAGAAAAACGACTAAAATGGCAGAAAGAAGCAGCACCCTTAGGCGGGCCTCGTAGTGCTGTTCGTGGTGATTTTACAATGCAGGACAAGCTCCCGGCTCTAAAAATCAGCACGACAGACCAGAATTCTGCCACTCACGGAACTCTGTGGAATCTCACAGAGTTTTTAGGTAACTCCCCGGAATTCCTCAGAGTAAAACTCCACGAGCTCTGCCCGCCGCTAGTCCTGATATCCAAACCAAAAAAAGACCCTGATTTATGTGGATATTATAGTCCGACAGCCTTACAGAACATCGACATAAAAGCATATACTACGATTCTGGCAACTAGAGCAAATATGGCCTGCCCTTGTTCAGCCTACACAATCTGGGTTTATGAGGGGCAGGCAAGCACAAGAAAATATTAATTTGGGGCTGGATCTTTTCCTGGTAGCACAAAGACTAACACACAAATTCTCTTTCTCTTGCTTAATGCGGAGAAGGCATTCCATAGTTTGGGCTAGCAATATACATTTAAACTGTTGGATAAAACAACCCTAGGCCCAAAGAAAAATAATTAATTAAAGCTAATTTAGGCAACCATTTATGGTGCTGAAAATACATCACATCCGCAGCAGCAAAATAAATCTGTGTAGAGGTACAAACCAAGGTCCACCTCCCAAGTATATTTGCACTGGGTTTGGAACCACTGGTGTATAAAATAAATGGTAACCCTCGGATTACGGTTTTAAAGATACAAGACACCACTTACAAGATTGCATTGTTCACGGATGATATCTTATGCTTTATTATGAACCTGGAAATATCACTCCTGGTTCTCATACAAAAGCTAGAACAAGTCTCAGGTGTCCGGTTTTAAGATCAATTACGATAAATCCAATGGGTTGGGTATCCTGCACATGCTAGACAACTGGAATGCATTAATGAAGGAATTAGGGCTTGAGGTACGCGTGAACTCTTGGAGTATTTGGGAGTAATGATTACTGTCTCAAAGAATAATCTATATGAGGCCAATATCCCTCTACGTCTGAATAATCTTTTTAAAGATTTATACAAATGGGGGAATTTAAAAGTATCATGGTCTGGCAGAATTGCCTGTATCAAGATGAATTTTATCCCTAGTCTACTTTAAATTACTCAGACTTTACTGTAGATAGTCCTGAGGGGCATACTTAAAAATTATACAAGACAATATTTTGGCATTCACCTGGAGTGGGAAAACACCACCTGTATCTAAAAATGCACTATGGAGGGGAATATTTAAGGGACGCTTGGCATTCCCACTTGAAAGATACATTCAGGCAAATTAATTCCACCCAATGATTAAACTTACAAAACCTAGAAGCGACAAACTTTGGATGAATATTGAGGAAGGTTTTTTTTCTAGGCCATTGCCTGTGTTACCTTGGCGTCCTTCAAGTAAGTGGGGCGCAATGCTCTTTGGGGACTATATGAATCACACTAGTACACTGGAATGCCACAGTCAATAGAGGGGGGCAACAACGTACCCAATGGCTCCAGTACTGAACAACCCAGATTTCCTCCAGGTATTATAGATAAGTTGTTTCATAATTGGTTCCCACATGAAGCAGCTACACAGGGGATTTATTTGAAAAAGGGTAGATCAATAAATTAAAAACACTATGTCAATGGTGGAGTACACCAAGACAGGACGCGTTTCGATAGCACTACTAAAACGCTGGGCCTTTACTGGGTCCCAGAGGGAAGCCCCATATAGAATCCCTACTGTAAGGCCATGATACCACAAAAGATATTACTTAGCTATATCAATATTAGTCAGCCACACATTGGCTGATAAACACTTGTATGCTGCAAATGGGAGGCAACGTTAGAACATGAAATTGAGGCATCATGGCTTTGCATTTGGTACAGGTAGGTCTCTGCAACATCAATTTGTAGCCAACATAAAGAGAATGGATGTAAAGTGATGATGAAATGATATTTGACCTCCACGCATCTCAATACAATGTTTGACTTCTCCCAAGAGTGTTGAAGTTATGTGAAGGAAAGGCCGGGGTACAATGTCCCATAAGTGGTAGGGTTGTGATGTCATTCATTCTAATTGGAAGACCATTACTTTAAATATTAAGGAGATCATAGGATTGGAGTTGCATCTGAATCCATTGAAACTGGTGTTGAGTGACACAGGCAAAGATTTAGGGGCATATTCACAAGGACTTATCTCCGAGTTATCACCACCTTAACGCAACAAAAGTGGAGATAGATTTAACGCCCCATTCACAAGCGGTTGCAAACTGCAGACAACGCAAGTATTCCCGCGATAACCGCCTCCAAATTTACCTCCACGGGTGACACCACCAACTAACCCTAATGAGATGCAGAGTAGGCGTTCCCGTGCAAAAACACACCAAAACAGCACTACACCACTTTCACAACGAACTGCCAGATCTGCGATGCGAACCAAAAACAGGCGATAAGCCGCGGTAGCAGCAGGGAATTAACACCTGCCTTTTGCTGGTGTAAAGCAGGACGACTACCTGCAGTATGAAAGGGAGCCCAGCCCAGAGCCACATCTGAAGACCCACAGATGCCATGGAGACAATGATCATGCAGCTCCGAGACCCAAGAGGGCCACAACACCCACCCTCACCACTTCCGCCCCACCCCCCCCGGGACAAACACATACCTTGCATGACACAAGAGCCACAAAAAGCGCATGATGTCGCACAATGACAACAAGAAACACGTGTGGGCAGAAGAATGAGAAACAGTCACTCATCATTGAAGTAACCACCAAAAACTTTATTGAATACAACACAAAACCGTCCGGGACAATCCTGATGTCACAGCCTGGAAAACAAAGCACAAAATCAGAACGTGTGTCATGCACACATCAAAGGAGCGGGACAGAGAGAAACAGAGAAGGATAGAAAGGCAGAGAGAGAAGGAAAGGAAGGGAGAGAGAGGGAGGGAGAAGGAAAGGAAGGGAGAGGGAGAGAGAGAGAGAGAGAGAGGGAAAGGAAGGGAGAGAGAGAGAGGGAGGGAGAAGGAAAGGAAGGGAGAGGGAGAGAGGGAGAGGGAAAGGAAGGGAGAGAGGGAGAGGGAGAGGGAAAGGAAGGGAGAGAGGGAGAGAGAGAGAGGGAGAAGGAGGGACACTGCCTCCCCCGCGCACCCAGGCACCACTGCTCACCTGCTGCCACCGGTGTGTCTCCACCCACGTGCCGGTATACAAGCCACCAGGTCTGCAATCTGCAATCGAGGCCAGAGTCAATCATGGCAGAGTCCATCACACTGCACACGGCAACAACGCCTGCCCGTCCTGCGCACACATGCAGCCGCACCCTACCCCCTCCCACCGGCCTGCGCTGGCCATCCGCACTTGCGCACCCAGGCCCCACTGCTCACCTGCCTCCAACGGTGTGTCCACCAGTAGGCACACCACGTGCCCGTGCAAGCTCCAGGCCCAGGTCCCGTCACCATGGCATGCTCCACATCATGCGGACCCGCGCTGCGGCCCAGCAGGTCCCACACATGACGCGGAGTCCTGAGGCATCAATGGCAGGGACCACATCAGTGCACACGTCATCATCGCAGGCTGCACACCCACTCAGCAATTTCGGTGCCACTAACCCTGTGCAACCCCAGTCAGCGCCACGTGGTGGTAGGCCCGTGATGGCTGCATGGCTCCGGGAGCCACTAACCCTGTGCAACCCCAGTCAGCGCCACGTGGTGGTAGGCCCGTGACGGCCGCATGGCTCCGGGTGCCACTAACCCTGTGCGCAACAAGTCATGGGCCCTTTATGATTGAGTATCGTGGAACGTCCGTCATCCAGTCACCACCGGCAGTGGGGAATGTGACGTTGTCGGCCCCTTATATTGGCGGGGTCACATGGCCTGTGACGCCTGTGCCGGATGGGTGTGGTGTGCGTGCAAACCTGCCCTCAGGGAGTGGCCGTGACATGCTGACAACTAGACCAGCGACCTGCAAACCACTAGCATGTACGCCTGCGACATGTAGCTATGTGGGCCCCCCCTCGGAGTGTAAGCGGAGTGGTCTGGCATGGCGTACTCTGGACCAGCGCAGGGCTTGCAACAATGACTCGGGGGCTCTGGGCGTGGTTCAGTCCGTGTCCGGACAAGGAAGTGACTAATGTGTGTGTCCCTGTTGTGGTGTCTGCGGCACCCGGAACGCAATAGGAAATGTAGCACACTGTGACTGGATTCCCACTAGATGAGCATCATTGACGTTGGGGGGAATCACTGAGCCTACATTCATCCACACATTCATACATGAATAATGAAAGACATGACACAGCAGTGCGTTCCTGAATGTTTAATGCACATCCAGTGGAGTTTTGCAGTTGGAGCAGTACAGGGCCATGCCAACCCCACTTCACAATATGGGCCCGTGGAGGGCCAGCCAGAGTCCATCGGGGAATGACAAGTACAGCGGAAGAGGAAGGGTACAGTCCGCAGTCTGGTCGCCGTGTCATTGGTCACCAAACAGGATATGGCAGTCCATGTCGCAGTCCAAGGTGAGTGCAGCAGAGTGTATCGGGGGTCAGTGGAAGGTCATGGGGCGATGTGAGGCACCAAGCAGAAACAGGCCAGGTGGCGGTCATGAATGCTAGTGCCTCCTTCTGAACTCAAGCCCATCCACGTCCTCGTCCTCGGATGTGTGCTCTGCCCCACCTGTGGGTGGTGCAGTTCCGGCTGCGGCACTGTGTGCCACTGACACATTAGGGGAAGGAGGTAGATTGTCGGCCGCACTGTGTGGCAGTGACACATCAGGTGCCGGAGTGGAAATGCCTGCTGCACTGTGAGGTACTGACACACCAGGGGGCGGAGATGTGGATGGTGTAGGGGCAGCAGCATTCATCTGCGCCACGCCTTGTGGCAGCAATGCCATGATGAGGACATGCAGGGCATGGTAGATCCCAGCTACATTTTGCTGATGTGCAGCGGTGGCTGCCATCCTTTCCGCCTCCATCCGCACCATGTCCTCCATGAGCCTCCGCATGTATGCCATCTCACGGCTGAGATCGCTGGAGCCACTCTGAGCGGACATGTGTTCTTGTCTCCGAGTCATGACTCCAGCGATGTCAGCCAGGGCTCGTTGGAGACCATGGAGCGGCGTGTGGGTGTCCGTTAGGGACTGGAGGTGGTCCCTGATGGGACTCAGACACCCATGGATGGCGTCAAGTTTGGTAGCCAGGAGGTCGAACCCCACCCGCACCTGCTCAGCCATCTCCCTCTGTACCTCCAACACACGGCGTTGGAAGGCCATGTGTTGTTCGGGGGGGGTCTTGGGAGACAGCCGGGGTTGTGGGTGCCTCCTGCTGGGTGGTTTGTGGAGTGGGTGGGGTCTCCTCGATGCAGCTGGGCTGCCCTGGTCCTGGAGGTGATTGGCAGATGAGCTCAATGATGTCTTGGAGGGCTTGGGTGTCGATGCTGGTGGTGTCCTCCTCGTCATCAGTGAAGAGTGGCTGGCAGTGGCGTAGCTAGGGGGGGGCGATGGGGGCGGACCGCCCCAGGCGGCACGAGTTTTGGGGCGGCAGCCGGCCCCCCTTTCCCCGCAGCCGGCACCCCCCCGCTCTTCTATCACTTTTGCCGAGGGCGGCAAACGCAGGGGCCGCCACAGGCAGCCTAAGGCCTAGCTACGCCCCTGGTGGCTGGGACTGCTCTGCAGGTGGCGTTGAAGGTGCCACTGCAATGTGAAGGGGAGATGCTGTGTTACAATGTGTCCACATGTATGTAGCCGCATGGTACATGTTCACATTCAGACAGCATGGCAATGTACATTGTGACATGCTGTTGATCAGGGCCATGATCCAGAGTGATTGTGGGTGTGCACTGTGCTCTGCTTGATTGTGCATGTGTGCCATTGTGGCCATCTCCCCCCGTCCCCCCAGTACCTGGTGGTTACTCACCCTGTTGCCGTTGTGTCATGTCGAGCAGTGTCCGGTGCCCCGACTCCTGCCACGGTCTCCACACTGATGACTGTCGACACCAGCTCTTCCATGTCATCCAGCTCCAGCTGTGGCACTGGGCTCCCACCTCCAGTCTGCATTGCTGCCTTCTGGTTGCCTGCGAGTTTCTCCTTGGTCTTGCGCTTGATGTCAATCCATCGCCTTTTGACCTCGTCCATTGACCTCTTGTGCTCTCCGACGGCATTCACCCTGTCCACGATGGACCGCCATAATACATTTTTGGTGCCCAATGACACATTGGAGGCGACGAACAGTTGTTGATGGTGTTCTATCACCTCCGTGACCAGGATCCTATTCTCCTGCGGACTAAACTTCGTCTTCCTCTTCTTCTTGTCCTTGCCCTTCCCTGTCACCGAGGTCCCAGGCTGGTCGTCCGGGGTGCTTGTGGGGTTGCGCTCGTCCTCTGCGCCTGCTCCGGCTGCCTCCATGGTGCATCGGTGTTGGTCATTTTGTGTTTGTGTGTTTTTTCTCCTTTTGTAGTGATTTTCCCGCCTGCCGTGTGTGTATGGCAGGCCTGGCGCTACTTATCGCTGATTTCCTCATCGCGAATGGGCTCATCGCACGTTTTTTGGTGTTGTGGTTTGTGTTTTTATCTCCGTCAAGGTGGTTGTAACGCGGACATTGGCCGCGTTTTCGGCAGACTATCGCATGGTACCGCCATGTTGTGAATTCCACGTTAACACAGGGTTATTTTCCCGCGATAGGCTGCGATGTGTAAAGATGCGTTGACATTTTTGGGAGATGTTTAGCACACGTTCTTGTGAATATCCCCCTTAGAGTACCCCGGACCACTCTGGCTGGAAAGCTCATCACCTACTTACTTCTACCACCTAGGCTAAAAATAGCACAGTTTTGGAGATACTGTAAATACTGTAAATACACATTGGCCCAAAATATTGTCAGTATATGCAATAGAAAAGCTCATAACTGTACTGCATGATAGAGTACAAATATTTGAAAACGTTTAGGCACCTTTTCGTACTTATATCAAAACAGCAGGTTAGAATTAAATCTTGACTAGGGCGGCTACCTAAAGTACTCCCCCTATCCAACTAAGCTATTCTAGCTCTTCTGGAAACTCCTCAGAACATCACAATGGGTTGCAGGGAAACACCCTAGGGCCTCAATATACTTTATAAGGGATTTGGGAGAGGGCAATATGCAAGTGAGAGAATGAGATAACCAATGAAATTCAAATGAAAAACACTTAGCAAATAGAAACATTTTCTTAATTAAAAAATAGTAAAAACAGGGACTGAGAACATGAGAAAAAATTGCTGCACATAAAGCCACCACGACTGGAGAGTGTCAGTCTGCCCAACCAAAGCTCCACATAGAAGGACTGCATAAACCCAGTGGTGGCTGGCAACATTAATTAATGGTGAGGCACCCACTATAAATGGTGCAAGCCGCCAGGCACTCCAAATAGATGCTCCTCTCCCCGCACTGATCCTGGGCGTGACAAGCAGCAGGAAGGAAAAGGAGGGACCTCCCTCCTTGTGCTATGCAAATCCAACCAATCCTAGCTCCACAATTGGTTGGAGCAGGCTAACCCAGTGCTCCTTTTTTAGGCTGGGGGCCTGTGCCTGCAATCCCTTGGCTGTTTTACAGTGCTGGGATTGCTGGCTTTGAAGTGCACATTTCAGATTGGCCAGCTGTAGGCAGCCAGCCAAAACCTGAAAAGCATACTTGAACACCTCCGTCATCCTGCAGTCTGCAGGAATCTGCCCCGCCTTCACCATCCACTCGCTATGGTTGGCAACACACAGAATAATAAAATGCTAATGACCATTTTATTATTCTGTGTTTACAGCTGCACTCGCAGCAAGTGGGTCGACGCTCTTCTGCCCAGGAAGAGAAACCGCCCCTGCATAAACCTGAAGAAAATAAGCCCCAATAACCACAATATAAAGGCCTGATCTAGAGTTTAGTGATAAGTTTCGCTGTTATAAAATGAAGGATGGCCTGTCCGATGTATTGCAAGATTGTAGGCTTTCATGCATTTGTAATAAGGTGGATGGACTATCTGTCATATCTGTGAGAGTGTTAGCCATCCACCAAACTTTAAATAAGGCTCTAGGTATTTAAAAATAATGTATCATAAAAAGTACCTACCAAGATAAATAACATTATTTACATATAAGAAACATCAATAATAACTATACATTCATTTATATCTCCAAAATACAGATACTAAGACTGGTAAAAACAGGCCTAACATCAAAAAAGAAGAAAGCACCAAAATAAATAAAGAAATTTCAAGAACACCAGAGTACGCATATGTACGTATAATTAATAAAACCAGTAAATATACAAAAAATGCCATAAAATTGAAATACACCTAATAAACTGGAAACATTCCAAAATAATAAATATAACAAAAAACTTTAAACAAAAATAATTCATAAATATGTCCTTTTCAACTGTGAAACTGAAAAAAAGTATAACGAAAAGAGGGAAAACAAGAAACCTGCTACAAACCAAAGTACCAGCAACTCAAAAAAAGAAAAAAAATGTAAGTATGTAATGTAAAATATGTGTTAATAATGTAATAACATAAATAACATTAAAAAAGAACTAAAATAAAATATAACATATTTTCACACTCCTATAACCAACAGGTATGTCAGAAACTGCGACATATATATCTTCACAAAACACAAAGCCTCAGTTAAACTACAGAGGATGCACCTAAAGCCAAGAAAGTACTAATAATGAAAGGACAGATTAGTGAGGCACAACAAAAGATGATATGGTAGAAAGTGTGAGGGACACTTTCACCACCCACACGTCACAGAAATACAAGTCAGATATTTGTTTAAGAAAGAACTTAAGCACTAATTCTCACGCACATACAGGAACTATACTTAAATATAGAATTCTCAGAGCTCCTGAAGAATCCACAAGACAGCTGTCAGCTAGAGCAAACTTAGAAAGAGTTATAACAAAAATCAGGAGGGTAGAAAGGCAAACACCGAGAGCCCCAAGAACATTTCAGAAAATAGACATCCCTGAAAATATGAAAGTAACACACATAAACCAAGAATACCTAATGCATGATAATGAAAACAGCAAGAAGAGAATCCTTGTCTTTGCAATCAATACGAGTTTGCTATCTCTAACACAGTGCTAAAACTGGATGATGGATTGGATGCTCAAATAGTATCCCCTGACCAGCCTCACAGATATATAGAATACATGGCCAGTACATAAACACAAATGTCCCACTGATATATTCAGTGTCTCCAAACAAGCAAAGCACAATATATGTTAAATTCCTAACAATAATAAAAACAGAAACACACAATTACAACCCACCAAATTTAATATAGTATTACAGACTTTGAGGAAGCCATGCTATCCATTATTTTAAGTTTACTCACACACGGCCATACAGGGGTGCTACCACAGCTTTAATCAAACAATTTGAAGCACACAATAATCAGCATTATATATAGATTATGTAAAAAACTCTAAATTCGTTTATGAAATTAAAGAGATAATAGCTTTAGCATATGTGCCCGCTACAGAGGTCACAAAACACTATGGCATGTTAATAAAATGACCCTCTACCAACAGAAAGAGCGAAAACTGTCCCCAATAATGCACTATTTTAAAGACACCTGGGTTGGTCACCTGCACCAATCAGGGCGCACATGCCAATCAAAGTTTCAAAGTCCATAGTGAAGTGAATCAGATAGTATAGTATCACACTCAGCAAAAACCAACAATGAAGTGCAATTCTTTTCAAGGAACAATCGGAAGATGCCACCCTACAATCTACCAAATCATCAAAATATTAAATAAAGAACAAAACTACCAAGAACTACAAGTGCAAATACAATCTCTAACTCAAATTGAACACAAAGGGGCCGATTCCGATCTCGGCCGGTAGGGCTCCGAATCGGATTCGGCTTTACCGGATCCGATTCGGAGCCCTGTTTCCCGACCGAACCGTACGCGGGTCCGGCCGAGCGAGTACGATGCGAATTCGCCGACCGACTCGTCCGGGCGTCCCGACCGCTCCGACCGACTCGCTCCCGGCTCGAACCGCTCCGACCGACTCGCTCGGACTCGACTCGCACCGCGCAATGGAGACGTTTCCCGGCCGGGTAAGTACGATGCGCGCCGCGAGCAGTCCGACCGAGCCGCGCACTCCGGCTCGAAAGAGCTGTCGGAGCCGCACTTTGGGGGTCCGTGTCGGACCCCCTGTACGCGTAGCGCGCGCGAGTCGCACACAGGGGGGACCCATGGGTCCCCCTACCTGTGCGTGTACGGCGCGACTCGCTTCGCCGCGTACCCGCTGTAGGGGGCGCACTTGTCCGACTCGCACCCATTGAGTCAATGGGAGCCCGCGTACGCGTTGTACGACCGGCTCCCATTGACTTCAATGGGAGTCCGACCGACTCGAGTCCGATAACATACGGACGCATCGTACTCGTTCGGTCGGACTGCACGGGTCCGATTCGGTCGGAAATCTCTCCGGGTCCGGCTCGGTCGGAGAAATTTCCGGCCCGAATCGGAATTGACCCCAAAATGTCCAAACAAACTGCATAAATGCATGAAATTATAGCAAGCAAAGTGGTTTTATTTCCAAACAATTAGGGCCTACCCTAATGTGAACCAATATACAAAACACTACTCTAAAAACACTACAGACGATAAACCACACAAATAACATTGAACCAAAAACTAAAAAAAGAAATCCCCCAAAACTATTTTATAAATAATAAAAATGGTCATTCATTTTTATCATTCCGAAAACAGTAATTAGCATTTTAAACAAATGAATTGAGAATGATAAAAACACATTTAAATTATTATTGTTTAATTTAAAAAATGCAACACAGAACAACATATAAGAAACACATTTAACTATGCACCACAGACATCAATAAATAACACAACCTCAATAAAGAATATAAAATAATACATACAAATGCAAACACATAAGATAAACACATATTAAAAAAAACACATTTCACTCAACAATAAAATAATTTAAAAAAATGTTTGTACTTATATGTTAGACGCAGACGTCTTCCACCCATGGTAGATTATCCAAAGTGCAAATATTATCCACCAAAAAATAAAATGTAATAAACAAATCTCGAAAAATGCAAAAACCAGTAATGAAAAACAGGGAAATCCACCCAATAACAGAATATCAGATCCATCAACAGCCTGCAAAACCCCAAAATATGAAAAATAGAATATATGCTCCAGGTAGCCGGCAAAAAACAAGGCAAATGAAATAAATAGTTGGTAAAAAAAAACGCAGCTGAATGAAAAACAAAAATAAGATATCCATGCCAATAAAAAAATCCTGTAAAAAAGAAAACACAGAAATCCACCCTCAATACAAACAAAACTCACACAAAATCAAAAAACATAAAATAACTCTCAGAATAATATATAAATATAACATACGCACCTAAATTAGATATACATATCAAATTTTACACAATGAGGCCTACCGTACGTATTATACGAACTTACAACAAAACCCAATACTAAGTAACTCAACCGAGGGCAGAGTAAGGTCCAGGACCTCGGCCGCCCTCCTCACCATCACAAAGTTATAGAGACGGTAATCAACCATCAACTCACCAGCCACCTGGAACTCCACAATCCTCTTTACCACATCCAATGCAGCTATTGCAGCAACCATAACACAGAGGCAGGACTCATCGCTGCTGCAGATGAGATCCGCACCTTACTGGACCGAGGAGAAACAGCTGCCCTTGTACTGCTCGACCTCTCTGCTGCCCTTGGCACTGTATCACACTCTAGCCTCATCAAAAGACTTCACGCAAAAGGCATCCAAGGTCCAGCCTTTGAATGGATATGCTCCTTCCTCACAGGAAGAACTCAGACAGTCAGACTACCACGCTACACATCAAAGATCAAGGACATGATCTGTGGAGTCCCTCAAGGATCATCTCTCAGCCCCACTCTGTTCAACATTTACATGGCACCACTCGGCGATGTCATCAAATCTCATGGCATCTATATAATTTCCTACGCCAACAACACAAAGCTCATCTTCTCTATGTCCAACAAGTCCTCCATGACCTGATTCAACTCCACCAATTGCATGATCTGCATAGCGGTAGGAATGAAAACCAAATGCCTGAAACTCAAATCGGACATGATGAAAGTGCTGATTTTTGGGACTGCACCTGGTGGCCATCAGAACTTGGTCTCTAACCATGCAAGAAACCTGGGAATCATCCTAAATAATACACTGAACATGGCTTCACAGGTGACCGCAGTTAGCTCCTCCTGTTTCCACATACTACGCATCCTCAGAAAAATCTTCAAATGGATCGCCACGAACACCAGGCATACCGTCATTCAAGCCCTGGTCACTAGCAGACTAGACTACGGCAAAGCACTCTATGCTGGAATCTCCAGCCCCCTCCTCCACAGACTTCAGACCAACCAGCACATCAAAGTTAGACTTGTCATGGGTCTCCCATGTCACATACACATCACGCCACACCTCAGAGAAATCCACTGGCTGCCGATACACAAATGCTGCCACTTTAAACTCGTCACGCATGCATGCAAGGCACTGCACAATATAGGACCAGCATACCTTAACTGCCACCTTAACTTCCACCAACCCACCAGACTCCTACGCTCAGCCTCACCCTCCCTCGCACACACCCACTATATCCGCAAAAGCAGAACGTGCAGCCTTGCCTTCTCCTACATCACACCCAAGTCATGGAATGACTGGCCTTCACACATCAGGGCCTCATCCACGCTTCTTGAATTTCGCAAGTCAACTAACTCAATTACCCCCAGCAGACAACCTTTACACGTGCTCCAGCGCCTTCGGGTGATAAGGGGCAATATATAAATCCATATAACATAACATGGCAAAGAAGCTCCTTCCTCTGTACCCACAATAGGAGGAGAGACTAGGACTGTTGCAGGAGAAGTATCCAGACCACCGGCATTCGCCAGTTCCTCATACCAGTTATCCTCGGCCAAGGGCTCTTACAGGGGTCGGGTTAACCATAAGGATCCTTAGATCCAGAGATGCTGTCTCCAAACCTTATTTTAAAGGTTTTATATAGCGCTGGCTAGACCCGGGGGTATCAGAGCGCTTTACATGAGTATGAGGATAATAAAGGCATATAACAATTTTTCAATCACATAGAATTCCGACAGGTTAACAAAAGAGAACAGCTTGAATTTGTACTGATCGAATTAACAGATAGATAAAACAAGAGCTATTTACATAGATAACATGGATATGGGAGATCAAATTTTTTACTATGATATGAGATGGAGATAGGCATAAAGGACTACAGGCAGTAAGTAGTTAGGCGTGAGTAGGGGGATGGGAAGCAGATGGAGGAAGGGGGGGTATTATGGATGGAGAGGGGGTATGGGAGGGGATGGGAAAGACTGGGTGATGGAGCAGAGGGGAACAGGTGGGGGAGGGAGGGAGTGGAACCAGTGAAGGGGGGGAGGGGGGAGACAGTAGGAGAGTAGGGGGGGACCTAAATGGTGGAAGCGGGTGGGGGGTCCGAGGCACGGGTTATGGAACCCAATATTTGTTGAGGAGGTGCTTTTTGAGGTCTTTTTTAAAACTGACGTAGGAAGGGTTTCATCGCAGGTCTTTAGGGAGGGCATTCCAGATGTTTGGGGCATTTCCGGAGAAGGAGCGAGATTGTATGGTTTTCTTTTTTAGCAAGGACCCTGATGGTCCTGGTCCACTCAGCAAAGTCCAGTTCTGTATCAGAGTAGGGTATTATGATGATCGGGTCGGCAACGCCGAGGGGTGTCGGTGCCACCGGAAAAAGAGCCACTGGAACAGACTCCGCGGAAGGTTGTTGGTTAGCGACCTGGAATGGATCCAAAGGGCCTGACTGGCACTGACGGCAAACCCACAGGGGGCAATTTTGTTGGGGTACTTGCCAAACCAGTGGGGCTTGAAGGTGCTTGAGACGGGTCAACCCGCCCAAAAAAGAGGTCATGGGCTCATAACATTCTTTAAGCTGGGTGAGGGATGCAGCCCTGCCAAGTGTCACACATCTTGCGTTACACTAACGCATTCTAAGTCACATTACCGCATGTAAAAAGATTGTCACGCAAATCAGCTTACTAAAGAGCTGAGTGTATTACCTGTTTTCATGCTTTGTAGAGTCGAATATTTCGTGAGGTTGCAGGTGGCGCAGAGCAGTCAATGCAAGTGCGGTAATGCTTTGCTGGGACCGGGCTAATTATTGGACTGTGTTTTGTTTGTGTTGTGTAGCGCAGGCTGACCTGGCTACCTCCCCCGGCACTAATTGGTCAGTAGTAGTGTGCACGTGCGTGCAGCCATGTGGCCTGCCCACACAACGAAGTTTACTACTGCCTGGCCAGTGCAGCCAAAGGAATAAGTTCAGCAGGTGCCTCATGTGGACTGACAAGGACTGAAAGGCTCCAGTCGGCGCAGGCAGGATGTTTTCAATTTCAAATTCCTGCTGCAGCCAGCCTGGGCACCTAGAATTGCTGCTGCCGGAATTAAATTAAAGGACAAGGAGTGTCCTCCTCGGCACGTGCTGCCTTCCCATGCTTGTGTGTGGGGGCGGTGTTCGCCGGGGGCTGTGTCCAGTCACGGAGAGAGGAGGTGCTGACTAGGGCCCAAAGGCTTTAAGGACAGCGTGCCATGCCATGCCCTTTTCAAATTTGGTGAGTATTCCACGTTTGATTTCTGATCACTTTTTTATATTAAGTGCCAAAATTTAGCGCTATAATGCAGTGCGCCTCATCACTAAATGAAGAGACATTCAGATTAAAAAGGTCGATCCTGCATTGATTTATTACAGCCTGTGCTAAAATGGGATTCTGGTTTAAACAAAGCAGGCAAAAACTGAGATTCTCCTAAAGGATCAAAACATATATTCCCAGTTAACACTATCGCTTCCTGTTACAGAGACCTAAAGGAGCTGTAATTAGCTACTAGTATAGTTATTCGAAAATGAGATCTGGTCGACTGAGAGCTGAGGTTGTTCTGGTACGCAGATATAAAAAAAATGTTGACCAGTAAAAGAAACACAGATGGCATGGGGCAAAATACGCTGTGAAGCAGTGTACCATTCTCCCTAATTAATCTGGTCCAAACAGGTAGAGTAATGCTTAACTGTGAATGCACTAGGCATTGAAACAGATGTAGAAAATCCTGACCCTGCTCTGCAATAAAAAAAACATGCTGTTCCTTCAAAGCTAGATTTAAAAATTCAAAATCTACCACTCAAATGGGTGCAATTTCTGATGTTTCCCTTGTCTTCATTGCTCGATTTTGCTCCTGAGAAAGTGTCACTCATAGTCACTGACTGTCACTCATAATTTCACTGAAATTATGAAATTGTCACACATAGGCAACCTCAAACCTTGGCAGCTATGGGGATGCTCTGGGAAACTCTGGGAGGCGCGGCGCAGACCCAGACTCAACCTCCACACCTGATGTGTGGGAGAGGAGCCTAAATTTGTGGCATCGTTCCCACGCCTTGTCCAATGACTTGGACCTGTGCAGCGTATTTGAAGAGCACTTAGACCTCTTGGATTTGTTAGACTTCTTGTGGGACCTGCCCGATGATGACTTGGAGCGCAACAACGACCGGCAGGAACAACTCTGAGAGAGGGCCTCTGTGGGATTCATCACTGGACAGTCGGTGCAAGCCTTAGAGTCGTGGCCAAGCTCCAGGCACCACAAGCAGAGCAGGTTGGTACCTGTACCAGACATCTGCCAGTGACAAGATCCACAGGGTTTTAACCCCACAGGTTTTTTAGGGGACATCTCTAACACACACTGGGCGCGTAGCTCAAAAAGAATCTCAACAAAAAGTCAAAAAGTTAGTCCAGAAAAGGACTGAGGTAGCTCTCTACAGATCTGCACTGATGGAGAGGAAAAGAAAAGAACTGACATCAGCACACTGGAGTGGCGCCAATGTAGACACCGCAAGTCTCTTCAGAACTGACATCAGCGCACTATGGTGGCACCTATTTAGGCACAGCACATGTCACTTCCGGCAGGGATCACGCCGATGCAAAGACGATCGACGCCACCTACCAGCGCTCAGAGGTACTGCTCAAGATTTTCCGGATCCAGTCTGATGCCTGGGGATTATTCTAAGGTAAGGACTGTGTGGCTAGTCTCTATCAGATACTGTAGCTGCTTTGTTTTTCTCTTGCCTTAGGACATGTTATCAACGAAGAAACATGTGTTTGTGACACATTGGGGAATGGCTTGACGTTTTTGGCCCAGGCCAAATGTGTGGCTTCAGGTATGCTTTTTTTGCAGAGATGAAACATAGGCTTTACCATGATTTTATAATAAAAATGACTGTCTCTACAAACAGATCTTGGATTTGTTCCATTGCAGCCTCCACAAGCAACTACCCGCGTTGGATAGCATGAATTTCAGATGATTAAGGAAAGAGGAATTTACAATGGTGTGCTCATTTTGTTTCAAAATTTCTGGGACATGTTAACAATACATCAATCAGCACTATAGCACTGAGGAGATGCTACACTTTAATACATTGTAGAGTTTTAAACGTTTTCAACCCTTTAAAGGTAATGCATCATAGAGCAGAAAATGCATGCTCTGAATGTTAAAAACAGAAAATGCAGGGGGCATATTATCAAGGGCAGTATCGCCGCTTTAGCAGCACTTTTTCCCGCTAAAGCGGCGATATTTTTATCGCCCTATCACCAAGGCGGCGCTAACATGCATTAGCGCATGTTAGCAGCCGAAATACTAACGCTAAGCATCTCAGGGATATACATCGCTAATGAGATGCAAAGTAGGCGGTGCCATCGAGAAACACCATGAATACAGTCGCTAACACGACTACCTCCTATTATCAATGCGGCCGCAAACCCGCGTAGCGATAATAAAAGTCGCGCTAACCGCGATTATCGCTGGTTCGTAACGCCTGATTGAAACCTGACTTAGCCATCTTTTCTATGGGAGGTGGATTGTCAGGCTGAGACCACCTTGGCTTATTACCAAGGATTTCACTATCGCTGACTTTTTATCGGTGGATTTCCAACACTAATCACGTATTTCGCCGCTATCGCTGGATTTTTTATCGCCTTGGAGTTAGATGTTGATGATAACGCGCTAACTCGGCGATGTAATCCAGCGATAGCCGGCGATATTTAAATTCGCGCTAGGCGCGCTTAGCGATAATTATCGCTGGCTGTTGACAATATGCCCCACAGAGTTTTACATGCTCTTGTCTCTACGCATTCCTCTTATTTCCATTTATTCCAGGCATCCAGAGGGGGCTTCGGCAAAGCATGCAGCGCACAAGGAATCAATAAATATATACAAAAAATAATGCATTGTTCTGTGTGGTTCAAGCAGCATTCTGCCAATTGGGTGCTGACGGATTAGCACCACTATCTTTTAATACAGATGGCTACGGATAGACCAGCGGAAACTAGCGTGGAGAGGAAGTAGCCACTCATTCAAGGAAATATCATCATAGCCTGGCACATAAAAAAGAGGGGGATCTAAAAGATGTCTCTTTCTTTGTTTTGACTACAGTAAAAGTAGTGTTCGAACATGGGGTGGGCAGGATGTCATTTAATCCTCAATGGCACCCTTTTAAAATCTTTCAGATTTTAAATGAGCTCATAAAATTGCATCACACCAGGCAAAAAATGTAATTGATTACCCCCAGCAAAGGGATGTTAGTAGCAAAGTGCTAATAAATTTGGAAAATGTATGACTATGTTGTTATGAGTTAAGAATTATTCCTGATTTATTTACACAGAACTCTAAATCCAGATGTAATCCTACGCATTAGTAGTATTACTATGCCTAGGTATTACAAGTGTGTGTGAGCTATGGTTACAATAATCACCATAACTATCCAATTCCAGTGTGTTTTTTTAGGTTTTGCTTTGTATCTATAATGTCCCTTCAATTAAAAGCTGAAAGAGAAATTTTGAACTTTTTTTTCCAAACAAGCCTAATTTTCTCGTCTCAGTAAGGAGCCTTAACTAGCCTATAGCAAACCCACTATGAGACCTCAGACCAGAAACTGTACCATGCTTAGTTGGTCAATAGAAGGGCACCTGTAACCATGTAAGGAGAAAGAACATTAAAATCCGTTAGAAGGAAGCAAACCAACTTGCCAAAAGTTCAAAAAATAGCCACCTTAAAATTAGCAAAATATTTGCTGGCTGTCGTTTTTCTACCACAACCCTCAAATTTGTCTTGTCCATGCGTCAGTAATTAATCAAACAATATCTTAGTGTGGCTTAATTAAAATCATCCCAACAAAGCAACACATATACGTCTAATACATAAATATCAAATGGTTAAAAAGAGAGAGTACATTCAGGTAATAAAATCAGACTCAAATGTAAATTTCCACTTCTGCTTCAGTTAAAAATTAAAAAGTTTTCCAGAAGCAATCACTGTGCACAAAACTGGAGTGTTAGTTTTTAATTATCTTCTTCGCCAATCAATCGGGATACAGGTATATCCATGTTTTTAACTATTTGACGACATTTGGCGATCTTCTCGCTCACTGTATATTCCACACCAACTGTGTTTGGCAGCATCCCTTTTTATTTTTCGCCTGCACAGCGCTTGCGAAATCTCCTGTAAAGAACAAGCATTGGCAAAGCCAGTAGCTCTCGCCTCTGCAAGAGCTGTTGGCTTTGCCAATGTGTTTTAGCCATGTTGTACCCCAGCGTGGTAAAAAGTTAGTGGCGTAAAGGAGAGTGGAGTGGAGTGTCGTAGAGCGGAGTGGCAAAGAGTGGAGTAAAGTGTAGTAGAGTGGATTGTCGTGGAGTGGAGTGTCGTGGAGTAGAGCAGAGTGGCACATACTGGAATATATTTTAGTAAAATGGAATGTCGTAGAGTAGAGAGGCCTAGAGTGAATTGGCGTAGAGTTGAGTGGAATATAGTGGCAGAAGAGAAGAGTGACATAGAGTGTAGCATAGTAGAGCATAGTGGAGTAGAATGTCAAAGTGGAGTGGCGTAGAGTTGAGTAGAGTAGAGTTGAGGGGCGTAGAGTGGAGGGGCATATATTGGAGGGGAGTGGAGTGGCGTAGTGTAGAGTGGAGTAATGTGTCATGGCTGGAGTGAAGCAAAGTGGCATGGAGTGTTGTATAGTGGAGTAGAGTGGCATAAAGTGTTGTGGAGTGCCATTGAGTGGAGTGGTGATGAATGAAGCGTCATAGGGTGAACCAGAGTGAAGTGGAATAGAATGGCATGGAGTGTCGTGTGGTGGAGTGGAGTGTAATTTAGTAGAGTGGAGTAGAGTGTTGTTGAATGAGTGCAGTGTGGTAGAGTGGAGTGGAGTGGAGTGTCACAGAGTGGAGTGGCTTAGAGAGGAGTATGCAATTTATGGTAACGCACTGCCATTGCAAACAACATATTTTCAATTGAAATGACCATTACATTTGCACATATACTTTTACTGATAAAACTATACAGTGCACAAACAATAATGTGTGGAAATGGCATCACCTGGTGTACTGATTTGTTTTGATCATATTAAAATATTTATTTCCACCACACTTCCGAATTACAAAGAAATGTGCTTTATTGTGCTTTCCTAATTCTGATATATTCTGAAATATTTGCACCGTTTATTTTTAGACATTTCAATTTAGTTGTGTGCTAGAAAAAAAACGTTTCTTCCCAGTACCTGGCAAGATTGTCATATAAATCCTCTCACTTTGAAGTCAGAGAAAGAAAAGTAAACACCAAACTCCTTGGGAAGATATAGCCTGGCATTTGACCTCTGCCTTTCAATGCACAGCAAATGTGACAAGATAAAAACAAAATTTAAAGGCCTGTTTACAGAAAACAGGACTGGAAGTTTGTGCATGTATTGCATCTCTAAGGTTTTGTGAGTGTGTCAAATAGAGTGCAATAAACGATATATAAAAAGCACTAAGAAAATAATTGTTATAAATATATGTTATTAAAGTGAAGCTACAACACTGTGCTCTTTAACACCCTTTATAAATAAAATAAAAATAAATGATAATGACAGCGCAGAAGATATAAAAAATCATGGCTAAAACTGTAATCATTTTAGATGTTTCATCTCCTACAGCACTTATTTAAATGGTGAGTACTTATTCTGCTGAGATATTACACACTCTTGTACTTCATTCATTTGCATTTCATGATATAGAAAGGGCATAAGATCGTGACCACCGAGTTCACAACACAGTGACTTAAAAGTGGAAATTTAACATCCCAAATGTGTTTTTTTTCCCATCCCTTCAATGGAGGTGCGAGGCGAGGAACCCTTTGGGCGAGCCACTGTGTCGGCACGTGGCAGCCAGGGAGCACAGGACCTGGATACCTGCTCCACCCCTCCGAGCGCGACCTCAACGAGAGACATGTGATCAGCGCAAGGACGGGGCAGCAAGGCAGAGAAAGACAGGGTCAGGCAGAGGAGCAGTTCAGAAGACTCCCGTCCTGTAAAAGCATCAGCGATTGTAGCTGCAATGCTAGAATGGAGCTGGGAGGAAGGCGCAGAAGAGGAGGACAGTGAATCAGACGAGGTGGTGGAGGATTGCGGGAACAGGTGGCTTGGAGAAGCAGGAAGCCCCCAGAAGGTGGCAGGTGCAGAAGTGTTAGTTGGTGGTGGGGCCTGATGGAGTGGCTTAAGACAGGGTAGGCAAGGGAGTAGGATTTGGGTACCTCAAGATAGTGTAGATAAAGAATCTAACACGCCGGACTGTTCATTTCTCTGGTAGAAATCTCTCTGGTAGAATGTCACCTCAGCGGGCGGACTTGGAAGGGCTTCGTGTTGCCCCACAAACCCAAGAGAAATTGAAGGCACAGCTCATGGCGGTGGCTGGAATGCAGTGGTGGACTGGTCAGCGGATGGGTGGGGAAGGTCTGGTGTGGCATCCTCTTGTCAGGCAGTCTTGAATGCACCAGATGATTGCCGGGATGGATTGATTGATGATGGAGAGAAGCCGGGAATGAGTAGTGTGAGTCTGGGTGTTGTGATGGATATGTCAGTGCTAGATTATGAGGAGGCGGAAGAATTGGAAGACGGTTAGGTGAGAGATGATGGATGGCAAGAAGAGAGTGGAAAGGAGATGCTGGGAAGAGGATTTCGCTCAGAGGAGGGTGAAGGGGTGCAACACAGAGGTGGAGATTGGTGTTTTGCAAGAATCGGTGCAGCAATGTCCAGAGGAGATGGTAAAACCCGATGTGCTGGTGGTACATCCTCTGACAGCAAGGCAGGATTCAGTCTGGCCCTGACCTTGAGGTCCGGTAAAAGGTCGGTTGCTGTTGTGAGGCCTCAGATGGTGTCAAACCGGGTAGGCACAGAGGTGATGGAGGGGCAGACTGGGGTGAGGTAGACGTTGCACAAAAGGAAGAGCACTGCGGACCACGAACAGAGAGAAGGACACAAAGCAGATGGAGGAGAAGGGGAAGTGACGAGAAAGAGAGGTTGGGATGAGAAGGTAGAAAAGTAAATAGAGAAATAAGGGGAGGTCACTTAGGAAGAGAAGGGGGACAAAAAAGGTGAGGACGTGGAGGAGGAGGTTGAGGCAGACAAAGGGAAAAATGACAGTAAAGAGTTTAAGATAAAAAAGAGGCAAGTAGTATCCAGAAGGGTGCATACCACTATTGAAATACGTGAATGTGAGTGGAAAGGCCGGATAACGTTTGGGGGGTATGCATGGGTATGATATCACAACAAGTTTAGGGGTAGATTAGCAGAAGATGCAGAAGGGAAATGGGTGGAACTGGATAATGATTTGTAACTCAACAATATAGCTCCCACTAGATCGGTGCAGACGGTCTTTATGGCCAGCGGATAGCCTTTGGTGTAACGGTCATTTCAAGACCGTCCCACGCTGGCAGGGGTGGGGTGGGGTGCATCGGGAGAGGGCTGCAAGGGGTGTCTGTGGGCAGTCAACAAGGGGTTTTATAACACAGAGTTCTGCAGATTTCACCATGATTGCTCAAAATGTGGAGCGAAGCATCTACTTATACAATGGGGTGAAGTCACTGGACTTCGACAGGGCCTGCCAGGTGGGCATTGGCTGCAGCAAGGACTCTGTATGGGATGTCAGGGGCACAAGAACCTATTCGAAAAAGCATATAAGAAAAAGCACATATGCAAGTTAAATGGCATTGTTTAGCTTACTGCATCAAGTGGTACGGGGATAAGAAGGATTCAAAAGTGTTGCTTCAAAGGATTTCAGAGATGTTTCACGTTGGGGTACCAGGGACCAAGGGAAAGAAGGTGGGTGGAGAAATCTGCCAGGGAACATCAAGGGGTGGTGATGAACAAATTGCAAAAAGAAATACAGTAAGGTAGGATCTCGGGCCCATTTTAGGACTGGCCGATCGATAATATGATTGTTTCCACAATTGGAGTGGTGCTGAAGATGGAAAAAGGGCAGTTCAGACTGATCCAAAACTTGTCATGGGGTTCCTCGGTGAATGATTTCATCTTGGGTGATTCTGCTTCAGTAAATGATTCCTCAATGGATGTGGCAATTTCGCTGGTGAAGAAAGTAGGAGCGGCGGCAAGGATGGCAAACAATGAATTCAAGGCAGCATTCCGCCCATTACCAGTACACCTTGAGGATTTGGGAATGCTTGGGATTCAATTGCAAGGGGAATGGTTTGTGGACAAAGCATCTCCTAAGGGCTCTTCTGTGTCATGTGCCTTCTTTTAGAAAGTTCAGTTCCTTTTTTGCAGTGGTTGTTCACATTTGTACGGCTTCTAAGTTGGTGACGCACTACTTAAATTATTTTTTTATTCATTTTCATTGGTGCTGCAGGGTCATTAGAGTGTGAGGACATTCGGGCTAGTTTCAAGGAATTGATAGAGGATGTAAGGGTTTTATTGGCCAAGGAGAACACAGTTCAACTTGATACAGATTTATTATTTTTGGGAACAGAGATTGATTTAGTAAAAATGGAGGGCAGATTACCGGAAGACAAGAAGGTCATGCTGGAGCTATTGGACACAATGTTGGCACGGAGAAAGGTGCAAGTGAGGGAGGTGCAGGTCATGCTAGGGCATTTAAAGTCTGCGTGCAGACTAGTGAGAGTAGACAAGGCATTTTGCAGGAGGTTGGGTCTTGTTTTATTGGGCTTGTCACTTCCCCATCATCGGTTCAGGCTTTCTGCTGTTGTGCAGGCCGAATTTGAGGATGTGAAAGACATTTCTAGAGTGGTTTAATTGTATATATATGGTGGGACTAGGAGAGGAACTGGAATGGAATGTGGAAATCATTTCAGATGCAGCAGGTGGGAGCAGTGTTTAGCTTATTTTGGCAAGGAAGATGATGTGCTCAGCAGCAGCCTGAAGCGTGGAAACCCAGGGGCGCAGCATTGCACTTCTAGAGATTTTTCCATTGGTGGTGGCTTTAGCGCTATGGAGGGACACATTTGCAACAAGAAGGTCGTCTTAAATGTCGACAACATGGAAGCTGTGAACATTGTGAATAGGCAGTCAGTGAAGGACTTTTAAGATGTGGCAGTTGCTCCGGTGTTCATCTTGCGCTGCTTGCAGTGCAACATTGTTTTCAAGACATGTTATGTCCAGAGCATCGGCAATGAAATTGTGGATGCTTTGTCTTGTTCGCAGTGGATGAGGTTCCAAGGGCTCGCTGTGAGAGCAGATGACAAGAAAACTGAAAAGCTACTGCAGGGTTGGCTGATTGGTGCATAAGAATGTTGGAGCTGGTTCATGGCCATTTGGCACTGTCATACACAAAGGTCATATGAACAGACAAGGAAGGAGTTTCTGAAGTCAGGTATAAAGAGAAGGGGTATTCTTGGTGAATACTGGAGAAGGTGCGATGATGTGGTGCAGTGTATTATGGGTATGATTGAGAAAGGTTTGTCAAAGGTGACCATCGTTGGTAAGTTGGCGGCAATAGCATTCTTCAGCAGGGTAGTTTGGGGTTGTGAACCCACCGCAGGTGAGTTGGGAGCAGGATATTGAAGGGATGAGAGAGGGGGCAGGGTTAAGACGACCATTAGCATGGCCGAATTTGGCTGATGATGGGCATTTCGCCGGCACTATGTCGGGATGGATACGAAATGGTCTTGTTGTCTTTGCTTATGTTATGGATGCTCTGTGGATCATTTAGGGTGTCAGAGCTCTTGGGTTCGAAAACGGTTGGGAGTATGAAGGAAGGTGACATGAACAGTGGGCAGGAAGGACTGGAAATTACAGTTAAGAGGTCGAAAATGGAGCAAACGGTGTGAGTGTGTTTTTGAGAGTATACCCAGTTGCACGCTTGTACCTGGCACATTGGTGGAAAAGATACCATAAGGACAGGGTCAGCACTAAGTGGCGGATCTTTAAACATAAAAGTGGTTCCAGGGTAACAGCTTTTCAGTTAGTAGTGCTGTGGAGGTTTGCTACGGGCAGTAGGCTTGCAGGTGGAGGAGTACACACTCATTTAGTATTGGGGCAGCTACAGAGGCAAGCAAAAGGGTCTGGGATGCTGGCAGGATAAAAAGGATGGGGAGGTGGTTCTCGGAGTGTTACAGGTCATACATGAGCAGCAAACTACAGGAATATTGATATTGTTGTAAACTGTTGTTGATGGTTGTATTTAGGTTCTGTGCTGGGCCTCTCGAGCAGTAGGATGAGGGTGTGGAGCCATGCCACTCCTTTATCAAATGGGGGGAACAAGGGAACAACAGACAGCGACACCATAACACGAGAAATACATGGAGTTTGATCAATTGACAGTTAAGTTGCACTGGATGGGGAAAGGAGGCATCAAATGGCAAGAGTTTCTTCCCATATTAAATAACAGCTTGGGCAGGGATGGGTGGCCACATGTCTTGGTGGTGTATTTAGGTCAGAATGAGTTGGTGAAAGTGAAAGAATTAGCACTGATTAAGGCAATGAAGAACGATTTAAAGGAGGTGAAGGTTTATTGATCAAGTGGACCAAGATCATTCCCAAGAGTGTTTGGAGGGCAGCGGATAAGCCAGCAGCGATCAACTAGGCACGTAGGAAAGTAAATTAGGAGAATTTGCAGAGAACAAGAGATAGGTGGGGTGCATCATCCACAGATTACGTTTGAAGAACAGGCATTTTTCAAGGGTGTACATTTGTCGATCATGGGCATGGACTTGTACCATATGCACTTGAGAAAGGCCATGGCATACACATTAGGATTTAAGATGTGGAATGGCTGAAAATTGACCAGGAGTTGGTGGGAACAGAAAACCTCTTGTGAACAGGGCTTTTCTGAGTTGTGGTGTTGGTTGAAGTTTCAGTTAAGAAACAGTTTTATAAGAAGTTGAGGAGGTCAAGGCAGCTTCAAGGGGTGATGGGGTAAGGTTG
This sequence comes from Calotriton arnoldi, assembly GCA_963921515.1. NCBI lineage: Eukaryota > Metazoa > Chordata > Amphibia > Caudata > Salamandridae > Calotriton > Calotriton arnoldi. The sequence goes on from CAWUFW010000480.1 coordinate 1,673,751, forward strand.
ACATTTCAGTCTGAGAAAGTTCAAAGTTTGTGGTAGCATAGGTTTAAGCATGTTTGTGTGTCAGACCTTTTGTTGGGATGGTTATATAGGGGATGGGGAAATGAGGTTAGTGATATGCGATGTTTAGTGAGGCATGTTTTAGACCATGATTTCGATGTTGCGGTCTCCCACTAGACCGCCGCCGTGGTGGTGTGAGGAAGACCGCCAAGGTGTTTGCAGTCCCGCCCCCCGGATTACAACAGTAATCCAGGTTGGGCAGTGCGGCAGTGTCATGGCAGCGGAAATCTTTGGCTCATAGGAGAGCCTAAAAAGCATCCCGCCGCCATGACAGCACCTTCAGCATGTCCGTGCATGGTGTGGCAACACAGGGCACGCATGACCGTGCACTTCTGGGGGGTGCGCATCATGTGCCCCCCACATGCACCCTTATGGGCAGATGTGTCCAGGGGCCCTTTTGTGGGGCGCTTTACATGACTTGCCACCAAGCATTTCATGGCGGGGTCCTCCCCATTAAATGCTTGGAGGAAAGGCAGATCGGAATATGCTCGGCGGTGCCGACATCACTGCGATTCCCACCTGCTTTCCTCACCGCCATGGGATCCTGGCAGCGAAGGTAGTCTTGTGGCAGTCCCACCACCACCACCATCGTGATCGAGAGGAAGGCCCAACGTGATGGCAGCGTTGGGACCTCCATCCACCGGTACGAAATCAGACCCTAAGTCTGTAAGGCGAAGAGCCAAGCATATGTTTTTGTGATGTGCACGTGTTTCATTAAAGCAGCCTTTTCCACGCACAGGGAAGTCAAGTGTTTTTTTGACTGTGCCATTTCGCCCAAGCAAACCATGCATGGATTTGGGAAACTTGCATTGATGGTTATAAAACCAGTTAACATTTCTTAGACTTGTTGGACAAAATGCAACGCTACGAAAATAACTATGCCTCCATTTAGGGCAACTATTCACACTGTCAAATCAATGACTGCTTTTTTTGGGTTCCCACTTCCGTGTTAGTGAACAAAAGTCTTACCAAACACAAACTGCTGCTACATCCTGGGTATACGGAGAGACGTACTGTGCTGACTGCGACCATTTGGAAATACGTATCAGCTTTTGCCCTTGTAGGAAATGTGGCTGTCGTGTGTGTTAGACACGCTAATCTCCATCGCAGCAGGAGCAAGAGGCTACCTATTCAGGCTCCTGCACAACCTAGTCATTAGTGCTCAGCAAGCACATTTCTCTACTCTTGTGATCCCATTCACGCACACAGCAATCATTAAAGAAAGTAGATGAATTGTGTTAAACCTGTAAATATGCATTTTGATATAAAGCACTTGGAACAAAATGTACACCACACCCACCTCAAAAATAGATCCTAATCATTTCTTCATTGTTCTGTTTAAAACACCCACTTTAGTTTTCTTTGCTTTTCAAATGCTCCATATTTCAAGGAAGTCAAATCAGAGTGACAGAATTTCTAGCTAGGAAACGGGCCCGATTCACAGAACTAACTTACGTCAAAAACATAAAGTTAGTACTTTTTGGTATTCACAGAATACACTTACTCATTTTGGTATTCACAGAATGCACTTACTCATTTTGGTATTCACAGAATGCACTTACTCATTTTGGTATTCACAGAATGCACTTACTCATACTAACTTTATGTCCACACTCGGGCCGGAGATTCCGGCCCGGTGGTGGAGATTCCGGCCCGGAGGTGGAGATTCCGGCCCGATGGTGGAGATTCCGGCCCGGTGGTGGAGATTCCGGCCCGAGGTGGAGATTCCGGCCCGGAGGTGGAGATTCCGGCCTGGAGGTGGAGATTCGGCCGGTTGTGGAGATTCCAGCCGGTGGCGGAATGTCCGCCACCGGCCGGAATCTCCACAACCGGCCGGAATCTCCACAACCGGCCGGAATCTCCACCTCCGGGCCGGAATCTCCACCTCCGGGCCGGAATCTCCACCACCGTGCCGGAATCTCCGGCCCGAGTGCGGACATAAAGTTAGTATGAGTAAGTGCATTCTGTGAATACCAAAATGAGTAAGTGCATTCTGTGAATACCAAAATGAGTAAGTGTATTCTGTGAATACCGAAAAGTACTAACTTTACGTTTTTGACGTAAGTTAGTTCTGTGAATCAGGCCCCTAGAGTCCACAATTTGTTGCTAATAAATCCAATTTAGTCGATGTGTGTTGCACAGAACACCCATGGGCACCATAACATGTATGCATGTGTGCCTTAAATATACTAGAGGTATTGAAGCGGCATAGGATCCGCTCTGATAATGGCTGTATAATCTGGCCCTAGGCTCTTACAGTGGTTCAACCATGAAAATGATTCACTTCATTAATTAGACATCCTTCGAAGCAAGGTGCCCATCAAAAACAAATAGAAAGATGGGAAGCAGTTGTAGGCTTGAAACCACCTTGGACTCTGGAGCCTCTTAAAAGGGTGTTGGTAACAAAGCCCATGTCATGCACCAAGGTCTCCCTTTCCAGACGTGTTTCATGTTAAGAACAGGAGGTGGAAGGTGTCTGTTTTGGTCAATGGAGAGTGCTGCTCAAGATGAGCTCTATCATTCCTGGCTGCATAAAGAGTTTGTTGCACCCCCACCTGGCAGTCACAGATCTGCCCTCTACAAAAAAATGTCAAGTGGTACCTTCATTTTGGCTCTGGGGAAACCTCCACATCGGACCAAACGCATTGGCAAAAAGCCTATTAAAACTGGGCATTCGCTCCGGAACTGGCATTTGTACAAGAATGCTTACAGAATGTAAGTTGATCCAGGCAGGACACAGCCACTTGGGGGACCTGCTTCCTCTGAATAATGCAGATTCATAATGAACTTCACATAATTAGCATACAAGCCCGATTTTCCTACTGAAATGGGGTAAGTATGTTGCAGAAAAAGTTTATGTAGGCTCCAAACACGCATTTTGCCAAAGGAGCCAGTGGCTCTCTATTTTAAGACTAATTCATATCCACTCCCTGTTCAAATAGCTGATGAGGAGCTCTGGTTGGTGAAGTCAATTCAAAAGATGTGTTTATAGGTTTACTCTCAAGATTTTGTAAATATTCGACTGCCACAGGAGTTTCCAAAATCCCCTAGAGTATTTATAGACATCTAAATAGTTACAGATTTCTATGCCCTCCTGCCCTACCTTTACTCCTGAAGATTTCTGCTCTGTGGATAATCTTCCGGTGCAAGTATAGCAGATGTGCATCAGCAAACATAACCTTTCTAGGTTACGCCTAGACAGCGCATGCGCTGTCTCTAAGAGACATTTTGTTTACATACAGTGAGCTTAAAGCCCGTCCATAGCTTACTATTTGTTAGCTTCAGCATCGCTCTCATTTCCTTTGTCCCCGTTTGTCTTGACATTCCTGCGTCATGTCCTCTTCTTGTGTTTGCCCCTCTCCAGGAACATGCACCAAGTACTTGTGTCCTTCCACTCCTCGCATTTTTGGAGCTACTTTTTTTTGGGTTGAAGCATTCCATATGAGTATTTGTGTTTTTAGTCCATCTCCCATATCCCAGTCCGAGTGCCTTCTATTCCCTCCTACTCGCCCCCCCTTCCATGTTGCTTCTTTTTCCAACCACCCAGCTACCCAACAATGTAAGCAAATGAGCTCATCTATGACAGTGAATACGTCCGTCACTATGGCACAGAATATGCATATCCTTGTACTGTAGTGTGACAAGCGTGCCTTCCAAATAAAGAATGCTGCAACATTATTTCTTGTCCCCCAAATATAATTTATTGAGTAAAACATTGCTTCTGCTGCGTTCTACTTTGTCCAAAATACAGTGCTCACCAGTGTCTCAGTGAAACGTTGATAAAACCCATGAGAGTGGCTTCTCTTCAGAGTATTGACCCCGCAGAACTTGAACTGAGGCTCTGCCGTAGGCCTTTGAATGCAGTGCTCTAGGCCACTGCACTCTATGCCACTCTACTCTGCACCACTTCACTCTACGCCACTCCACTCTACGACATTGCACTTTACGCCATTCTACTCGTCTCTGCACCACTGTACTCTAAGTCACTGCACGAAACTCCACTCTAACTCACTCCACTCTACGCCACTGCACTACCCTGAACCCCTCTACACCACTCTTGTGATAAAATCCCTGGTGGTCTCCCGCCAGGATTATGGCAACTCTCTGTATTTGGGATCCCCAAAATATGTCACAAAAAACTGCAGGTTGTTCAAAATGCGGCAGCTAGGCTACTCCTCAAAATTCCGTGCCGCAAACCGGTGAAGGAGTCCTTGAAATTGCTTCATTGGCTGCCTATTGATGCAAGGATTAAGTTCAAATCACTTTGCCTTGCACATAAAGCAATAAATGGCAGAGGTACTCTTAAAATTTGAGGTCTTATCTCCCCTTATGTATCTACCAGATGTCTAAGATCAGCACATGAACGCCTCCTCAGAATGTCAAAAATTAAGAGGACGAGATAGGGAGGTAGATCTTTTTCATATCTAATCCCGAAGCTTTGTAACTCCATACCCCTTGGGTTGAGAAGTCTGGAAGAGGACCTAGCTTTAGGAAACAACTCAAGGCATGGTTGTTCACCCAGTAGTTCTTTAATTGGGCCATTCACCCCTTTTCTGTCAGTAACTCTCAATCAGCACTGGGAAGCCCTAGGGCAGCCGTGCACTTAACAAAAACATAAACATAAACTCTACTCTGCTCTGAACTACTCCACTCTGTCACTCTACGCTATGTTACTGCTTTCTATGCCACTCTACTATACTCAATGCCACTTCATTCTGCATTACTCCATGCCACTCCACTCTGCACCACTCCGCTCTATGCCACTGCACTCTACACCACTCTACTCTATTATGCACCACTGCACTCTATGCCACTGCAGTGTACTCTACACCACTCCACTCTATGCCATTGCACTCTACTCTACAACCCTCCACTCTAAGCCACTGCACTCTGCACCACTCCACTTTATGGCTCTCTAGTCTGCATCACTCTACTCTGTGCCCCTGCACTCTACGCCACTCTACTTGTCCCTGAAGCACTGTACTCTGTCACTGCACAACACTCTACTCTAACTCACTTCAATCTACGCCAATGCACTCTATGCCACTCTACTCTGCACCACTACACTCTACATCACTGCTCTCTGTGCCACTCTACGCTGCATCGCTCTACTCAATGCCGCTGCACCCTACACTATTCCATGCCTCTACACTCCACTCTATGCCACCCTGCACCACTCCACTCTACGCCACTCTACTCAACTGTACACCACTGGACTCTACTCTACTCTGCACACTCCTCTCAAAACCACTGCACTCTGCACCACTCCATTTTATGCCTCTCTACTCTGCATCAGTCTACTCCATGCCACTGCACTCTACGCCACTCTACTCTAAAACTGCACAATTTCATTCTATACCAGTCCACTCTATGCCACAGCACTCTACTCTACGCTACTGCACTGTACTTTGTACCACTGCACTCTTCGCCACTCCACTCTACACCACTCTACTCTACACCACGCCAATCTATATCTCTGCTCTTTAGGCCACTGCACTCTACCCCATTCTACTCTAATCCACACCACTACATTATTTGCCACTGCAACCTACTCTGCACCACTCCACTTTACACCACTTAACTCTACTCTTCTCCACTCTACTGTATGCCAGTGCACTCTAATAATAATAAATAATAATAATAATACTGAAATTTGTATAGCGCGAACAGCTACCTCAAAAACAGAGGTGTCCCGGCGCTCTAGCAGCAAGCAGCGCATGCACATAAGTTTAGGCACTGAGGTCAGGCCTAATCATTGCTAAAGAGCCATGTCTTCAGCGCTTTTCTAAAACTGGTCTCAGTGTTAGCTTGGCGGAGAAACCCAGGTAGGGCATTCCACAATTTAGCCGTTCTTACTGTGAGCGCCCTACCGCCCAAACGGGCTTTCACAAAGCGGGGAGCGTAGAGCAAATTCTGAGAGTTTGACCGCAGAGCGATTTTGCTTATACCGGCCAAGTCTTTGTTTAAGATAGCTAGGACATCTTCCCTGAAGAGCCCGATAGGCCAGGGTCAAGGCCTTAAATTCGATTCTTTTGGCTACCGGGAGCCAGTGTAGCTCCTGTAAATGCGGAGAGACATGATGTCGAAAAGGAATGCGTCTAATTAGTCTCGCAGCCGCATTCTGCACCATCTGCAGACGTCTAATCGAATATTTAGGCAGGCCAAGATATAAGCCGTTTGCGTAGTCCAGCCTGGATGTCACTGTGGCATGGACTATGGATTTACGGCAATCTAATCCACTCTACTCTATTCCACTCTACTCTATTCTGCACCACTCCACTGTACACCACTGGTTCTATGCCACTCCACTTTGCACTCTAAACCACTCTTCTCTGCACCACTCCATTCTGTGCCACTGCACCCTATGCCACTCTACTACCACTCCACTCTACTCCACTCGGCACCACTGCACTCTATGCTGCACCATTCCAATCTACGCTTCTCTAGTCTGCATCATTGCACTCTACTATGCATCACTCTACTCTACTTTGCACCACTCCACTATATGCTACTGCACTTTACGCCTATCTACTCTACTATACGCCACTCTACTCTATGCCACTGTACTCTACATTGCAACATTGCACTCTACACCGCAACACTCTATGCCCCTCTAATGAACTCTGCAACACTACACTCTACTCTACTGCACTCTACTGTTCTCTGCACCACTGCACTCTTCACCACTCCACTCTACACCACTCTATTCTACGCCACTGCACTCTACATCACTGTTCTTTAGGCCTATACACTCTATGCCACTCTACATTCTGCGTCACTCCACTCTACGCCACTCTACTCTACACTCCTGCACTGTACGCCACTGCACCCCACTCTATGCCACTCTACTCTATACCACTGCACTCTACTCTGCACATTTCCACTCTACTCAACTGCATTCTACTCTGCACCACTCCACTTTACTCTGCTCTGCACCGCTCCACTATACACCACTCTACCCTGTACCACTCTACTGTAGGCGTCTGAACTCTATGCCACCCCACACTACACCTCTCTACTCTGCACCTTTCTACTCTATGCCAATCTACTCAACACTGCACTACTGCACTCTACACCACTCCAGTCTACACCACTGCACTATACCACACTCTACTCTGCACCACTGCACTCTACACTACTCTGTATTTCCACTGCACTGTACACCACTCCACTGTATGCCACTGCACTCTATGCTACTTTACTGTACTCTGCAGAACTCTACTCTACACCACTGCACTCTATATCACACTACTCTACACCACTGCACTCTATGCCTCTGCAATCTACTCTGCACCGCTCTACTTATGCCATTGCACTCTACGCCACACTACTCTACTCTGCACCACTTCACTCTATGCCACTGCACTGCACTCTACACCACTCTACTCTACGCCACTGAACTCTATACCACTGCACTGTATGTCACTCTACTCTGCACCACTACACTCTATGTCACTGCCCTTCATGCCACTCTACATTTCAGCACTGCACTCTATTCCACTGCACTCTACTCTGTACCACTCTAAGCCACTGCACTCTATGCCATTCTACTCTACTGAGCACCACTCTACGCCACTGCACTCTACATCACTCTACTCCATTCTACACCACTCTTCTCTACTCTGCACCACTCCACGCCTCTATGCCACTACACTTTAATCCACTTCACTTTGCACCACTCTACTCTACTCTGCACCACTTTCCTCTATGTCACTCCATTCTGCGCCTCTACACTGCACTCTACTCTACACCAATGTACTCTACACCGCTCTACTCTACACTGCTCCACTGTGCGCCACTCCACTCTATGCCACTCTAAGGCTGCACCACTGCAATCTATGTCACTGCATTCTATTCCACTGTACTCTACTCTACTCTGCACCACTCTACTCTATGCCACTCTACTCTACTCTACCCCATGTCTCTCTGGGTGACTGCACTCTAAGCCACGCTACTATACACCATAGAACTCTATGCTACTGCAATCTACTCTGCACAACTCTACGCTATGCCACTACACTCTACGCCACACTACTCTACTCTACTCTGCACCGCTCCACTATACGCCACTGCTCTTTATGTAATTGCACTCTATCCTGCACCACTGCACTCTACATCACTTTACTCTATGCCACTGCACACCACGTCACTCTGCTCTACACCACTGCACTTCGCCACTGCACTCTAGTCTGCACCACTGTTCTCTTTGCCACTGCACTCTACTGGCGACCAGAAATCCGAGCTATAAGTTCACTTAGTTCCATTATTTTAATCAAACACACCTCTCCCCTGCGAAATTAGCCAGTAATATACCCAGGGGCGCCCGACTCCTGCCCTACATGCCACATAGCTAATGCAGATAGTGTGGGAATACATCCTAATCAAGCAGCACTGGAGTAAGACACTTGAAAACATGTCTAGATTTACTGAGAAAAGGATAGAACTCACTCCTTAACTGTGCCAGTTGGGATTGATGCACAGACCCAAAGAATACTAAACAGCTATGTACATTTTTCAACTTAGCTTTGGTGATAGATAAATGAACTATAGTCATGAACGAGAAAGCTGCTGAGTCGCCAAAAGCTATGAAATGCATCCGAGATGTTAAAAAATGGCCTGATGCAGAAATAACTCCCATCACAATACAACAGAGGGCAGGCACATGGAGGCAGGACGCCACCGGTGGTCAATGTGCTACTGTCCTTTCAACAATAATCGCCAAGGGGCGTGGTCTGGCCACGCAGGAAGATGGCCGCCTGAAGTGCGAGCTCCGCCGCGGGATGGGCCCCTGAGGACGACAGCTCTCTTCCCTGCACTTGCAGGGCTTCTTTTTCTTCACCAAGCGCTGCTTAAAGACACGCAGGCAAGTTTGGCCGGCTTTCCGGCAGACACCAGTGAAGACCTTGCCGGTGTTCAGCGTTGGCGAGGAGCTCCCGAAGGCCTCGGTCTGCCTCGCGCTCCTCGCGTACCGAGTGCCGCGGCCTCGTTTCCTGTCACTGCCAAGGCCGCACCTCTTGTCACTGCCGAGGCCGCACCTCCTGTCATTGCCGAGGCCGCGCCTCTTGTTGACGCACAGCAGCGTCCCCTTGGGAATTGAAGTCCCAGGCTACCGCTTTCTCCACAGCGTTGTTTTAAAAGCGGGAAATTTAAACAATGTGTTAGTTTTAAACTTGCCTCACTCCTTTTTGAAAGTCCCACGCTTTTCTTCACATGGTGCGCATGATTTAATGTAGCATTTGGGACTGCAGGAGGAGACAAGCAACGATGTAATTAATAATTTACTTTCCCATTCCCACGCTCCCTCTGGGAATTGAAGCTTTGTACTGTCACTATCTCCACAGCGCTCTCCCAGCGGTGATGAATTTACCACATGTGAGTACATGACAGGAATTTCCTCGACCTGTCGTCCAGTTCCTTCATTTTGCATTACCTCATTCCTCTTCGACAGACCTGCGCTTTTATTTAATTGGTACCCATGATTCAATACAGCGCTTGGGACTTCAGGAAGAGGATGTGTTGAGACCAGGCTATCAATGACAGTGGCGTACAACTAACCTTCGCATACAACAGTTGTGTAGACACTTGCTGCACTGCCATCACCAGGGCCTTCTTTACCTGCCCAGCTACCTTTTATAAACTGGACTTACTAATTCTCTTTACATTTGTCTGCTAACAATAATCTCTACAGTGGTTTGCGCCAGCATTTCTACAAATATACACGAAAGAAATATCCCTTTAAATTAATTCAATTAGAGAACCAATAGTAAGTCTCTACAATAAAGCCTTCTCTCGCTCTGTGCATCTTTTTATTACATCCAGGTCAACATCAAATCTACCAAATTTGTCACAGGGGCATAAAAAATGACTGTTTATAATCACATTACGACGTGAAAGGTCGCCTTTGAATTACCTCAGAGTGCTGATCAAAAGTAAAAGTCGAATGTCTGCTAATAAACACGGAAATAAGCCCCCTAAACAACTTCTCTTTACAGAAGTTCACAAACAATCCAACACCATGCCTGTGAAAGGAGGTACCTCCTCTGCAACTAGCGTGCCCCAGGTTTCACCTCCTACCACTGAACACATACCAACGGACACTATGGAACGCATACTACATGAAATTTCAGGGGTCAGCCGTCGATTGGAAGGTATGGATGCCACCATAACATCTTTGGCTGCAGAGACCAAGTCAATTAGGGCAGACATTGCAGGTTTTCATACTAGAGTTGAAGGGTTTGACTCTCGAATAATGATGATGGAGAATCGACTTGATTCATTACAAAGTAGAGACCAAGATCTCCTATTTCTTCGCAGTAAAATAGTTGATTTAGAAGACCGTAGTAGAAGAGACAACATCCGCTTCTTTGGGTTTCCGGAAAATGGCGAAGGCCAAAATACCAGAGCATTTCTTTGTGACATTCTCCCAAAACTGACTGGCACTTCTTTTACTCCACCTTTAGAAATGCAGCGAGCTCACCGAATTGGTCCTCCGCGCAAAGACCCTGCAGCACGTCCGAGACCGCTTATTGCCTGTTTCCTCAGGAATGAACAAACAAGACAATGACTGGCTGCAGCTCGTTCGCAAGGCTCCTTTTCGTATGATGGTCACCTCATCCACATGGCAGCTGATTTTTCTAAGGAAACAAATGAACGGCGAAAAGCATTCCTTTCCATGCGACCTCAACTTCGACAACTAGATATCAAATATGGACTATTTGAACCTGCACGTTTTCGCATCACCAGAAACGCAGACTCTAAAGATTTTTATGACCCGGAAGGCTTACAGAAATTCCTAGATCGTATGAAACTACAAGACATGGAGGTACAGCATCCGCTACAAGATCAAATTCAATCAACCTCTCATTTCTCTCAACAGTTATCGGATAACAGACGATGAAATCCTAGCAACTCCAGACACCGTGGCATGGACTTGGAAAGACCTAACCGTTCTCAAGAAGACAAAAATCAGCTTTGCAATCTGTTTCTACTTTTACACAAGAACCACAGAGACAAATCCAGATCCCTCTTAAATCCACCTCAGATGCGGACTGAAAATTTTGTTAATCAATCTGCTGTTACTACTTACAGCCGCAGTTAAAAGAAGGCCTCAGACTAGTTTCTGGTCCTTTCTCATTAGTATAAGTACTATGACCAACTTGCATGCTCTCACATGAAATGATGTTCAAATCCTGTTCAGTATGCCGTAGTAGATTATATTACTCTATTTTGTATTTATACAATTCTGTATTTATAATGTTTTCTCTTCTCATGATTTTCGTCTGCTGCTCTCAATATGTTATGCTACATTATATTATTCTAGGCTACAGTATACTATCTTAATCTATATTATTCTATTTAATATTTATAATGTTAGTTAAAGGAAGGCCTCAGACAAGTTTAGGGTCCTTTTCATCAACATAAGTAGTATGAACAAATTGCATGATACCACAAGAAACTAATGTTCAAGTTTTTTTTTTCTTCTTTTTTTCTTCAGTTTGCTATAGTAGATTGTGTTATTCTATTTTACATTTATAATGTTTTATCTCCTTAAGACTTTCATCTGTTACTCTTAATATAGTATGCTACATTATATCATTATAGGCCACACTATGCTATATTAATTTAAAATATTCGCTTTAATATTCCTAATGTTTCACCTACAATGACTTATATTCATCATTGTTAATACACTTCCTATATTAATGCATACTTATTTATTTACATAATATATATCATTTAAGTTTAGTTCATGAATATATTATTTCTCTTTCATTAATGGGACATACCTAATGTATCTAATTTTTCTATTCTTATCTTTTAATCACCTAAATGTTATCTTATTTTGTACTTCTAAATCTGACTAATGTGTTATCATAGGCTTTCATCTTAAATCACTTCACGCCATTTTTGGTTTTTTAGTCATCAGTATACACCACCAATATTACCTTCTGGGACACATCTATTTCACTTTATTTTTTATACTTGCCCTACTAATTACTTCGTTTTTTCTGATGGGGCCCTGCCCCGCGGCAGTGCTCCAGTGAGAGATTGGCATTGGTCACCAGTCAAATTACATAAAGCTGGCCTACTTTCACATACTAATTGTTGGAGATGCTCCAATTCTGGCTGTGATACAACTCATTATCTGTGAATGCCCAAATATACAACCTTTTTGGAATTATGTTGGTAAGATTTTACACTCCACAATGCCATTATCTCTTCCACTCACACCTGCCAATATTCTTTTACATGTTTTACGAAATTCCCCAAAGCTCTCTAAACCACAACACCGTCTATTTCACACTGCATTGGCTACAGCTAAAATATGTATTTTACGTCATTGGAAATCATCCTCTCCACCCTCACAGGAAGAATGGTTAGTAGCCATGATACAAACGGCTTCACATGAGCGAATGATTTATAACCTTCAGGATCAAACTGACATATTTCTTCAGACCTGGTCACCCTTCCTAAAAACGAAAGCTGATGATACTAATAATTCTTCCGTTACTCTCACTGCACCCAATTAAGAAGACTAATTCATTGTTCTCACATCCTTTGTTTATTATGTCTTTCCTATTATTGTTACTATGTCTCTTCCACTTTTCTCGTATTCTTTTCATTAATACCTTCTCTCTCCTCCTATTTTCCTTTCTCACTTCTACGTACCCTGACTCTACCCCTCCATATTATTCTTTTATATTTTGTTCTTTTCTCCTTTTCTCTTATTTACACTACTTTACTATTCTCCTCTATACATACTTTGTCTTAAACTTTTTTGCAATGTGAGTATTTTCCTATGATAACACATTTCTTTACGATTAATACGATGATCTCAGGTAATGTTACTGGCTCATATTTATATTTAATCAATTAATAATACATGCTATATCAGTTTCCTTTTATGTCATTTGCATATATATTAATTCTTATCCTCCTTACCTTCTCCCTCCTATCCCCTCCCCTTACATCTCTCTTCTTCTTTCATGCTTTTTAACTATTTATCTACTTAATTCTTTAATTATTTAATTATTTATTCACAATATGTCTATTTATATCTTCCATATTTATATGCTTTTCTTCATCAACAAATGTCATGTATTTATCACCTCTTTTTATCCTTATAGAATTACCCATTTATTTATTAACAATTTATTACTGCCTCTTAATCATTATTCTCTTGAAGTATTTTCATTGCAAAAATCAATAAAAAATTTCAACACAAAAAAAAAACAATGATCGCCAAAACTGACAAAAAGGTTCCCTTGAAAACAGTTTGCATTGAATCTTGGTCATTCACCCCAGTGAAACAAGAACCTGGGCGGGATCTGGTTGCAAAACACTGCTACTGAATATCACACTATGGTTGTAAATAGATGGGTGGAATTTATACTGCTGGGAGGAATGGGAAAAGGAAGTCATGCCGAGAGACGGGAAGTGACGTTCATATGATCATCAATTACAGAACAGTATATCCTACTGCATGATACTATGTGTCCTCATGAAACTATTGGTAATGTAATGATTCTGGTTGCTGGTCTGATACTGGGAGTGCAGGGGGCGGAGGGGGGTATTATTTAATATACTGGATTACTTCTGAGTTGCACCTCATTTGCCATGTTAGTCCAAAGAACTACTCCAATATTCTCTTGGAGCCAGCCCAGCTGTGACCGTATTAGACAAACAGATTTGTATAATATAAAAATCTTTAATAAAGAGCTATTAAAAACAATATATATGACTTCCTGCGATTGTATGTTTGAGAAGGACAAGGGGGCCCTGGAAGTCAGAAGGGACCTAGGCTATTAGTAATTTCTATAGGAACACCGGTCCCTTACAGGAAAGCATATCAAGTAGTACATCACAGAAATACAATGATCCCTATATTTTGCATTCACAGTGGAATATTTTATTCGTTTGAATCGAAAGATAATAATGAAAGAAACATAAAAGTGGGGCAACATGTAACAAAAGAAGAAGTCAATTAGACTGTCAAAACGAGTGTATGGCATGTTTGCTAGTTGAATACAAATTGGTGATGCCTTTTTGGATGAGGGGATTGAGCTTTAGTAGAGGTTGTGATTAGGACAAGCAGATATACTGCATTTGTCATTATTTATTTATTTCATAGTTTTGTGTGACACTGGGATGAGCCAGGTCGCACAAACCTGGAAATCCAGAGCCACAGGAGCGAGGATAGTTTTCACACTTTGCCAAACTTTCAGCCAACTCCACCGTACTATTGTGGAGTTATGCATTAGGCCTTTGGGAAGGAGAATGGAACAAGAGAGAGAAACAGAGACGCTGGTTTTCATCACATGGCAGTATTGTTCAGGATAGTGAAGAATACAGTGATGTTGCTACCCCACATGTCAACATAATGTTGTCTTTGGTCCTTGCAAAGCTGCAGAACCTCTCTTCGAAGTTTCTTTTTGTTCTCCAGGATCACAATTGTGACACTGGTGTAAATGCTTATTGTAGTATGTGTTTGACTTAATACCACAAAGTTTATTAGCAGCACAGAAAAGCTGACTGGGAATAGATAAACGGTGGGACATCATTTCAATACTTTGGTATTAGCTCTGACATGGATCGATCACCAATTCTAATACATCAGTTTTTGAGCACAGAAAGCAAAGCAGAGAATTAGGAGTGCACAGGCAAGAGGAAGAGTGCTGCTTACATTAGGATTTAAGAAAGCATGGCCAATACCTTTTGTGCCAGAAAACCAATACAATGGTCTCAAGGGGCCAGAAAGGAATGTACAGTGCTTTAACCACAAAAGATGCAGGGCATTAACATTTTGGACAGTTCGTACATATAACATAACGTGTATTTGTAAAGCGCATGTTCACCCAGAAGGGTATCTTTGAGCTGAAATAACAGATGTTTATTGTTACCAAACAGTACTCATTTTATCGTCCTCAGAAGGATGAAAGGCTGAGTGGACCCACCGTATTTGAACCTGTGACCAGGAGGTCAATCACTGGACGCATTAGTCCACTGGGCCATCAGATCCAGTACCTATGATAATAAGGTAGTTGTTGATGGGTGAATGAGTTTCTTGCAGTGCCATGTTTGCAGAAAATGTGGGTCTCTAGATTATATCTAATAGTAGGTTTTGACAGGCATGTCTTTTGCAATGCTTGGAGTCCATGAGAAATAAAAGCAGGTCTGTGGCTATGATGGTTTTTATGCTTGTATATCCACCTTCAAATGAGGGTTGGATTCTTTCCATCTTGGAACTTTTGGAAATTCCTCTGCAAGAAGTTCAGTCTTCTCACATTTGATATTCAATGGTGACCTCTCGGCTATCTAGGAAAGTACCCAAAGCAGACACTTGATTCAAAGGAAACGGAAGCTCATCTGAAACAGTCTACCTGCAGTAGGCTTGGATACTTTAGGTTGTAAACATTAACATGAGCAGTGAGGAAGCACGAAATCCGGTTAGTGGCAGGAACCCAAAAATCAGTATATAATATTTCATAACATGTCCCACTTGTGGCATGTAATGAAGCAAAACACAACTGGTGAACTATGTTCTTCACTCAACACTAACAATTAAATGCATATTTCATTACTCAGAACTCGATTACAATTGTGAGCAGCCCTATCAGATTTTTTTTTTAAAGTGACTTGGAAACAAGTCTTGAGTAGTGTGATATGCCTCATCAGATTTAGGAGTACTGCCGGAACACCGTGTCTCTGGTGTCTTTCACCCAGACACTGGCTTCAAGAGAAGTAACAGGTGCAAAATGAGGAAGAACCATGGCAACCATGGCTGGAATTATTGACTTGCCTTGTTATTCCTCATAACCCTTCTGGTCCAACATGTAATCAGGTAACTCTGGAGTGGAGTTACTTGGCGGTTTACTTGGAACTTCGTAGTGATGTGTTGGGACAGAAAAGTTATCTGCATGGTTAGAGACGTGTACCCCTGCCCTAGGTGTCCAACTGTACTGTTGTGTGAATCCCTAATGCTAATGTTTTTGTCATAGGTGAACACGGATCATGCATGTGTGCCATTATATAGGCCTGTCTCATGAATTGCGGTCTTATTGGACTAGGAGGGGCGCCCAAATCGCTACCCTCATAGTGGTGGAAGGATAACACCTTCTTCAAGAGGTAAGCAGCACAAGTGTAGTGGTAGCGGCAGCATACCATGTAGTGATCAGTAGCAGTGAATAGGATCTATTTAGCCTGTGTCACTGGAGTGACTGCGGGTACTGGGTGTATTTATGTCTGAGAGGAATACATTACTTGAAAGATGTAGTGTGATACAGTGCATGTGTGGATAGAACATGTGCTAGGTGAGTGCTTATGTGACATATAATAGATGGAGGGTGAAGAGTTGTGCAGTGCACTTAGTGAGTGTGTGTGAAATGACACATCCAGGTTAAAGATAGGAAAGCTTCACTGCTGAACAGTGCACACAGAATGAGTGTGAGTGCTGGGTGCATGGGTACATGTAAAGGTACGATGCATAGAGGTATCAGTGCTGAACAGTGAGTGTGCTGAGAGTGTACACTCAGGAAATGTGCCCGCAAGGGTACATGGTATGGAGGATTCTAGGTTCCATTTTGGGAAGCCCAGGCCTGCCTGGTGAAAACACGAGGAGGAGAGGAATCCGCTCAGACAGATTTGTGGATTGCTGCATTCCCTTGAGCTGGATGGGAACACACACTGGAGGAAAGGAAGAGACTTCCTTTACATCTTAAAAGACTGTTCTTTGATTCAGTGATAGATAACAGGGAAGGGACCTGGACACATCTCAGGAACAGAGATGGAGCTGATAATAGAATCTTATAGAGGAGGGCTGGGGATCTAGGATTAACATTTTGATGCAAATATCATTGTGGTTGACATCCAGGTATGAACTCTGGTCACTCCCATGAATTATGTTGCAGACAATCAGCTTCGGAGTCGTGCCTGCAGCGACAGCAGTGACAGAGCTCTTTCATGAAGGAAGATGAAAAGGAGAAGTGTCCACTTCAAAAGAAGCAGAACCCCAACATGAATCTTCAAAGACCAAGACCCTAAATTACATTTGGTGTCTGGAAAAGGACTATAAGAAGGGGAGGTTGAGTCCCCCAAAAATGGGTCATCTGCCAAGCAGCAATACAAGTTGTGTGAGAAGGGGAAGCTGCAAGACTGCTGCCTGTGACCAGGACCAGGGGGCAAAGGCCTGCTAGTCTCCCTGCTGGGTGAGGGGACATCACCCAGGACACAAAATCACCTGCCCTGGAGCCTGAAGCAACATTGCCTGCCTGCTTACCAAGACGAGTGTGCACTGTGAGGGAGAGGAGAGCGTTGGAGGGAGCGAAGTCCAGTGGGGAGCCCTGCACATAGATTCCCTGAGCATGGTGTGAGACTGTGCACTGATTGGGCCATTGCCCTGTGTAGTATTGGCTCTGTGACCCTCATATGCCAGGGGAGGGTTGTCCTGACTTGTACTGTGCCATACTGGAAACGCTGGGAGGGCAGCACCAAGCCACACCGTCTCACCATGGTGACCCTATATCCCAGAGGGGCTCTCCTGTGAATTGAGTTTGGGCTAAGTGCGCATGGCCTGTGACTGCCGAGATCGGTGACGCCGTATGCCATGATAGGCCGAGTGGGAGCAGCTCCGATCTCTGAAACCCGACTGGCAGCTCTGCTCGATAGGAAGAGCCTGCTGCTGCATCCATCACAAGCGGCTCAGCTTTGTCACAGGATCTGGACTTGGGAGCACTCGAGGAGAGGGCACTCGCTGCATCGTTGAACACTGCCATACTGCCGGAGTGGGTAAGACTGAACCCAAGCCTATGGAGCCCTGGGGGACATTCTGCTAATGGTGCTGTGGCACCATAGACACTTCTGACTAAGGGCCTGATTTAGATCTTGGTGGACAGGTTACTCTGTCACAACGGTGACGGATATCCCATCTACTGAAATATAAATCCCATAGGATATAATAGGATTTATATTTTGGCGGTCAGGATATCCGTCACGGTTGTGATGGAGTAACCCGTCCTACAAGATCTAAATCAGGCTCTAAGTTCTTAAATGGTCAGAAGGGAGAGCTCTTCAGTACAGCCTAAGAGTTTGCATTCCCTAATACGGCCACTAGTGAATTAGGAATAACCCTGGACACGTTACACGAAGGAGAATGGGACAGGGATTTGCCTGAAAACTACCAGAGCCCCAACCTTAGGGGGATTTGTGTTGTTGCTTCTGAATGTCGTATTTCTTTGCATGTGTAGAATTAGAAATAAAATACTACTTTTTCTTTAAAAAGCAGGGAGTTGGCTGGACATTGATTTATTGTTCGTGCTGTTTGCATTTTGAGTTATGAGTCATGTTCACTGACCTGTATCTACATCCCACCCCCAAGGGAGCCTTGACTGCTCGACCACAGCTACCACTAACGGTCAACTGCAGAAGGGGTACTTGGCCCAGCTGAGCGGGATCCATAGTAGGTCGGGCCCCAGGACATCAGGAGTAAGAGGCCTCAACCTCCATAGTTGGGCCCAGTAGCCCCTGTGTGCTCGTGGCCCTCTAAAAGAGGTTCTGACATGATGCATATGTGCCACCTATACATATTTATATAGAATGCTGGCCATACAGAAACGCTGTAGTGGCCTGGGGGAAGAAAGGAAGAAATAGGATAGTGGTGATGTATCAGAGCACTGAAGAATTACAGTGGCAGATTCAAACCAAGATCCTCTCCTCTTGCGGCGAAAAAGTGGAGAATTTCAAAGGAGAGATAAAGCAAACAGTGTGTCATAGAGGGGACTGTTTAGCTGGCTAAATTGGGAGGATGGAGACTTCTGGTACAGTCAGCGGGCATAAGAGCACGTTAGAGAGGCAAGTAAAAGGCCTGGCAGAAGAGAAGCAAGGTGGAGGGCATGAAGGGACTGCTACTGGGGAAGGCGATGAGCAAAGCAATCAAGATTAACGCGAGAAGCCAGCGAGCCAAAGGAGCTACCGAGAAAACTGGTCCGTGGCATTTCCAACAAAATGCTAATTCCTAAATTGATAACCTACTCAAGAATCCGACCTGCAACAGTTTTTTGGCAAGGCTTACCAAACGCTGACAGACTGACTGCCGCCTCAGAGCGAAGGGAATAATCATGTTAAGGCCACTTTGAAAAAAGGATTGTGCATACAACAACCGAAGCAATGCAGTCCGGGGACCATGAAATGCAAGGCAGACACAAAACCTAGTATTACTAAACTGCCGAGCGGCGCGCGCCAGCCGTCTAAATTGCACCATGCGCGAGCCAGGCGGAAGTACTTCTCGTTTACTCCACAGCAGGCTGTAGCAAAGCCCTTCCTAAACTTTCTCCTCTCCTGAGACCATCTGCTTTTTATAGCCAGACCTTCTAAGAATAGCGCGGTTAAACGCATGTTTCACAACACGGGAGCTAGACAGCGTTCAGTGTCTCTCTATTTAGACTTCAGCTGCCCGGAATAACCCTACGCGGCATCACTCGAAGCCAAGGGCGGAGGCCGGCCTATGGGGAGGCGGTTACAAGCCTTCCAAAGTCTCCTTAGATAAGAAATCTCTGTCCTGTTCAGAGAACCACAATTAAAGCGCCGAAGGTGGGCAAAGCCGCCCGCCAGCACTGCCACGCCCTCTACAAATGCGCACGCTTTCACCCACGCCGCGTCGTTCACCAAATTCCCCCAACTCCGCATTTTAGGGGGTTTTATTTAGAATTTGTAGAGCTTGATTTGCACTAGGCGTCTATTTCCTTGATATGTAGAATAACAACTAAGTCAAAAGTTATGCTTATTTAGAACAGTCATTCGTCCAAATTCGACACTGGAGGTACATAAGCATGTGGCAAAACCATCAACAACGTTGGAATTTCCCCCTCCCCCAAAACTGTTGCCTTCATAGTTGAATGAATAATAACTATCTAGACAGGGTCTCGTTTTTTTGTGATCCACCCCGACGAGCTTGCAGCTCTGATGGCCCACTGCAAGTTTGTGGCAGAATTCTCCAATTAAGTTCATTAACCTGCCCCCATCCCTGAACACTGCACCACCATAGCATACTATCTGGGGTGCATTTAGGCCAATCTGATTAACACACAATCAATTCAGATTGGTCAAAAGACCAAGCGCTTTCCAGTCACTTGAAAAAACATGAGTATTCCCATCACTATGCACTACTCAGCCATTGTCCTCAGTGGCTCACAAGCCCTCACTGCTGATTCACCATCTCCTTCAGTTGCCAATGTTTCTGACTGCTTTCTCCAAGTGCTACTCAAAGCTAGAGCCCCATCAAAACATGCTTTCAATGCCTGTGAACTAAACAACTAGAATTCCCAACACTTCTTCGAAATAACAGAGATGTCTTAATCACGTCTTTATGTACATACTCTCCAGTCAAGTACCGGTCCACAACTATTTTCTCTCCAAAAAGTGGAAGCAAAGTGGATATTGTCTCTTCAGGACCACTGTGTGATAAAAACTATCTGTCAACCGAAAAGTCCTTTAAACATGTATTTATGAAATGCATTGCTAGCCCATCTTCCTATTCTGTGTAAATGTATGCAAGCTTACAGGCTCCCAAAAAGTCACAATTCCTTCCCAGTTTACTACTTCAATCTCACACCTAATATACAGTCTTCCTTTAATTGTGCCTGTTAGATCATTGCCTTGCAAATCTGGGTATACAATCCCATGGAAGTCTTTGATCAAGAGACAGATGCAAGTACAGAAAATTTAGGTTTTACATAACTGGTTAAAAATTTCACTCACTAAGCTTGCTAACCTTGACTGTTCACACTGATAAACTCTGACATCCGGTCACTCTGAAAATCATCTCATTCTTTTAAACCTAATCAAGAAAACTGGTCTTTAGGCCAAATAATCTGCCATAATTTACAGCAAGCACCACATGATCCAGAAGCATTAAAACATCAATACAAATTCCTTTTCACAAGCATTCACTATCATCAGCATCAATAAGGCGGCTCTATGACAGCCATCTTCTCCCATTAGAATTTGGCGTCATATAAAAACTGAACGAAATGACCCACCCCTGCCCCCAAAATAGCATGAATCCAATATGCCAAAGCACGGAACAACAAATGCTGCTCTGATCACCTTTGAACTACAACAGCCTTCTAATAGTGCGGTAAACGTCAAATTATTCCACCCAAAAAACTGCATGTCACAGTGACAATTGCGGATAGGAGCCAGACTTAATCAGATGAAATCTGTGCTTTTTATGCCATATCCATAATTCCCATAACTCCTAAAAGAATTTTTGGACATCTTTCAAAAATACATGGACTGACCAAAGACACTTATACTTAACTTAGGCCCTTCGTAATTTGAACGCTGTTTGTAGAAATCTAACATTATGAACCTTAGAAATAATGCTTCAAACGAATTAGGCTAACTAAGGGGGTCATTATGATAGCGGGTGGATCGCCACCGCCCGTATGGCGGTGGCGATCTGCCTGCTATTTTACACTGTCCGCCTAACATTTCCCCACGCAATATTATGATGGCTGGGGGGTCCGCGGCGGACGGAAAGACCGTCCGCCGCTGCCCGCCGGTCGACTCGTCGACCGGGCGGAAAACATGCATAATATGGTGGCGGTGTCTGCAAGACACCGCCATCCACATTATGATGATGGCGGATAGCAGCCCTTCCATGGCGGCATTGCCGCCATGGAAAGGCATGTGGTCTTCGCTGTTGGGGGCCCATAGCGGGCCCCCAGGATGTTGGGGGGGTGGGGGGTGCACATGGGGGGTACCTATGGTACCCCCCTGCATTGGCATGGAGAAAGTAGCAGGCACCGCGCGGTGCCTGTCACCTTGTGCATGTCAATGCACAACGTGCATTCCCAGCATTGTGGCTGGCGGTGCTGTGAGCACCGCCCGCCACATGGCTGGGAATAGGGGATGCCACCGCCACGGTGGCGGTGGCATCATAATACGCACAGCGGGACCGCCGCGCCTCTTGCGGGCGGTCCCTTTTTCCGTTGCGATGGCGGGCGGACTTTGTCCGCCCGCCATCGTAATGACCCCCTAAGTCTCTGTCGTCCGTCTTTGACATAATGCTATGCTACACAACTACGAGATTAATCCTGCCGTCCTATTCTTCACTATAATACAAAATTACTAGGCTCTACAGAGCAAGGCGAAGACGATACTAAATGTTTTGAACAAGATGTGCTTTTCTCAAGGCCAGGTTTAGCTTTCCCAGACTGAACAGCACACTATGTAACAGTATATCTCATGTACCAGATGCTGGGAACACCAAAACTCATGTAATATAATAGTGAGAAAATCTTCGAATGTATTCTGTAGCAAATGTTTCTCCTTGCTGAATTTCTATTAGTTATGAGCATGAGAACCAGGTACTAATGTAGAGAATATATGAACCTTTTGTCTAAACTCCTATAAAACAGTGTAATTTTTAGGGTGGAGAGGCAGCCCTTCCCTCATTCTTAGAAGGTGAATCTCTGTCAGTTTTGTATTTGAATTATCCTGAGTTCATTTTATTCCGTATTTAGGCTTAGCGCTTTTTGACTTAATTACTAATTGATTATCTAAACCTATACCTTGTACTCGGCTAAAACGTTTGGAAATAAATCGTTAAAATCTAGCCCTTTGTCATTCTTAAAGCTTTAAGCTAAGGTGAGACAAGGTATGTTGGTAACTTTCCTTTAACTGAGAGACAGGTCCATCGAGGAGCACCATAGTCCGTATCGGGACTACACCGCACCGGGTCCAGTAGCTCAGTTTGCACAGGAGGCAAAAAAGGTTGTATGGGTTTGCGCGCTGACAGATCTGGTAGCAGAGGGTGGTTCCGTCTGGATCCGTCAAGTAGTCACCGAACCTGCATATGTAAATTGGCCTTAGAGACTGAAAAGTGTACAGACGGTCAAGCCCAGAGATCTAAAGTTGATCCAGCCCACATTCCTCGATCCCTGGTGGCTGTGGAGAACAGATGCAGCTGATCCAGCAGCCTGAAGTGAATATCAATAGGGAATAAAGCACGTGGGAGGGAGTGAGAGAGAGCAAGACAAAACAATACATGTTGGAGCTGGTAGTTTAGAGAGAGAGCAGTGTGATGCAGTGGGTGGCTTTTGAAGCTGCGTATTATTTGGCGTTTGTTCTTGGACTTTTAGAGACCGTGATTATTGTTTCTTTGGTGTTTTGCCTTGAATTCTGAAATCAGTGCTGTATAGCTGCTTTGCAAAAATGCTTGATGTACAAAGTAGCACTAACTGTACAAGATTTTTGGAGTTTTGTGATCTCAAGATCTAACTGAGTTTTGAAAAGTTGTCTGCTAGCGTGATATGTACTGTGAAGCGCTATCAGTCACACCAGAAAAGGGGCATAATATTACTATGGGCGAATTCACTAACTAAGGCCGATAGTGTTTGTTCTTCTGTGCACGAGAGTGGATACACTGGTTAAAGCAACTCCTGACAGTCAAGAGTCTGCTGTGGGTGAGTTTTGTTCTTATGAGAGGTCTTTTCTGTATTGTAAATATTTTGTTTCCATTAGAAGGAGCAGACAATGCTAGCTTAGAGAAGTTTTGAATTAAGTTCATAGAAAATCGCCAGTATGCTGTATCAGACTCGTCACAGGGTGCTACGCAGGGATAGGTCGGCAAAAAGCAAGGACCGCTTTGTGATTGGTTGACCTTTGACACTGTCGCGTTAGTGTTGGTGGATGAACTGTGAGCTTGGTGAGGGAGAGATGATTGAAATGGGAAATCTCTCCTCCAAGAAGCATTCAAATCAGGAGGAGAAATTTCTGCTGGAAGGAACGCCAGTTAGGGAAATGATAGCAAAGAGGGGGTTATATACGTTTGGATGGCTCAAACAATGGCACCAGTATACGGGGAAGGATGGCGAATTACGTTTCCTGTTATGTGTAATGTTTCACATTGCAAAACTTGAGAATTTGAGAAGGAGGATGTATGATTTAAAACTTCTGCCTATGTCCTCCCAATTTGAGGATTTAAATCTTTGGGAACAAGAAGCAACAGAAAAGAATAGGAAAAGATTCACACTTAAGACTCACAATAAGGTTTATTCATGGTTACACAGAGAGGACGAGGAGAGACAGAAAAGGGGGTGAGAGGATGTAATTTAGAAAATAGGCACTTATCCCACCACAGACAACAAGGTGCTAGAAAAAGAGAAACTCACCACCAAAATGGACCATTAATAAGAGAAGGGCCAATGAGTGATGAGGAGGACTTCTTTTTAGAAGAGCTCTTGAGGACCAGACCAGCCCCTTACGATGTAGCCTACGCAATGGTGGGTACACCCCAGATTTCCCCTGAGAATGAAATTATGGCACTGTTCTCTACAGAAGCCAGTGCACCCCTATGTTATACCGAAACCCCAACCTCATAGACCACCCAGCCCAGAGTACCCTGATTACCCCAGGTACCCTGACTACGTCCCAAGCCCTGACCAGCATTAGTGTTCCCTCTATCCTTATAGCTACAAGAATGCCTCAGACTCAACCTACCCCTAGTATTTGCCCAACAGCCGCAGACTCCTTAATTGCTTTGACCATTAGAAGTCAAGACACAGGACTCACGGATACTCCTATTACGAGAGAAACTACCCCATTTGTAGGTCCTGAAACAACCCCACAATGGAGGACCCTCATACAGGATAAACACTGCACAATTAAAAAGTGAACTAGAAAAGATTGTAAAGGGCAATGGAGATATAGAATTTTGGGGTCATTATAGTGAGCACATATTAGTCTACTTGAGCAAGAAAGCTGCGAGACTGGCAGGTGTGGTATATGCAAAAATGGAGAAGTTGGTGGATGAATGAGGATTTAATTTGACTCAAGGAAATAAACTGTGAAAGAATTTCAGGATGACTATAAGTGAGAAGGATCCGAAGGCACTATCACTGAGAGGGTTAAAGACGCATGTGAAGGAATGGATTAATGATTGAGTAATCTCAAGGAGTTTAGGGAATGGTGGTCAAAAGAGGAGAGGTCAAAGGTGAAACAAAAACTAGAACCAATAGGGAATGATGAAGTGGAGAGTACGGAGACCGCAGTGCAGGAATACCCATCGAGAGAGGTACAGGGAAAAGCTAATGTACACGTTCCTTGGTCTCAAGTTGATCTTTTTCACTTCACAAATACCCTCCCAAAACTAAGAGAGAATCCAGATAAATGGTACACCCAAATTGATCAGATAGTGACAATTTCAAAAGCAGTTTGGGATGATTTGAACTTTCTCTGATTAGTAGTTCTGAAAGACCTATAGACTGAATGTAAAAGAGCCGTAGATTGTCCCACACTGGAACCTCCAAGAGTTGTGATGGAGCAAGGACTCACAAATGAGACTTGCTCGGATGCAATCCTCTTAAAGTATTAATGTATTAAAATTGTATTGTTATACTAACTATTGCACACACAAATATAAATAGCAAGGAAGCTTGCATATGTGTTTTTACTAACAAGTAACGCTTGTCTATTCTAAAATGGCCGCTAAAACGCGGGAACT
Source organism: Calotriton arnoldi (assembly GCA_963921515.1). Lineage (NCBI taxonomy): Eukaryota > Metazoa > Chordata > Amphibia > Caudata > Salamandridae > Calotriton > Calotriton arnoldi. Next base: position 1,699,309 of record CAWUFW010000480.1, read on the forward strand.
TTACTGTGCATGTCTCAACCATATCACGTGGTGTGACGTCTTTCTTTGCTCGGTGGGAAAACTCTTGCTTCTGCGCAGTGTGATTTAAAATGGCTGCTATATGTTCTCACATGCTACAGCTTGCTCTTATGTTTTGTTTTAAACTGTAGTATACTAACGCCATTAATGCGGGGAAAGTTTATAAGTAAATGGGAATAGAATAGACAGAGTGGGTATACAGTGAAACATTTTATTTGTGATTTTAATATTTTCTTCTTTGACTTTATTAGTTCGTAAATATTGGGCCTGGGGTTGGTGAACTGAAAACTCGAATGACGTAGGTTCTGCACATGCGCCTTGAAAGACTGCTCAGAGCGGAAAAGGATGAAGTCAACCTGGAAGTCGTCCAAGGCCGCGACCTGATGGCCTATATTGTCATATTCATGAATATCCTCATCAAATTGTAACATTGTACATGAAAAGGCACAAACTTTGTCATGAGACGGGTGGGAAATAAAGCAAATGTATTAAATTTGAGGGGCGGTATTTTAAAACAAAGAGCTTTTAGAAATGAATAAAATTAATATGGTGTGAGGATCAACCCCCTGTCCCTGTCCAATCAGAAGTAGTGGTCTCATAAGTTAGCAACATTAAGGGGATGTACATGGGCGTAGAAGGGTATAATAGGTATAGATTAGTTAATTAGTTAGTTCGAGAATGCACAGAAGAGCTCCAGACCGTCAAGCTGATCGATTGCAGACTGAACCACTGTCCAGAGAGGTCCTGAAGTGGGGGCGGCGGAATCCATTAGAAGGAAGAAACGGGAGAATCAAGGTGAAGCGAAGTACCAGAGAGGGGAACGACGCAGGCGTCGTGGGTAGAGAGGTCACCGGTCCTGTCCTGATCCGGGAGGAGTCTTTGCTCTTCATCCTTCCAGGGTCCTATCTTTCAAACTCCTTGGCCAAGGGGTTTGGTTCTCGCACTTAGGTAAATATATATGCAAACCTTAGTTGCGCTGCTGTCTCTATCTTCTCTTTTCTTAAGGGACCGTCATTAATCGATAAATCATTGTTATGTTTCCTCTTTGAGATTCGATTTAAGTACTATGTGCCTTTGTATTTTACTCTGCTAAATCTTTAGATAAACATTTTAAAACTTCTTGACTTTGTGATTATTTAGGTAATTATGAATTGTACGGAATGTCACTCATTTTAAATTTCCCAATTATCAAAGGGTCCATCGGTAAGTCATTACTCTTCAATCAGAAGGTAATTGGTAGCAGGGATTTGATAAAGAGTACCAACTGACCCACCAGCGGAAATTGCTAGCGTAGTATGAATGTATGGGCCCAAGTGAGTATTTTGTGTATGAATGCTTGTTGCTAGTAACCCGCTGGATCAGTTATCTGGTAAGCAGAGGACGGTTATGGTTATACTTTGTTAATTGGGTAATGAGGATTTTATTTTTATGAATTAACATCCGCTTTTCGTTTAAAGTCTGTTTTATGTTGTCCAGAATCCCCGGGGAAAATTGAGAAGCGGTTGGTAAGTGGAAGCCATACTGCAGTGAGGTTATCTGTCAGGCAGAAATAGTACTGAAAAGTTAAGTAGAGCTATCAGTATTTGTTAGGGACTCTATGTGTGTGAGTAATAGCAAGGGAATATGCTGGTGAAAGCTTGATGTTATATCACCTAGAAAGGGTAACATTGAGGAAGTAACAGGTATTTCTGAAGCTTGCGTGAAGAGTAGACGGAAGTGTTTTACTCGTAGTATATGATTAGTAAACGGAAGGGATTTACTAAGAAGTGAGAGAATCTATCTTTTCAAGTTAGCAAAACTGACACGATAGCGAATGTTTTATGTTGTTACAGAATTTAATAGAGAAGAATAAAACTTTGCGTAAGTTTTTGTAAAGGGAGGGTCAGCTGTCGGAGAGGAAGCTGACGTCACAAACGCCGCGCTGGGATTGGTTGAAACCGCGGGCGTGAAAAGACTCTTGTAAAGGAGGGGTCAGTAGTAAGGAGTAGTACTGACGTCACAAGTGTCGCGCTGTGATTGGTCGAAACAGCGAAGGCAGAAAAAGCGCAGATTGTAAAGGAGGGGTCGTCAGAAAAGACGTCACTGAAAAGCCGCGCTAGGATTGGTCCAGAAGCAAAAAGTTAGCTGGAATTTAATTGGTTGTCAGAATAGAAGTCGAAATTTTAGTGGACAGTGGAAGTTGTATGTTTAAACGCGATCCGACTTTAATAGGAACTCGTCCAGACAGGAGATTCCTAGGTTTTGCAGAATATAGTTCAATAAACAGATATTTACCCAGAATGTACGGAGAAAAGAGAAAAATGTCATTTCTACAGAAGGTTAAGAATTATTTTAAAAAGGACAAAATAATAAAGACTCGAGAAGGAATTATCATTCCACCAGCTAAAACGCCCGCTTCATTCATGATGATGGAGAGGGGTTATCATACTTGTGTATGGTTAGAAAATTGGATAGAATATACCAAAAATGATGGGATATTAGCATTTCCCGAAAATGGTACTTTCAATGGGAAGATTCTTCAAAATTTGAGATTAAGAATGAATGATTTAGAACCCAGACCTAGATTGACTCAATACGAAGCCTTAGAAGAGTGGGAAACCGAGGCATTTGAACGTGACCGATCCAGAAGTAATAGGGGTTATCGGGGATTCTTTCCCAGATACCAAAACGAGTCAAGGGACAGTCAGATGAAACAGTGGAGACGAGCAATGCTTACAGAAGGTCTGTATCCCATATTTATGGCAGAAGAATCAGTAGGAAATAAATGCACAGAATAGACAAAACATCTGACTAGATTTGGAGATTCCGAAGACGAATTTATGGAAGATATATTAAAGAATCCACCACCATATCAGGAAGGGACAAGTGGATGTACCCCAAGTGCACCCTTGTTACGGACACCCTTAGTGCCTGAAGTATTACATGATTCACCAGTCAGTAGAGTGCTCCACGATAAAGAAAAGGAAGCGATAGACAGAAACAGAGCAGAATTGATTCAAAAAGTAACCCAATTGAATGTTCACCCTGATTCATTAACTATACCTGTAACAATTGGTCCAGTGGTTCCCTTATATGGTGACAAGGCAATTTATCCCAAACCTCTAGTTGTGCCTACACCTGTGAATGTTCCTAAACCGGAAGCAGTAGTAATGGTTGAGGATCACTTTAGTGATTGTGAGTCTATGATTTCATTAATGGACTTGCCCATTCGAGATTCTGTAAATAATACTCCAAGAAGAGTAACACCTAGTTGCTCCAAAGATGTAAACATAGTAACCTCATCAGGAACTAAAAGTGCCACAGTAGTTACACCTGAAGATTTAGAAAGGTGGGCACAAGGATCAGAGAAACAGAATTCACCCCAAAGATAATGGACATTTATAAATTAAAAGTTGAATTAGAAGAAATGATAGCAGGAAATGTAGGAGTAGATCGCCTAAATACTTATGATGAAGAAGAATTATTGTTCATCTGCAGAAGCATCACAAGAAATGCAAAAATATTTCATGAGAAATTATCAGATTTAGCTCAACAGATGGGAATTGAGATAGGGAAGTCAAAGGTGTTGCAAAAACCCTATAGAGCAGATTTTTCAGACAAGGATTTGGAAAATATGAATGCTTCAGGAAGGAAATTACAAGTAAAAGAATTGATGACAGTTTTGCAGAAATGGGGAGAGCTAGATAAATGGAAAGCTAGATGGACAAAGAAAAAGGAAGAGGCACGATATAGTAAAACCACTTCAGAATATTTAATGAAGGAAACAGGGAAGGGAGATCAAATGTACCCGATGCAAGAAGTTCCAGGAGGGGGATATGTGCATGTCCCATGGAGCAGACAGGATATTTTATCATTTACGAATGATTTTCCAAAATTGAGAGAAAAGCCAATTGAATGGTACAAGCAGGTTGAGAGGTTTGTGAAGGTGTCAAAGGTATTGTTGAAAGATTTGGATGGTTTGTTCGACATAGTGGTACCTGCAGATTTGTGGACAGATTGCAAAATCGCAATTGATTGGCCTAGTGAGGAGTATCCTAGAGATCCAAAGACAGGTGCCCCGTCCAATGATGTAATGAAAAAGTATCAGCAGGGGATAACTTATTTGAAAGGGAAAATACCACCAAAAGAAACAGATTGGGTGAAAATAGACAGAACTACCCAAGAAGCCAGTGAATCGGTACATGCCTACTATGAGCGTTTATTGCAGGTATTTAAGCAGTATAGTGGATTTGAGGACATTGGAGATAAAAACATGAGTCAGTTTGTTTACCGATTTGTTTACGGTCTGAAGCCAGAGATTTGTCAGATGATTAAGCAGCACATGTTGTGCTGGCAAGGGAAACCCATAGATGAGATTTTGAAATATGCGAAATATTGTGGAGATGACATTGAGGATAGACACAAGAAATTGCAAGAGAAGGCGCTGTGGGCTCAGGTGAAAATGGCTGAGCGACAGGGAATTAATTTGGACAATCCAAATGATAATCAAGGAAAAGATTCTGGAACGAATGGTGACACTGGGAACGGAGGAAAAGTAAGAGGACGAATGAGCAGAGAAGAGGCTAAAAAGAAGTTTCCTTGTCATGGATGCGAAAAATTAGGGCATTGGAAGGATGAATGTAAAAAGATTCGGAATAATAATGGTCCAAATCAAAATTTAAATCCACATACGCAGAATGACTCACATCAGGGTGTAAATCCTCAGAGTCAGTTGCCACCTGCACCTATACAGGGTAATGTAAGCAGAGCAAAGCACGGTACAGACGTCGGATATCAAGGAGGAAGTGGTAAGAATGATTATGTAACATCACAATTTCTTTTACAGGACGATTTTAGTTCCTATAATAATTGACGGTGCCTAGGAGAGGGGAAGAAGGAGTGCGTACTTGGTGCATCCTTACCGGTATATCAGTCAGGTCCATATGTTGAAGGAAATGTGAAAGGTAATGATATTACTTTTCTTTTGGACACTGGTGCTACTAGGTCTACTGTGAGAACAGCAGACATCCCAGACCTTCCTCTCTCTGGAGAAGCTATCCAAGTTGTGGGAGTGGCTAATCAGAAGATTAGAACACCTCTTACCGAACCAATGGAAGTAAAAATCGGAAATTTTAGAGAAATGCATCAATTTGTAGTATGTGATTCCAGTCCAGTAAATTTATTGGGCAGGGATTTACTCTGTAAGATGAATTGTACAATTTTCTGCACGCCGGATGGTGTGGCAATTCAGACCCCAGATGAAGACCATGTATATAAATTTATGATTGCAAAGCAAGGTACGGAAGTAGATGAGATGTTTTCCCTAATAACAAAAGACGAGTTACCAGAAGAACTGAAAACTACGGTGAATCCCATGGTGTGGGATTTCACGGGAAAGGAAGTAGGACTTATGGCCAAAATAGACCCAGTAAAAATTACTGTAAAGGAAGGTGTGATTTACCCAAACACCAGACAGTATAAAATGAGTGCAGAAGTAAAAGCAGGAGTCATTGAAGAAATTGACAGAATGGTAAAACAAGACATACTAAAAGAAGTAAAGAATAGCCCATGTAACTCACCAATCATGGGTCTAAGGAAACCTAGTGGGAAATATAGGATCGTTCAGGACTTGCGTAAAGTAAATAAGATTGTAGAACCCTGTTGTCCTATAGTACCAAATCCTGCAGTAATCCTATATCAAATTCCTTGGAGTGCAGGATGGTTTACCGTGATCGATTTATGCCAAGCATTCTTTTCAATACCCTTGCATCCAGATAGTCAGTATCTATTTTCATTTAAATTTGAGAACAAGGTCTATGTATGGAATCGTGTTCCTCAGGGGTACACAGAAAGTCCTTCCATCTTTAACCAAATATTGAAAAAGTGTCTAGAAAAACTGGTGATGCCAGGAAGCTCAGTCTTAGTGCAGTACATAGACGACTTACTAGTGGCATCTAACACCAGAGAGGATTGTGTCGTTGACACCATAGCATTGCTAAATCATTTAGCAGAAGAAGGACATAAGGTGTCACCGGAAAAATTACAGTTCTGTACTACAGCAGTAAAGTACCTAGGACACCAAATTGAGAGGGGCAGAAGGAGAATAACAAATGAAAGAATAAAACTAATAAAGAAAATGCAGATGCCTGTCTCTCAACGAGAAGTAAGAATGTTCCTTGGAATAGTAGGGTACTGTAGACAATGGATATTAGGATTTTCTCTATTAGCAAAACCTTTGATTCAGATGACGAAAAAGAAGGCAAAAGACCCAGTTGAATGGGATGATGAAAGTGTAGGTGCTTTTTTAAAACTATGAAATGCTTTGTGTGCAGCACCTGCCCTAGGCATGCCTGATTATAAGAGAAGATGTGCATTATTTTGCCATGAAAGAGAGAATTGTGCACTTTCAGTCTTAACCCAAAGACATAGTTTGACCAGACGTCCTATAGCATATTTTTCTGCTACATTGGACCCAGTGGCAGCTGCGTTGCCTGGTTGCTTAAAAGCAGTAGCTGCTACCTGTTTGAGCATTGAACAAAGTGAGTCAATTGTAATGGGACACCCTGTAAAAGTGTTCGTCCCACATGCGGTTGTGATTTTGCTGACAAGAACACGAACTCAGCATCTTACTCCTAGTCGGCTGACTAAGTATGAAAGAATAATACTGGGTGCTGAAAATGTGACCATTGTAAGGTGCACAATAGTAAATCCAGCTACCTTACTACCAGACCCATATCATGAGGAAGTTAAAGATGATGAAGAAGAACATGATTGTTTACAAGTCACAGAATTGTGCACAAAACCGCGTCCTGATATTCAAGAACTACCCCTCAGGGATCCAGACAGGGAGCTGTTTGTTGATGGCTCATGCCAAAGGCATGAAGATGGAAAACTAACTGCAGCATATGCAGTGTGCGAAGTAACTGGAATAGTCGAAGCATCCTATTTACCAGGAGTAAAATCTGCACAAATAGCTGAATTGATTGCTTTGATAAAAGCTTGAAAAATTGGGAGGAACCAAAAAGTAACTGTATTTACTGATAGCCAGTACGGTTACGGGGTTGTGCATGATTTTGGCCAATTATGGATGCAGAGGGATTTCATGACTTCTTCAGGATCCCCCATTAAAAATGGACAGTTCGTAAAAGAACTACTGGAAGCAATACAATCACCAAAAGAATTGGCTGTGGTGAAATGTGCCGCACATCAGTCAGGAGATGACTGGGTGGTAGTCGGCAATAGATATGCAGATCTGGTGGCTCAACATTGTGCCAAAAACAGATTAGCAGTAAACAAAAGGGTGGAAAGAATGGGAATCAGCTGCCAACTTATGCTGTTTGCACCTCCTGAAACATGGAATGATGTAAAAAGATTGCAAGATGATGCTGATGAGAGCGAAAAGAGTATATGGATTAAAATGGGATGTACCCAAAAAGCAGAGGATGATGTATGGACGTGTGCTGACGGCAGACCAGTCATGCCTGATTGTCTGCTGTCACAAATGGCTAGGATGTACAATGGAGACACACACGTAGGGAGAGATGCAATGATTAGACTCTTTAGACAAAACTGGTTCAATCCAAGGTTTAGGGCAGTAGCAGAGAGTCTTTGCCAGAGATGTTTAACTTGCCAAATGCATAACCCAGGAAGAAAAACAGTAATTGGGTTTGGGAAAATTGGAAAGGCAGAGGGTCCATTCAAGAGGCTGCAACTTGATTTCATTCAGTTACCACCATGTAGAGGGCTGAAATATGTACTAGTCATAGTGTGTCTATTTTCCAAATGGGTGGAGGCATACCCTACCAGAAGGAATGATAGTCTTACAGTTGCAAAGTTGTTACTACGCGAACAAGTGCCTAGATTTGGTTTTCCAGTAACTTTGGAATCAGATAGAGGAAAACACTTTAACAGTGAAGTGGTTAAAATACTCTGTGAAGCATTCCACATCGAACAAAAATTGCACTGTGCATATCGTCCAGAGGCTTCTGGAGTAGTGGAACAATTGAATGGCACGATAAAATCCAGACTGGGAAAAATGTGTGCTTCAACATCATTAGAATGGCCAGACGCATTGCCTCTTGTTCTAATGGGACTCAGGAGCATTCCTGATAGAAACACCGGATTGAGTCCACATGAGATAATAATGGGAAGAGCAATGAGACAATCACATGTACCCACGAATAAACTGCTGAATATATCAGATGATATGGTTCTGGATTATTGCAAAGGACTGGCTGACCTAGTGCGTTCTGTCTCTCATCAGGTTGGAGAAGACGCAGTTTCCAGACAGCCTGAACAAGAACATGATCTGAGTCCCGGAGACTGGGTGGTAGTGAAGAATCACACCAGAGAAACGTGTTTATCACCCAGGTGGGGCGAACCATGTCAGGTCATACTGATTATGAACACCGCAGTGAAGTGTGCAGGATTTCCTAATGGATTCATGTAAGTCACACCAAAAGAGTACCAGATCCTGAAGAAGAAAATACTCAGATAGTACCTGTTACTGAGGAAGCTGAAGGTTGCCCAGCTGAAGAATCTCGGGTTCGGGATTCAAGGGAAGCTGACGAAGAACAACCAAGCACAAGTCAGGACTGGATACCTGTGGTGGAAATACCTGAAATCTACTACAGAACAAGAAGTCAAGTAAATCTAGAAGAAATTGAAGAAGATCAGATAGGTGAAGAAGAAGCAGCTCAGGAAGAAGAAGAAGAACAAACACAAGAACCTGAGCAGGAACAGATAGGGAGAGGAAACTGGACTCAAATTAAAGAAGAACAGTCAGACTTTGAGCAGGGACAGACAGGTTTAGAAGAATCCGGTCAGGCTGCAGAAGTTCAAAGTGCAATAAGCCCTGATCAGAACAAGTTAGATCAGGAAAAATACACAGAAGAAGAAGAACTTGACAATTTCGAGAATGAAATCGTAAATCAAGAACAAGATCAGTTACAAGAGATCCACAGTGAAACAGAAGAAGAAATAACAGTAAGACAAGGAAAAGAACAAGGAGAAGAAACTGAAATAAAAGAAAACGAGACTGTGCCACAACTAGAAAACAAAAGAATTTCTGAAGAAGGAAATAAAGAGACAGTGCAAACAGAGAAAACAAGAAAAGGTGATCATTGGCCTAGCGTCATCAAAAGAGTAAAATACCACATAGCAACCAGAAGTGGAGATCCAGAACAAGTGAATGAAGTAACAAGCCAAACGGAACAAAGAGATAAAAGTGGAAAACGAAGAAGCAAAAGACTGAAGCTTGTGAATAACAAATTTAAGGGTCCTGATTGGACTTATATCATTCTCGAAGATTACGAAAGCTCAGAATCAAGTGAAAGTGGTGACGAAGGAACCAGTGCAGAACTGTCTTATGAAAAAGAAATAGAACCACCTTGAGAACGTGAAAAGATTGAAGAATACGATAAGAAGAGCAATCTTCCTTGTCAAAATGTCTGATGACAGAGTTACTGGGAGACCAAAGCAGAAAGGTTGTAAAAGATGTTGTGCTATATGCATATGCAACCTGGTAGTAATGCTTATAGTGTGGTTAGTTGTGATCGTAGCGATTCCTTATCTTATGATAATAGATAAAAAGATTAACAACGAAACTAAAGAAAGAACAGATAACATGAAGAGTAATAGAGTAGAACTAAAGGCAGAAGATGACCAGAATTACACCATGAAGTAACAGATAATGACACTAGTTTGAATGTTTTCACAAAGTTATTATTTCAATATGTAGATACTATGGAGGTTAGTAATTGTTATGTTTGCATGAAATTACCTGAATCAGTAGCAGAAGGGTTAACGTATCATCACTTGCCATTAACCTATGGCATATCATGTAGTGTATTAACGAGTTTAATTTATAGAACAGGGCGATTGCAGTATTATTATTCAAATATAGATGTAATATTTACTGAAATTCCAATTCGAAAGAATATGAATCCAGTGCTTAGTAGCAAAGATGCACAATTTATGGGAGAGTTTTTCTTAACAATGAAGTCAATAGACATAACACATGCACATAGAAGCAATCTAACATGTTCATTACATGAAGAAGAAAAGGTATTTTTGAATTTAGTAGAGAATAGAAGACAAGATTTCCAGAAGAAAGCTTCTGAGCATAAGGCTCCTTTACCACCTTGGGCTGAGAAAGAAGGTAGTTACACACCTGGCAAGGCTCAAGCTGCTATGGCTCTAGATTTTGTAAAAACAGGGAAAATTTGTTTACATAGATTAAAGACAGAGTATAACAATGTTTTCATCGGTACCAGTGAATGTGAACACAATTTCTTAATTCTTGGAGGTTGGGGACTCAAAGGAGGAACAGATTCAGTTTTTCCTGGAATCTATTATGTATGTGGGAATAAGGCTTACTTTAGGCTTCCTGCAAGGTGGTATGGAAGTTGCTACTTCGGAATAGTATTTCCAAAGATATACCACGTAAAAAGAAACACTGGCAGCAATGAAAACACTAGCGAATTAACACGTAGAAAAAGAGCTAGTTTTTCAGAAATTGTAGGTGATATATTTGGTGCATTGATACCTTCAGTGGGAATAATTCTGAATTCAAGGAAAATATGTAAATTATCTACAGTAGTTGATCGTTTATCAACTGACACTGCTGGAGGATTTTTAATGATTAATGCGGAAATGGTTGCGATTAGATCTATGGTTATGCAAAATCGACTTGCTCTTGACATTTTATTGGCAAAAGAGGGCGGAGTCTGTAAATTATTGAAGACGAAACACTGTTGCACTTACATACCTGATAAAAGTGCAGAAATTGGAACATATATACAGAACATAACTAAACTTGAAAGGGAACTAAAACCACTGGAAGTTGATAGTGTATGGGAAAGATTGACCACTAGTATTAGGTCAATGGGTACCTGGTTTGCTAATATAGGGAAAGGACTTATAGGTCAAATATTAGTACCCTTAGCAGGGATAGCAATAATAGTATTTACAATAATAATATGGAGCAAATGTTGTAGAAGGAAAGAATCATATAAGGTGACAGAAAGAGGAAAGAAGAGAAAGATTGACGAAATTGAACTTGAAGATTTAAGAAGTGAATTATATAAGAAACTGAAAGGAGATGTGAAAGGTAGAAAATGTAAAAATGAAAAAGAAACAGTAATATGCTAAAGGTTGGCATCTGGTTGTGGGTAGTATTTGATGGCTCAGAAACGCCATCAGAGAGGGGATTGATGGAGCAAGGACTCACAAATGAGACTTGCTCGGATGCAATCCTCTTAAAGTATTAATGTATTAAAATTGTATTGTTATACTAACTATTGCACACACGAATATAAATAGCAAGGAAGCTTGCATATGTGTTTTTACTAACAAGTAAAGACTTGTCTATTCTAAAATGGCCGCTAAAACGCGGAAACTTTACTGCGCATGTCTCAACCATATCACGTGGTGTGACGTCTTTCTTTGCTCGGTGGGAAAACTCTTGCTTCTGCGCAGTGTGATTTAAAATGGCTGCTATATGTTCTCACATGCTACAGCTTGCTCTTATGTTTTGTTTTAAACTGTAGTATACTAACGCCATTAATGCGGGGAAAGTTTATAAGTAAATGGGAATAGAATAGACAGAGTGGGTATACAGTGAAACATTTTATTAGTGATTTTAATATTTTCTTCTTTGACTTTATTAGTTCGTAAATATTGGGCCTGGGGTTGGTGAACTGAAAACTCGAATAACGTTGGTTCTGCACATGCGCCTTGAAAGACTGCTCAGAGCGGAAAAGGATGAAGTCAACCTGGACGTCGTCCAAGGCCGCGACCTGATGGCCTATATTGTCATATTCATGAATGTCCTCATCAAATTGTAACATTGTACATGAAAAGGCACAAACTTTGTCATGAGACGGGTGGGAAATAAAGCAAATGTATTAAATTTGAGGGGCGGTATTTTAAAACAAAGAGCTTTTAGAAATGAATAAAATTAATATGGTGTGAGGATCAACCCCCTGTCCCTGTCCAATCAGAAGTAGTGGTCTCATAAGTTAGCAACATTAAGGGGAGGTACATGGGCGTAGAAGGGTATAATAGGTATAGATTAGTTAATTAGTTAGTTCGAGAACGCACAGAAGAGCTCCAGACCGTCAAGCTGATCGATTGCAGACTGAACCACTGTCCAGAGAGGTCCTGAAGTGGGGGCGGCGGAATCCATTAGAAGGAAGAAACGGGAGAATCAAGGAGAAGCGAAGTACCAGAGAGGGGAACGACGCAGGCGTCGTGGGTAGAGAGGTCACCGGTCCTGTCCTGATCCGGGAGGAGTCTTTGCTCTTCATCCTTCCAGGGTCCTATCTTTCAAACTCCTTGGCCAAGGGGTTTGGTTCTCGCACTTAGGTAAATATATATGCAAACCTTAGTTGCGCTGCTGTCTCTATCTTCTCTTTTCTTAAGGGACCGTCATTAATCGATAAATCATTGTTATGTTTCCTCTTTGAGATTCGATTTAAGTACTATGTGCCTTTGTATTTTACTCTGCTAAATCTTTAGATAAACATTTTAAAACTTCTTGACTTTGTGATTATTTAGGTAATTATGAATTGTACGGAATGTCACTCATTTTAAATTTCCCAATTATCAAAGGGTCCATCGGTAAGTCATTACTCTTCAATCAGAAGGTAATTGGTAGCAGGGATTTGATAAAGAGTACCAACTGACCCACCAGCGGAAATTGCTAGCGTAGTATGAATGTATGGGCCCAAGTGAGTATTTTGTGTATGAATGCTTGTTGCTAATAACCCGCTGGATCAGTTGCAAACATGAATGCGCTATCACCTGTAGGGAAATCCAAATATGATGCAGTTATCGCCCATCTCAAAACAAAGGTTCCACAGAAAGACATGAATTGGCCCAAAATCTTTAGAACACAGATGCCAAAAGAATCAGTGCATGCGTATTTTGAACGATTAATGCAGTTGCATAGGGCGCATAATGGTATGAATGACCCACTGGGAGAAAACATGGGAGGGTTTCTCACATCCTTCATGTATGGACTACGACCCCTAGATTAGCTCCCAGATACAACAGGGCTTACTCTGTTGGCAATCCAAGCCCCTTGATGAGATCTTGCAATACGCAAAATACTGCAGTGACAGACTTGAGGCCAAACAAAGGCACTGAAGGAAAAATTTATGATTGCTCACAACAAGTTGGCACAGTGCGGTACAAATGGTTTGGATATTAGGGATGTAGGATCAGACCTTACCAATAGGACAGGAGCAGACATGTTAGGACTCGCAGTGCTTAATTTGTAAAAACATTAAGTGCCAGGGCCCTTCTCAGAAGGCCACTGCAGCCTACACCATGCATTGCCCCTGCCAGCTCTGCCAATGACAGTACCATTATAATACCTAACCATCGCACTCCTACAATTGTGACAATTCAGACTATTTCAGGACACACAAAGCTATAATAATGGCATGAGAGGCTGGTATTATTATTTTCAATGCAATCTGACTTAATAAACACATTTGTTGTGCACATCTCAAAATTAAACAGACAGTACCACCATGTGATTGTCTGTCACTAGAGCTGGCGCTGACAATTAAGTGCCGGTGCCAAGAACCGGAAACCACTGGCTTAAATTATGCACTGGTTAGGAGTTGCCATACATATGAAGCAAATGTCCTGATGCAAGGACGAGGAAGGAGAAGTGTGAATGGCACTAACATACTGCTTTGAAGAAAGACACCCCTTGTTACATTTGCCACAAGGTCTGTCACTGGAAGAGGGAATGTCTTTTTAACCTTGACCGAGTGCAGTTCGATGCTCATGTACCAAGCCCCATGACCCAGGAAGGAACCCCTCAAATACTCAAACTCTGGTAATTAGTTAGAAGGGCCCAAGATCAGGTCTACCTCAGGCCCCGCTGATACCCAGGGTAACAACAAGGAGTATGCAGTTCCTAAAGAAACGCAGAAGAAAAACACAAACAGGTCGGTGCTTAAAACCTGAGGAGCCAGATGGGTAGCATCTGATTGCTCAGGAGCAAGAGCCCTCACACACCCAGATGGGTGTCATGCTTCATATTAGGGCGTTGCTCCTCATAAGGCCAGCGCTGCAATGCCCGACAGGCACCCACAAGGGGGCTCTTCGCCACAGATCTTTTGTTTTTTGCCGTATGTGAAGCTAGGGTGTATGTGGTGGGCTCTCAAGTGTAGGTTGGTGTGAGTGAGTTAAAATAGCTAAGGAGTACCCTAATAATATTTCTAATACTGTGGGTCCCCTTGTTTAGGTTAAAATCAGAAGTGATGGCTGTAACCAGAAGTCTGTATCAGCTCATAGGAAAGGGCGTGAGTTGGTCGACATGTTTCTTGCCATAGTAGTCAAAGTGATCAAGGGCAATTCATCAGGACCGAAATTCTTAATCTACACAGTGATTGGGAATATTATCTTGATCAGTGTGTATTTATCAAATCGCTACCATCAAATTGTAGCAGAAAGATTTATACCTTTAGTGGCAGTAAAACAATGACCCAATTAGGGAAGTCAGAGGGCCCCTTGGGTGGATGCAGAGACAAAGCTAAATTTTAGCTTGCTGGAGACACTATGGGGCCGATTCGATTCAGGCCGGAAAACGTACCGACCGACTCGGATCGGGAATCTATTCCGACCGACACGTACCGGTGCAGCCCGATCCGCCAAGTACGATGAAATGCATGCGATTTACGACGGACTCGCACGGAACCCAAGCCCGAACGACCGAACCACCGAACCGCACGGAAAACAGCTATCTGGCCGGAAAAAAACGCGAATCGAACCGACCGACACGCACCAGGAAGGAACCCGAACGAAACGTACCCGCGAACTCCGACAAGCACAGTACGATGCAATGCGTGGAAAACCAGACCGAGTCGCACGGAGCTCAAGCCGTACGACCGACACGCATACAAAACAGCGAGCCTAAGCAACCCAATACACCGCGACCGACGGGTACGCCGCACATGAAACACAGCAGAAATACAGCGTGAACGAGTCGGAGAAGCTCGCACGAGACCAACTGCAGCATCCTACTCGGTCAGAAGAACGTCTCCTACATGCACAAAAAGTACAAAGGAAAAAACACAAAAGAAAGGGCCAAACAAGCAATTACAAAGCCAATAAATACTGGGGGGGGGGGACATGGAACAAAGACACACCCACAACTCCACCTATATAAAGGACACAAATCCCTACCATGATCCTTTGCAAATTCTAATTACCTGCCAGCACACAACACCAACAGACAGCAACCACACACACACTCACAGCTCATCCATCACACAAGCCACACACCATCAGCACCTCAACAAATAGCACCCTCACATACACCCAGCAAAACCCACACTCACACACCCTCACCTGCACACCAACACACACATCACTCACCACCACCACCCATCACCATGCCCCCAAAGAAGAATCCAAAGTTCCTAGACAGTGAATTGGAAGTCCTGGTAGATGAGATCCTCAGGGTAGAGCCACAGCTGTTTGGTACACTGGTCCAACAGACCCCCATGTTGCAGAAAACAAAGATGTGGGAGAGGATCGTCGACAGGGTGAACGCACAATCACCATGTTTGCGCACAAAGGAAGACATCCAGAACAGGTGGTATGACGTGCCAGGAGGGTCAAGGAGCTACTAAAGAAGGACTACGCCTTGAGCCAACACACCGGCAGTGGCCCTCCTGCCAAACCTGTATACCTCAGGCCCTGGGAGGAGAAGGTGCGGGCCATCCTACCACCAGTGAGCGTATATGGACTATCAAACATCCCAGAGCCTGGTGAATACACAACAAATATACACAATATTGTGTGACAATACACACACATCACTGTCAAGGGGATAGTCAAACCATGCACCCTTAGCAAATACACACCAACCAAAAGATAATCATCCCAAGATGTGTATGTCAGTCAGATAAACACAATACATGCCATCTCATAGTGATATGTAACTGTGTCATGACATGTACAAACCCAACAACAAATACAGCTAGGCAGTGGCACAAATCTAACCAACAAACACAGTCAGATATGTAGCCACCACTACAACACCACCTCACAGGGAAGCCCACTGAAAGGAAGAAATTCTGTGTATGCTGGTAAAGTCAGTGTAGCCAATAGCATGATGGGAGTTGTAGTCACAGATATTGCCCACCCTCACAATACGCCCATCAACACCACTCTGAACCATGCTCACATCACAGGGAGTGGAAAACAACTGACAAGATGGCTGACACTGGCTACTGCTGTGGGGAGCACAAGGCCCTGCTGAGAACTGTGCACCAACCAACAGCAGGACACCACTGACTGACATCCTGAAAGCCAACTTGCACTCCCTGCAATGGAAGCACATTCCATGGTGGGATATCTGGCTGGGTGGGAAGGAGGACTGACAGCACTGACCATAGTTACCAGCAGCCCTTCTCACACACACCCCTAACACAAACTCCACACAACTCACCTGGGAGAATGCATTGCCTCACACTCTAATTAAATATCCCACAAAGAACCACCACCCTGGGTTATGCTGTGTGAAGCACAGGGACACACATGGGACTTGTAGCCAAACTAACCCCAGGATAACACTGTCAGCCATCTTGTCAGCACAGGCACACTACCCCACAGGGAAGCAGAGTCAAAAGGAAGGAAGCATGGGCATGCTGGGAAGGGGGGTGTAGGCAATAGCATGATGGGAGTGGTAGTCACAGCTCAACATCCCCCACCCCCATGGCCCAGCAAGCTCACACTGAAGCATGCACACCCCACAGGGAGTGGAAAAGAACTGACAAGATGGCTGACACTGGGTACTGCTGTGGGGAGCACAAGGCCATGCTGGGAACTGGGCACCAACCAACAGCAGGATACCACTGTCAGCCATCTCGCCATTGCTGTCACACTCACACACAGTGAAGTCCACTCAAAAGGAAGGAAGTATGGGCATGCTGGGAAGGGGGGTGTAGGCAAAAGCATGATGGGAGTGGTAGTCACAGCTCAACATCCCCCACCCACATGGCCCAGCAAGCTCACACTCATGCATGCACACCTCACAGGGAGTGGAAAAGAACTGACAAGATGGCTGACACTGGGTACTGCTGTGGGAAGCACAAGGCCATGCTGGGAACTGGGCACCAACAAACAACAGGACACCACTGACTGACATCCTGAGAGTCAACCTGAACCCACTGCAAGGGTGGCATGCCTCATGGTGGGATAACTGGGCTGGGGGGAGAAGGAGGGCTGGATGTCCACCAAATACAACCAATGCTGGCCATGTACACACCTCAACATTCATATTGAAATGCTTAAAGTATGCAGGACAATGTGCTACACCAATATCAACCTCTGACTGTGACAACTTAGGACAATGCAATGTACAGGCCCGCATCCAGAGGTACAGTCACAACTGTCAGGTGTGTGAACCATTGATGCCTGCAGAAACATAACATACATTGTGTGTGTCTCCCAAAAACAGGTGATGATGGGGACACAGCAGCAGACGCTGAGGAGTCCCTGTCCCAGGCTCCGGGGACACTGAGCTCACTGGTGTGGAACAGCCTCTGCCCTCCTCGGATGACGAAGACCTACCTGGCACCTCCGGAGTGAGTCATCATGCAGCACCAGCAGGACCACCAGCTGCACCCCCTGCACCCACCCCTCCAACAACTGCCAACACACAGACCACCCCTGCTGACACGGACAGACCAAGGACCACCACCAACAACAGCACACGGACCCCGGCCCAACGTGGAGCTACGGACACCAACACCAGCAACAACCCCCAAGGGGGCCCAGGGTCACCTGTGCGTGCCACCGCAGGTCCTGCACGTGTCGCCAGGGGTGGTGGGAGGGGTGGTAGACATAGGTCGCTGCTTGCAGAGGGGTCTGGACTGCATGATGACCAACAACTGGTACGCATAGCTGATGCGTACCAGACTAGCACCGGAGAGGTCAGCCAGGTAGTGGGGATCCTCAAGGATATTCAACAGCAGCAGGCTGCCCATCATGCCCGCTTGGACTCCCACATGTCCCGCATGGAGTCCAAGTGGGACCCATTGCAAGAACTGACGGCGGTGCATAGGGACATATTACAATGCCTCCGCCAGATTTGCACCAACATGTCAACACCTCCCTGTGTGCCCACAACATCTGGTGCTGCAACAACTGCAACTGCCACAGGGAGGGAGGATGACTCTGGCGGAGAGTCCCCTGCACCGCAGCAGCCTGCACTTGAGGGTCCCCCCCCAAAGAAGAGGGGTCGTCCGAGGAAGGGAAACTGAGAGGCCGATGTCCATGCACAACCCCCAGGAAGCCAACACCTGTTCTGGAAAATCACCTTTGTGTGCAAACTGTTCACCCTGTCGAATGCAACACAACTCTCCCACATGACATGGGGAGTTCAAGTTGGACCAATGTATCAGATGACTGTGGACTTTACTCAGGACATTTCTGCTACCAGGACTTCCAAATCATCTAGGAACTTTGGATTACAATCACAATGTACAGCACCCACCATCCTGTGCACTATACTCACACATATATGTCAATAAACTCACTAATACACCATACTTGCCTCTGTTGTGATTCCAACGTGGTTTCTGTCATTGAGATGATGATCTGCGAAATGACACTGTGCATGCTAACTGCTACAGCAAGTACAACACCGGCATATGAGTCATGGCGACGTGACACATATGAGGGAGACACACCACCAGGGCTACACAACACATACACACCAGGGCCATCTGACTCATCGCCTACACTGATGTTGCCAGGAAATACGGTGCAATGCACAGACACAACACCTATTCACAGTCTGTGTTAACTAGCCCACTGGTGCAGTAAGCAAATGTCAGTCAGATGTGTGACCACAGACAACGCACATCACAAAGTGAAGCACAGGTATATTACACATTTGCAACATGTTGTAACCACTACAGATGCAAGGTAATCCCACGTGGCAGTGGGCACACAGTCAACAAGTGTAGAAGAAAGGAAGTCCATGGGTGTGGCGCACATCACCTGTAGGGAAACGACAGCTACCACCCTGGAAGTTGAATCACGGTGTCGGGGGATCACAGTTGACCAAACAACTCTGAAAGTACTCTGTGAAGGACAGAAATGACACACAGTCAAAAGCACTGAAGAACAGGACAGAACTGCAATACTCATGCCCAATACATGTCACAAGATACCTACACAGAACCAAGTTAGCATGTCAACACTGTTGGGGAGTACAGACTACCTGTAAGGACACATCGCTGCATGCATACAGTCATGTAGCACATGGACACACTCAAACAGCACCAGAGCACCACCAACACATATCATGCAAACTCACATCATTGACATGACATCTCCGGATACTCACATTCAGCTGAAGAAGTTGGTGATGAGCTGTGTGCGGACATCACCCTCATCATCATCATCATCACTGGCATCGTGGTCCAGGCCAGGATCCTCCACAGGTGGCGGATGTTGGTCATCGTCATCCAGGATGAGAGGCAACTCCTTCCGCACTGCCAGGTTGTGTAGCATGCAGCAGACAATGACAATCTTGCACACCTTTGCTGGGGCATATGGGAGGGCACCTCCTGTCTTGTCCAGGCAGCGGAAGCGGCTCTTCAGGAGACCAAATGTCCGCTCAATCACTCTCCTGGTCCGACCATGTGCCTCATTGTAGCGCATCTGGGCTGGTGTCACAGGGTTCCTGAGGGGCGTCAGCAACCACGGCATGTTGGGGTATCCGGAGTCACCTACATATGGACAATTGCACATTAGCTGAGTTGGAAAAGAGGGTGGAATACTACATTGCAGAACACACACAATGGTACAAAGTCAGTACACACCGACAAGCCAGGCACGCTGGTTCCGCATCTGTGACATCATCCTCGGGATGCGACTACTCCTCATCACGTAGGCATCGTGTGCAGAACCGGGGAAACGGGCACACACGTGTGAGATGCTCATATCTGCAAGACATACCACCAGTGCATTGACCGAATGGTAATGTTTGCGGTTCCTGTATGCCTGCTCATGTGCCTGTGGTGGTACCAAAGCCACATGTGTCCCATCAATGGAGCCAATGACATGCAGCATCATCCCCAGGGCATAGAAGTCACTCTTGACGTCAGTGAGTTGTTGAAGTTTAGGGAAATAGATGTACTGGTTCCGGTATCTCAACATAGCCTCCAAAACATCGCGTAGCACATGGCTGAACATGGTCTGTGACATCCCACCAGCAGACGCCACAGTGTGTTGAAAGGTACCGGTGGCAAAGAAGTGTAGGGCTGCCATCACCTTCACCTTGGGGGTCAGCGCAGTAGGGTATGTCCGGCCAGGTTGCAAATGTGGGGCCAACCGCACCGTCAATTCCTCAATCAGCGGCCTGGTGAAGCGGTACCGTCGGATGCAGTCCCGTTCGACCATGGATGCAAGGTCAGGGAATGGTCTATGGACAGCTGGTGCCCTGCAGTGCATAGGTGAAGAAAGAAAGATTGTCAGTCACCCCACATATGTGGCATTTACCATACTCAATATCACATGATACATCATTATGAGACACAAATACATGATGTGTGCTGTTCCGTAAGGACATGTATGGCACATACATGGCCAACATCTAACATCACAGTTCAACATGTGTCGTCAACAAGTCCCAGGTTGTGCCATGGGATATCATTAGGCTGTGTCACAGTTCCCATGTACTGCTGTCACGTTCCAAACACACCCCACAGTGACATGTGAGGACAGATGTGCCCCAGGCATCACAGCTCATTGACAGGTAGATTCCCAGGGACCCTGTATTGCCACATGGACACTGGCATGACATGGTGCTACATGAATACACCACAGCAAAACAACTATGACCCCCACAGGTAGTGGTCCCTTTTCCCTCGGCAGGACAGACATGGACGTCTGTGACACACACACGCACAACATCAAAGTCCATGGACGAACAACGTGGATGTGGAGACTGTCCCCCATTGTGCACATGGAATCAGAGACATTGTAAACACAACATGCACACAGACTGTGGAGGGCCATCACTATTGTGGCAATGGGTCAGCCTGTGAGGTACATACCGTCCCACATGGGACTCAGGGGGTACGTGACATGACATACACATACACAACCTGGAAATGTGACCATGCCACATGCTCTGAACTGAACAGTTGCACATCACAGTGGTCATGTGCACAACACACAAAGGATTCTGTCCCCATGAACACGTGCACAGCCTGGGAGTGGCTGCCCCCAAGTGCCACCCAAAAAACCACATGTTGACCCCCATACACGGAAAAGGTAATGCAGCCTTACATGCCTTAGGATACAGTGTGGACAGGCTGTGCTGTTGTAGGTGTGCCCCTGAGTCCCTGGAACGTAAATGTGGCTGGCATACGTTCATCTGTGACAGGCATGGTGACATATGCCAGTGACATGTACAGGGACGCGTTGTACAGCAATGGACCGATCTGTGCGCACGCATTGGCCATTGCATATGATGTGAGCGGGTATGCGTTGTACAGCAATGGACCGAACTGTGCGCACGCATTGGCCATTGCATATGATGTGAGCGGGTACGCGTTGTACAGCAATGGACCGATCGGTGCGCACGCATTGGCCATTGCATATGATGTGAGCGGGTATGCGTTGTACAGCAATGGACCGATCGGTGCGCACCCATTGGCCATTGCATATGATGTGACCGGGTACGCGTTGTACAGCAATGGACCGATCGGTGCGCACGCATTGGCCATTGCATATGATGTGACCGGGTACGCGTTGTCATCCAATGTACGCGTTGTACAGCAATGGACCGATCTGTGCGCACGCATTGGCCATTGCATATGATGTGAGCGGGTACGCGTTGTACAGCAATGGACCGATCGGTGCGCACGCATTGGCCATTGCATATGATGTGACCGGTACGCGTTGTACAGCAATGGACCGATCGGTGTGCACGCATTGGCCATTGCATATGATGTGACCGGCACGCGTTGTCATCCGATGTACGCGTTGTACAGCAATGGACCGATCTGTGCGCACGAATTGGCCATTGCATATGATGTGAGCGGGTACGCGTTGTACAGCAATGGACCGATCGGTGCGCACGCATTGGCCATTGCATATGATGTGAGCGGGTATGCGTTGTACAGCAATGGACCGATCGGTGCGCACGCATTGGCCATTGCATATGATGTGAGCGGGTACGCGTTGTACAGCAATGGACCGATCGGTGCGCACGCATTGGCCATTGCATATGATGTGAGCGGGTACGCGTTGTACAGCAATGGACCGATCGGTGCGCACGCATTGGCCATTGCATATGATGTGAGCGGGTACGCGTTGTACAGCAATGGACCGATCGGTGCGCACCCATTGGCTATGGCCTGGCATGGCAACGGACGCGTTTTCAAACCTTTAACGAGTCTGATGCAGTGAATTCAGTTGGTCACCCACAACAATGTTGCAAATTCATGGGTGTCATGAAGTTGAACTTTTGAAGGATGCTGTGGGCGTGTGTAAGTGGTGCAATTCCATGGATTGGCCAGATTCAGAAGATGCAAACGACTTGGACCTATCACTTTGGGCACATGGGACAGTATCTGCCTCTGCAGCACACATATAATGCTGGCTGTTCCCCTGAGAGCTCACTTGCCTGCACTACATGCTCCAAGACGACATCTGCCACCACCACTGCTGCTGTATCTGCATCCTCTGGATCCTGCAATGGCACGTACTGTGGAGAGAGCCCCAGCCTTCACCACTGAGGAGAACCAGGCCCTGCTGGACAGCCTCCTTCCACAGTACAGCAAGCTGTATGGGAAACCAGGGGAGCAGGTGAGTGTGCTGTCCACTGCCTTACTAAATGTGCATGTTGTCTGACTAGCAAGACTTACAGTCTGCACGCCACTGGCTAGCAGGCTCACTGAGTAGTTGTCACCCCCCATAGTGTGTAGTTACATGCACTGAACAGGTATAGTGCAGTAACAGTGCATTTAAACAAGGTTTTACTTCCCAGGCAATGATACCATGTAGTAACTGCTGGCAAACTGTTCATAGCCATCGTTGCACTGCCTGTGTACATCATGTGCCCCTGTGATTGAGACATGTATATCCAACTGTGTAATGCACGGATATGTTGCATGTGTAGTAATGTCCTTTTCACTTTGTCATCTTCACAGGTTGATGCCCACCAGAAGCAGAAGATATGGCTGACCATCATCCGGGCAGTGAGATCCGTGGGGGTCTACAAGCGCCGGATCCGCAACTGCCAGAAGAGGTGGCAGGACCTTCGGGGCTGGACCCGGAGGATCGCACGGGTCCAGCTGAAGCTGTCGCCTCCTCGCAGGAGGGGCGGACACCGGACCCTGACCCCCCACATGCTCAGGATCCTGGCGGTGGTCTTCCCTGATCTGGATGGGCAGCTGAAGGCCAGACAGCAGCAAGGAGGGGGTGAGTCCATGACTGCATTGTGAACTTTGTCTGCCATGCTATGTGCCCTCCTCTGGCCTGGTTAAACTTCCACAGTACATCAGTCATGTGGTCCAGGACCCATGTCCCTCAATTGTGCACTTCCCACTCCTCATCTGATACCCAGGTGTGGCCCTTACAGTCAGGGAATTGTGTCACTTGGGTACTGTGTCCTTGCATTTTGCTTAGCTCAAGGTGGGGGACAGCATTTGTTCCCCTAACTCTGTGGTGGGCATCATGGGTGGGTCCATTGCTTACACAATGCCTGAGTTCTGACATGTAATCTGCGTGTTACTTTGATATGTGGTCCAATTGCTGATCTGATTCACCACATGTGCCTGGGGTATTTGGCACACACCCATGCTGCGGGTGGGAACAATGTTTGGGCCTCAGGAGTATGTATATCAAGTGTGTCACACATACTTAGCCACCTGCCTACTGTCCAGGGCTCATCCCTCATTCACGTGGAGCAGGACAGTCATGCCTACTCCAGGCCATACAATACACTCTGTACTCCCACTCCCGTGTATCAGCTGACACGTTGTGCTCAGTGATATGTTCCCTCAGGTGTCTGCCTCTGTGTCATTGTGCTGTAGCTTCGTTGTCAGGACTACTGGGGTGTTTCTCGGTTAGGGCTCAGCATGCCACCGGAGATGTGACCATAGGAGAGGATACTTGTGTGACACATAGGTGTTTGATCACTTGACCATGCAGACTGGGGTATGCGAATGTGAAGTTCAGGCAGCTGTTTCCCATTCACAGCAGATTGTGAGGTGCTCAGGTTCCGAGGGTTGTGTTTCAGGTCTCCCATATGTCCAATTGGTATGACGTGGACAAATAAGAGTTCAGATGATGTGGTTTGTGGGGGATGGACATGTGCACTTGTCAGCTCCAGGACTTGCATTCCCCATGACCTAGGATTGTGACACAGTGCAGACTGTTGTTGTCTGGCTGCCCTGCCCATGTGACTGGAGACAGTGATGTATGACTTTGCAGGCATGCCTGTGCCATGGCATTAAACTTCCTATGAATGATCCTGCAGGGGAGTGACATGTGCTACATGCACCCCATTGTGGCATTGACTATCAGGACATGGGTGCATCATGGTGTCTGGTGCTGGTATGCATCACATGCATTTCAAAATAGACTCTGGCCATCCCTTTATCCTGACATCTGTACTGACTCAGTGGCAAGAGTTGTGATGTGTGCATGTTCATATACTTCACCGTGTTCTCTGCACTGTCCAACTACTGTGTAGGTGGTGCATGTGTCCACACTGGGGTATTGCCATCCGACAGACACCAGACAGATGGGTGCAAGGCCAGGAGGGATGTGAGTGCCATGGTTGACCATCAGACTGACAATTGGCTTCTCCTACTCTGTTTGGGCACTTTTGGCAATGTTCAACTAAGGATGCCAGGGCTTGGTCTGTAATGTGCTGTACTTACTGTGGTGTGTGCGGTCAGTGCAGGTGACTGATGTTTGTCTGTTCCCCTATTGTTTGCAGATACATCCACAGCCACAGGAGGGGACAGCTCCACGGACCAGGAGGAGCCGCAGAGCCAGACTGGGTCAGCAGCCGAGGAGTGGTCGGAGGGACCCAGTGGCACGGAGGGCGAGGGGAGCCACACCGAGGAGTCCTCAGCAGCATCCACCTCAGCTGAGGACCACAGCAGCTCGGAGGATGACTACCTTGTGGAGGCGGGTGTCAGCAGCCACCACACCCCAGCTAGTGTTGCTGTCCCCACCACCACCACCACCACCACCACCGCCCTCCCATCGGCTCCCATTCCAGAGGTCCGTGGAGGCTCCCGTGTTCGGGAGCATGTCTCCTTCATGCCAGGCACCGCACCCCCTGCCCCTGTGTCCCCTGCTGCCCTGAGTGAGGAGTCTGTGTACCTACTTCGCCAGCTCCATGTAGGGCAGACAGCAATGCTGAGTGTCCTCCATGCCCACACCACTCTGTTGACTCAGCTGGTGTCGTTCATGGAGGGCATCTCATCGGGCATGTCTGCCCTACAGAGGAGCAATAGGTCCATGGACTCCTCCCTGACGGCAGCAGTGTCCCTCCTCCAACAGTCCCTCACCCCTCCTACCTCTGCCCCATCCACACTCCCCAGCACCCTACCTGTCCCAAGCACACACACACCGGCACAGCCACCCACCAGCACAGACACAAGCAGCACACAGACACACACGCCAAAATCCAGACGCACACGCACGCACAGTCAGGGGACTGATACCTCACTCACAGGGGATGGGGCCCAGGCACACACACACGCATCCACGAGCACTGCGCAGTCCTCAGATACCTCTCCCTCCAAGGCCCCTTCCCTTGCCTCACCTGCAACCCCACCCACACAGCGGCTCTTCCTGTGTGACCTAGGCCTCTTCCCCTCCAATCCAGCTGATCCAGCATTCAGGGGGAAGAGGAAGCCCACCCACACAGAGGGGAGTGCCCCTCACCCCCGGACACCCTCCCCCAGGCGCAGACAGACAGAGGCCCCCATCCGCAAGTCCCCCCGGACCCGGAAGAGCAAGACCCCTCCGGTGCCCTGCAGCTCAACCACCAAGTCTCCTTCCTCCATCCCTCAGGCCCCCACTCCACAGGTGCCCCCACCACACCCTGCCCCAGGTTCCCCCACCCACAGATACACCATCCCCAAAATGATCCGGCCTTCTCCCCCTGCCACTTGCTCTTCCAGCACCACACCCCCCGCTGCGCATGTCTGTGCCACTGGTGTGGAGACGGTGTCCTCCCCCTCTGTCCTGCCCACCTTACCTGAACCCCATTCTCCTCCCCTGGAGATAGGCACTGCAGTGGAGTCCACTACCACCCCGTCTGACTTGGGCACTGCAGTGGGGAACCTGTCCACTCCATCTGCATGGCCCACTGCAGTCGTGCCGGCACCCACACCATCTGAGTCATGCCCCCCAGTTGTGCCGGCACACACCATGTCAGACACCTCCACTGCAGTTGTCAGTGGCTCTCCAGCACCCACCACCCCTTCCCTGCCTCCTTCTGGTGAGCCCTGATCCTGTCCCTGCGGTGCCTGGCCTGCCCCCCGTATGCCCCTCCGAGATGAATGTACCTGGTGTGTAGCAGTGCAGGCATGCAAAGGGTGACATCTGGCACTGTCACCCTGTTTGGACTCAAATTATGGACTGGCCATTGGCCTTTGTTATATTTTTTCTTTCACTTCTTCAGACACAAATGCTGAATAAAGCAACTTTCTGTTCTCTAGTGGTTTTGCTTCTGATGTACATGTTGTTGATGATGCTAACCGTGCCCTTGCTGCAGTGATGGTGATTTTTGGTCTCATGAAAATGAAGTGTTACTGTGCAGGACCCCATGTGGTCCAGGGGGAATGTGTCCTATCCTGTTGTGTATCCATGTCATCCCTTGCAGCAATATGAGGGTGTCATGTTTTCAAGATTTGGCAATGGGATTTCCTAGTTTTATTTGCAATATCACATCTGTGGCTTACAGCCCTGCACATCTGTTGTGCTTGCCATTGTTCAATTGGTCTACTTCCCTGACCGTGTGGCCATCTCCACTGGACATGCAAGTTTGGGCATCAATGGGGAAGGACTCATCTGTGTTATCAGTGCAACTTGCTATACATGTGTGTTGGATCTGTGCTGATGATTTCGGTGACACTCCCATGACCAGGCTGATATGACGGGAGCCTTCATTTAGTGCTAATTGTTGACTGTGTGACCAAGTGTTCTGCTGACATGATGGAGCCCTACTGAGACAACGTATGGCACAGCTTTCCTCACACAGGAGTGGAGTCCCCTCATGGCAGTGTGTAGTTCTGTGACATTGCCTGAGCACAAGGTGTGTGTTGTGTGAGCATGTCTGTGTGTGTTCACTTCCATTTTGCTAGGCAGGCTGGGATCCCTAGTGATGTTCCTGTTTGTGATGCTTGCTGAGTTGACCTATGTTCCCCCATACTCTTCTCCCTGGGTTCTCTGTGATGTGGGTGCATGGCACATTAATGGTCATCAGGGTGTCACCCATAGGTGTGTTTGCTGTCAGGGCTGAGTTTGTGGGCAAACGCAGATGGGACACAGTCAGGATTCCCCTTGGCACTTGTTGTTTACACCTGTCATGTAATTTCCAGTTTGTATTAGCTTTCAGTGATTGTGACACGTTGTGTGTGTGACTGCTGCCACTCCTCAGGGTCAGAGCTGCAGTGTTGGAAGTTGTCTATGTGTGTTCTTTGTGGGTGACCTTGGCTTCTTCATTGGTGTGGGACTGTGGCCGGGATCCCATTGGTTGGTGTGGTATTGACGTCATGTCCATGTACGGCGTACTGTGCAGTGTGTCAGACATTCAGGAGTCTTGTTGACTGGCCATGTGTGATGGGTTTCTGCACATTAGTTCCCACCACCACCCCTGGGATTGTCATGGGTGCATGTGCAATGTCACCAGTGCATGTGAGCTTCACTGCTGCACATTGTTGGAGGTCGAGGTGTGTAGTGTTGAGTGTGTGC
Organism: Calotriton arnoldi; assembly: GCA_963921515.1. Lineage (NCBI taxonomy): Eukaryota > Metazoa > Chordata > Amphibia > Caudata > Salamandridae > Calotriton > Calotriton arnoldi. The sequence continues at coordinate 1,727,293 of CAWUFW010000480.1, forward strand.
AGATGAGAGTTGTTGCCCGGCTAGACCCCTGCCTCCATGTTGGCCTTGGCTGACAGGCCGTGCTGATTGATTTGTGCTTGTGTAGGTGTGATGGTAGTTTGTTGCTCAGGACACATGACTGTGGTTCACAGTGTGAACGACATCTAGCTTTGTCATCACAGTGAGATTTTCATGCAGCCCAGGGTCACCACATTGTGGGACCCTGGGGGTAGTGCTGTGGTGGGTCTGTGTCTTGCTGTGTTAGTTGCTGTTCCTACAAGCTTGTGTGACATGTGTGATTTGTGCTCCCTCTCATCTAACAATGCCTGATTGCCCACATAGGGGATTCGGATCCATGAGTTACTTTTGTGTGGCACTGTATGCGCATCTGTGTAATTGGTATTCAGGCCTCATCATGTGTTGTGTGGTTGCCTGGGGACACTGGCACCCCCCCTCACCTGTTGTGTTTGACATGCAGTGTGGGGCTGCCTGTTTGTGTTTGTGCATCTGCACCACTGCATTGGCATATCTTTAGTGTGCCATTGGCTGTATGTTGTTTGGTGTTTTTCCCCTGCTGTCCCTGGGACTCCTAGGTCATCAGTCAGCACAATGATCATGGTTTGTGTGTCCCATTGCTGCCATGGTATGGTATCTGTTCACCTCACATCTACAGTCTCCACAGGATATCTACATTTGTGTGCCCATTGGAGCAGATATGTGGTTCTGCATTATGATTGTCACTTCTGTCATTGTGTTATTGATGAATGTTGACAGTGTCATCCCCCATGGGTGATGTTTGTCTGCACATGGCCAAAGGTATGTCTTATTTGCACTGCACTGTTTGCCTCACCCAATATATGTTGCTATGGGACACGAACACTACTTTGCCACTGATGTGTTTGTTGTTTTGTGACCAGGAATCAGCCATGCTGTTTGGCAGTTGCAGCTTTTTCCATGGCCACACTTACCTTATGGTCACTGTGATGATGGGGGTTTAGACCCCATTGCCACAATGTTCAAGATGTGCTTCAGCTATGGACCCCACACTTACATTTTGGTCACTGTGATGATGGGGGTTTAGACCCCATTGCCACAATGTTCAGAATGTGCTTCAGCTATGGACCCCACACTTACATTTTGGTCACTGTGATGATGGGGGTTTAGACCCCATTGCCACAATGTTCAGAATGTGCTTCAGCTATGGACCCCACACTTACCTTTTGGTCACTGTGATGATGGGGGTTTGGACCCCATTGACACAATGTTCAGAATGTGCTTCAGCTATGGACCCCACACTTACCTTTTGGTCACTGTGATGATGGGGGTTTGGACCCCATTGCCACAATGTTCAAAATGTGCTTCAGCTATGGACCCCACACTTACATTTTGGTCACTGTGATGATGGGGGTTTGGACCCCATTGCCACAATGTTCAAAATGTGCTTCAGCTATGGACCCCACACTTACATTTTGGTCACTGTGATGATGGGGGTTTGGACCCCATTGCCACAATGTTCAACATGTGCTTCAGCTATGGACCCCACACTTACCTTTTGGTCACTGTGATGATGGGGGTTTAGACCCCATTGCCACAGTGGTCATGGTCTGCTTGCATTGTGAAGGACACACACATTTATGTGTGACACATGTGATAGGAGGTCACATTGTATGTTCAATGTCATGTTCAGTGTTGTGGGCATTTGACACAGTCTACACACGCTTGTCATGGTGTTGGGGGGATGTCTTTTTCTTACATTCCTTATGTTGGAGTATGCTGGTTGTGTCATGCATTACCCATCCTATGTGTGGGGGTGGTGTTGGTGGTAGGCATCCAGCCCCCTATGTGTGGGGGTGGTAGTAGTGGTAGGCATCCAGCCCCCATTAGTAGGGGTGGTAGTAGTGACAGGTGTCCAGCCCCCCATTAGTAGGGGTGGTAGTAGTGACAGGTATCCAGGCCCCCATGGGTAGGGGTGGTAGTAGTGACAGGTATCCAGCCCCCCATTAGTAGGGGTGGTAGTAGTGACAGGTATCCAGCCCCCCATTAGTAAGGGTGGTAGTAGTGACAGGTATCCAGCCCCCATTAGTAGGGGTGGTAGTGGTGGGCATCCAGCCCCCCATGGGTAGGGGTGGTAGTAGTGGTAGGCATCCAGCCCCCATGGGTAGGGGTGGTAGTAGTGACAGGTATCCAGCCCCCATTAGTAGGGGTGGTAGTAGTGACAGGTATCCAGCCCCCATTAGTAGGGGTGGTAGTGGTGGGCATCCAGCCCCCATGGGTAGGGGTGGTAGTAGTGACAGGTATCCAGCCCCCATTAGTAGGGGTGGTAGTAGTGACAGGTATCCAGCCCCCATTAGTAGGGGTGGTAGTGGTGGGCATCCAGCCCCCATGGGTAGGGGTGGTAGTAGTGACAGGTATCCAGCCCCCATTAGTAGGGGTGGTAGTAGTGACAGGTATCCAGCCCCCATTAGTAGGGGTGGTAGTGGTGGGCATCCAGCCCCCATGGGTAGGGGTGGTAGTAGTGGGCATCCAGCCCCCATGGGTAGGGGTGGTAGTAGTGACAGGTATCCAGCCCCCATTAGTAGGGGTGGTAGTGGTGGGCATCCAGCCCCCCCATGGGTAGGGGTGGTGGTAGTGGTAGGCATCCAGCCCCCCATTAGTAGGGGTGGTAGTAGTGACAGGTATCCAGCCCCCCATTAGTAGGGGTGGTAGTAGTGACAGGTATCCAGCCCCCCATGGGTAGGGTTGGTAGTAGTGACAGGTATCCAGCCCCCCATTAGTAGGGGTGGTAGTAGTGACAGGTATCCAGCCCCCCATTAGTAGGGGTGGTAGTAGTGACAGGTATCCAGCCCCCCATTAGTAGGGGTGGTAGTGGTGGGCATCCAGCCCCCCATGGGTAGGGGTGGTAGTAGTGGGCATCCAGCCCCCCATGGGTAGGGGTGGTAGTAGTGACAGGTATCCAGCCCCCATTAGTAGGGGTGGTAGTAGTGGGCATCCAGCCCCCATGGGTAGGGGTGGTAGTAGTGGTAGGCATCCAGCCCCCATGGGTAGGGGTGGTAGTAGTGACAGGTATCCAGCCCCCATTAGTAGGGGTGGTAGTAGTGACAGGTATCCAGCCCCCCATGGGTAGGGGTGGTAGTGGTGGTAGGCATCCAGCCCCCATGGGTAGGGGTGGTAGTAGTGACAGGTATCCAGCCCCCATTAGTAGGGGTGGTAGTAGTGACAGGTATCCATCCCCCATTATTAGGGGTGGTAGTAGTGACAGGTATCCAGCCCCCCATGGGTAGGGGTGGTAGTAGTGGTAGGCATCCAGCCCCCCCATGGGTAGGGGTGGTAGTAGTGACAGGTATCCAGCCCCCATTAGTAGGGGTGGTAGTAGTGACAGGTATCCAGCCCCCATTAGTAGGGGTGGTAGTGGTGGGCATCCAGCCCCCATGGGTAGGGGTGGTAGTAGTGACAGGTATCCATCCCCCATTAGTAGGGGTGGTAGTAGTGACAGGTATCCAGCCCCCATTAGTAGGGGTGGTAGTGGTGGGCATCCAGCCCCCATGGGTAGGGGTGGTAGTAGTGACAGGTATCCAGCCCCCATTAGTAGGGGTGGTAGTAGTGACAGGTATCCAGCCCCCCATTAGTAGGGGTGGTAGTGGTGGGCATCCAGCCCCCCATGGGTAGGGGTGGTAGTAGTGGGCATTCAGCCCCCCATGGGTAGGGGTGGTAGTAGTGACAGGTATCCAGCCCCCCATTAGTAGGGGTGGTAGTGGTGGGCATCCAGCCCCCCATGGCTAGGGGTGGTAGTAGTGGTAGGCATCCAGCCCCCCATGGGTAGGGGTGGTAGTAGTGACAGGTATCCAGCCCCCCATTAGTAGGGGTGGTAGTGGTGGGCATCCAGCCCCCCATGGGTAGGGGTGGTAGTTGTGGGCATCCAGCCCCCCATGGGTAGGGGTGGTAGTAGTGGTAGGCATCCAGCCCCCAATGGGTAGGGGTGGTGTTAGTGGTTGGCATCCAGGCCCCTATGTGTGTATATGGCATTGGTGATAGCCATCCCGCCCCTATGGTGCTGCTGTTGCTGGTGTAAGTAATTTCTGCATCCCTATGTGTGTGTGTTATATGTCGGGTACGTGTGGTTTGTTTGTGTGGTGGGTGTCTGACTTACCTTCTGCGCCGTACGCGTCCGTACCAGTTCCGGTAATAGATGTAGAGTATTGGTAGGACCTGCGCGATGGGATTCATGGTTGGTTCGTCTCGTTCGTCTTTGTCGTTGCTTCGCCTCGTACTCGTGGCTGGCGTGTTCGTCTCGTAGCCGTGGATCGTCTTGTGGCGCAAATCGGAGCTTATGTGCGCCTCTCCCGGATGCTTTGACGTGCCGTGCGTAGCGACGGGTTCGGCGCGTACGGAGTGCGCATCGTACTAGTCCGGCCGGAGGGAGCTGCATTTTGGCTTCCATGCGACTCGATTCTGCGTTTACGGATCCGGCTCGGTCGGGGAACAGGAGCTGGATTGGGTGAGTATGACTGGGTCGGGATCTGGGCAGTTATGCGCATCGTACTTGCTCGTTCGGACGTGTGTACGAATCGGTCGGGAAACACGCATTCGGCTGGGTTTTTTTCCGGACGAATAGTGTTAGGTGCGCCTCCGACCGAGATCGGAATCGACCCCTATGTGTCCCGATGCGGAGTGAGGATACGCACCTACCCTGTCTCTGCCACCTCTGATATGGGTCCTCAGGTTTTAAGCACCGACCTGTTCGTTTCTTCGTTTCTTTAGGAACAGCATACCCCTTGTTGTTATGCAGTTATTATTTAGAGCACGTATGCTGGACCTTCATGCGCTCCCTGTCCCGCCTGTGTATATAACCCGCAGATACCCACCCAGATGCAGAGCAGAAACACATTTTTCCAATCCCATGCAGCCCCTAACCAGAACCCATTTGCAACATCCCTTCCCCTAGTTCCCTTCATGTTCGAAATGTCCAGTTCGGCTCGAACAGGCCCAATGACGGAGCCTAAGGGGGGAGAAGGACTGCATACATGGCGCAGTTCTGGGCGTGGATTAGAGTGATCCTTACAGTCAAAGTGAATTCAATGGACATCCCGTGTCCTTTTCGATTGACACCGGAGCCACTTGTTCAACCATCAGGACGGTTGAGGTCCCGAACCTAACCCTCTCTGGAAAAAAGGTCCTAGTTGTAGGTATCACAAATTAATAGCAAAGTCATCAGATTTCATCTCCAGGTCCAGTAAAGATAGGCACCATTTGAGACTATCACCAAGTCGTGATTTGTGATTCAAGTCCTGTGAATTTGTTAGGAAGGGACTTGCTTTGTAAACTCAAATGTGTGATCTATGGCACCCCAGATGAAGGAGGATTTACATCCCAATCTTAAGGAAGCTGTGAGAGAGGAAGTGTGTGATTTTATTGGAAGAGAGATAGGCCTAATCAAAGATGCAAAACATCTGAAGATTACCCTCCGATCCAATGCAGTTTTTCCCAAGACCCGACCCCGACTGACTCCGGAGGCTATGGCCGGTATCACCCCAGTCACTGAGGACATGATAGAACAGGACACCTTGAGGGAGGCCATGGGGAGTCCATGTAACTCTAAGATTATGGCTCTGCAGAAAGGAAACAAGAAAGGAGAATAGTCCAGGACCTCCGCAAAATAAACAAAATAGTTGTTCCATGCTATCCTGTGGCACCGAACCCATCCATGATCCTGTTCCAAATTCCCCAAGAAGTTGAGTGGTTGATGGTTATTGACTTGCATTGGGCATTCTTTTCCATTCCCCTGCATGAAGAGAGTCAATACCTCTTCGCATTTTGGTTCCAAGAGAAAACTCTAGTGTGGTGTCACTCTCCTCAGAAATAGACAGAGAGCCCCTCACCCACTTCAGGAAGGGGCTTAAGACCTGGCTCTTCAACTGACACCAGCAGCACAGCACCTGGATACCCTCTCGGGTGATAAGCTGCGTGATATAAGTACAGCTTGATTGATTGATACTTCAATAAGAAATTGAAGAAAAATCTAGAGTCCATACAGTTACCGTGTAGCTCCATCTTATTGAAATATATCAATGAACTGCGTGTGGCATTGTTAACTGAAGAAGATTGCAGACAAGACACCATTGCCATGCTCAACCCCCTTGCTGAGAACAGGCACAAGGTTTTCCCAGCGAAATAGCAATACAGTCAAAGGGCATCATTACGATGGCGGGCGGACAAAGTCCGCTGGCCACCGCAACGGCAAACGGGACCACCCGCAAGAGGTGCGGCGCCGCCATGGAAAGGCACATCTCCGCCTGTATCACAATATGGATGGCGGTGTCTTGCAGACACCGCCACCATATTGTGCACGTTTTCCGCCCGGTCGACGAGTCGACCGGCGGAAAAGCGGCGGACGGTCTTCCCGTCCGCCGCGGACCCCCCAGCCATCCTAATATGGCGGGGGGTCACTGAGGCATGGATGGCGGGCGGATCGCCCCGCCGGGCCAGCGGTGGCTACCGCCGGCCCGGCGGGGGCGATCCGCTCGTCATCCTAATAGGCCCCAAAGTGAGGTCAGATATTTGGGACATCACATTGAGAAGGGAGGGAGGGTGGTTTCCATGAGCACATTGAGACTGTTATGAAAATGAAGTTTCCTACCACAGAGAGAGAAGTGAGAATGTTTTTGGGGAATGGTTTGCTACTGCTGACAGTAGATTTTCAATTTCTCCCTTGTGGCGACGCCCTTACCAAGGCTCACACACACCGAAGTCAATAACCCGGTAACAAAAGATGATAAGATCATGGAAGCCTTCCAAGAGCTCAAACATTTGTGGTGTAGTGCACCCGCTCTTGGAATGCCAGACTACAACAAAGAATGTGTGCTGTTCTGTCATGAACGAGAAGGGTGTGCACAAGCTGTGTTGACACGGACTCATAATGAAGCCAAACGTCCTGTTGTCTACCTCACAGATACCCTTGACCCACTAGCCGCAGCATTGCTGGTTGTCTCAAAGTGGTTGCAGCAGTTAGCCTCAGTATCCAACAGACGCAGGGATAGTGATGGACCAACCACTTCTTGACATGGACTCTCACTCCACTCACGACTGGCACAAAACATCTGACAAATATCCGCCTTACCCATTATGAGAGAACCATTCTGGCTGCAGATAATGTGTCGTTGAGGCATTGTGGTACTCTCAACCCAGCTATAATTTTGCCCACCCCAAGGAAGACAGTGTGAAAGCAAACATTTCCTATAAAAAATTAATCCCTACTAATGCTATCTGCCTTGGGCTTCAAACATGAAAAATGCATTTTAAAATGACACACAGACATTTGGTGCTGAAAACACGAGGCTTTCATATTCAATGCCAGGCCTTAACTAGATTTTAGTCTCCTTAATAAATAAATGCTTTAGGAAATACTGAAGGATGCACAAATATATTTAATGTGACTGCCTTAAGATTTAGTCCTAATTGTAGAAATGAGCTTTTTATTAAACTTACAAAGTAAAACATGAATGCAGAATTAACATGTAGTTTGTATTAAATTAAACACGACATTTAAAAGTGCAGAAAACACGGTCTGAATAGAAAATGCTGTACATGTAAATCTCGAATGCTTTAGACAGCTTGCTAAAAAGTACAAGGACGTGCACATTTGAAAAAGCTGACCTCAGCCTAGCCTCAAATAATATAGAAGGAATGTTGACTTTTGTTTGCTGACACAGAGCACCATTCACAATTGACTACTTGCTGAGAAAACACACGTAATATATAAAATGCATCTTTTAATAATTTATATTTCTAATGAATGGATTTCCTGCTTAATAATCTTCTCTTTCAGCTAGTGACATTTTTGCTTTATTAGAAGATTAAGGTAAGTGAAGTTATTTTAAATAGAGACTCGAGTTAAGGAAAGTGACGTAGAGATTAATTGCAACATCGAAGATAGCCAGCTTGGATGATGGTTGATGTGTGGAAATTGAGAAGAGAAATGTGCCTTTTGGAGAATGAGTAACCTCATTGGATGGAGACGAGAACAGACCATATGTTTTTGCAACATGAATTTATTGTCTTTAAAAAGCGTGTTCTTAGTATAGGAGTCAGTCGAGACAGAGGATGAGACCAGAGAGATTTAGAGGAGACAGGAGGCAGATCAGCTGAGACTCAGATTGGGAGGAAAGCTTGACAGCAGAGGAGGGCAGATTCAGACGAGACGAGACCACAGAGCAGGGAAAGAACAGGCTGAGCCCGTTTTACATTGCCCAAGCTTAATGCTTACCTAACTAATTGGCTTTGCCAAGGCTTATTTGCTGTATGCTTCATTTCTCTTTAAGGGAAATTCTGTAATTATTAATTATTGATTTTTTACCTTCATGCTAATCTCACTCTTGCCTTTATTTTTGAACTAGTCATGGCTTCTGACTGACACTATTTGCGTCCCATTGATTAGAATAGGGTATTTCTTTCCTTTATGGAACACACTGATTGTATTGTTATATATTAATCTGTCCTAACCATACTTTTTATTATCAATTGTGTAACCTTACTAAAATATTGAATTGCATATGATTACTTGCTTGTGATGATGAAGTAGCTCTTTTGATCAAAATACAGTGGCAAAGATTAATCAAGTAAGAGAGTAGATATTGGCGAGGAAAAGGGCCCTGATCCTTTGAGTGATAGTAATTGAAATATTGCGCCACATTTATATAATTTGTATTGGTGTAACCAAATTGTGCATCAAACCACAACCAGACATATTGGATGTAGCCCTGGCCGAATCTGATCACACCCTGTTTGATGATGGCTCTTGTTTAAGAGACAGATACAGCCTTTTAAGAGCATCCTATGCCATCTGTACACTGAGTGAAGTAGTGGAGGCATCCTACCTGTGTGATGTAACTTCTGCACAAGTAGCTAAATTGATTGCCTTCGCTAGAGTCTGTTGCACCTCCGATGAACTGAAAGTCACTATTTACACTGACAACCAGTATGGGTTTAGAGTGATGCACAATTTTGGCCAACTGTGGTCACAAAGAGCATTCTTAACTTCATCTGCTTCACCGATCCGCAACGGGTTGTACATCTCCATCTTGTTAAATGAGCTCCAATTGAAACAGCAGTCATGAAATATGCTGCACATTGGAGCGGAGATGATTTTGTCACCCGAGACAACCGATACACGGACTAAATCACTCAATACTGTGCTTTTGAGTCCACAACATTCCATTTGGGTGAGCCATGTAGCAAAGAGGGAGAAATAGTCTCAAATATGCTACTGAATACAATGCGGACCTTTCGTGAGCTGAGAGAACTGCAGCACGAAGGCCCTGAAATTGAGAAAGCTATATGGGAAGAGGTACATGTGTGAAGGATAACAGCAATATTTGGTGTCAAGGGAGGGAAAATCGGTTCTGCCAAACTCCATATTACCTGCCGTGGTGAAACACATGCAAGGACTGACCCATGTTGGTCGAGGTGGAATGGTCCAGACCTTCAAACGGTATTGATACAATCCCAATTTTCGAGTCATGGCCGAAGCTGTGTCAGCGGTGCGTGACATGGCAGAAGCAGAACGTTGGTAAAAGGGTTGTTGTAACAATAAGTCACATAGGGAAGTGCAATGGTCCATTTAATCAACTACAAATCAATTTTGTGGAAATGCCCCAATGTAACCAACTAAGGTATATATTAGTTATTGTGTGCTTGTTTTCACTGCTGTGTTGAGGCATATACAGCCAAGAGATGTGGTAGTCTGGCAGTTGTCAAACTACTACTGCGAGAATTGATCTCATATTGCGGAGTGCCGGTTTATTTTGAATCAGATCAAGGGGAGCACTTCAAGAACAAAATAATGCAACTACTATGCACAGCCTTAGGGATTGACTAAAGATTCCATTGCAGTTACAGACCAGAAGCATCAGGTGTTGTTCAGAGGGTAAATGGAACAATCAAGGCAAAACTAGCCAAGGTATGTGCTTCTACATCTCTCTACTGGCCAGATGCTGTTCTGTTGGTACTCATGAGCATTCGAAGCACTCTGTGCAAGAGAACGGATCTCCATCCTAACAAAGTGATAATGGGGAGAACTATGAGAATTTACTCTGTTCCAGCAGCCACACTTATGAATATTAAAGATGACCTAGTTCTCAAGTACTGTAAAGGATTAGCTGATGTAGTATGTTCTAACTTTCACCAGGTCGACATTGCAACACCAGCTGTGAGGACTGCTCCTTGCCACAACCTGAACCCTGGACATTGGATTCGCCTAAGGAGACACATTCGCAAAGTTTGCAAGTAGTGCTTAGAGGAATGTTGGAGAGTGCCACACCAATTCATCCTACTGAGCAAAACTGCAATGAAATGTGCAGGCTTGCCTAACAGGATGCACATTTCACATACAAAGAGAACGAGAAGCTCACCTGCTACCATTACTATGCTCACCCGCTATCATTACTATAGAGCTAGGTGGGCACTGAGGGGGCTTCTTGGGGATGACATGTTAGAGTCGCAGGCTATGCCGGCACTGACAACTCTACTGCAGATGGAATCTCCCTTGAAATTAATAACCAAATTCTATGCATACACATAGGAGGCACGTGGCCAGGATTGTCAAAGGCCAGGTTGGAGTGGCAGCGGGATCTGGGTAGACCCACTAGCGATAAACAGTGGCAATACTGCTGTTCCAAGACTCAAACAACCTCCCCGAACGGAAGGCACAGGCTGATCCATTTTCAATACCTTAACCGGGTCTATTATACTCCAGAGCGCCTGTGTCGTAATGGGCTGTGGGAGTCCTCAAACACTAACTAACAACAAAAGAGCGAAGAAAATCTCTATGATAACACGAGGAGAAACCTCTTTCTTTAAAAGAACCCTCACTCACCAACCTAGTTGGTGACATGCTTCATCATTGGGTTCCCACCAGAGGGACCGAGTGTCCCCCCGGTGTGCTACGACGCCTGGAATTCCAGCGGAGCAGGTTTATTGGAAGGGTAGTGAAAGTGTGCAGGATGTGCAAATTAAAAGAACACTGGTTGCTTCCCAAAACAATTTTTAATGGTGGAGAACCAGTGATCGATTAAAACTAGTGAGAGGGACCCGAGCTGGCTAATTAAGTAAACCAGGAGAGTCCGATTTAAAAGTGAAACTTGGTCAACATGTTTCTGCTTATATATGCACCATTAGCTAAGCATTCTTCAGGACCTAACAACCCATGGCGGTATACGCACGCTAAGGCGTATCCTAACCTATGGGGAGTGTGCGTAAGGCAAAACTCACGGCTTTACCAATGCGGCCTTGTGGAACTTCCAAAAAGCCGCTGTACTCTGAAAGAAAGAGAACAAATATAAAACAACACACGACCACTATGTGACCACTGTGATACTCATCAACAGGTGCAACAGAGGATTAAAGTGCTATAACACCTCGTGCTTAAAAGAGCCTGGGTATATGACGCGGCCCAAAATACGTTTAGCCCAAAACTCAGGCGAACGTGCCAATCGGACAACCAATTCGTCCACTTACATTGAAAGACAGGTCTTGACACATTGTGACTTTCGCTCATACAACCATATCAAGCAGGCTACTACTCCGTATCCGAGTATAGACGGAGGAGTCCTAAATCCGGGTCATTCACCGTAACACTTCGACTTCAATGTAATTCGAAATTGACACTTAATTCTAGATAAATCAAATTGCTCAGTGATAGTGCCCTAACACAGCGCAAAGCGAACGCGCTGTGCAGAAAAACGTAAAAGCATGGAGAAATCAGCGCTTACGTGAAGGTTAAATTGGCTTCACTTCATGGATTCCGGGAAAAGGGTAGAGCTACCTATAAGAGCAATCTGGTTAGAATCAGGAAGTCACATATCTTTTGACAGACATCGGTGCGCGCCCTGACTGCCCAATTCACTTACTTATTACTCGGAGCTCACCCACTACAGACCTGCCTGTTGCCTGCCACGGACCCGAATATTACCGTTACGTCGCAGTAACGATCCAGAAATAGCGGAGCTCCATCACGTGACCCGGAAAAGGATTGAGAATGTTCCGGTCACGTGATGGGGAAACAACTAAACCGCTAACCTGCACCCTCAACCAATAAAACTTTATTGAATTGGTCGATCCAAACACAGTACAGAGACCTCGAAACAGAGGGAAAGTAATGTCTAAAAAACCTTCCAGGTATAAGTGAGTCAAAATGATAGATTCACAACTAACAGCAGGTTTCAAAAGGTGTAAGGCAAAAAGGGGGGGCATTTCAGACACTGTTTTTACAGGGGAAAAAAACTAAATCCCATACTTAAATCCGAATGTAGGTAAGAACCTAAACCCATGATCCCATCAGGCTCATTACATATCAAGTAACTATAATCAGTGCAGTAGAACCAGGAAAGAATTTTTGGCGTTGGAATACAAGGGAAACTAACCCAAACGAAGTGGAGAGTGGTCAAAAGGAGTGTACAAATATCAACGCTTCAACACTGTACCCCACGGAATATTATCATTCAGGCCTTGCTTGTGGGTGGACAGACGGTAAATCCAACGTTGCTCTTTTTCAAACAGTAATTGTTGTGTATTAGGACCCAATTTCATTTGTTCAATAATAGTCCAGCTCAAGTCATTAGCAATGTGCCCTATCTGCAAGAAATGTTCAGCGAGTTTCGTCACGTTCTTCTTACATCGGATATTACTGCGATGTTCGCAAATTCGCTGCTTCACCTTACGTGAAGTCATTCCAACATATCTGAGCCCACATGGGCAAGTAATCATATAAACCACGTTTGGGGCCTTCCACCAGTAATAGGCCACTTCCCATGTGGAGCATGTAGTGTTTGCCATCTTACAACTCCTACAAAGCAATTAAGTTTGGAAACAGGGAAACTATGGACACAAAGGACGCACACCAATTGTAACTCTACCAACGTGGTTTATATGATTACTTGCCCATGTGGGCTCAGATATGTTGGAATGACTTCACGTAAGGTGAAGCAGCGAATTTGCGAACATCGCAGTAATATCCGATGTAAGAAGAACGTGACGAAACTCGCTGAACATTTCTTGCAGATAGGGCACACTGCTAATGACTTGAGCTGGACTATTATTGAACAAATGAAATTGGGTCCTAATACACAACAATTACTGTTTGAAAAAGAGCAACGTTGGATTTACCGTCTGTCCACCCACAAGCAAGGCCTGAATGATAATATTCCGTGGGGTACAGTGTTGAAGCGTTGATATTTGTACACTCCTTTTGACCACTCTCCACTTCGTTTGGGTTAGTTTCCCTTGTATTCCAACGCCAAAAATTCTTTCCTGGTTCTACTGCACTGATTATAGTTACTTGATATGTAATGAGCCTGATGGGATCATGGGTTTAGGTTCTTACCTACATTCGGATTTAAGTATGGGATTTAGTTTTTTCCCCTGTAAAAACAGTGTCTGAAATGCCCCCTTTTTGCCTTACACCTTTTGAAACCTGCTGTTAGTTGTGAATCTATCATTTTGACTCACTTATACCTGGAAGGTTTTTTAGACATTACTTTCCCTCTGTTTCGAGGTCTCTGTACTGTGTTTGGATCGACCAATTCAATAAAGTTTTATTGGTTGAGGGTGCAGGTTAGCGGTTTAGTTGTTTCCCCATCACGTGACCGGAACATTCTCAATCCTTTTCCGGGTCACGTGATGGAGCTCCGCTATTTCTGGATCGTTACTGCGACGTAACGGTAATATTCGGGTCCGTGGCAGGCAACAGGCAGGTCTGTAGTGGGTGAGCTCCGAGTAATAAGTAAGTGAATTGGGCAGTCAGGGCGCGCACCGATGTCTGTCAAAAGATATGTGACTTCCTGATTCTAACCAGATTGCTCTTATAGGTAGCTCTACCCTTTTCCCGGAATCCATGAAGTGAAGCCAATTTAACCTTCACGTAAGCGCTGATTTCTCCATGCTTTTACGTTTTTCTGCACAGCGCGTTCGCTTTGCGCTGTGTTAGGGCACTATCACTGAGCAATTTGATTTATCTAGAATTAAGTGTCAATTTCGAATTACATTGAAGTCGAAGTGTTACGGTGAATGACCCGGATTTAGGACTCCTCCGTCTATACTCGGATACGGAGTAGTAGCCTGCTTGATATGGTTGTATGAGCGAAAGTCACAATGTGTCAAGACCTGTCTTTCAATGTAAGTGGACGAATTGGTTGTCCGATTGGCACGTTCGCCTGAGTTTTGGGCTAAACGTATTTTGGGCCGCGTCATATACCCAGGCTCTTTTAAGCACGAGGTGTTATAGCACTTTAATCCTCTGTTGCACCTGTTGATGAGTATCACAGTGGTCACATAGTGGTCGTGTGTTGTTTTATATTTGTTCTCTTTCTTTCAGAGTACAGCGGCTTTTTGGAAGTTCCACAAGGCCGCATTGGTAAAACCGTGAGTTTTGCCTTACGCACACTCCCCATAGGTTAGGATACGCCTTAGCGTGCGTATACCGCCATGGGTTGTTAGGTCCTGAAGAATGCTTAGCTAATGGTGCATATATAAGCAGAAACATGTTGACCAAGTTTCACTTTTAAATCGGACTCTCCTGGTTTACTTAATTAGCCAGCTCGGGTCCGTCTCACTAGTTTTAATCGACCACTGGTTCTCCACCATTAAAAATTGTTTTGGGAAGCAACCAGTGTTCTTTTAATTTGCACATCCTGCACACTTTCACTACCCTTCCAATAAACCTGCTCCGCTGGAATTCCAGGCGTCGTAGCACACCGGGGGACACTCGGTCCCTCTGGTGGGAACCCAATGATGAAGCATGTCACCAACTAGGTTGGTGAGTGAGGGTTCTTTTAAAGAAAGAGGTTTCTCCTCGTGTTATCATAGAGATTTTCTTCGCTCTTTTGTTGTTAGTTAGTATTTTCGTCAGGGGGACGAAGAGTGAACTTTCCCTCTCTCTTTAGTTGTTAATATGGAGTCCTCAAACAGTCAACGATGTGGGGAGGTGGATGCCGGGTTTCACCATGTGGCCTGGCTTTGCCCCGGGATTTATGATTTCTGGGATAAAATATTTAAAGAACTAGAAGTGATTACTAACACTAGGTTGAAGATTGATCCGAAGCTGGCGCTGCTGGGCCATGATCGAGACTACAGACTCAGAACTCCAAATACGTCGAGAACACGGAGAGACCTGGAGAGCCAAAACAGAACAGTCAGAAGAAGGCTCTTCGTGAGCAGAATGCGAGCTGGAGAAATCACAAGAGAAGATTGAACTTCTGGTGATGAACTAGAGTCTCATAAACCAGAAATAACCAGTACAACAGAGAGAAGATTGCATCATGACGAGGAAGTGGCCAAAGACTGAAACAAAAACAAAAAGGGTGCTGTCCAAATCACCCAGACCTGAGACCATTAGAGAGATACCAGAAGATCAAGACAACCGAACATGAAGGCAAATTAGTGACAACGACTTAGAATAGACAAAGAAAAAAAACCCGAAGAGAGAGGAAACTGAAACAAAAGTACATAGGTCCTGAATGGACCTACTATGCAAGGAATGGCAGCGAAACTGAAGACTGTTCAACTGATGCTGATGAGTCTTCCTGAACTAAACAATGCATTAAAGGAGACACCAAAATTTGACTAGACATTTTGACAAATGAGAAAGAATGAAAGAGAAACTAGGGAAATGGTCAGAGGACTTAAGGTCCTTTAGGTATCCAGCTGACGTAGCTGATTCTCACTGTAGATTTCAAGATAGGGTACAGACCATAGGGTATGAATAGAGGATTAACAAATTAAAGGCAATATTCTCTGGCACAAGTTTAACATGGAGCTCAATCGCTGCAAAACTGTCCTAGTCAATTTGGTAGTTGCTATAGCAGTCGCTGTAGTTGGGTGGAAGTTAGACCTCTATCTCCTAGAGAGAAATGCTACACCAGATACAGTCAATATTAACAGAACAATAATAATCAACAAAGTATCTCACATAGGTAGAATCCCACATATTCCACAGTCCGAAGTATTTATGGTCATAATGTTTACTTCCAAATGCTTGCTGAATATGTAAAGTCAGTGGTGTCTCGCAGAGGGAGTGCTGTGGGGCGGGAGAGGGGCTGGGTGGGGAGGTAGTGGAGTCGGACATACGACGGGCAGGAGTAAAGTAAGCAAATAAATAAATAAAACTATTTACCTTGCGCTCGCTGCATCGCCAACTGGGCGATGCAGCGAGCGCAAGGTAAATAGTTTTATTTATTTATTTACTTACTTTACTCCTGCCCGTCGTATGTCCGACTCCACTACCCCCCCACCTAGCCCGTCCCACGTCCCACCGCCCGCAGCACTCCCTCTGCAAGCCGCCACTGTGTAAAGTTGATGAAAACTGAAAACTGTTTAGTCTGATCATATCTTCCAACTTCTGACACAGAAGGATTGTCCTATTTTCATCTTCCCCTTTCGTTTGCCTTTTCCTGTAGCGTGTTCCTGAATCTGTTTTATCATCTATGCTCAATTAAACTGTTTTACTCAGATTCTGAATGTCCCCTAAAACGTGTAACCAGACCAACTGGTTCTAACATGTATATTTAGCCAAATAAACATGCTTATAATAGAAAGGATGGGCATAAGTTTATGATGGAATTTTTCACTCCGCTTATTAATGCAAATCTCACTAATGCTGGCGTGTATGAAGTGACCTGTAAACTTAGTCAAGATGAGGGGAAGTTTGTAGATTAATTAAATGAAAGGATCAGACAAGAAGAGGATAAGACAACTAAGGAAGTTAAACCAGAGGTAAGGAAAGAGAGAGAAGGGAGTCAAGAGAAAATTCTACCCCCAAAGTTGAGTCTAGATGTGGCCAAAAATGGAACTGTGGGCCTCATTTACAAAGAATTGACGTAGGGTAGCACTGCAAGCCATTTTGCTGCAGTGCTCTACACCAATTCGAAAAGGCAGAAATGCACCGTATTTACAAGATGTGGTGCATTCCTGTCCTTTCACCCAAAGCCGGCGCACAATTTACAGCCTAGCGACCAACTCAGGCACCCTTGCACAATGGTGCAAGGCTGTCTTGATTTTTGGCATGATTGCACCTTGCTGCCCAAAACAATCACAAAGGGCGTTTTCCTCGTTCTATGTGTGCTGCAGAATACAGCACACGTGGAAAGACGAAAAAACTAGGACAAATGTAAGCATTTCTCCTGTTACGCCTGCTCTGGGGAGGCATAAGCTTTTGGCGCTGCCACAGGTTTACGTGATGTTGTAAATCTGGAGCAGTGTCAAAATCCATGAGTGTTGCGTAGGAGCAAACACAGCAACACCCATAGAACACCTCCTTGACGTAGAGTAAGGCAAAGCAGCGCTGCCTTACTCCATATCTATGAGACCATGCAAAGCCATGCAGGGTGGCTTTGCGTCGCCTCATAGATATGATTAAGAAGCCAGCTCCACCGGATCCTCATAAAAAGTCACACTCCGGCGGTGCAGGCCTGTTGTAAATGAGGGCCTGTATGTTAAGTATGAAGGCAAGAAGGGAACGAGACAGTTAGGAAGTAGGTTGGAGTGAATGTAATCACAGTTACTTCGCTAAAGGCAGAGTATTAGCTGAGCTTGAAGTTAGCATCAGAGGTATATATTATGTGTTGGTAAATCAGCTTATTTCCAGCTACCATGCAATTGGGTAGGGAGCTGTTATGCAGCCTTAGTTGTCCCAAAAATATATTACACTAACGATATCGATGACAAGACCAATTTATATTTGAGGAGAAGCAAAAGGAGCTTTGGACAGATTCTAGGTGACATTCCCTAAGTGGATGTGGCACTTAATGATTTGAAAATTTGAAAATTATCAACACTGCTAGACAGATTAGCAACAGGCACAGCAGGTGCACTAACAGTTAATAACAAGAAATTGCTGGCAATGAGAGCCATGAGATTCCAAAATCGACTTGCATTAGATATGCTTCTTGCAAAGGAAGGAGGAGTTTGCAAGGTAATGTGTACTAGACAAGACTGTGCTTATATCCCTAAAGTAGTTTACCAGATTAACAACTATATCACTAATATCACAAATGAAGTAACTGAATTAGCAAATTAGGTTCATGGGAAGGAATAGGATCCGCATTTAGTTCAATAGGGAAGGTATCCACAAAAATAGGTGAATGGGTAGGAAATGCAGGTGGAAGAATACTAAAATTGCTTTGGACCCCTCTGTCGGTCATACTAATTGGTGTAGCATGTGCACTTCTCTTACCAAAATGCTCTGCAAAAATTAAATCAAATAGTAGGTTGAAATGTGGAAAGAGAAAGGTGTCAGCAACAAGCAAAAAAAAGGGCAGCCATTGAAATTGAGGAATTGAAGAGCGACTTTTATGATGAGATGAAAGAATTGGAAGGGTCAAATCAAAAGAATCCAAAGCTGATGACAACTGTTCTGTGATAATCAGGACTAGAATTGTGATGATTTTGGAATCATCATAGGGCGAGGGGGGTTGTGGACGGTATTTGTAGAAATAGAACATTGGGAATCTTAGAAATAATGCATCAAATTAATTAGGCTAATTTAGTGTCTCTCGTCCATCTTTGACATGGCATTATGCAACACCACATGATTACTTAATCACGTGGAAACCAACGTTGGTTCCACAAAGCTGCACAGCCGTGTAATAGCTTGAATCCAATGAATTAAATTCATATATTTCATTTCCTTTTTCAACGTTAATGTTTATCCATTTTTCTCTGCTGTTCAATTCATTTTATCTGCTGTTCAATTCATTTTATCCAATTTTGTTTGTTTGTAGTAGTTAATAATCGGCACTATTTTGAAAACAGTTGGTTCCCACGTGATTAAGTTATTGTTGCAGCGCAACGGGACGAAGCGCGGAGAAAGTTATGCACGCCTGAAATGTTTGAAAGGACAAAACAGGTTTAAATGGTTGAATAAGTGGAGTATAATGGAGTGCATCTCACTTTCTGTGAATTCATAGCATGAACACCACATGATTAATCATGTCATCCTATTCTTCACTATAATAAAGAATTACTAGGCTCCACAGAGCAAGGCGAAGACTTTACTAAATGTTCTGAACAAGATGTGCTTTTCTTAAGGCAGAGTTTAGCTTTCCCAGACTGAATAACATACTATTTAACAATGTATCTCATGTACCAGATGTTGGGAACACCAAAACTCATGAAATGTAATAGTGAGAAAATATTTGAATGTGTTCTGTTGCAAATGTTAACCTCATTGCTGAATTTCTATTGTTTATGAAATGTACTATTGTAGAGAATGTATGAACCTTTTATCTAAACTCTTATGACAGAGTTTAATTTGTATGGTCGAGAAGCAGTCCTTTCCTCATACTTAGAAGGCGAATGTCTGTCAGTTGTGCATTTAATTTCTCTTGAGTTCATTTTATTCTCTATTTGGACTCAGCACTTTTTGACTTAATTACTAATTGATTATCTAAACCTATGCCTTGTACTCGGCTAAAACGTTTGGGAGTAAATCTTTAAAATATAGCCTTTTATCTGTCAATCTTAAAGCTTTAAGCTAAGGTGAGACAAGGTATGTTGGTAGGTTTCCTTTAGCACCGAGATGGGTCCACCAGGGAGCACCAAAGGACTACTCCGCTCGCGGTCCAATAGCTCAGCATTCACAGGAAGCAGAAAAGGTTGTATGGGTTTGTGCCCTGATAGCAATATTTGTCTGTTAGCCTACTACCATTCTTCCAGAACTTGGCTGAAACTCTATGTACCAACAGTGTGTTGACAATTATGCCCTGGTATGAAGGCTGCCCCTCAGATGCTCCAATTTGAGTAGCATTTGGCAGCTGCTTTACATCTAAAAGGTCAAAGTTACCAAGATCATAAAGGTTGTGAAAGAGCCTTGTCAACAGACTGACATGCCAATATCTTCAAACATAGGCTGCCCATCCTTCCCTTTTTTCATAAGGTTGGTGAATGAATCTCTCCTAGAAATCAAAATCACAAGGAAGAATACACAATCCATCATTACACCTCTATTAAAGATGTCCAATTCTGACCCAGTAGATTATGACCAACTACTGGCCAGTCTTGGACTCATCCTACAAGGAGAAAATAGTAGTAAGAGTACTGCATTCAAATCCTCATCTCACCTGAAGCAAAATGGACTCAAAGACAACTACCAACAGTGTCTGCCTATGTATCCAGCATCATCACAACAGACTTGTGCTGATCAGGTATCCATGAGTTAAAAGCTGGAAAGACATACCTATCCATCCATGCTTTCAGTGATGATCAATTCAAAACCATAAATTGGGTAATGGAGTCACCTGTTACTGACAGTGCTTAGTAATGACACAAGAAGGGTTTTAATTTCTATAACAAGTTATTATTGCTATCTGCGATATGCAGCCATAACAGGTGAAAAAACGCTACAACCTAAATACAGAAAAAGTTTAGTTAAATAGTTTATTTCTGACATAAAACACACCATATCTTTTCTTAAATCAAAATTGCAGGAATTTAAAACAAAGGTTGGCTTTATGCTGAAGCTGAACGTTTTGAGCTAGTGTTAGTCTCAGAGTCAGAGCACAAGTACAGGGTTCGTTTTTGGTTTAGCATCGGGTTTAAGAGTCAAGTTTATGGTTATGCATTGGACTAGCATTAGACCTAGGCTTAGGCTCAAAGGTAGTGTTAGGTTTGGGCTTATAGTTATCATTATGCTTTGAATCGTTGATTAGAGTTAGCTTTAGTCTTAGGATCAGGGTGCAGGGCTAATGAGAGATTTAGGATTAGCATTTGGTTCATGGTCAGTGTTTGTGATTAGCATTGGGCTTTTCTAGGAATCAGTGATTTTCAGTATTAGGTTTATCATCATACCCTTTATAATGATTTTTAATAGTATTGTTTTGCCTTCACAGATTAGGCAAGTGACGTGCAACCTCCATGGTGTAGGCAAGAAAACTACATTCAAGAACATTCTGAAGGAGTTACGTACCACAAGATATCCGGCAAAAAACAACTCAGTAGCTGATCTTGAATTGGCAGCCTTCAACATTATAGTTCATGCAGTACTACTGCATTAATTCTGGGGGGTGTGGGACTTGGTGGCACAGTAATTAAAAGGTCCTATCTTGCCCTTTGTGCTCTGGAATGGAGAACTGCCTACATAAGGTTGTGGAATCTCTAAAAATGGGTTTTCCCATGGACAATGATGACGCCCCAAATCTATAGTGAACTATATTACAGTATAGATTGCTGTGACCCTTTCTATTCTTTGCTCAACTTTAAAATTCTGGTTTGCTATTGAGTAATTTTACTTGAAGCACTGACTTTAATTGGCTTTCCAGGGTAAACAGACAAAGGGTTCTTGATTTAATGTGGTATAATGTAGTTCATTATTTGTTTTCCTGTTCACGAAGAAGTCGCACTGTAATTGGTTTCTCAGCCAGGGAGCTGCGCTAGGATTGGTGACACGTCATCACAAAGCCATGCTATGATGAGTTTGTTGCTGGTATAGTTACGCTGTGAAAAATGGATCTTTGACAGAGCTTCACTGTTATTGGCTGTTGTTCATTAAGTTTGTTTATAGGATTTTACTGTGATTTTGAGGTAATTTTGAGTCTCTTTTGTTGCAAAATATGGGTGGTGTACTTTCAAAACGTAAACAAGAGAAGGAGGTGCCTAGAGAGGGTAAAAAACTACCTAGTGAAGGAATGCCAGCATATAAAATGATGGTAGAGGTCGGGTATTATACGTGCACCTGGATCTCCGAAGGGAATGCGTGGTGAGGTTTTACAGTGTCCATTGAAGCTAGATTTTCTAAGACAAACCATGTACGATATGAAGACAATGCCAAGAACCACCTAATTGGAGACACTTAATTAATGGGATCGCATGGCAGCTGAAAAGGAAATAAACATAAAAACATGAAAAAGTCATTCAGGGGTTGGTTAGAAAGTAAACTAGATTGCCAAAAGACATGTTGGAGGGAGGACATGATAGAATGTGTAAAGACTTTTCCTGCTATACTTAATGGAGAAGAGCAGGATAAGGACAAAAATAAGAAAAGGAAAAAACTGGAGCCAGATCATGAGGATGATCAAATCATATGTGAATTGTTGAATTCTAGACCTCCTCCATATACGAATAGATCAATGGAGGCAACCCAGTCTGGAGGTGATACAGGAATGACACAAGTCCCTACTGAGATTGTAGCAAGTGCCCCAACCAAGGAGACAACTTAAATGGCAGAGCCTAGTACAAGTAGCAGGGGGGGGGCAGAGGATCCTGTTGGAGTAGTGGTGGTACAGCAACCTCCTAAAGAAATTACAATAGGAATTCTGAAAATCAAATTTGGTGAAATGTTGCTAGAAAATGGGCTTTGAGCAGATTATTAAATTCTAAAGAAGCAGCTAGGTGTGCTAATGTCAGAGCCCCTAGGAAGGTTTCCATCAATCACCTAGTAGTGGCAGGCATACTTGGAGGAAAGGTTTCTAAAAGGCACAAATACCTTTGCTCTGTGGGAAAATGGAGATCAAGCTGGCGACATTGGAAATCCAAGATGTCCGCCAGCTTGTCCCTTCCTGTTGCACTCTAGTTGTTTTCCCTGAAGGCAGAATTAGAATGTGGAGCGCGCGCGAGTTCTAAACGGCGCACTTCACCTGAAGATTTCCCTGAGAAGGAGTTTCCAGTGCGTTCTCCATCGGTTAGTTTAGTTAAGGTAGTGTCGGCGCTTAAAAAACGTTGTTTATTGTTGCTTTGGTCTTAGTCTAATTAAAGGAAGAAGCTTCCGCGCATGCCCAAATTATTTGCGGTAGTGTCTCTCCGTTGGGCAACCTCACGCGGTAAGAAATATAAGTTATCAAAATATTGAATTGAGAAGTCCTTGTTGGTTAAAAGACTAAATAAATCTTGAACTGTCGAGCGCGTTGCGCTCGGCAGCTTTCGCTTAGGTCAAAAGAGTCAGGAGCCTTTTTCTGCTAGTATACGCTCTGCGTTTATTATTAGAAGCAGGTTCAGTCATAGTTTTCTCTCAGAGTCATTCTAAATGAGGAACTACCTCTCTAGTTAATTGTTCGAATAGAATTGGTTCCCTGAAGAGAAAATAATTTTCTGCAGTTTTAGGAAAGAAGATTCTTACCTGAATAGAAGTCTTCCGCTCAACAGCTGATCGAGTCATCGGATGGTCCTGCTGCATGCAAGTACTTCCTCTGGAAGTAAAAGAAGAAATATAGAGTTATAAGAATTGAAGTTCTATTGAATAATATTTTAATTCTTAGAAGAAAAGTACTACATAGACCGGAAGAGGAGCAATTGTCAAGAAAACATTGGGTAGGAATGCTAATCAGTTAAAAAACGATTTAATTAACATAATGAATAAGAATTGTAAAGAATGTGTAGTTATTAAATGTTGTTAGAGTTTTCAGGTGTAAACAAGGGGTACAGAAGACTGTGGAGTTATACCTAACCCTTGGACTGAAGACCACGATTTTCTGGCAGTCTCTTCTTAATCCCCATCCCCTTTCCCCCATTGGAACACATTCGCAAGTAGCTTAAAAAGAAATATCTGCGAGGTTGTTCTGAAGGGGGTAGTGGGATAATACTTTGTTCTAGTCCTGTGCAAATTGGAACTTAGAGTGGCCTTGACAGAGTGAAGTGCCCAAGTTGTAATTGCACCCGAGTAGAATGGCGGAAGGCATTGATTTAAAAAATTTATGAGAAATCCTGAGAAATATTCAAAAAGATTTAGAAGCTGTGAAGGAAGAAAATAAAACTTTAAGACTAGAAATAATCACCTCTAGGAGGGAAACCTCCGAATTAGCCAATCGAATGGGTGAAATAGTTTCTGCACGGGGTTTTAAGGCTCAAACATCAGAAGACGCAAGATCTCCTAATAGTTTGATGCTCTTTCCTAACACTCAGGTTATTCACTCGCTCTCTCCAGTGATTCCGTTAGCCCCCCCAGAGCGTTTCAGTGGCGACCCTCAAAAAACCCAGATTTTCCTGACGCAATGTTCGCTCCACTTCATGTGCCATCCAACCATTTTTCCCGACGCACAGTCTCGTGTTGCATTAATTTTGTCTTATCTTAGCGGTGATGCAGCCTCGTTGTCCATGCCCTTGGTGACGAAAGACGATCCAATATTATATGATCTTGATGAATTCAAAAAAGAGTTCCTATGGATATTTGACAGAAGGAAGGCATCACAAGCTACGATTAACGAGTTATTGGAACTAAAACAAGGGAATCAAGAACTAGTTGCTTACCTGGCCCAGTTTAATAAGCTGGTAGTGGAAACGGAATGGCCAGAAAATAAAAGGGCTGCGGTATTCTATCAAGGCTTAAAAGATGAATTGAAAGATGCCCTAGCGCAAATCCCAAATCGACCAACAGAGATTTCGGCCTCAGTAGATCTGGTCTTAGAAATAGACTATCGTCAAAGTGAAAGAAAAGGAGAGAAGAAGAAAGAGTTTCGATCAAGTGTACCTCGCTTTGATAGAGCGAAGTCAGATTATACTAGACCCATGGAAAGTACGTCTGGTCCAAAACCTATGCAAATAGGAACTATCAGAGGTCCTTTAACCAAAGAAGAAAAAGAAAAAAGGCAGCAAAACAAATTGTGTCTCTATTGTGGTGGAAATGGGCATTTCGTTAAAATTTGTCCTAAGAAACCCAAGACGCCGTTTAAGGAAAACTTGCAGCACCACCAGCAAGCGGAGTTGGATTGGTGTGTGCAAAAGAGGAAACAACTCCAAAAAGTCATTTACTAGCCAATACCTTACAAGTTTCATCTCCTCACCTGATCCTGTCCATGACCCTGACATTTCGAGATACCATCTTGAAAGGAATTTCGGTGATGATAGACTCAGGGGTCACCTGAAACTTCTGTGATCTGAGGTTTGCTAAATTCATCGGATTGATGGCCATAAGAAAAGGGAAAAGCGAAGCAGTTCGAGCGGTCGATGAAACCAATTTATCTTCAGGACCCATAACTAGCCACACTGAACTCATGCAGCTAAAAACCTCAGAAGGACACCAGGAAGTTTTACAGTTTAACATGATAGATGCCCCACAGTTCCAGCTCATACTGGAACTTCCATGGTTGACGGAACATAATCCAACAATTAACTGGAACACAAGAACAATAAAATTAAATTCAGAATACTACAAGGAACATTGCTATACTCCAAAAGAATACCAACGGAATTCAAGCGCAGCAACCCAACTTTGCGAAAATGGAGTCTCTGTTTGTGTGATACAAACTAACGAAATTCCAAAAGAATATGAGGACTTTGCAGATGTATTTAATGAAGTGGAACCAGAGAGGCTCCCACCTCATAGATCCTACGACTGCAAAATAGAACTTGACCAGGGGCCAATCTACCCTGCAGTCAAATTTATGCACTGACAGAAAAGGAGAACTTGCATTTGAAAGAGTATCTTAAGAAATACCTGGACAATGGATTTATTAGACCATCACAATCTCCAGTTTCCTCACCACTTTTTTTGTACCAAAGAAAGGAGGTGAACTGAGAACGTGCATCGACTACAGAGCAATCAATAGAGTTACCATCAAAAACCGTTACCCGTTACCACTCATTTCGGTACTCATCGATCAAGTGAAGGGAGCGAAAATTTACACGAAACTGGATTTGAGAGGGACTTACCATCTGATTAGACTTAGAAAAGGAGATGAGTGGAAAACGGCCTTCAGGACAAAATACGGTTTGTTTGAGTACCAAGTAATGCCCTGCGGTCTCCGCAACGCGCCAGCAGCATTCCAGCATTTTATAAACGATGTATTGAACAAATTCATTGACAAATGTGCAATTGTGTACATCGACGATATATTGATCTATTCAGATACTGAAGAAGAACATCATAAACAAGTGAGGTCAGTCTTACAACGGTTGAGGGAAAATGCCTTGTATGCAAAATTGGACAAATGTTTATTCTTTTTTTATTTTTATTTTTTTATTGAAATCAACCTTCTTATACATATCTTATATCATTATTGCATACAATAGACAAATTCAGTATTTTCATATTCTCAAAAAACAAAAAACAAAAAAAAACAAAAACACAAAAAAAAAAAAGGATAGAAGAGACCACGGAAAGAGGGAGAGAACAAAATGAATACATAGATAAAAAAAATAAAAATAAATAAATAGATAAACGAATATACCACAGTATAACAATTGACACTTATTGTGCATGTTCATACATCATTATTGCTATACCTCCTAGTTGTATTTCACTGTATTTTTATGTATTCATCCAATCCCTTGTCTATCATTTCTCTCCATCCAGGTTATCAAGGATCCCCATATGTTCCTACCCTTCCTCATAGCTCTTATGCCTTTACATTTATATAGAGAGATTTCCTGGCGACCTATAAATATTACTCTGTATAGCCATTGATGGTATGTAGGTGGCTCGCTGTCCTTCCAAACCGTGGCAATCAGTAAACGAGCTATCGCCATTGTTAGAAACACAAAATCTCTCTCTTTGGAATCTAGGTTCATCCTTATATCATAGCCTAGGAGCATCAGAGTTGATGTAATTTTAATCTCGTTATTCAATAGCTGAAGCCAGAATTTTTCAATTCCTTCTTTAAGTTGGTCCAACTTTCCACAAGAATAAAACATGTGTATACTATCTGCTGGGCCCTGCGAACATCTCGGGCATCTGTCGGAAAGTCTTTTTCCCCAATCAAATAATTTGGCAGGCGTGTAATAAAGATCGTATACAGTTTTGTATTGTTGGGCTTTAAGATTAGCTGACATAAAAACCCATATCCCAATTGCTAGAACCATGTCTATATCTACCTCCCCATCCCCAATTTATTAGCCCATTTTGCTTCTATTTTAGCTACGTCGTCTGTTTTTTTTTTTTGAAGTGTTTGATAGAAATCTCTGATTTTGCTTTCTGGGTTTCTCATAATTTCTAGCAAAGGGAGTGATTCCAGCCCAATAGACCCTTTAGAGAGCCCTTTTATTCGATTCTGTATTTGCAAATATTTGAAGCTTGAATTCATCTGTATACCGAATCCTTGAACTAGTTCAATAAAAGCTTTTCTTTTTTATTAGAATATAGATCTGCCAAACATACAATCCCGGCTTGTTCCCATTTCTTAGCCATGCCGTCATAGACTGCGAGCGTCAAAAGTCTGAATGCCAAAGTGCTGTATATTTATTATATCTGCTAATTTGATTGGTTTTCTCCACTTTCTTCCAGATTTTTAGCACGCTCTCTAAACATTTATAGCGGGATTTTTACAATAGTTTGGGTCACTTTGTCGCTGTAATAGTCCCATAGCCGCATCCCCCACCGCCAATTGAAATATAGTCGATATTTTCCAGCACAGGGTCGATATTGACAGCCCAGAGATTATTAATTTCTGCTGTGATTTTGACCCCTAGATACGTGGCTATCTTGGTTCTCCGAGGATCTTGCATCCGGCATTTGGAGGAACATATAATTTGTGTTTTATTTTTATTTAAGAGATAGCCAGATTCCTCCCCAAATTTTTCTGCCATATTTTCAATCTCTTTAATAGCCACTTGGGGTTCTGTAGTGATTATCGCAATGTCATCCGCATATGCAAGTATTTTTGTCTCGTAACCATGCATTACAACTGGTTTGATCAAGTGGTTCTGCAATATGCGGGTTATAAAGGGGTCTAAATAAAATGCAAATAAAATAGGAGAGCAAGGGCAGCCTTGACGCGTACTCCTGGCGATCTCCACTCTCCTAGACGTGTGACCCATAACTTGAATCTGAGCATAGGGCTTAAAGTACATAGCCTGGAGAGCTCTTACAGTTCGGACAGTAAACCCTCTTTCTTCCAGATTCATCCATAGATATCGCCAAGCTACCCGATCAAAGGCTTTTTCCGCATCCAAGAGGACCGCAGCCAACTCCCTATCCTCAGCTTCGGCAATATCAAGAATTGAAATAACCCGCCTTGTATGATCTGTGGTCCCCCTGCCTGGAACAAAGCCATGTTGCCACGGTGATATAAGTGTAACAATAGTCTTTTGTAACCGGGTAGCCATTATTTAGAATATACTTTCGCATCAGCATTCATAAGTGAAATTGGGCGGTAGGAAGATGGCTCTTCTGGTGGTTTATTTTTCTTGAGAAAGACAACCATATCCGTGCCCTGCCATGATGTGGGTGGGATCCCTCTGTATTGTACACTCAAAAATAGGTCTTGCATAATAGGGAGAATTTGCTGTGCTAGCATCTTATATATTTCTATCGGAATTTTGTCGGGACCTGTAGCTTTTCCCAAGAGAGAGATCCCAATGCAATCTGCACTTCCTCTATGGTGATTTCTTGTTCTAGTTCTAGAGCAGTTTCAGTATCCAATCTTGGTAGCATGGATCTTTCATCTTCTATTGCCCTCTGTTCCCCCAAGCACTCCTCCGATTGATACAATCTACTGATATCAATACTGAGCTTAGGCGTATGAACAATCTCCACCTTACAATAATTGGGCGAGTGAATGTAATTAAGATGAAGATATTCCCCAAGATTCTGTATTTAATACGTGCAATACCATTGGAACTTGCTACTACTAAAATACATAGAATTGAAACTATGTTTTCCAAATTCATCTGGGGATATCAAAAGGTACGAAGAGCCTATAAATATTTGACGCTACCTAAAGAGCGGGGTGGATGGGGAGCTCCAAGTATACAGCTATATTATTGGGCTACCGCCCTGCAACAGCTTGGAAGTCTTTATTTTTTGCAAACTGAAAGGACGGAGCAGCTCAGAATACCGACTATATTTCAATTGGACAAATGTTTATTCAATGTAACAACAGTGAAATTTCTGGGATTCGTGCTCTCACCCTCTGGAATTACCATGGACGAACACAAGATTCAGGCAGTTACTGAATGGAAATCACCAACAACGGTTAAGGAAATTCAGAGCTTCATTGGGTTCGCAAATTTTTTACAGAAGGTTCATTCATGAGTTTTCTCAAAAAATGATTCCCCTTACAAGGCTGTTAAAGAAAGGAATAACCTTCGAGTGGTCAGAAGAAGCCGAAGAAGCCTTTTGCTCTTTGAAGAAAAGTTTCACTACAGCTCCAACTCTTCTGCACACAGACCGAACTGAGCCTTTTTATCTAGAGACTGATGCTTCGGAGCTGGCTGTTGGGGGCGTCCTCTCGCAAAGACACAAGGAAACAGGGCAATTGAGTCCAGCAGAGGTCAACTATACCATTATAGACAAGAAACTTCTGGCCATTAAGGACGCCTTCAAGGAGTGGAGACACTATCTAATGGGAGCGAGGCATACAGTGACAGTCTTCACAGACCATCGAAATTTAAAGTTCTTAAAGTCGGCACGAACTCTCACACTTCGACAACTCAGATGGTCCTTGTACTTTGCTGACTATGATTTTGTCATAACCTACAGACCTGGAACCAAGAACGGTAAGGCGGATCCCATATACAGATTAGACATGGAAAATCAGAAAATAAAAATTGAAGATCAGAAAATAATTCCTGAAGAAAAGTTCATAGGAGCAGTTTCTAAGGAAACCTTTGAGGAACAAGTTCGTCAATCCGTAGAGAAAGAGGAAATGACACAATGGGCCAAAGAAGATCCAAAAAGAGAAATTTGAGATGAATGACCTTATCAAGAGGAGGCATTGTACGTACCTACGAAAGAGTTACAGGCCCAGGTGATGTATGAATGCCACGACAGTCCCTTAGCGGGACATAAAAGAGTTCAAAAGACTGAAGATCTGATTAAAAGAAATTTTTGGTGGCCACGCATGAATCAAGACATACGACAATATGTAATTGGCTGCGAGACCTGTGCTCGAGGAAAATCTGAACGGCAGTCTCCTAAGGGGTTATTGCAACCTCTACCAACCCGTCGTACCCCTGGCACTCAGTCTCCCTAGATCTAATAGTTGATCTCCCTTCAAGTCAAGGCTATGACACAATCTTAGTTTTTGTAGACACCTTCAGTAAAATTACACATTTTATACCCCTCAAAGGAACCCCCACAGCAAAACAACTAGCACAACTCTTTAATCAACATATCATTCGACTTCATGGTATTACAAAGATCTTAATCTCAGACAGAGACTCACAATTTGTATCCAAATTCTGGAGAGCTTATACTAGCAATTTACACATTGAAACTCATTATTCGACCAGTTTCCATCCAGAAACGGATGGACAAACTGAGAGAACAAACCAAGAACTAGAACAATACCTCAGGGTCTTTTTGTTAAAAGAAGAAGGAGATTGGCCAGATTACTTATGGACAGCGGAGTTTGCTCATAATAATGCTAAGAGCGTCTATACAGGTTTTACACCATTTTATTTAAATTCTGGCCGACACCCAAATTCTTTAATTGAGTGTAGAGAAGTAGAGGTACCAGCAGTTAAAGATGTAGTTAAACACTTATCTAAGATCCATCAATCAGCTGAGCAAAATGTGAAACTTGCTAAGGATCGTTATAAATGTTTTGCTGACAAAAAGAGACGAAAAGAACCAGTTCTCCAAGTGGGTGATAAAGTTTGGTTGAGTACAAAAATTTAAGATTAAAAGGTGACTGCAAATTCCAGCCACGCTTTGTGGGTCCATATTCCATTGAGAAAATGATCAATCCTGTAACATTCCGTCTAACACTTCCAAACCACCTAAAGATTCACCCAGTCTTTCATATCTCTTTGTTAAAAAAGGTTTCGCCAGATTTGAGATTATCTGTTCCTCCACAACCCTTAGGAGTTTGAAGGTGGAGTCGAGTATGAAGTTAAAAGAATTCTAGATTCAAAAAACGTTAGAGGTGACCTGAATTACCTAATCGATTGGAAGGGTTATGGCCCTGATGAAAGATCTTGGGAGAAACATACAGACGTTCATGCTCCACACCTAATTAAAGCCTTTCACAAAAAATGTCCTACAAAAGCACAATTGGTGGAAACCTCCCTGAGAGGGGGTACTGTCAGAGCGCCTGGGAAGGTTTCCATCAATCACCTAGTAGTGGCAGACATACTTGGAGGAAAGGTTTCTAAAAGGCACAAATACCTTTGCTCTGTGGGAAAATGGAGA
This sequence comes from Calotriton arnoldi, assembly GCA_963921515.1. NCBI lineage: Eukaryota > Metazoa > Chordata > Amphibia > Caudata > Salamandridae > Calotriton > Calotriton arnoldi. Next base: position 1,758,311 of record CAWUFW010000480.1, read on the forward strand.
TAAAGCTGGCAACATTGGAAATCCAAGATGTCTGCCAGCTTGTCCCTTCCTGTTGCACTCTAGTTGTTTTCCCTGAAGGCAGAATTAGAATGTGGGGCGCGCGCGAGTTCTAAACGGCGCACTTCACCTGAAGATTTCCCTGAGAAGGAGTTTCCAGTGCGTTCTCCGTCGGTTAGTTTAGTTAAGGTAGTGTCGGCACTTAAAAAATGCCGTTTATTGTTGCTTCGGTCTTTGTCTAATTATAGGAAGAAGCTTCCGCGCATGCCCAAATTATTTGCGGTAGTGTCTCTCCGTTGGGCAACCTCACACGGTAAGAAATATAAGTTATCAAAATATTGAGAAGTCCTTGTTGGTTAAAAGACTAAATAAATCTTGAACTGTCGAGCGCGTTGCGCTCTGCAGCTTTCGCTTAGGTCAAAAGATTCAGGAGCTTTTTTCTGCTAGTATACGCTCTGCGTTTATTATTAGAAGCAGGTTCAGTCATAGTTTTCTCTCAGAGTTATTCTAAATAAGGAACTACCTCTCTAGTTAATTGTTCGGATAGAATTGGTTCCCTGAAGAGAAAATAATTTTCGGCAGTTTTAGGAAAGAAGATTCTTACCTGAATAGAAGTCTTCCGCTCAATAGCTGATCGAGTCATCGGATGCTCCTGCCGGACGCAAGTACTTCCTCTGGAAGTAAAAGAAGAAATATAGAGTTATAAGAATTGAAGTTCTATTGAATAATATTTTAATTCTTAGAAGAAAAGTACTACATAGACCAGAAGAGGAGCAATTGTCAAGAAAACATTGGGTAGGAATGCTAATCAGTTAAAAAACAATTTAATTAACATAATGAAAAAAAATTGTAAAGAATGTGTAGGTATTAAATGTTGTTACAGTTTTCAGGTGTAAACAAGGGGTACAGAAGACGGTGGAATTATACCTAACCCTTGGACTGAAGACCACGATTTTCTGGCAGTCTCTTCTTAATCCCCATCCCCTTTCCCCCATTGGAACACATTCGCAAGTAGCTTAAAAAGAAATATTTGCGAGGTTGTTCTGAAGGGAGTAGTGGGATAATACTTCGTTCTACTCCTGTGCAAATTGGGACTTAGAGTGGCCTTGACAGCTAATGAAGCTCATGATAAATTAGAAGACTTAGCTGATGAGCTGTAAATTGACATTAGCAAAATGAAAAATTTAAACAAAATTGTAAAATAGATTTAACACATGATGAAATTAAAGAGATGAGCTTCATTACTTGAAGTGCTCATATTAGAGACTTACTTATTAGAGAAAAAGAGATTGGAATGATTGAAGAAAAGTGGAAGAAAGGGACAGCGAATAAAAGAAAAAATAAAGGAATTGAGGGAAAAGCAAGGAGTATCACTAGAGATCAAGTAGGGACAAACACAGTGGTGGAATACTCCTTAAGGGAATTACATGAAGGAAATTTGGTGCATGTTCCATGGACAAGGGTAAATTTGCATGCTTTTATAAATGACTTTCCGAAATCGAGAGAAGATCTGGCAAAGTGGTATGACGAAATTTATCATTTGACACACATTTCTCCAATGTTGTGGACTGATTTAAATACATTGTTTGAGATTGTAGTTCCTGGAGACCTGTGGTTAGAAAGCAAGATTGTTACTGGATGGCCAACAGGAGAACCCGCTAAGCTTGGTCCTAATAATGCGCTGGCAACTGAGATAGCAAACAAAACTAGGCTGTGATTAAGTATTTGAAAAAGGGGGTCCATGAAAAGGTTATAAATTGGGAAAAGATTTTGAGAACACAAGAACCTAAAGAACTAGTGCATTCCTATTATGAGAGGTTAATGCGTGTTTTCAAAAACATAGCAGAGTCGAGAACGCAGAAAAGGATGGAGCTAGTGATTTTGTCCCTGCTTTCGTAAATGGATTGAGGTCAGAAACAACTAATCATATTCAGAAAAGTGAGTTGTATCAGCAAATGAAGAGCATTGATGAGATCTTGATGCTGGCGAAAAATACCAGTGGCAATTTTGAATCAACGAAGTTAAAGGAAAAGATGATGATTGCTCAGACAAAACAGTTTAAAAAAGGATTGTGGAATCAAATGGGTTCAAATATGAATTTTGTACAAAATGGAATGAATAAAGGTATGCAAAGTAGAGGTGATGGAATGAACGCAAATGTCGAGATTATGAAAAGGAATACGACATGTCATTTTGTGGGAGGATTGGAAAAGAGAATGCAGACAAAATCTTAATATGATTCAGGTAAATTCAGAAGAATATCAGCAGAATCACAGAGAAAATATGATGTTCAATATACAAAATGCAGAGCAGAATATGCAGAATCAGAAATCATTTCGGATGTTTATGCCAACAGCTCCAGTAATGCAACAAAACCTAAGAAATAAAGATAATCCAGGGTACCAACAAAATACTATGATTTTGAATGATGAGATGCGAGGGAGTGGTTCACAATGACGGTGCCTGAGGTGGTGGAAGATTGCATGCTAGGTGCAATCTTGGAGGTAGATGAGAGTGTCCCATATAACGATGGAGATGTCAATGGCCACCCCGTTTCATTTTTGAATGATACAGGAGCTACACGTTATACAGTTCATTCTGTGGACGTCCCAAACCTACCGCTCTCAGGAAGAGAAGTCTAAGTTGTAGGGATCAGTATTAAACACATTTTGATTCAGTTTACAGCAGATGTTCCAGTTAAAATAGGACCACTGAAAAATTTCCATCAGTTCATATTATGTGATTCAAGTCCAGTGAATTTACTTGGAAGAATCTGCTTTGTAAAATTAATTGTGTGATATACTGCACACCGGATGGTGTAGCAACTGAAACACAAGATGATGATTCAGTCTTTAAAATTAATTCAGAAAACACCAGCGATGTACTGCACCAGTTTTGACAAAGGATGAACTGTTTATAGATTTAGGACATACTGTCGAGGAAGAGGTATGGGATTACACTAGCAAATAAATTGGAATAATTAAAAGAGCAGAACCAAAGAAAATAAAAGTTAGACCAGATGCAATATTTCCTAGAACTAGATAGAACAGACTTACAAAAGAAGCTGAGGAAGAAATGAAACCAGCAATTGAGAAAATTATTGAACAGGGAATTCTTTGAGAAGCGCTTAGTAGTCCTCTCAATTCTCTAGTGATGAGAATCAAAAAGTCGAATGGCAAATGGAGAATCGTACAAGACCTCTGAAAAATAAATAAAATTGTTGTTCCTTGTTGTCCAGTGGTACCAAATCCAGCAGTAATAGTGTTTCAGATGCCATCAGAAACAGTATGGTACACAGTCATTGACTTATGCCAAGGGTTCTTCTCAATTCCACTACTTGATGATTTGCAGTTCCTTTTTGCATTTCAATTTTTGAATAAAGATCTTGTGTGTTGTCACTTGGCATGAAGAACACTCAACTCTGTTAGGTCTTTTGGTGAGGTTGTTATAGGTGTTATAAATCACAGAAGTACTGGGGTTTAAGAGATTCGCAAGATAAGACCAGTAATGGGTTTATAAGGTGATGACTCATCTCTCTTCTTCTTCTTTTAGGTCGTCTCAAGCTTCGCCCACCGGCACCCTCAAAAAGAAGCAAAAGCACAGTATTCCATCCTTGGAATGGTGCTCGTTTACTTTCTCTGTCTCAAATTATTTCGTTTCCTTAAATCTTAGTGGTTTATTCAGGCTTTTGTTAGATTTGAAATGTTATTCCCGTGATGTACATGATTAAAATGCCCCCTCTTCGATATTCAAGCCTCTATTCATTGTTAAGTTAGCATGCATGGCGCCATATTTATTGACGCCATGTTGTTCTGTAACTAAGATCAAGTGTCTGTCTCATAATGCTTGCCTCTGCAGAAAGGCTGCCCTGCGCCTCCAGCTTGTACTTCTCAAGGTTGAAGCTTTGCTGCACTAATGAATGTACTATCCATTGTTGCATACCTTTACCGTTAGGTACACTCGTTCCCACATCTTTCTATGGTAGAGAGCTGCCGAACGGCCTTGGGACGGAGATAGCATGTTCCCTGCCCAGTGGCACTGCCCACCTTGTGTGACTTCTTTGTTCATTATGGCCTGAACTGGAAAATTCCAGTTTGGGCGGGATTCTCGAGGTGTTGGAATTGTATAATTTGTGTTACCATGTGGAGGGACCAGACCCCTCGGCAGTCATCTAAGGAGACTGATAAGACTGGGCTCCGCAGCAGCGTATTACGAATAAACTAACTGGTTTGTATTCTATACTGCCTAATCGACTCTTCATTTATTGGGAAGGCGTATAGGTGGTCGTGAGTGACCAGAGTGACCCTAAATTGGGCCACTTCCTTCATTTGGCGCCCGAACAGGGACTCCATCGGGTGTCCCATCCTCGCCCGTAACCGGGTGTAGGGAGGATGGGGCTGCGTTTGGTCGGATGGGCGGATCAGGATACCCTGCACGATAGAGCCTCGCACTCGCAGCTGCCCCGCCCGTCTGCTCAGGCGGTGCCTCGTCTAGTGGTCATCCCGGCTGGGGTTCTAAAAGGCGAAACCCTTGGAGTAGGCCATTTGGTGCGAAGGGTCAGCAGTGGAGAATAACGTTGCCCGACCTGTGTGCACCAGGTGAGCTTGTATTGATTTCTAGTAAGAATGGCGCCGTGCTGAATAATTTTGGATGCGGTCTGAAGACCCTTTTTCTTGGATTTGTCTGCATAATTGGCAGGTCTGCGGACCGTTTTGGAGGTACAGGGTGTCTGTGTAGGCCCTCTGCCAGGTGACTTGGTAATTTAGCTTTCTCTTGACAACGCCTGGGGTTTGGTTAGCGTTTGAGACTCACGAGGTAGAGTCTAATTTGAGGAATTGGTGCGGTCTGGTGACCGATTGTTGGGTTTTTAACGTTCTGTCGGACGCAAGAAGTGAATTTGTTTCTTTGTATTTTGAAAATGCCTTGTTTTAGCAGGTTTTGCTGTTTCGGATGCCGTTGTTGCTCTGCTGATGCTCGATTGGAGGAGAGGCAACCTGCGCCTCCGGAAGGCACTCCGAATTTCGACATGTATGCTAAGCATGGCCATGGCCCTATTATGTTTAGTACACTATGGCACAAGTATACGAGGGACAACGCCGAGCTGCAGTGGCCTTTGACAGTTACTTTTGAGGAACAGAAATTGAATTTCCTGCAGGATAAATTGTTTGCGAGAAGAAGTAGACAGTCTATGTTTGACAACCTTCAGGTGTGGAAAAAGGAAGCTAAGCAAAGACGGATAAGAGCGGAGAAGGAGGCATGGAGAGGAAAGACGCAGACAGTAACACCAAAGGCTATAGCGTATGAGAGGGAAAAGATAGAGAAGGGTATAGAATGTGCTGATCGAAAATTTAGGTTGCAATGTGATAAGTCTTATGTTACCCGTGAAGAAGGCGATCCTTTTGTGAAGGATCTGTTAGATGTTCGGCCCCCACCCCCATATGCCCCGCAAAGGGTATATACAGCAGTTCCACCAACGCGCCCCGCTGCTGCCCCTGGCACCCTTGTCCCCAATCCGGCCATTTTAAATGGAGCATCCCACATTTCCCCTTCGACTTCAGTGGCCGAGACGGTGGGAATTGTGGGCCGATCTGCTGTATCCGCTACCCCAGACATCGCCCTATCTCCTTCACATTCACTCCCTCCTCCGACATTGGGGTCCCCGGTTCCTGTTGCACCAGCAAGCGCGTTCTCCCCGCTTTCTTATCCCCCGCCTTCGCTGTATGCGGGGCGCCCCTGAGAGGAGAAAGTGATGGAACTCGAGAGGCTGCTAAAGAACGGATGGGGCGAGCGTTGATTCGGTCGGACGTGGTTGATGCAGAGAAGAAGATGGTGGCTGATCAGGCCTCTCAGTGGGCTCGGAATCTGATTTACAGTGTGGAGGATGTGTGGAGTGTGTTGAAAGACTATGAGCCGTTTGTGCAGCAGCATGCCCTTAAGCATATGTCGGCCACTTTGATTGGGTTATGGGAACAGTGTTTTAATGGGGTGGCCCCTCAGATTATTTACCACATTCGGGATAGTGTGTACACAACTGGTATGGCTCCTAATGATGTTTTTAGCAATGTTACCACGTTGATTGGATACCGAGGCAGGTTGATCCAAAAGAGTCCGATTGCAGTGTCTCAGTTCCCTATGAGAGAGGTGCATCCCATTTATCACCCTGACATACCGGAGCTACGAAATGGACAGGACCAAGTTATCAGACAGCGGGTGGAAGGCCGTTTTCAGGAACAGTGGGTTTACACTCCTTGGAAAAGGAGCAAGGTTTTATCTCTTAAGACCCAGTTCCCCGACCCCCGGAAGAATCCGACTGCCTATTATAAAGAACTGACGGAGGCTGCGTCTTTGACGGTGATGACGCTGGCCGACATTGAGATGTTTTTCGGTTTACTGGTGCCGGTTGATATCTGGCAGCAGGTGCACACGCAGGATCACGTAGTGGAGTTCGGTGGCACCTGGAATGAGATTAGAGCATGGGATCAGGAGAGGAAGCCTGGTGACAAACCTAGAGCTGAGATACTAGCGTTGCCGGGCCGGATTATCACGTATATGCACTCCTTGATCCCACCGAGGCGAGTGGATTGGGATAAATTGACGGCATGTCGCCAAAAGAAGGATGAAAGTGTGTCTGATTTTCTCACCAGGTTCGAGGGGGTGTTCTTGGATTTTAGTGGACAGGATCTGTCAATGGAGGGAGGTATTCGATTGATTGTAAATAGGTTTGTTACGAACTTGCTCCCCGAGATCGCGTCTCGGTTGCAGGCTTCGGAAAGCACTTGGACTACCTCCTCCCCATCAGTAATATTAGGCATGGCTCAGTATTATGAGCACAGGGAGAACGAAAAGAAGGAGAATATAGAGAAGAAAAATAAGGACTTGAAGACGAAGGTGTTGATGCAGGTCTTGAAGCAGGTGTCCCGGGGCAGTGGTAGAGGCAGGGGGATTGGTCCGGCCCGGCAGTTGCCCCGCACTAGTCGGAATACCACGCCCGTGGGACCAAATCAATGTGCGTACTGTAAGGAGGAGGGACATTGGCGTAGCGAGTGTCTGACGCTGTTGCAAAGGGTGGAGGCTCCGAGAGGGCGGGGTCACGAGGAAGAGGCAGGGGAGCAGTCGGGTATGGCGGGAACAGGGGAAGTGAGGAACAGCCGGGTCGGTCTGAGCAGAACTATTTTGATGATCCGAGGGGGCGCCAGTATTATCATGATGATTACGATTTTGACGAAGTGACGGGACTTACCCACAGCTAGGACAGCCAAGGACAGGGTGGGGGATCAGTCCAGATCCCTGTTGACCAGCGAGGACCTTATGTCACTGCTGGTCTGCAGGGCTCAGCGAAGAAATTCTTGGTGGACACAGGCGCAATGAATAGCTCTGTTTCTCGTTCACTGGTCCCCGTGGCAGCCCTGTCTGGCCAAAATAATGTTTCAGTAAGCTTTTCAGGCATACCAGTTGTGAGCCCCATCTCCGAGCCTCTGGCTCTGACTATTGGTCCCTTTACCGTAGACTCGCCTTTCTTATTGACATCAAATTGTGGAGAAACTTTAATGGGTCTGGACCTATTGAAGAAGTTACATGCGACTATTTTGTGCTCTCCGGATGGCGTTTATATGATGATAGGACCCAATGTGGTGAATTCCAAGCAATGTTTGTCAAAAGATGAGCCTCTTCCTGCTGAGTTTAGGGAGGTGCAGACGACATTATGGGCTACGAGTGACAAGGACGTAGGGCTGTTGCAGATACCCCCGGTCTCCACAGTGTTAAGGACAATGCTGTCCTGCCTCACCTTCCCCAGTATAAGATACCACAGGCAGGGGAACGGGCACTGCTGCGGATTATACAGGACTTGATTGCGTCTGGTGTGGTTGAGGAGACGAATGCTAATGTGTGCAATTGCCCTATTCTTCCCATCCTAAAAAGAGCACCCTCAGGTTCCCCGGATGACCATCCTGATGTTTACCGGTTTGTGATTGATTTGCGTGCTGTGAACAAGATAGTCGTTCCTGACATCACTGCCCTCCTGACGATGATTCCCCCTACTGCTACTTATTTCTCTGTTATTGACCTGAAGAATGCCTTCTTCAGCATTCCCATACATCCAGAAAGTAGATATCTTTTGGATTTTCCTGGCTGGCAGAAGTTTTAGATTCTGTCGAGCTCCTCAGGGCTATACTGAAAGTCCCAGTATATATAGTCAAGCCTTGAAAGCCCAATTGGATTCCCTCACTCTTACCTCGGGTAACGTATTGCTCCAGTATGTGGACGACCTTCTCATTGCCTCTGACACTGAAGAAGGATGCAAACAGAGTACGGTTAAACTGCTGCAACATTTGGCACACCATGGAGGTAAAGTGTCCCTTTCTAAATTTCAATATTGTCGACAGGAGGTCACCTATTTAGGTCACCTACTGTCGAAGGAGGGAAGGAGACTAACAACTGAGCATGTGGCTGCTATAACTAAGATGCCCATCCCTAAGATGCAGCAGGATGTGCGAGCGTTTGTAGGTATTACTTCGTATTGTCGCCACTGGATTCCTAACTTTGCCTTACTAACAAAACCCCTATTGCAGCTAACCACTAAAGATGTGCATGAACCCCTGCCCTGGACGCATGATTGCCAGCATGCTTTTGAGCAGTTAAAGATAGCGCTTTGCTCTGCACCTGTGCTTGGTACTCCGGACTACCGGAAGCCGTTTGTGTTGTATGTACACGAAACGGCTGGCTGCGCGCTCTCTGTTTTAACACAGGCCTTTGGAGGTAAGCAAAGGCCGTGTGCTTACTTCTCTGCTCTGCTTGACAACGTCACCAGACCCCTTCCGAGCTGTCTGAGAGCGGCCGCGGCCGCGGCAGTGGCCATTTCCATCCGACAATCGGCAGGGCTCGTCCTTGATACTGATCTCACAGTTATGGTCCCGCATGCTGTGGACATACTTTTGAACAGAACGAAGACACAGCACCTTACTAGTGCACATCTGACTGGCTATGAGCTGACTCTGTTTGCACCACATGTCACCATCAAAAGATGTGCCACTCTGAACCCAGCCACGTTACTACCCCTCCCTTCTGAGAGTGTGGAGGCGGATGTGCATGATTGCATCTACCGCACGGAGGTGACGAAGGGACAGGTAGACCTGACTGATGTTCCCTTATCTGAACCCCAAGGGGAGCTATATGTCGATGGCTCTTATTTTAAATTACCAGATGGCACAACAACGGCAGCATATGCCATCACCACTTTACGCATTGTAGTTGAGACATCACTGGTTCCCTACCAATCAGCGCAAGCTGCAGAGCTTGTGGCCGTTCTTTGCGCCTGCGAGTTGAATGAGGGACTGGCTGTCAATATATATACTGACAGCCAGTACGCGTTTGGCGTGGCTCATAATTTTGGGTGGCTTTGGTCAGAGAGGGGGTTCTTGACGTCCCATGGCATGAGGATTCAAAACCTTTTGCTGCCAGCACCAGTTGGAAACACCTCAGGCCAGAGACCGGGGGGCAGGACTACCGGTACCAGCACTCTTCGTGGCCAGCAGCCGCCTACATCATTACCTAGCGCCAAGAGGCGCTTCAATAACGCCTGCAGGGTCCCGCTGTGCGGGACTCGCTTTTGCTGCCAGCACCAGTTGGAAACACGTCGGGCCAGAGACCGGGGGGCAGGACTACCGGTCCCAGCACTCTTCACGGCCAGCAGCCGCCTACATCATCACTTAGCGCCAGGAGGTGCTTCAAAAACGCCCGCAGGCTCCCGCTGCTCGGGACGCGCTTTTGCTGCCAGCACCAGTTGGAAACACGTTGGGCCAGAGACCGGGGGGCAGGACTACCGGTACCAGCACTCTTTGCGGCCAGCAGCCGCCTACATCATTACTTAGCGCCAGGAGGCGCTTCAAAAACGCCCGCAGGCTCCCGCTGCGCGGGACGCGCTTTTGCTGCCAGCACCAGTTGGAGGCACGTCTGGCCAGAGACCGGGGGGCAGGACTACCGGTACCAGCACTCTTCGCGGCCAGCAGCTGCCTACATCATTACTTAGCACCAGGAGGCGCTTCAAAAACACCCGCAGGCTCCCGCTGCGCGGGACGCGCTTTTGCTGCCAGCACCAGTTGGAAACACGTCGGGCCAGAGACCAGGGGGCAGGACTACCGGTACCAGCACTCTTTGTGGCCAGCAGCCGCCTACATCATTACTTAGCGCCAGGAAGCACTTCAAAAACGCCCAAAGGCTCCCGCTGCATGGGACGCGCGTGGGCGCAACAGGAAGAGAAAGGGCAGGGCCATGCCCCTTGGCTCTGACCTGCCTAGCCTAGATGACCCACGGACCCTGCTGCCGCTCGTAGTTGTCGCATTGCTTGGGGGAGCAGCCACTGGCCTACAGCACCTGAACTGATATAGTTCTCCATTTCTAATCTTCACGCGTATGTTTTTATAGTGTACATATAGTGAGTTCATTGGAATTAAGGACCTGACTGTTCAAACTAACAATTAAGGGACTGTCCATCGTTGATGTAATTCTGGACTAACATACGTCACTTCGCTCCCTTGTTTTACTGTTGTCATCTGGTGTACATGGGCAAAAGGAAATCCTGTGAGGGCGATATGGGAGAGGGAAGGAAGAAGAAACTGAAGAGGGGCAAAAGGAAAAGCTTGGTTGTGACACATGAAGCAGGGGAGGGGGTAATGGACAGAAGAGATAATCTACTGACCGAATGTGAGGTCCTACTAGACCCCACCCAAAGCGATGTCACAGTAGATAGTAGTACCAAGCAGGTCGGGGGAAATGTGTCCTCCCACAGGCGAATTCCCGACATGTTCAAAAAGCCAGCTATCAGGCCCGGTCCCCCTGATTCCCTGAGCCCACATCCTGTGAGTCCAACCGTAGTTGGTTCCCCCATTCACTCTGTATCAGATGCTCTGGCTGCTTTTCCTTGCTCAAATAGATTTGACACTTTGTTGGAGCAACCAGAGGCAGCGATTACCCCCTTAATTGCATGGTCCCAAGATCATAGGGAGGCCTCAGTGAGTAATAAGACCTATACCGTTGAGGATTCTGTTGCGTCAGGTGAGGCAAATCATATTGCAGGAGGGAAAGGCGCTAACACCGGGCAACTAAACAGGTTCCCTGTAGATCCATCATAAAGTCTTGTGGCCATACAGCTAATTGATATAATGAACGAAATCCAGAGTCTCAAGGCCTCCGTTTGTAACCTAACTGATTCCCTAAGCAAGGCCTACTCAGTTATTCAGCAGGTAAAAATCCTGCTGAGAGAACAGCCCCGAAGTAGCCCAAGTCTATCAGGGAACACGAGCCAAAACGGCCAGACAGACACCCGCAGCTATATCAAGGCCCTGAGTGATGTAAGTAACCCTGATACGAATCCCTCAACAAGTTGCACCAGCAGGGGATGCACCCAACCTGACAGGGGACCCAAAGTAAGATCCACAAACCAGAATTCCAGACACTACCCTCCAGCACCTCTGTTCCCGATTATCCATGATCAAATAGGACCTACTAGGCAGCGGGCGCCCCATGAGACCCCTAACAAATCAGGATTGAGAAATGTCGTATACATGGTCAATGTCCCAAAATGCACAGGCAACACATATAGAGAAGATGAGGACTCTCTTTGTAACAAATGTATACAGTGAATACGGCACGTCAGGGGTTGTCGATCGGTAATTAGAGAAGATATCCTTAGGGTCAAGCGACATACACGACCTGAAGCACCTTTAGACTATATTGCGCTGACACTCCCCCATCGTTATCTGGCCAAAAACCTTGTTAACTTTGACATTCGTACTCAAAACCTCACTTTCTCTAGCATTCGCATTAAGCTTAATCCCCCAGAACCAGCCACACATCTGAGTTCGTCACCACTCAGGGAGATAGATTGAAGGTACCTCTCTCTCGCTGACGATCCAGTTAAACACGTTAGGTTATCATCTGTTAGTGAGACTGCTATCCCCCCTACATTAGTCCCACCAAACCCACACCTGAGCAACTTAGCCTCAATTGACACCGTCCCGGAGGGAATGAAGGTGGATGTAGTATTGCAAGCTCCACGGTGTAGCGAGCAAATTGAGAAATCTCACACCCCCTCCAGCATAAGCTTCTTGTCTTGGAATATAGCCGGAGGGGGATACGCCCCTAGACTTTAATCCGGCTATATTCCAAGACAAGAAGCTTATGCTGGAGGGGGTGTGAGATTTCTCAATTTGCTCGCTACATCGTGGAGCTTGCAATACTACATCCACCTTCATTCCCTCCGGGAGTGTGTCAATTGAGGCTAAGTTGCTCAGGTGTGGGTTTGGTGGGACTAATGTAGGGGGGATAGCAGTCTCGCTAACAGATGATAACCTAACGTGTTTAACTGGAACATCAGCGAGAGAGAGGTACCTTCAATCTATCTCCCTGAGTTGTGACAAACTCAGATGTGTGGCTGACCATTCATCGACCAATACGACATATGTCTCTTCCAAGAAACATGGCTAGTAGAGCCCCTTTTCCAGCTAGGGTATTTAAATTATTACACCAAGGCAAGATGCAGTGACAAAGGAAGGCCCTCAGTGGGGCTCACAATTTGGGTCAGGCAGGCCCTTAACTACAAGATAAATGAGCTCCCAACCCAGTGTAATGACATCTTAGCTATTAGGCTGACAGAGGGACCCCATGGGAATATTGACATTTACAACATCTATGCTAGAGGGCTCAGTGGGGGGAAGAGATCAGAGGACATAACAACTCTTGACGACCTTTTACAGCATCTCTCTAAAGATTCCCATGTGATAGTGGCGGGGGATTTTAACTCAACCTTTGAGCCTCTTGGTATTGAGGACCATGAACTGGCAAGGGAGGAAGATGCACAATGGAGTATTCCAAGCTTAGAGCTAACACCTGTAAAGAGGTGGACAGACGTGGCAATTCAAATCAAAGCCACCTGCTTGGGAAAAGGCCTACGGGCGGCCAACGGAAGAACTCCCTCCGATAGGCATGGGGCTAACACCTTTAACAATGGCCGTCACACGAGTCGTATCGACTATATGTTAATTAGTCTAAAGATCTGGCACACACTCCTGGACATGGAGGTGTGCGACCACCTGGAGAGCGACCACAACCCGCTGTGCTCAACCTTCAAATTATTGATCCCACAGGAACATACCCTACCACATATCCCGCTCACTACCCGTGACCTGTTGCCCACCAGTGACATGAGGCGTCTAAAGTGGCCAATGGTTCTGGAGAAGAAACATATTCTAGACTCCATTGCCAGGGAAACTGAGTCCACAATAGTTGAAATGGAGGCCCTCTCTTCCTGCTCCGCTTCACTTGCGGCCATAACCGTATCCCACAATGAACTTTTCTCCAAACTGCGACCCCTTTTAATCAAAGTGGGTAGGGCTAAAAGCACACCACAAACACATCCGTGCCACTGGTTTAATAATGAATGCAAAATGGCCCGGAGTATTCTTGGGGATGCGATCAAATCAAAAGAGCCCTGTAGTGTGCGGATGGCAAGGCTAAAGTGTAGGAGAGCCCAAGTCAATGCAAAGAAGGAATGGGACGAAAGTAGGTGGCAGGACCTCAGAATGGCATGTGCTAACAATAACGTCCAAAGGTTTTGGTTATTGGTGAAATGGGGCAGGGATGGATCCCGATCTCAACAACAGAATCACGTAGCACAAGACCAGTGGGTTAGCCATTTCAAATTATAATATGCTGCTGACCCTACAGAGGTTAGTGCTCCAACACTCCCTCACGTTTACTATCCTAGTAAGCCCTTCACTGTAGCCGACGTCAATGCAGCTTTTTGTGCAATCGTGGAGGGCAGAGTGCCGGGGATAGACGGCCTTCCTGCCGATATTTTTCTCCATGATAAGATAAAATGGAATAGGTATATTCTACTACTAGCAAATGCTATTGCCCTTGGAGCACCTATACCCGTTTCCTGGAAGGGCGCTGAAATTATTCCAGTGTTTAAAAAAGGTGACAAATCCCTTCCGGGAAATTATAGGCCTATAAGTTTAATCGACTCCATACAAAAAGTGATTGCTCAATTGGTGCTAGGAAAGGTTCAAGAATGGATCAAGGAAGCTTGTATCAACTGCCGACGGGAATGGCCGCAGCGTAGCCGAGCTCCACTGCGCCACTCCCGAAAAATCCGTCCAGCATTATCCGCCCCGGCCACAACTTGCTGTTGAGGGGACCGAGGCTCCCCCAAGTGTGCGGCGACCAGCGGACGTAGTTCGGACGATTTCGGAGGGGTCCGGCGGAGGCGTCATCCAGAGCGGCATCCTGCGGTTTGTGCCGAGCCGCGTAGCAGAGAGGTGACCTGGGGCAGAGTCAGCACGCGAGGTCGCGGTTGCGGCCCAGACTGCGGCCGCCTTCCAATACATCACGGGTGAAGCTGCGGAACCCGCGAGGGTGCCCTGCGGACTCCTCCCGCATATCCAGGCAGAGTGAGTGCATCGCGGGGTGAGGGGGCCCGTGCACAAGCAGATTCAGCTCCCGGCCTGCCAACAACCGGAACTGGAAGACTGCAACCAACGGCGCCAGGGTTCCTCCGCGCAGCGGCTGGACGGCCTCGAGAGCACCACTGAGTGCAGCAAACGGTGTGGAGTACCAGCGTGATCAGGTAGAGCCGGCGGGCCAGACAGAGAGACGCCAGTGGGGTCCAGTGGCTAGTCGGGGGACTGGACTCCAGCCACGAGGGTGCGGCGGATTGGAGGCGGCGGGGGGCCTGCTCGGCATCCCAGATTGAGGGAGACCCCCAGCGGCGAGCGTGCAGGGGGATCCTGGGACTATCTGGGCCCTCCATGTGAAGGACAGTGGGCGGTCTTGCCCGGCACTCGTGGTGGGCCTACATAACTTTGGAGGGGCGGGATAACACCCCACGGCCGCAGCCCAAAAAACAGCTACTAGCTGGCCCGGCCCCGGTCTCCCGAGTCGCAGCCGCACCACGAAGGGGGTGGCCACAGTCGCTTCCTGACTTACGACGCGGCCCGGTGGTCCCCATAACATACCTGGTTCCTCTACTGTACCCGGAGCACCTTCTATACGCGGCGCTGGTGGTGAACTGGTGCCGGCGGCTGGTGCTGTATCCGCCAACCCCGACAGGCCGGGCGGAGGATTTCGCAGAAGGCGGCGGTGAGTGGTGGGTGCGTCTGGAATACTCCTGTGGCCCCTGTTGAAGACGACATGGCGTCGGGACGCAGTGGCCGGTCAGTGACGCAATCCAAGATAGACAAATTTGCGTGGCAAAAACAACAGAGCGACGATCACGGGACAATGGCAGCCCAGAACGACAAGACTGAGCCAACGAATAAAGATCTCCTTGCAGCAATTACCGCAGTGCGTACCTCCCTAGAGACCCGGATCGACACGGTTGCCACTGAGGTAACCCTGATACGGGACGATATGAGAAGAACAGCAGAGCGGGTGAGCAAGGTGGAGGCCACTACAGTGGATCTGGGGACTGACACCGCCCTCTTAAAAAGCAGGTCTCGGAATTGCGCACCTCTCACGAGGCTATGGCCTTACAACTTGATGACTATGAGGGAAGGATGAGGCGTAACAACGTCCGCATTCTTGGAATTCCGGAGCGGGCGGAGGGACTGGCGGCGGACCTCTTTGTGGAGGAACTAATCTTGAAACAACTTCAGCCGCGTGGCCTCTCCAACAGCTTCTCCATCGAGCGGGCCCATCGGGTGCCCGGGGTAAGCCGAGGCCGGGGGCCCCACCCGACCACTATTGGCTCGTGTCTTTAACTTTCGGGATCGGGATGTGATCCTCCAGACCGCCCGGGTGGCCCCCATTGATACTCGAAAACAGCCGGGTCACATTTTTCCGGACTTCACATTGAGGGTCCAGAGGCAGAGGCGTACCTTCTTGGAAGTGAAGCGAGCCCTTAGAGAACATGAAGTTAAATATGCTATGCTGTTCCCAGCTAAACTTCGGGTGGAATCGGAGGGCAAACTATGGTTCTTCACGCGGCCGGAGGATGCATGGGACTGGCTCGAGGGCTGGCGAACAGTTGGCAAGAAACAGCTCAAGTCTCCGCCGGCTACAGCCAGCCAGGGCGATTGGCGACAACAGCGGCGTTCCCCTCCACACTCAGACTCTGACTCCCGAGGAAACGTGGAGTGATCCAACATACAGATTCTGGCAACGATTGGGCCTCCGTGGATCCCTTGAATGCCGCACGACTTTGAACTGGTGTGAATATGGTCTCGTATGTTTGGACCTATATAAAGTGATCTGTACCCTTAGACTAATCTATAGCATGATAGGCCCAAAGGATTTAGAGGCCGGGGTGGAGTGGTGGGGTTGAGTTTAATGACTTAGGGAGTGGGGTTGCTCACGATCCCGAAGTTGATGTGGGTGGGCGACAGGCACTCTGCAAGTTGGGGGGAGGTGGGCAGTTTCAGGCTCGCTATGCAGGGAGGTAGGGTGGAGGGGGTTCCTGGTTGGGAAGGGAGGGGGTGTTTTTAAGGTTCGTTTGTTTGTTGCATTGGTTCACTATACCTATTGGAGTATTAGTAACTGGCATGTCCCAACAATTTGCAGTGTAGGTAGGGGCGGTGAAAGACGCCTTACACATATGGCTGATCGGGGCCGGGCCTGGTGGGGGCACGTGGCGGTCCTGCCTGGGTGGGTCCCTCTAGATCCATGTTTCTTACTTCACACGCATCTGATGGCACCTGACGCAGGACTTAGAGTCGCCACTTGGAATGTGAATGGCCTGGGGGACAAAATCAAACGGGGAATTGTATTACGCTATGTTAAAAGGCAGGACCTGGATTTGGTAATGTTGCAGGAGACCCACCTGGTCGGGAACAAGTGCAAGGCCCTTAACAGGAAGGGGTACACAATGGTGGTACATTCAGGATTTTCATCGGGCTCCAGGGAGTGGGGGTCCTTCTGTGTAGGGGTTGCCCATTCATCACAGACCATACATGGACCGATAATCTAGGTAGGTTTTCCGCGGTTACAGGCACGTGGGAAGGGCGGACCCTAAATATAGTCTCGGTCTACGCCCCCCCAGGACTACAACAATTGACACTGCGATACGTTGGGAAGCTCTTAATGGAACTACCCATGGGGACTCTAATACTGGGAGGAGATTTTAACTTAACCATGAATGGTAACAGGGACCGACTCCCGCCCAGGGATGACCCGCGCGGGGCTCGCAGCTCCGGGAGTTTGCTGATGCCTTGGGGGTGGTGGACATTTGGAGGTGGCTGAACCCCG
This sequence comes from Calotriton arnoldi, assembly GCA_963921515.1. Lineage (NCBI taxonomy): Eukaryota > Metazoa > Chordata > Amphibia > Caudata > Salamandridae > Calotriton > Calotriton arnoldi. The sequence continues at coordinate 1,775,546 of CAWUFW010000480.1, forward strand.
CCCACACTCACTTCACATTTCAATCGGGAGTACATGGCAGTCAATCCCGTATTGACTATCTGTTCACCCATGCACAGGACATACACCAATTCCGGGAGGCTCGGGGGTTGGCACGCGGGATATCCGATCACTCGCCCCTATTGACGACGTTTGGTCGGTTACGGCCCAGGCAACCAGGATATATCAAGGTACAGCCATGGGCGCTCAAAATTCCTCACATTCGGGAGACCCTCTTGAAGGAAACTGATTACTTTTTCGAAGAGAACGTGGGGTCCGTGCCCTTGGCAGTGACGCTATGGGGTGCGTTTGGCGCAGTAATTAAGGGTAGGGCGTTATCCTTGACGGTGGGACACCGGGCTGAGCGCTCCCGGAGGGTGACTGACCTGGAAACAGAGATGATGGCCTTGGAGACGATCCTCTCGCGGGTCCCTGCTCCCGACACACAGCACAATCTTAATATCAAGCGACAAGATTACAAACAACTCCTAATGGAGGAAGCCACGATGCACTCTTTATCTACCAGACATTTAATCTATGAACAGGGTGAGCGTACAGGCAAACTCCTAGCATGGTTGGAGCGTAAAGAGCAGGCGACACGTTGGGTCCAAGCTCTAGCTGGTCCAGATGGGGCGCCTATCACGGATCCCCAACAGATAGCACAGCTGTTTGCATCCTATTTTGAAGATGTCTATAGGGTACCTGATTCTTCCCAGGCCCCATTGTCTGCCGATTTACTTGCCACAATTGAAATGTCATGCCTATCCCCACCAGATAGGGAAGCCTTGGAAGCAGACATTACCGTGACGGAGATCCAGAAGGCCATAAAGGGGGTGCGCTCTGGTAAAGCAATGGGCCCAAACGGACTCCCAATTGAACTTTTAAACCCATGTCCGCAAAAATAGCCCCTCATCTTTTGGGTCTCTACAACGAATGCTACCAGACGGGACTCCTTCCGGCGGATATTCGAACCGCAGCCATAGTGGTAGTTCATAAGCCGAACAAACCGGCGGATGAATGTAAATCGTACCGCCCAATATCCCTGCTCACAGTAGAAGCCAAAATCCTTGCTAAGCTCCTGGCTAATCGGCTCATCCCTTGCATTGCTGAGTTAATTCACCCAGACCAATCCGGCTTTATGCCGGGCAGGAATACGGCCAGAAACCTACGGCGCGTACACGGGGCCCTGGGGAGAATAAGCACTATAGAAGAGGACGCAATCCTATTGTCCCTTGATGCCACTATGGCGTTCGATACTATCGAATGGGACTTCCTCTTTGCTGTTTTGAGTCGGGTGGGTTTCGGCCCCCGGCTGATTGGCTGGATCAAACTATTATACACGCAACCCACTGCATACGTCACAGTCAACAATCACCGCTCTGACACCTTTCCGCTTCATCGGGGCACGAGACAAGGCTGTCCGCTGTCCCCGCTTCTTTTGCCCTGGTATTGGAGCCACTCGCAGTGTGGATCAGGGAGATCCGGTGATACGTGGCTTCAAATGGACACACGGGCACGAAGATCGAATTTCCCTCTATGCGGACGATATCCTTCTCTACCTTGCCTCTCCAGCGCGCTCGCTGAGGCGAGTACTGCACATATTTCATATTTTCGGAGCGCACTCGGGGTATCGGATAAATTGGTCCAAGTCCCAGATGTATGCATTGTGGGGCGAGCCCCCACCCAGTCCGAGGGGTACGAAATACCAGTTGCCACTCAGGGATTTCGATATCTGGGTATATTTGTGACCGCGGATGCTCAGCTCTTTTCGAGCGGAACCTCGTGGGGCCGCTTCAACGACTAAAGTCAGACGCCCGACACTGGCGTTCTCTACCTCTCACTCTATTGGGACGTGCGTCACTATTTAAAATGTTAGCGCTCCCTCGATTCCTTTATGCACTGCAGAACGCCCCATTTCCAATCCCGGGCTCGTATTTTGCACAAATCGACGCGGTGCTGCGCGAGCTACTTTGGGAAGACCGTCCGCCTCGAATTGCTATGAGTAAACTAGTCCTGGGATGGTACGATGGGGGATAGGTTTGCCTGATATTCGGCTATACTACCAGGCATCCCAATTGACGGCAATTAACAGCTGGGTATTCGGCCAGCATGACGATCCCAACTTCCGCACTGACCATTGGCTCATGGGACGAGGGGGCTACAACAGGGCGCTATATACCAATCCCCGCAAACTCCACCTGACGGGCCCCACGGCCCGCACGGTTGAAATATGGCACGGAACTACGAAGAGAATGGGGTGGCAAAATCGGCTCACGAAAGCAACGCCGTTATGGGAACCAGATATGCTGGGCCGCCTAAGTCAATGCCCTGGATTCGATAAGTGGGACACTATCGGGATCTCCACGGTAGGGGACATGTGGGTGGGGGGAAATTAGCCTCCTTTACGGATCTCCAGACTAAATACCACCTGGAGCCCTCAGAGACGTTTAGATATCTCCAAATCAGACACGCCATTTCCGCGGCCTTGACTGGGGGACTCCTCTCCCTGACTCCTCCCCACTGGAGGATCGGTTGATAGTAGATCGGATGGAGCACAAGGCTATCTCCTTAACATATAAAAAACTAGTTAATAACCGCAAGGACCCCATGGAAAAAACACGTGCTAAATGGGAATTAGATCTGGGGGCTATAGAAGAGGAAGATTGGAGAGACGCTCTTGCCTCTCCCAGAGAAGTAGCGATCCCCATGCGCCTGCGCCTTATACAAATCAAGGTACTCCACAGGGTATATTTTGACGCTACGTTACTGCTCCGACTTAAGAGACGACCAGATTCGCTATGTCTCCGACACTGTAACCAAATTGGCACCTTCATACATATATTATGGGAATGTCCACGCATACAACACTATTGGGACAGGGTGACACGGCAACTATCTAGAGCATGTGGCAAACCCCTGAGTCCCTCTCCCAGGCTCTGTCTCCTTAACATATGGGAAGCTACCGACCTTTCCCAGATGGATCAGGCGTGGGCAGCAATGGGATGGCTGCTTGCAAAGCGTAACATAGCGCAGAAGTGGGGTCAGGAGGCCAGCCCGGGGGTAGTGGACTGGGCAAGGGACATGGATGGGGCGATGATAGCGGAGAAAACTGTTTTCAAAGGGAGGGGTGCCCCAAGAAATGGGACCATAAATGGGGAAAGTGGAACAAATACCGCGGGGACATCTGTATCTCCCCGGTAGTGGAGATGAGGCGGGAGAGACAAGACCTAACGACCCGCAGTGCGGTAGATGATGGAACCCCTCCATTGGTGGTATAGGGGTAGAATGGGGCTTGACCCCAATGGGCAATGCACTGGGATGAGTGGGACCCTTAGCCGACTGAATGTGTTGGGCTCCCTTGGGGGCTCCCTGGGGTGGGATACGGGGATGGAGTTGGGTACACGGTGTATGCTCTTTCGATACCGGAGTGGGGTTTTCTGCAATGGCCAAGTAATTATGACTGTACTGTAAATGAACCAATGCACTTTTCGTTTTATAATAAAAACAGTTTAATAAAAAAAAAAAAAAAAAAAGAATGGATCAAGGACCAGGATATTCTTACCCCTCTACAGGCGGGCTTCCGAGATCATGTTAGCACGATTGACCAGGTATTTAGGTTCAGATTATTACACTGGCGGACCGTGGTCTTAGGCAAGGGCAGCATGTATGCTGCCTTTGTTGATCTCAAGTCAGCCTTTGATCTGGTCTCTCGGAGCAAGCTTTGGGCTGTGCTGCAGGAGTTGGGGATGCCGCCCGAACTGCTCTCCCTCATAGCTCGCCTCCATGAGGACAATTTTGCCCAAAAACGGTGGGGAATGCAGGGAAATGTCACCGTACCCTTCCCTGTTGCGAAGGGAGTGCATCAAGGCTGTGTCTTAGCCCCCACACTATTCTCTCTTTTCATAAATGGTATCGCCAAGCATTTAACATCCGTCCCTATCGATGCTCCCGCTCTTGCAGGTATCAAAATCCCCATTTTGATGTTCGCCGATGATATGTTAATTATTTCCAAAACCCCGAGCGGTTTACAGCAAGCATTACACCTTTTTGAGAAGTTCTGTACCTCTCGGGGCTTAGAAATTAACGTAATTAAAACAAAGTTTATGGCTTTCAGTCCACACAGAGCATTCAAAGGAGGTATACTTTTAGACAGTTGAGCACTGGAACAAGTTAGTGCCTTCACATATTTGGAGGTGATCCTGCAAAAAGACATGCGATGGGGTTGTCAGATAGATACCGCTACCCTGAAAAACCGACAGTTGTCAGGAATTCTACAAAATGAGTTTTATGCTTCCCTGACCAAGCCTGTTAGCCCTGTCTTACAAATAAACAATATGAAAGTGGTGAGTTTAGTGTTATAAGGGGCAGAACTTTGGGGTTTTGAGATTTTGTCACAGCTCACTATTGCTGAAAACCGATTTCTGCGTAACATCACTGCTCTCCCACAAAGTACCCCGGTATGGATCACTGACAGAATATCGACGACAGGAATATCGACCTAAACAAATATCGTGTTCAAAATATCGATGTCAAGAATATCGACATCCTATCTTTACAATGGTAAGTACAAAAATATCGAAACAAAAATATCGTTGTTAAAAATATCGTTGTTCAAAATATCATTTTTTTAAAATCTCTAATAAATAATTTTAAATAAATTAAATAATACATATAATTAATAAAAACATAGTTAGAATTATTTAAAAATCTTAAAAATTATAAATAAATGTAATGTAAAACTAAATTAAACATACATATATAAAATTATTATATATATATTTACTTAATAATATTAATAAATAATTATTATAATAAATTATAAAATGTTAGAAACATAATACAAATTATAAATACATATATATATACATACACTTGTAACATAAACATAAAAATGAAATATATATATAATAAATTAAAATATTAAAATAATTTTTTAATTTTAAAACAACATTTTACACTACATTAACTGAAACAGTAGGGAAAATGTTGGATAGCGTAGAGGATAAAATTACTATTCCCACTCCAGGAAGTGCAAGAGTAGGGAAAGTGTTGGATAGTGGAGGGAATAAAATTACTATTCCCACTCCAGCGAGTGCAAGAGTAGGGAAAGTGTTGGATAGCGGAGGGGATAAAATTACTATTCCCACTCCAGCGAGTGCAACAGTAGGGAAAGTGTTGGATAGCGGAGAGGTAAAAATTACTATTCCCACTGCAGCAAGTGCAACAGTAGGGAAAGTGTTGGATAGCGTAGGGGAATAATTTACTATTCCCACTCCAGAGAGTGCATCAGTAGGGAAAGTGTTGGATAGCGTAGGGGATAAAATTACTATTCCCACTCCAACGAGTGCAACAGTAGGGAAAGTGTTGGATAGCGGAGGTGATAAAATTACTATTCCCACTCTAGACAGTGCAACAGTAGGGAAAGTATTGGACAGCGGAGGGAATAAAATTACTATTCCGACTCCAGCGAGTGCAACAATAGAGAAAGTGTTGGATAGCGGAGGTGTTAAAATTTTCTATTCCCACTCCAGGGAGTGCAACAGTAGAGATAGTGTTGGATAGCGGAGTGGATAAAATTACTATTCCCACTCCAGATAGTGCAACAGTAGGGAAATTGTTGGATAGCGGAGGAGATAAAATTACTATTCCCACTCCAGCTAGTGCAACAGTAGGAAAAGTGTTGGATAGCAGAGGGGTAAAAATTCCTATTCCCACTCCAACAAGTGCAACAGTATGAAAGTGTTGGATAGCGGAGGGGAATAATTTACTATTCCCACTCCGGCAAGTGCAACAGTAGGGAAAGTGTTGGATAGCGGAGGGGATAAAATTACTATTCCCACTCCAGCAAGTGCAACAGTAGGGAAAGTGTTGGATAGCAGAGGGGAATAATTTACTATTCCCACTCCAGCAAAATAATGAACAGTAATTAACAAATAATTAACTCATTAAAAATAATTTACCTCCCACCATATTCCCCTATATATAACACCACCAATGTTGTAAAACATAAAACAATTAACATAATAAATTAACAATTAATTAATTAACTAATAACAATAAACAAGCAAATTAAAAACAATAAGTAATACATTAATTCACAGAATTAACACTATTAAATAAAATTAAATCAATAATATATAAAAAATATTTAAAACAATATTAAAATGTAATTACTTCCCACCCTACTCCCCTATCATCCCACAACATGCTCTTAAAAAGACACAATTGACACAATTAATAATTAATTAATAATTATTAATGACCAATTTATAACTAATTAATAACAAATTAATAACTACATTTAATAATATAAAATATTAAATACATAAATATTAATTAATAAACATTATTAATTAATTAATTATAATTGAATTACTTCCCACCCATCTCCCCTATAAACCCACAACCCGCCCTTAAAAAAATAACACAATTAACATATTCACCAATTAATAATTAATAATTAATAACCAATTCATAACTAATTAATAACAAATTAATTATCACAATATAAAATATAAAATATTGAATACATAAATATTAATTAATTAAAAATATTAATTCATTAATTATAATTAATTTACTTCCCACCCTATTGCCCTATAAACCCACAACCCGCTCCTAAAAGAAGACACAATTAACATATTAACCAATTAATTATTAATTATTAATAACCAATTAATAACTACTAAATAGCAATTTAATGATCACAATTAACAATATAAAATATTAAATACATAAATATTAAATAATTAAAAATATTAATTAATTAATTATAATTAAATTTCTTCCCACCCTATTCCCCTATAAACCCACAACCCGCTACGGAACTAAAATACACAAAAATTAATTAACATAAAATTAATTACTTCTAAAATTTGACACATACATTAAAAAAATAAGCTATACTTATACAAAATAATTACATCACATACTTTAAACACACATAGTAAAATACAAAACACTAAAATAAATGTCGATATTATTAACAACGATATTTTTACTAACGATATTACTAACTTCGATATTAAAAAAACAAAATTTCTTACCTTCATGTCGATATTCTGGTCAACGATATTCTTGCATGTCGATCTTGTGCCACCTCGATATTAAAAACTCGATATTCTGGCACATCGATATTCCAACATCGATATTCTGTCTGTGCACCCCCCGATATAACCACTGCTACACGACCTTGGCCGTAAAGCACTTGCTGACTTTGCCAGGCTGCGTCCTATTCTGTATTGGCGCAGAATCTGGAGTACACCAGAATTGTTACCATATGCTGCCGGCCTTAGGGATATAATTAAGGCAGATTCCTTCCATAAGATCAGCTGGCTTCGTGAAGTAAGAGCATCTTTGACTAATATGGGTCTGGTAAACTTATGGGATAACCCAATGAGCACCCCATTCCCTTCAAAAGAGAGTATAAAGGAAAGATACTGGGATTTGGTATACCACAATAGCTACAGCAGATGCGATAGCTCATCTCTAACTGGGGGTTATTTAGCAGTCAAACCATGGCCTAACCTGGAGAAGTATTGGGACATCATATCTAAACCCCATGACCGGAAGCTGTACTTCCAGTTTAGAGTGGGGGTATTGCCTTTAAGAACATTTACGGCAAAATGGGAAAGCCTGGGAGATAGCAAATGCCCTTTTTGTGAGATGTCTGAAGAGTCCTATGCCCACGTCTTATTCGTGTGCCCAGCCTACACTGCACTGCGCAAAGCATGGTTGTCTCCAATCTGTAGGTCTCTGGGCGTTAGAGCATGCAGCATCGCTCTGAGAATATTGCGTAATGACACTTTCTCGTGTATTGCAATAGCTGTGGCCAAGTACCTGAGTTGGATGTGGGCTATTAGATCACGTTCCCTCCAACTACTCTGATTCACAAACGGTCGACTCATATGTCTGAAGTTTTGTCTTGCTTAAGTAATGTGTGTGCTATTTATTTTTATCATACACCAACCTATAACGCCTTGAGTTTGATGATCCAATATTTTATCAAATGCATTGTTCTTATTGTTTAATCAGTTTTTAATTAAATCTATGTTGTCGGCTGCACATATATTAACCTTTTTATTCTATTTTAAAAAACTATGCATCCAAGTTTTTATGACTGAAAATGACTATGTATCAAATGTGACATGCTTTTATTACATGATTTGTCGAATAAAGCTTATTGGATTGGATTCAAAATGGCCCCCTGATACAAAGACTCTTGTCAGCCTTGACACTCCCTAAGAGACTAGCAATAGTGAAGTGCAGTGCTCATAAGGCAATCACAGATGATGTCGGGAGGGGGAATGCATTTGCGGATCAGACAGCAAAGGAGACAGCTTGGACTAAAATTAAAAGGATGTTTGTGGCGGGTCCAGCTAGATGGGTGCCTGAGAATGGGATGTTTGAGGATATCCTAGAGAATGTGAAGGAGATCCAAAGTGAGGCAACAATCGAAGAATTAGCAGTATGGCAGGAGAGTACGGCTAACTTGAACGAAGAGGGGTGTTGGACAGACAAGTCTGGGAAGCAACGATGGATGCTGCCGGATGCGTATGTCCTCCCTGTGGTCACCATGGCGCATGGGCCAGCGCACATTAGTGCGAAGGGTATTTGTAAACTGCTAGACCCCGAATGGCAAAATGATAACATTCCCAAAGTTGCAGCTCACCTAGTGAAGTATTGCATGGTTTGCTTAATGCATAATCCTGGAAAGGGTACTCCCACTCCTGTTGGCAGTTTTTGCACCCCCTTCCTTTCCTTTCGAGGTTCTCCAGATGGATTACATCGAAATGGAATGGGTCAACAATCTGAAATATGTATTGGTGGTTGTTTGTGAGTTCAGCAAATGGGTTGAGGCTTACCCCACTAAGGAGAATACTGCCATGGCCACGGCAAAGGTACTCTTGAAAGAGTTCTCCCCGTGCTTCGGTTTGCCCCGTTTGATTTGGAGTGATAATGGCAGCCATTTTAATGCCAAGGTTATCCAGTTGGTGTGCGATGGGTTGCACATTAGGCAGAAGTTCCATGCGGCGAACCGCCCCCAATCAGCAGGCTTAGTTGAGAAGTACAATGGTACTCTCAAGTTGAAAATGGCCCCAAGATCAAAGAGAGCACAGGATTGAAGTGGCCCGATGCTTTGCCCCTAGCATTAATGTCGGCAAGAGTCACAGCCCACTCTAGAACAGGATTGTCCCCTTACGAGGTTGTGTTCGGCCGCCGGCGAATGTCTGGGGCGTCCTGCGACCGCGTAAGTTTTCCGAGATAGAATACCCCTTACTTATCGATTACCTTTATGAATTGACTAGAAATTTGCGTTCTATTCACCAACAGATCGCTGAAACACTGCATCAGCATCCAGAAGCTCCTGGTCACGAAATTCGGCCCGGAGACTGGATGCTAGTCAGGAACTTTCAGAGGAGCAGCTTGGAGCCACGCTGGAAGGGACCCCTCCAGGTCCTTCTGGCCACCAGGACCGCAGTGAAAGTCGACGGTCGGAAAAATTGGATCCACAGCACCCATTGCAAACGGGTGCCCCTACCGCTGCCTTATGACCAGTGTGTCGCGGACGGGATTGGGGCCTGTGAGGCAGAGCAAGTGCCACGGTTCATTCCTTTCTCAGATGCCCGGCTCACATGGGCACCGTCGGAGGAAGAGAGTAATGCAGTGCTGACTGAAGCGGTGCCACCTGAGATTAAGGCCATCCAGGAGCCCCAGTCTGTTGGCCCACTTGTGATTGAGACACGTCCAGCTGAGATCCAATTTGCCAATCTACCTGAGCCTGCCCCTTTGCCCATTTGTCCCCTTGAGCCTGACCCCTTGTTCCCTGACCTTACTGTGCCTGGAGCGTTGAGATACAATTTGCGTCCCCATAAGAGGAACAGTGCACCAGAGGGATAGTCAGGTTAGTAGGGATGGACTGCATTGCTGAAGAATAGAGTGCGTGTACCTTGCCTATGGTACCAACGATAGTTTAGGGACAGACTACTTGGTGCATTACTCGGACAGTCACCGAACGGTGTTTTCGAGGAGAAGGTGTTTGTCCTGCAACGTGGGATCCGGATCCGAGGTGGACGAGCAGCTCCACCACCGATGCTCAAAAGCGCCAACGATTAATGAACAATATACTGCCCTGGTTTCCTTTTAATCTTTCTTTTCATTCCAGCTTGGCTCCAAGTGTAAGACTCTTCTGTTGTTGCTGTTGTGTGAATAGAGGAAAATAAAAATGTATCCCTTTGGCCTCCCCATTCAGGAGGAGGAGCAGCCTTTCGCAGCTCCGCGTCCTGAGCAAAATGGGCCTGTTTGGTCCACCTGGTCTGTTAGAAGCAAGGTCATGTTTGTGCTGATTATCTTGATCTCTTTGATACTGGTACTTGGGGTGAAATACTACCTTGAGGAGAAATATCCTGCACGTGTTTTGATTGGCACTACGCCTATTCCTCCTGAACACATCTTTGTTACTTTGGCTCCTCACAAGAAGGAACATAGAAAGTCTTATAAGGATATTGTCTTTATCCAAACGTTGCATCAGACGCATGCTGCTTACAATACGACAAAGTGTTGGGTATGTGGACTACTGCCCTCAGTAACTCATAAAAGTGAGAATTTGTTATCCATGCCCTTGTCATATGTTAATAGTTGTGAGGGGTGGTTTGCTTTACTTAGCATGGTCACTTTTCTTCCCCAGGCTGAAACGTTGGAGCGGAAGAGTACAAGTTTTCGTACCCAGACACAGAACTTATGCTCCCAGCATAGAGTTCCCCCTGGTGCCCCCACAGGCCGAGAGCCGTTTGGCAGATTGTTTCTGAGCTCTTGCATGCAGGCATACAAGGGAGTGAAAGGGGGGAATTGGTCTCAGGTGGAGAGAGAGAATATCCTACAGTTCAACTCATCAGAATATTACCAGTCTTTCCAGGCCCGCAGTGTTACTGAGGACAAACCGATACCCTTGTCAGTGGTGGACGTTATGGCTCCTTTCTGTGTCCAGGGGGTAGGAGACATAGAGGTGGGAGAGAGCAGATGCAACACTACTTATAATTTGAGAGGAACGAGAAGTCCACCCTTGATCCCGCCACGTAATGTTTATTTTGTTTGTGGGCACCATGGTTATGTTTGGCTCCCTGAAAGGTGGTCGGGGAGGTGCTACCTTTCCTACCTTCTGCCACCCATGTACATAGCCCCTCCCAATTATCATAAGGATCATCGTTTGCAACGAAGAGAGGTCCGTGTGCCCCGGACTAAGAGAGTGATTAACACCGATGACATTGATCAGACAGACACCACCTTTCAGCAGTTCACGGATGCCATGAAAGGCATCATACCTATTTGGGGCCCCATAGCCAATAGTCTTAATATTAGAAGGCTTACGAGGGTGGTGGAAGGAGTCATTAATAACGACTGCAGGAATACTAACAAATATCACCATAGAGGTCCAGGCTACGAGACTTGTTGCCCTTCAAAATCGTATGGTTTTAGACGTTAGCCTGGCTGACCGGGTGGGGCCTGTCGCGTCATCGGGAGTAGCTGTTGTGTGTATATCCCTGACCACGCCCCCACTGTATATACTGCCATACAGAAATTGCATAAGATAGCATCGGAGATACATCAGGATAATGGTACCTGGTCATTCACAGGGTGGTTCTGGAGTTTATTCGCTACTTGGGGTTGGAAGATCCTTACTTTCCTTATTGCTATAGCTGGTGTAATTCTGACATGCTGCCTGTGTATACACTGCCTCCCTGCTTGTTGTGCATGCTGTGCATCAATGATCAAGACGTGTCCTAAGTCCCCGAGACGAAACACTGATGCAAGAGTTATGATGATGCAAGGTCAAGGACAAGGGGATATTTGAATACTGATTGCATGTATGCACATTCCTGTTTTCCTTTCAGTTCTAGAATTGTAAAGACCCTGACCTGATGGCGCCAATAAATCTTCTTAGCATGCATGCTAAAAGGAGGGTCTGTTAGATTTGAAATGTTATTCCTGTGATGTACGTGATTAAAATGCCCCCTCTTCGATATTCAAGCCTCTATTCATTGTTAAGTTAGCATGCATGGCGGCATCTTTATTGACGCCAAGTTGTTCTGTAACTAAGATCAAGTGTCTGTCTCATAATGCTTGCCTCTGCAGAAAGGCTGCCCTGCGCTTCCAGCTTGTACTTCTCAAGGTTGAAGCTTTGCTGCACTAATGAATGTACTATCCATTGTTGCATACCTTTACCGTTAGATACACTCGTTCCCACATCTTTCCATGGTAGAGAGCTGCCGAACGGCCTTGGGACGGAGATAGCATGTTCCCTGCCCAGTGGCACTGCCCACCTTGTGTGCCTTCTTTGTTCATTATGGCCTGAACTGGAAAATTCCAGTTTGGGCGGGATTCTCGAGTTGTTGGAATTGTATAATTTGTGTTACCGTGTGGAGGGAGACCAGACCCCTCGGCAGTCATCTAAGGAGACTGATCAGACTGGGCTCCGCTGCAGCGTATTACGAATAAACTAACTGGTTTGTATTCTCTACTGCCTAATCGACTCTTCATTTATTGGGAAGGCGTATAGGTGGTCGTGAGTGACCCGAGTGACCCTAAATTGGGCCACTTCCTTCACTTTCTTTTAGATATCATCGTTCCCCTTTACCTCGGGGTAGCTTACTGTTTTCTATGTAGTGCAAAACAACTTAGTCTGGAAGAAATACTAAGATTTCGCCTATATAAAAGCGCAAATACAAAAACAAATTTACTCAGCATGCACTCGGTATCTCTGGCTGAGGGCGCTGATCAAACCAAATAAAAACGAAGGAGGAAAAATAATACTAATCAGTTAGTTCTCAGAACAGCGTGTTTTAGCTTTTGCTCAACTCAAGGGTGATGGGAACCATACCAAGCGTTGATGCCACACCCCCAGTCTAGCCCGCTCGTTACTTTCCCCCCGCCCCTGACAGTTTCGTACACGAGAACGCACCTGCAAAATCCACGCTCCACCTGGAGCGTGGTGGGGTGCGACGTGTTGCCGGCAGGGTTCTCGCTCTCCAGAGTTCATCAGAAATCCATCCTGCTCTCCGCAACGCCAGATCCTCTCAACGGTTTGCTTTGGATTCCCTTGTCAGCTTGTGTGGCCTCTCGAAAAGTGGTTCCAGCCTCCACTTTATCAGCGTTGTCTCTACCTCTCACTCTGGGTGACTTGGGTTTCTCTTGCTTGCTGTCAGCATTCTCCAGTCCTTCCTCCTCAAGCGCCGCCCCAGCAAGCTCATCCTTCCTTTCTTTTACTTCTTTGTCCGATTTCCATCTTGGTCTTCCTTTATTGTTATTACGCTTGGTTCCAATTCCTGCAAACGAAAAGTCTTTCATCTCTTTCTGTTGCACGCACGGTGTTATGCTCCAACCAGCATCCGATGGCAGGCAAGAATTCTCCAGACTCATCTTCACCCCTTCAACCTAACAGTGGTGTAGAATTCCACAAGTCCTTACATTTTCTTCTAAATACTGAAGATACTGAAGAAAGATTTAGAAAATCTAAAATTGCCATAAAACTCAGTCTTAGTTCAATATATAGATGATTTGTGAAAAGCATCTAAGACAAAGGAGGACTGTAAGCTTGATGTCATTGACTTCTTAAATCACTTAGCTGAAAATGGACAAAAAGACTCTCTGACTAAAATGCAGTAATGTGAAAAATAAGTCATTTATCTCAAACATTATATTGAGAGGGGTGTCTTTAAAGAATGCATTTCTGCAATCCTTAAATTTTAGCCTGTCGAACACCCATAGGGAAGTTCGGATGTTTCTTGGAATTGTTGGCTACTGTCATCAGTGGATTTCAAATTTTTCCTTGATTGCAAAACCTTTAGAAAGTTTGACATGGAATGATGTACAGGATCCATTACCATCTGATGATGAGTGCCTTGTTGCATTTATGACGTTAAAAGAGAGTTTGTGTCATGCACCCGCACCAGGATTGCCGGATTACAATATGATGTTTTTTCTATTTTGTCATGAAAAAGATGGCTGTGCACTTTCAATTCTCACCCAGAAACATGTAGGACTTAGGCATACGGTGGCATATCTTTCAGGTGTGTTGGATCCTGTAGCTGTACGTATTCTGGGTGATTTGAAATCGGTTGCAGCATTATGCTTGGCAAGTGAACAGAGTGAAGGAATTGTAATGGGTTATACATTAAATAGTCTATGTCCCACATTCAGTTGAGATACTTTTGACAAGAACCAGAACACAGAACATATGGAATAGTAGATTGACACGTTATGAGCAAACTATTCTTGCAGCCGAAAACATTTCCATTTGGAGATGTAATGTCCTGAACCCAGCAACATTGCTTCAAATTTCATACAAGATTTGTGAAGACAGGAGAGATGAAAATGATTGTGAGCTTGATCATGACTGCATAGAGGTGACCGAATTGTGAACAAAACCAAGACCAGACATCAAGAAGATCCTTTAGAACTGGTAGATCTAACATTATTTGTTGATGGTTATTGTTTAAGAGACCAATATGGAGGATTTAGAGCTGCTTAAGCAGTGTGCTCTATTATAGAGACTCTTGAGAAATCATCCTTGCCAAATGTAACATCAGCACAAGTAGCCAAATTAAATGCTTTAACGAGAGCTTGCTGTCTGTCAAAAAATGTGAGTGTGACAATCTATACAGATAGCCAACAATCAATCAAGCATTTGTAGAGTGCACTACTCACCCGCGAGGGTCTCAAGGCGCTAAGGCGGGGGGGAGCTGCTACTGCTCGAACAGCCAGGTCTTGAGAAGTCTCCTGAAGGTCAGCAGGTCCTGGGTCTGTCGCAGGTGGATGGGGAGGGTGTTCCATGTCTTGGCGGCGAGGTGGGAGAAGGATCTGCCGCCGGTGGTCGCTCGGTGTATGCGTGGAACAGTGGTGAGGGCGAGGTCAGCAGAGCGAAGCTGGCAGTTGGGAGTGTAGAAGGTGAGTCGTTTGTTGAGGTATGTAGGTCCGGCATCATGGAGTGCTTTGTGAGCGTGGGTGAGGAGCTTGAAGGTGATCCTCTTGTTGACGGGGAGCCAGTGCAGGTCTCTCAGGTGGGCAGTGATGTTGTTGTAATTTGGCAGCACTTAAGTTAAGCATTAGCCGAAGACATCCTGTATTCAGAGGCTAAATTGTCCGCTTTGTGGAATACATTTTGTATTTCTGGCAGCCATTTTGGTTGCCATGTGCTGCCATGTGCTCGCCATGTGCTCTGTCCTACCTTCCTGTTAACTGCTCTTGAAATCTGCCTAGAGACGAGTTATATTTAGTTTCTTTTGCTTTGCACATGCTCAGTTGAGCTCGTAGCTGTCCATGCAGCTGTTCCGAGTTTATAAATGTCAGGATGTGTCTACTAGAAGTAGAAACTGTTAGCTCCACCCACTTGTCGACTGTGCATTTCTTGTATGACCTTATATGTATCTAAAACCAGCATTTGTGTTTGTACCGCCTTCATTTGAGCCCCTGTGTGGGTATAAAAGGACCAAGGTCCTTCCATTCAGTGTGCTACTTCATGCATTACCGAAGGGTGCTGTGTGAATGTAGCTCCACCTCATGAGGTTTAATAAACTCTGTCTTTTCTATTCCAGTTTCTGTGCCAACTTCTTCCTATTGGTCTGAGGACTCTGTGCAAGGAAGGAGAACCCCTAAGCACTGGTAGGCCTTGTTGAGGCTCACTACAACAAATTGGCGCTTCCAACGTGGGCCTCATCGGCGACTCGGATGCCCGAAGGACTGGTCGAGACGAAGGATTGGAATCTCGCTTTTGGACGCGATCGCTGCCTGAGGAGACCCGAGTCTTGGCACCCATGGCGTTTTTCCTTTCTTTCTGATCTGACCATCCCGGCGGCGCCGGTCCTCGACTGAGATCTCTTCTGTTGATTCGCCGTGCAGTGACCATTTGGTCGATTTGAGAACTTGGCAGTTGGAACCTGGACACCATTTGATTGGTAAGAGCCGTTTTGCGGCACTTGCTGTTGGTTTGATGCCTTTGATTGGTAAGGTAGTTTAGTAACACTTACTGTGGCTTTGTTTGTATGATTGGCCAATTTTGGAATTTGTTTTGTAATTATATATGTATTGCAATACATATAGGCAGGTAATGAGGAGATTTTTCTCTAACTTTGAAAACTTGAACGGCACACATTGTGTTAAGTGTCACTTGGAGTATAATATTATATATGCTATAATATTTTTGGCATGCCTGCTTCTAGCACACTTCGTAGAAAGTGTTGCTGTTTTGGAGGTACCAATATGGATTTAGTAAGTACTCAGTTGACTCCCCTCAGAGGGGATACCTAAATAGGTTTAGGTATAGTAAAAAGATATTTCTTTCTTGGTGACTAAGTACCCCATGGAACTAAATATGTACATAAAACGGATCCTGATAACATGGAGCAGTCTTTTGGGCTGTTTTGGTGCAGTCTTTTGGACTACTTTTGAGAGCTCTTCTTGTAAATATGACTTACAATTAGTATTTACAAATAGTTTGGTTTTGCGTACAGTCTGTAGGCTGTCTCTTGTTTTTGCCCTAAGTGTTGATTTGTGGGTTAATTGTTTTTGTTGTTGTTCTGGACTGACATGCTTGAAAGTACTTGTTTCAGTAAAGTAGACTATGTTTTTTGTGTAAGAATGGCTAGCCTTAAGCGCGCTGTGTTGTGTGTTATGAGTGTATGACCCCCTTCTGAAAATGTCTGGAATGAGCTAACTTTGGTTTTTGTTGTCATTCTGTTATACAAATGTCATTTAAAAAAACTACATTTTTTTAAATTCAGGGAATGAATAATGTAACATATGCTAAATAGCTGCACACTACCATTAAAATTGATAAAGTAAGAAATTATAGATATGTGCAAATTGCCATACTGGTACAGATAAATCAGAATTTACATTCAATAGGAATAAAATAGGCCTCATAGAAAGGTAGGAAAAAACGAATTGGTGTGCTTTCACACAATTAGGACTAAAATGAAAAATGTTACAGTATTATCCTTATATATTAATATTGAAAAGCATTCATATCATCTGAGTGAATTGGTTGTTGCTGAAATAAACACCACATTACAGAACGATAGATTTGTGCTGGCTTGAAAGGCGTGAGATGTTGACGCCTGC
The DNA here is from genome assembly GCA_963921515.1 of Calotriton arnoldi. Lineage (NCBI taxonomy): Eukaryota > Metazoa > Chordata > Amphibia > Caudata > Salamandridae > Calotriton > Calotriton arnoldi. Next base: position 1,792,658 of record CAWUFW010000480.1, read on the forward strand.
TGGTCAGAACACAGCTGTGTCAACAACACATGGCTATTCTTGGTCCCAAGCTATAAGGAAACTACCGAGTCAACTAGATTTTAAGTTAGTGCAAACATGGTTTGCAGGCGTGCATTAAGAACTGCTGATTTTAAAAGTCAGAAAAGACAGTTTCATTATTTTGGATAATAGAGAAAAGATTAAAAGGGATTTCCTTTCTTAATGCCTTTTTAACAAGCACATCCGTAGTTCTGATGTTAAATGATTACTGTCCTTTAAAAGTGACGCAGACTTTTCATGTTTCAAGTAAGGCTTCTGTGCTTAGAGTTATAAATGAATACATTTAAAGGTGATAGGAAAGGAATGAGGCTTGCTTTTTATATGTGGAACCATCAAAAGGGTTTGTGATCATTATTAAAAAAAAGGAGAATTTTGATTATATGAAGACAAAAAAAATGTTTATTAAAAATAATTGCCCTAAAATTGTTTTTGATCTTTGTAATGTCTGATAATCATACTGTGAATAATATATAGCTCCTAGCATCAAAGTTGGATTTAAGTAGCACTTTACCATGATGTGGGAGTGCAATTTGAAATTTCACTTTATCCAGGCATATAAAAACGTTTTTTAAGGGTGTACCTTATACATTTCTGATCCCCCATCTCTGGGATATCTAGAGGACACCCTGGGGATCCCTAATATGCCAAAATATTGTAGGTTATTCATTTTTAAGTGCCCCTACCACCAAAGTCGAAATTGGGAAAAATTCACTATTTAAAAGTAGTTTTGCCAAGCAGAGCAGCTTTCACACTGCTCTTAGGCTTCAGTAAATGCACACATTTAAGTATAACACAAATAGCTGACCTCTAACCTGCTAGAATGCACACCATACACTGCACACAGATAGAGACAAGTATTGAAAAAAAAAAAAAACACAGCAGAAGTTAGATCCTATCTTTAAAATTATTAGACGGACAGGACTGCCTTTCAGCTGTGATTCTCCAGAGTTGCTTTGAATTGGAAAGACCGCATTGAAAGCCTTGCACAAAAATGGACAGCTGGTGAAAGGGTTAAAGGTCGGAGTTCTGCATTTAGCTACCTAGCAGGGCTAAGGGGAAGGTTTGCTTGGACACTTCGACCTCCGAACAGTTTTTGAAAGAAGAGATGACAGTGCAGAGAGAGGAAGAGAAGCTTTGATTCCTATTTTTGGCAAACACAGTGACGTATGAGGGCCCTGAGTAGAGCATAGCTCTGCCATGTATATAAAAATAATGGTTTTAGTTTAAAGATTACTGTGCAAGGGCTGAGATAAGGAGGCAATGGATTTTAGTTTGCATTCATGCGCCCTCAGGTTAATCTAGCACCATTGCTGAAGGAATTGGTAATTGGTTATTAACGCTTTCTAAAGTTAACTCAATGTGCTTGTGTTAGGCTGAATCAGAAAATAGCCACTTTCTAAGATATCTCCTACAAGTTTGTTTGTGCCCAGTTGCCACAAATAGGGGTAAATAGTGTTGACAGAAGGTAAACCTGTTTTCAGGTTTTCCTACTGTCAAAATAGGGGAAGGAGGTTAGCTCCTGGGCAAATTAAGGGTAGGCAAATTTATGTTTTCTCTCTTCTTTTTCTCACTCTCTCTTGAGTTTGTCTAAGCTGTCTAGGAAATGGCCATGAGACATTTAATTGGCTATTCAGTAATACTGTTTTAAAATTGTTAGAATTAATAAAATGATGAAAAATATACTATGTTACTGTCCATCCTGTATGAAAGAATGAGTAGAACAGATTGATGTTCCCTTATTTGATCTTTAAAGGGTACTGTATAGTGGGGTTTCTGTTCAAAAATCTCAGGTGGCAATACCATTATTGTTTATGTTATTCTCATGTTCTATACAGTTTTGCAAGGGCATTGCTAGTCTTTTATTAGCTAGTCTGTGTAATTGAGCTGACAGCCCTTATTAGAGCTGGAGAATAGGGTTTTTTCCTTTTGAAAATTATGTTGCATAGTCCGGATCGTGAAAAGTAGAATGCAGGAAAGACGCCCATGTGATCCTTAGCAAACATTTTGAAGGAAAATATTGTTTTATAGGAGTTTGTTTGTCACAACATGTTCTGCTGGAGAAATTTATGTACCCACTATCTTGAGTTTAAAAAAAAAGTTATTTATGAAATAAGAATCCCTGTTAAATTAGCAGTTTTAGATTTTTCCGCTGCGCCTATAACATGAAAGCATGGTCCTAGGCATAAAATGTAGGTGTCTTTATGTAAGAGAAAGTATTTTAGAAGTGTCTGCAGTCCTGTACAAGTAATGCAAGGTTCATAAGTAGAACTGTAGAAAAGTTCCTTTTTCTTGAGGTTCTTCAGATGAATAATATAGGAATGCACAAATGTAAGGATTTGGAGTATGTCTGTATTGTTTTTCTTTTTTCCTCAGAATTTAGTAAATGAACACAGACTTCCTTGGTTGCTTGGGATTGGGTGACGTATTACTCTTGTCAGTTCACCAGAAAGTTTCTTTTATACTTGCCAATAGGTCTAGGGTTTTTTACTCTCAGATAGATGAAGTGGTTCTTGGGTGCCTTGCTAATATAAGGCACCCCAAGACTAAGGAAGTATTCTGAGACTATCCTCTCTGTTGATAGATTATTTCTGAGCCTTGTCTAAAGACCTTTTGTTCTGCCCACCAATAGATATTTGCTGCCCTACAACCATTGCCAGAGGGGCCCGGACATCAGATCCAGCCTGGGAGTCAGCACCAGTCCAGCTTGGAGTCAAGATAAAGGGAACCAGCACAGGCGTTGCTGGCAACTAGGACCTCAGTGAAGGCGGAAGCACTGGGACGTGAAGTGTGTACCCCTGCCACTGTCTTGGGCGAAAAGACGGGGTCACAAATCAGGATGGAGAAATCTTTGTGTGGATCCAGTTTTTGATGCCCAGCTGAGAGAGTCACAGACCGATAAGGACGGCAAGGAGGCTTTTACTTGAGGTGACCCCCTTTGAAACAAGGGTTGCTTCACATATCCCAGCATCAGGCCTTTTGAGTCCTGGTCCCCAAGTGAATGCAAGTCTGCGCCTTTGTTTGTTGATCAAGAGATGCCCGAGCACACTGGGTATAATCAGTGGCCCCAACAAAAGAGCAGTGCGCCAGCGGAGCAATACAGGAGTTAAGGAAGGACTTGAGTTTAGGGTACAGGTGCTGTGCCCTTGGTGCCTGTTAGATTAAAGTGAAGAAAACTGATGCACTGCCTGAGACACTGGACAGGATCGTTGAAAGACTTTTTCTTCTCAAACTGGGCCGTGATTCTTGAGTTGCGAGTTGTGCAGCTCCACCGTGGGAACAACAAGAGCCTGCCTGTGAGGCTCAAACGGACACAGGAGAAGACTCCCCTCTGGATGGTTGTACAGCGGCTACAATTTCCCAAGGACTCTTTTTTGTTAGTAATGTACCCTTTGATCGTCCCATTTTTGAGGGGGATCAACTTAATAAAGTGTGTTATCAAAATAAAGAAGGTTATCCACAAGCCAAAGGGACTAAATGGGAATGGGAAAAGTGACAATATTTCAACACCATATGTCTTCACAAATGTGAGAATAATAAAGAACATTGGACCTTTTGTGATTTCTGTGACAAAAGCTAAAGCAGATTTGTGTATTTGTAGCGTTGGAAGAATTCCAGTGGGGAGGAGTGAGTGTACTGTAATCCTGACCATTGAAGGTGCCAATAACAGCACTTTCACAGCCTCGCATAATACGTATTTTGTGTGTGGAAATAACGGATATTATCAATTACCTGTTGGGTGGTCAGGAATCTGCTACCGGATCACTCACCTTCAGTATATGGCGCAATATCAGAACTGCATAAGATTGCTGCAGAAATTCATCCAGAGACTTTTACTGGATGGTTTTGGACTCTTGTTTCTGCTTGGGGCTGGAAGCTACTGACTATCCTGTGTGTAATGATTATGATACTTTTTACATGCTGTGTATGTATCCAATGTGGTCCAATGCTTTGCTCCATTTGCATCTCTGCTTGTATACCTGCCAAAGGGAACGTTGCTGAAACAAAGGCCCAACAAATGTTGAATAAAGAGGTGGCCAAAATAATGTTAATAGATGTACGGGATGAATATTTAGATTACCCCAGATAAACGAATGTCTTCAGCTAATGCTGAAAGGGTCGTCTGTTGTAATTTGGCAGCACTTAAGTTAAGCATTAGCCGAAGACATCCTGTATTCAGAGGCTAAATTGTCCGCTTTGTGGAATCCATTTTGTATTTCTGGCAGCCATTTTGGTTGCCATGTGCTGCCATGTGCTCGCCATGTGCTCTGTCCTACCTTCCTGTTAACTGCTCTTGAAATCTGCCTAGAGACGAGTTATATTTAGTTTCTTTTGCTTTGCACATGCTCAGTTGAGCTCGTAGCTGTCCATGCAGCTGTTCCAAGTTTATAAATGTCAGGATGTGTCTACTAGAAGTAGAAACTGTTAGCTCCACCCACTTGTCGACTGTGCATTTCTTGTATGACCTTATATGTATCTAAAACCAGCATTTGTGTTTGTACCACCTTCATTTGAGCCCCTGTGTGGGTATAAAAGGACCAAGGTCCTTCCATTCAGTGTGCTACTTCATGCATTACCGAAGGGTGCTGTGTGAATGTAGCTCCACCTCATGAGGTTTAATAAACTCTGTCTTTTCTATTCCAGTTTCTGTGCCAACTTCTTCCTATTGGTCTGAGGACTCTGTGCAAGGAAGGGAGAACCCCTAAGCACTGGTAGGCCTTGTTGAGGCTCACTACAACAATGTGGCTGTGGCGGGGGATGTCGAGGACGAGGCGTGCGGAGGCGTTCTGTATGCGTTGAAGTTTTTTCTGGAGTTTGGCTGTGGTTCCCGCGTAGAGGGCTTTGCCGTAGTCTAGCCTGCTGGTGACGAGGACCTGGGTGACCGTCCTTCTGGTTCCGGTGGGGATCCATCTGAAGATCTTGCAAAGCATGCGGAGGGTGTTAAAGCAGGAGGAGGAGACGGCGTTGACTTGCTGGGTCATTGACAGTGATGAGTCCAGGACGAACCCCAGGTTGCGTGCGTGGTCGGTGGGTGTCGGCGCAGCTCCCAACGATGCCGGCCACCAGGAGTCGTCCCAGGCGGAGGGGGTGGGGCCAAGGATGAGGACCTCCGTCTTGTCCGAGTTCAGTTTCAGGTGACTGTTCTTCATCCATTCGGCGACGGCCTTCATTCCTTCGTGGAAGTTGGTTTTGGCGGTGGCGGGGTCCTTGGTGAGGGAGAGGATCAGCTGGGTGTCGTCGGCGTATGAGATGATGTTGAGGTCGTGCGATCGGACGATGTTGGCGAGTGGTGTCATGTAAACGTTGAAAAGGGTCGGGCTGAGGGATGATCCTTGGGGTACGCTGCAGGTGATTTTGGTGGCTTCGGATCGGAAAGGAGGGAGACGGACTCTCTGGGTTCTGTCGGTGAGGAAGGAGGTTATCCAGTCCAGGGCTTTGTCGCGGATCCCTGCGTTGTGGAGTCATGTGCGTAGGGTGTGGTGGCAGACGGTGTCGAAGGCGGCCGAGAGGTCTAGGAGGATGAGGGCCGCGGTTTCGCCGTTGTCCAGCAGGGTCCTGATGTCGTCGGTGGCGGCGATGAGGGCGGTTTCGGTGCTGTGGGTGCTGCGGAATCCGGATTGGGACGAGTCCAGGGTGCTGTTCACTTCGAGGAAGCGGGTCAGTTGTCTGTTGACGATCTTCTCGATGACTTTCGCCAGGAACAGGAGCAGGGAGATGGGCCGGAAGTTCGTGAGGTCCTTTGGGTCTGCCTTGGGTTTCTTGAGTAGGGCGTTGATCTCGGCGTGTTTCCAGCTCTCTGGGAAGATGGCGGTCTCGAAGGAGCTGTTGAAGATCTTCCGGAGTTGGGGTGCGATGATGGAGCTTGCTTTGTTGAAAATGTGGTGTGGGCAGGGGTCTGACGGTGAGCCGGAGTGGATGGTGTTCATGGTTTTGATGGTGTCTTCGTCGTTGACGTGGTTCCAGGAGAGTAGGAGGTCGGTGTGGCTGGGGGGCGGTGGGTCTGAGGTGTCGGCGGCTGTCGAGGGGTCTGAGTGTTGAAGCTGTCGTGGATGTCTCTGATCTTGCGGTGGAAGAAGGTGGCAAGAGAGTCGCATAGGTCCTGCGACGGCGGGATGTCGTTAGAGCTGGAGCTGGGGTTGGCGAGTTCCTTCACGATGTTGAAGAGCTCTTTGCTGTTGTGTGCGTTGTTGTCGATACGTTCCTTGAAGGAGGTCCTTTTGGCGGTTCTAATGAGTTGGTGGTGCCTGCGGCTGGCGTTCTTGAGGGCCGTGTGGTTGTCCGGTGTCTGTTCGTGGCGCCACTTCTTCTCGAGTCTTCGGCGGGTCTGTTTGGATGCCTGGAGGTCAGTGGTGAACCAGATGGCCCTTCTGTCGGTGCGTCTGTTTGAGGGTTTCTTGATCGGGGCGAGAGTGTTGGTGCATTCGACGATCCATTGCCTGAGGTTACGGGCGGCTGTGTCGGTGTCGGTGTGGTCGGACGGTGGGTCTCGGGCGAGGGTAGTGATTAGCTGGTCTTCAGTGACCTTGTTCCAGCTGCGATGGGGGAATCGTTGCGGATGGTTGTGTGCGGTGTTTTTCTCGAAGGAGAAGTGGATGCAGCGGTGGTCGGTCCAGTGGAGTTCGGTGGTGTGGCTGAAGATGACGTGGTTGCTGGCGGAAAAGATGGGGTCGAGCGTGTGTACGGCGGAGTGGGTGTGTGTCGTGACGAGCTGTTTGAGTCCGAGGTTGGCGAGGTTGTCGAGCAGGGTGGTGGAGTTGCTGTCGTTGGCATTTTGGTATTGTTCATGTTTATGGTCAACTATGGTCACAAAGGAAATTCATATTTTCAGGAGCCCCAATAAAAATGGAATGTATATTATGATTGTGTTGAATGCAATTCCGAAACCGAAAGAAGTCGCTATGGTTAAGTGGATAGCCCATAAGGCTGGCAAAAATATGGTCACTTTGGGAAATAGATACACTGATCAGATGGCCAAATATTGTGCCCTTCAAGAAGGGACAGCTGTTTAACAAGAAGAAAATGGTGATCCCACAAATAATATTGTACAGAGTTTAACAATCTGAGTTGTTTCGTTATGGATTCGATGCAGACGTCTCTAAGTGAACTTAGAGACTTGCAAGAGGACGCTCCAGTAAATGAGAGATTAAAACGGGAAAATTGGGCTATAAAAAAAATTATCAGAATTTGTATGTAAATTCAGAACAGAAATATGTCTTCTCAGATTCCATGACACAGTCCATGTGTAAAAATATTTGCATAATCAGACTCATGGAGAATGAGATGGCTCAAAAGTATTGGGAAAATACAGGATATCAACATGTTGTTGAGGATGTGTGTAGTAGATTCATTACAGGTCATTTGAATAATCAGGGCAAGAAAACTGTTACAGTTATGAATCACACTGGCAAGTTAGAAGGCCCATTTGCAAGATTGTGGACAGACTTTATTGAGAAGCCGCAGTGCAATTGTTTGAAGTATTTCTTGGTAATTGTCTCTTCTCCAAATGTGTAGAGGCCTTTCCCACAAGAAGAGCAGATAGCCTTAAAGTTGCCAAATTGTTGTTGAATGATTTGATTCTAAGATTTGGACTCCCAACTTCTAGAGAGACCAATTGCGTCGCACACTTCAAAAATGAAGAGTTGTAAATAATCTGCACAGCTTTTGAGTTCAAGCAAAGATTTCATTATAGTTATCAACCACAATCTATAGGTTTAGTGGAATGTACCAATGGCACTTTGAAGATTAAACTGCTGAAGGTCTGTGTCTCAACTGGTTTGAAGTGGCCAGATGCTCTTCCTCTTATTTGATGAATGTAAGAAGTAATCCAGATAGAAAGACCGGCCTGACTCCTAATGAGATACTGATGAGTAGGGTAATCAACTTGCATTTGTGCCTTCAGCAGGACTAATTTCAATAACTGATGACATCGTTCTGGATTACTGCAAAGGTCTGGCTGATATGGTGAAATCGGTCTCTCATCAGGTGAGGGTGTCAACTGAAGATTACAAGGATACACCCTGTCACAATCTGAATGCAGGGGATTGGGTGGTTATCAGGAAGAATGTTTGCAAAGGCTGCTTGGATGAAAGATAGAGAGGCCCTTTCCAGGTCATTCTAACTACAAACAGCACTGTCAAGTGTGCAGGTGTGCCTCAGTGGATCCACCCTGCTCACACAAAAATAGTGGCAGTAGCTCAAGCAGTGGATGAGGTAAATGATCAAAACACACAGTCCGATCAACGGGCTCAGAGCCAAGCTCAGGTTCGCAGCATAAATCTAGAGGGCGGGAAGATTTCTTTGAAATTGGTGAAGTCAAAAGCAAAGATTTATAAACATTTCAGATAATGTGCATAAAATATGTATAAAGCCCCTGGTTTTGTAGGAGGCGGGCGACTTCTCATTTCCCCCCCCGAGACTCCGTCTGATTATTTTGAGATTTTACCTCCTCATTAGGATACTGCCAGTACTTTTCATGAGTTTGACACTTAGAATTCAGAGGGGTTTTTATTACCTAACTAGGATTCTACTATAGCCTTATAGCCCGCTGCTGAGGGCTATACCAGTTTTTAAAGACCCTGAACCCACAGCGAGGGCCTATAACGAGGGAGAGGGCCTTTAACAACCGGTACAGCCTGAGGCTGAAGGGCTATAAGGCTATTAGAACATTCCACACACTAAGGGTCAAATGTTCTAAATTAAAAAGGGAAAAACATGAAGACAAACATTGGAAGGTTGGAGCTCTGGGCTTATACCAGCCATTATAAGCCCGGAGCTAGTCCATTGTCTTCGATGAAGCTCACAACATTCTAATGTTTTAACGTAATCTTTGATTCTGTATTTCTGTCTTCTCAGTCTTTATGACAAACTATGGATTCCTTTGTAATTGTTTATTAACAATTCTGTATTAAAACTTTTAAAGTTCTTTTTTGACTTAGAACTTGGTTCTTGAATGATCCCAGTTTCTTATTATGAATTTACTCTGCTAAATTTGAGGAATTGATGGGAGGGTAGCCTCTCACCACTAGATCAATGAGAAGAACGGTGGAGCGCAAATGTATAAGGTACATTTTGGGGTTTACTTGATTTTGGGGCCCAGGAGATTAATGGGGCTCTCACACTGTCTCTTCCATTTGTCAAAGTATATGTAGGCATCTCCACAATCATTATTGTACACAATCTACTTGACCACTCACTCACTTTTTTTCTATTTGGCTGCTATTTTGTGCTTCACAGCCTATAGTATGAAAATTGAAAGAGTCCGGTTGTTTTTTGACATACCTTTCATTGTAACTATTAATAAACCTAGCAATATAACATACAGGTCACTTGTAACTGGGTATCACAAAATTTCCTAAATATGGGTCTGCACCTCTTTCCAATGCATGTTAAACATTGAACAAGAGCTGCATTTTTTTGTAGCTTTATAGTGCTTGGCCCGAAAGCATTAGAGTGCTTTACAAAACAACAAGATCATGTTACACTTATCCCCCTGTCCCTGACTGGATTTTAAGGGGACCTCCTTTGTGGGTTTTTTCTTACACTTATTTTAGGCACAGGGACATTAAACAATGTACCCAGAATCAGAGGATGTTAAGGCGATGCCAGAATTTGAAGCTGGCTTTCCAGTTCCTTCACTGGCAGTGTTAGCCTCCAAGCCACAAGTGCTCTCCAGCATCATCTTTTACAGTTTATCTGGAGTCATTTACTATTTATAAATTATCTTGTTATCTTATATTGGGTCTCACAATTGTACACTACTTGTGGTCTGGGGGATGTCCTGCCATAGTCTCTGCCATTGCTCTGGCCTTGTTGTGCTCAATAAAGCTTATTCCCATGTATTCATAAAGGACCATCTCAGAGGGCTCCATCCAGTAGCTAGTATTGCATGTATATTAGTGATAAGGCCACTTGGAGACTCATAAGCTGTAAACAATTTCTCTGAGAGCTTTAAGTACCTCAACTGTGCCTCTTAATTAATTGAGAAAAGTGGAAAAGGGCACAGTGCAGGAGATGCAAATAGTGAAGGGTTTCTGACTCATCAACAGAGAAGTCCTTTTTATAAGGGTCAAAGGTTTTAATTTTCCCCTGGTAAGAGAAATCTCTCAATATTCAACAGTCTCCTGATTTCCACCTAGTACAGCTGTCCAGGGTTAATGCTGGCCCACAATATGGATTATGATGCAAGGGCATCAAAGTGGATGGGAATGTGGTTATCCTGATATCGTTCGACAAATCATCCCATATCTACATCTGAGGACATAGAATCGCTGATACATGAGATACAGTGGGTCCATACTGAGCAGGAAGCCAGAAAAGCTCCCAAACTGGTCTGCCCACCAGAGCACCTTTCAATGGTTGTAATACATCTTGGAACATCAAATGTTCCCCAGCAGTGAAGAAATCATGATCCCTCAATAGTACAGTTGCCCCGCCTACTAGCTACTACATCAATGGACCACTACATAGCAGTCACTACATCGAAATTACCCCTACTGGGAATACCACTACTTAGAACACAGCTACATTTATTGAGGTAAGTACAAAAACAAGTCTAAAGATTAGAGATGGGGTAGTTTTAGGTTTAGGCCAAAGTTTATATCAAGGGTTAAGGCAGGGTTTGGATTCGTTTTTGGGTTAGGTGGTAGGTAGCACTGGCCTTAGGTTTTGCTCTAAGGTATGAGATTGTGGTAGAATAACGGTTTGGATTAAGTGGGGTAGTTTTTTACAACAATGGCAAATTAAAAACAAAAATGGTATGTAGCTGGTGGGCAGAACCATTGGTAAAACCCATGTTGTAGCAATTAAAAAAGAGTCTGTTCTCTGTGGTAGGCTTCAGGCTGGTTAAATAGCCTTCCTCTCGAACAAAACACAAACCTGAAAGCAAAAGAGCCCATCTGCTGCTATGATTGATGCTCCCTGTCTGCACAACTGTGCAGTCAGGGTCAGGACCTTCCCTCCTTGGCAGAACCTGCTCACTGTGACAGACAGGGTACCTGTAGAACAAAATGTGTGGAATCAGCAGCAAGTACCAGCTCTTGGAAAGCCTCCTTCTCTAGCCACCACAAGAGGCATGTCTCCAAATACGACAGTGCTTTGGCAAAGTGTGCTTTAAACTGGAACACATTACCCCACTAATACCTCCCTCACTCCATACTCGCAGGAAACATTTTGTGGTAGAATGAAATAATTACTTACCGGTAATCTTCATTACCCCAATTCATAGACCTCCTCATCCCAGTCCTAACTTTGCTAGGTGTTCCTACTTCCAGACAGGACGTTTACCATGCACAGTGAACCTAAGACAATAAGCGTTGTATATTTCTTTTATGTTTAGCCCCATAAGTCAGTACAAAAGAGTTCCTCCTCCCACGATCCTCCTGTATGTTTTTCTGTCCTTTGGTAAGGTAGGACAACACGCAATTGTTTGAATTTTTGTTAATATCATTACGCACTGATTATTCATAAAACAGTCATCACATGAGACTCATTCAAACCTGGAAATCTCATTCAAATATCCTATTCCACATAATTAATTAAAAACAAAGATAAATTCATTTGGAAAGTAATTCAGAAATAAGCAAGGGACAACTATAGTCAATTGTAAAAACTACATTACCTATGCAGAGAGAAGTGACAATAGTGAGATAGTGGAGACGACACAGTGCTCGAAAGTAGAGTATTTTTTACAAAATGTAAATTATAGAACACTATACAAATCACACTGGTTGGGCATATTTTTTTAAAACAGTAAGAAGTTGTTCAGTTTCACAGTCCTGTTCTATTGTTGTACGCCAACCAAATGGGAGAGTTCATTGGCATTTTAATCCTGATTTATCTGTGGGATCTCTTCAGGACATAGTCAACCGACTACCACACCTGTACATGTAGAAAACTGGAAACTTACTCAGTCTCTGTGCTACATATTAATTTCATACTATTCCATGTCCAAAGATACGCAGTTATTCACCACCTTGAGCCAAGCGTGTCCGTAACACGCTTGGCTGAACATGATTGGTATGTTGCAACTACCGTGCGACTTCAAAGAACCACATCAGTGCTTTCTCGGTGACGTGTATTTAGGAGTGAATTATAGGTAGTGATAATATCACTATTCATGGAGATTTCTACTCAACTTAAGGCCATATAGTATGCTTCTGTATATAGCTGCCCCACACCGCGACAGTAAGAGCGAGCAGCTTCCACTCTCCGTTGTGCCACTATTCAGCATGACTCAGTGAGCAGGAAGATGTGGCAGATGCTGCCAGTTATCTTCCTGCTGTCCCATGAGACACTGCACTGCTAACTTGTGTCAGCCATCTTGGGGGTGAAACTAGCAATGTTTGCCAATTGTACTATGGTCAAGGTAAACATCTCACAAGAGGGTCATCTCACCTCAAGTCATTCATCAATCCATTATCCCATTTTGTCAAAGCGGTGAGGACACTCCCTGCAATTAGAGTAATCTGTAATCATTCAGGACTTAATCCCAGCATTATAGCAGCCCATCAATGAGGATCACCAAAGAACCCTACATGAAACACAGTGCAAGTAATGTGACGTCACTCTACTGCCGCAACGTCCCTGGCAGTGTGGGGGCTTTGTGTGAGAGTTTTCTAAACACCTACTACTTACAATGGTAATACTTTGTATGTGAACATGTACATTCAACTAAAACATGGCATCACGTGGTCGGTACCTATATTTCATATTATTCCTGAACTGTATGTAAGTCCACATACAGTTTCATTGTTGTAACACAGCCAGCCTGCATATATCAATAATGTCATTCAGGTCACTTGTTGTGCTATGAAGAAGGTCCATCCATCTGCATTCTTTTATCCAAAAGGTTAGAAATGTTTCCTCATCTCCTGTCCAGGGAGACAACTTCCACCACCTGCCAGTAGATTTCATCTTCAGTGTGTTCTTGTTCTGGGAAATGTCGTACCATAGGAGAACTTTTAAATTGCACTTTATGCGACTTCTGTATTGAGCAATCCGTTGCTTCACCATCTGAGTTGTTTGTCCGACATACATTTTCATACAAGGAAACCTAATAACATAAATTACATTACAAGTGTTATAGTTCGAAAAGAAACGTAGGTCAAATTGTAAACTGCCAATAGTTAAAGCTTTGGTGTCAGATGTGAATTTACAGGCTATACAACCCCCACATCTGTAATGCTCAAGTCCCCACATGGCTCTCGTGTTGTTTTTCTTGGTGGTTTCTCTATGAGCCCTTACTACAAAGTGTCTTATATTTCAGTTTCTCTTGAAGGCAACCGGGCAAGTCCTCACATTTATCGCTAAGTAAATGCCAGTTCTTGCTAATGATACGTTTAACATCATTACTTATGGGTGAGAATGTACTCATCATTACAATTTTGTTATCTTGTTCTTCTCTAGGTTTAGGTGTAAGCAAATGTTCTCTTGGGCAGAACCATGCTCTCTTTAAAGCTCTCACAATAATTTTCTTGGCGTACCCTGACACAGGGATGGAATGCAGCAGGGCACAAGGACACCGCACGGACTGTGCTGGACCCGGGACACTGGTTCCGGTCAGCAGGGGCGGAGCAGGAAGTATAGGGACACCCTGGGACTCACGACAAATAGGTCAGGAGGGCAGGACACGGGACATGTCTCGTGAGATTGCGGGTGCCATCTTACGGTCATGCAGAATGAAGGCAAACCTATGGAGGTGGCCATTTTGAAGTCAGGTATTGTGTGTCTCCATAGGAAACAGCCTGGGTGGCCATTTTAAAGTCGGGCATGGAAGTGTTTCCAATTGAAATGAATGGAATCTCCATTTTCAGGCCCGCCGCTGCTGAAGTACGTGAAGGCACTGGTCACCTAGAGAAGTAAAAGACTGGATTGATAGCCCTAGCAGGCTAAAATAAAGCACACAGACACCCAGGCAGTGGAAACAGCGAATTTGTCATGTCGGAGGAAGACATCCCTAGCTCCATATCTCTCCGTCCTCTACCCTTCGACCTCTCTGATTCGCAGACAAAGGGTGCAGGGTGGGAGAAATGGATCAGGCGCTTCAAGCATTACATAAAAGCCTCCTGCAAGAAACACACAGTGAACGCAAATGTGTGAAGTGCAACGTGATGTGACGTGAGGGGAGAAGCCTGTGCGAGCGAGCCGAGCCAGGGCCACTCAGTTCCTCTGTCCGTTTCCCCCTCTCCTTGATTTATCAACCTTCCCCGGTCCAACCAGGGATTGTTATAATCTCATCAGTGGTGCGAGTGCGGGTGTAAGAGCCGGAGAGCTGACAAGTGCGGCCGCCGCTAGTTGGTGGCCGCGGAGTGTGAGTTGCAGGAGGCCCCGCGGAGGCGGCCCGACTAGGTTTGGGTGCAGCCTGTGGTAGCATCCTGTGCCCCACTTGTCCACAAACCTAGCAATCGGAGCCACTCGTAACCCGCAGCAGCCTTCTTTTCCATCAGCCAATCAGGCCATTCGCGGGAACCAACAAGATCAAACTCAGATTGTTTGATTATGTCTGACATTATACGCTGCCTGGGGGGAGCGTTGCTGCTCGCTGTTGCTGGTCTGCGGGCTGGGCCGTTCCTGCTGATCCGGCTGGAGAGTCGACGGCCTAGTCTCCAGTCTGCCTGCACTGGAATGGGGCTCAACCCCCCAAGGGCAGAGGGCAGCGGTGGAGGCCGCGGGAGTTAAATTAAAAACAAAAATGGTATGTAGCTGGTGGGCAGAAACATTGGAAAAACCCATGTTGTAGCAATTAAAAAAGAGTCTGTTCTCTGTGGTAGGCTTCAGGCTGGTTAAATAGCCTTCCTCTCGAGCAAAACACAAACCTGAAAGCAAAAGAGCCCATCTGCTGCTATGATTGATGGTCCCTGTCTGCACAACTGTGCAGTCAGGGTCAGGACCATCCCTCCTTGGCAGAACCTGCTCACTGTGACAGACAGGGTACCTGTAGAACAAAATGTGTCCCATCAGCAGCAAGTACCAGATCTTGGAGAGCCTCCTTCTCTAGCCACCACAAGAGGCATCTCTCCAAATACGACAGTGCTTTGGCAAAGTGTGCTTTAAACTGGAACACATTACCCCACTAATACCTCCCTCACTCCATACTCGCAGGAAACATTTTGTGGTAGGATGAAATAATTACTTACCGGTAATCTTCATTACCCCAATTCATAGACCTCCTCATCCCAGTCCTAACTTTGCTAGGTGTTCCTACTTCCAGACAGGAAGTTTACCATGCATAGTGAACCTAAGACAATAAGCGTTGTGTATTTCTTTTCTGTTTAGCCTCATAAGTCAGTACAAAAGAGTTCCTCCTCCCACGATCCTCCTGTATGTTTTTCTGTCCTTTGGTAAGGTAGGACAACACGCAATTGTTTGAATTTTTTGTTAATATCATTACGCACTGATTATTCATAAAACAGTCATCACATGAGACTCATTCAAACCTGGAAATCTCATTCAAATATTAGAGGAATCCTCAACCTATTCCACATAATTAATTAAAAACAAAGATAAATTCATTTGGAAAGTAATTCAGAAATAAGCAAGGGACAACTATAGTCAATTGTAAAAACTACATTACCTATGCAGAGAGAAGTGACAATAGTGAGATAGTGGAGACGACACAGTGCTCGAAAGTAAAGTATTTTTTACAAAATGTACATTATAGAACACTATACAAATCACACTGGTTGGGCATATTATTTCAAAACAGTAAGAAGTTGTTCAGTTTCACAGTCCTGGTCTATGGTTGTATGCCAACCAAATGGGAGAGTTCATTGGCATTTTAATCCTGATTTATCTGTGGGATCTCTTCAGGACATAGTCAACCGACTACCACACCTGTACATGTAGAAAACTGGAAACTTACTCAGTCTCTGTGCTACATATTAATTTCATACTATTCCATGTCCAAAGATACGCAGTTATTCACCACCTTGAGGGTGATGCAATCAGTGTTTCAGAATTCCTCAATGTACCGCCAAACAATCTACAACAGATGAAAACATCCAGATCAACTAACTTATTTGTCCGTAACACGCTTGGCTGAACATGATTGCTATGTTGCAACTACCGTGCGACTTGAAAGAACCACATCAGTGCTTTCTCGTTGACGTGTATTTAGGAGTGAATGATAGGTAGTGATAATATCATTATTCATGGAGATTTCTACTCAACTTAAGGCCATATAGTATACTTCTGTATATAGCTGCCCCACACCGCGACAGTAAGAGCGAGCAGCTTCCACTCTCCGTTGTGCCACTATTCAGCATGACTCAGTGAGCAGGAAGATGTGGCAGATGCTGCCAGTTATCTTCCTGCTGTCCCATGAGACACTGCACTGCTAACTTGTGTCAGCCATCTTGGGGGTGACACTAGCAATGTTTGCCAATTGTACTATGGTCAAAGTAAACCCCTCACAAGAGAGTGATCTCACCTCAAGTCATTCATCAATCCATTATCCCATTTTGTCAAAGCGGTGAGGACACTCCCTGCAATTAGAGTAATCTGTAATCATTCAGGACTTAATCCCAGCATTATAGCAGCCCATCAATGAAGATCACCAAAGAACCCTACATGAAACACAGTGCAAGTAATGTGACGTCACTCTACTGCCGCAACGTCCCTGGCAGTGTGGGGGCTTTGTGTGAGAGTTTTTCTAAACACCTACTACTTACAATGGTAATTCTTTGTATGTGAACATGTACATTCAACTAAAACATGGCATCACGTGGTCGGTACCTATTTTTCATATTATTCCTGAATTATATGTAAGTCCACATACAGTTTCATTGTTGTAACACAGCCAGCCTGCATATATCAATAATGTCATTCAGGTCACTTGTTGTGCTATGAAGAAGGTCCATCCATCTGCATTCTTTTATCCAAAAGGTTAGAAATGTTTCCTCGTCTCCTGTCCAGGGAGACAACTTCCACCACCTGCCAGTAGATTTCATCTTCAGTGTGTTCTTGTTCTGGGAAATGTCGTACCATAGGAGCAACTTTTAAATTGCACTTTATGCGACTTCTGTATTGAGCAATCCGTTGCTTCACCATCTGAGTTGTTTGTCCGACATACATTTTCATACAAGGAAACCTAATAACATAAATTACATTACAAGTGTTATAGTTCGAAAAGGAACGTAGGTCAAATTTTATACTGCCAATAGTTAAAGCTTTGGTGTCAGATGTGAATTTGCAGGCTATACAACCCCCACATCTGTAATGCTCAAGTCCCCACATGGCTCTCGTGTTGTTTTTCTTGGTGGTTTCTCTATGAGCCCTTACCACAAAGTGTCTTATATTTCAGTTTCTCTTGAAGGCAACCGGGCAAGTCCTCACATTTATCGCTAAGTAAATGCCAGTTCTTGCTAATGATACGTTTAACATCATTACTTATGGGTGAGAATGTACTCATCATTACAATTTTGTTATCTTGTTCTTCTCTAGGTTTAGGTGTAAGCAAATGTTCTCTTGGGCAGAACCATGCTCTCTTTAAAGCTCTCACAATAATTTGCTTGGCGTACCCTGACACAGGGATGGAATACAGCAGGGCACAAGGACACTGCACGGACTGTGCTGGACACCGGACACTGGTTCCGGTCAGCAGGGGCAGAGCAGGAAGTAGAGGGACACCCTGGGACTCACGACACATAGGTCAGGAGGGCAGGACACGGGACACGTCTCGCGAGATTGCGGGTGCCATCTTACGGTCATGCAGAATGAAGGCAAACCTATGGAGGTGGCCATTTTGAAATCAGGTATTGTGTGTTTCCATAGGAAACAGCCTGGGTGGCCATTTTAAAGTCGGGCATGGAAGTGTTTCCCATTAAAATGAATGGAATCTCCATTTTCAGGCCCGCCACTGAAGTAAGTGAAGGCACTGGTCACCTAGAGAAGTAAAAGACTGGATTGATAGCCCTAGCAGGCTAAAATAAAGCACACAGACACCCAGGCAGTGGAAACAGCGAATTTGTCATGTCGGAGGAAGACATCCCTAGCTCCATATCTCTCCGTCCTCTGCCCTTCGACCTCTCTGATTCGCAGACAAAGGGTGCAGGGTGGGAGAAATGGATCAGGCGCTTCAAGCATTACATAAAAGCCACCTGCAAGAAACACACAGTGAACGCAAACGTGTGAAGTGCAACGTGATATGACGTGAAGGAAGAAGCCTGTGCGAGCGAGCCGAGCCGGGGCCGCTCGGTTCCTCTGTCCGTTTCCCCCTCTCCTTGATTTATTAATCTTCCCCGGTCCAACCAGGGATTGTTATAATCTCATCAGTGGTGCGGGTGTAAGAGCCGGAGAGCTGACAAGTGCGGCCGCCGCTAGTTGGTGGTCGCAGAGTGTGAGTTGCAGGAGGCCCCGCGGAGGCGGCCCGACTAGGTTTGGGTGCAGCCTGTGGTAGCATCCTGTGCCCCACTTGTCCACAAACCTAGCAGTCGGATCAACTCGTAACCCGAAGCAGCCTTCTTTTCCATCAGCCAATCAGGCCATTCGCGGGAACCAACAAAATCAAACTCAGATTGTTCGATTATGTCTGACATTATACGCTGCCTGGGGGAGCGTTGCTACTCGCTGTTGCTGGTCTGCGGGTCTGGGCCGTTCCTGCTGATCCGGCTGGGGAGTCGACGGCCTAGTCTCCAGTCTGCCTGCACTGGATTGGGGCTCAACCCCCCAAGGGCAGAGGGCAGCGGTGGAGGCTGCGGGAGTTGTGGGCTAGGGCCGGGTGCCGGACACCGAAGAGCCGAGGAGCAGAGGAGCACAGTCTGGAGGGGCTGGTGAGCCGAGCCGCAGGGAGGACGCAAGGAGGAGGGGCTGCGTATCCCCGCATCTCTCCACTGCGCCTGTGAGTAACAAGCACGGGCTGGCCCAGGTGCAGGCCCAGTGTCTCGACTGCAGGCTGGTGGGTGACGGTGGGGAGTTGCCCCCGTTGTGAACTTGGCCTTTTGGAGGGGTAATGCAGGGCAATTAAGGGCATACCGCCCAGTGAGTGCGGCCGCTGTCAGCGCGCCTCAGTCGGGCATGGAGATAGCCCGGTTAGTTCCGGGTGCGGCCTGTGCCCGCCTGTAAGGCCCTACTCACGCTGACCCCGAACACTGTTATCTGCCAGTCTTTGTTGTATTTGCTGTATTTAATCATCCTCACCAATCTCTTCATTCATAAACCCTCTACTGGTGCCAGGAGACCCCTCCAACCCGAACATTGTTGTTGTCACGGTTGTGGTCATCACTGTCCCTGTTGAATTTAATCTTTCGCACCAACCTCTTCATCCGTAAACCCTCTATAGGTGCCAGGAGACCCCGCCAAGGTCTGTTGAAGCTTGACCAGGCCAGGAGCCAGGCGGGGAACAGAGGCAATTTGCCCTAAAGCTCGGGCCCCTCACCTGGCCTGATGATTCATTTAAGGGGGCCAAGCCTTCGCCTGAGAGGCCCAGGTCAGTGACTCTAGGGCACCAAGACCCGGGACTTGGGTCCCAGGGTTCAGGACAAGCATTGCTAGGCCACAGGAGGTCGGAGATAAGAGGTAGGAGAATTATCAAGACGGAGTTATGACCGCAAAAGAATTGCGCTCAGGAAAATTGATTCACATAAGAGCCTGCAAATAAATCAAAGCTAATCCTTTAAGGAACAATTCAATACAGATAAATACCCTAAAAGGATTTAACGCCATTTCTACCTTCTTTCCAAAAAAAAGACAAGCCTAAATAAAGCGGTGATGATGGAGTTTAAGCCTGAATCTCTTCCTGGAGAGGCTGAAGCGGAAC
The DNA here is from genome assembly GCA_963921515.1 of Calotriton arnoldi. Taxonomy (NCBI): domain Eukaryota; kingdom Metazoa; phylum Chordata; class Amphibia; order Caudata; family Salamandridae; genus Calotriton; species Calotriton arnoldi. The sequence continues at coordinate 1,812,447 of CAWUFW010000480.1, forward strand.
CTGAAAAACCGCTTTTAGCAAAATTTATCAACCTGAGTGACTCAGTCCGGGGATGAATTAAGTTCTGAACTTAGAGTGGAAGATTCTCTGCTGGCAAATCTTACCGTCCACTCTCTTGGAAACAGAGTCACTCAGCCCAAAGCTGGAATTTGCCCCGAACCTAAATTGGAAGGCCCTCCGATGGAAGATTTTACTCCCCCAGACATTAACATTAATTTGAATCCTGTTCCAGAGGCCCCTCAGTCACCTAAGCCTCACACTTCTGACATTTCACCTCTCCCAAGCTCACAGGACTTGCCCTGGGTCCTTCTATTAAGATGAAGCTGTTCAGAGGCACACTCAGTGGAACATGCATACTAAACTCAAGGGCGTTTGTCACTCCTGACTTGTCCTCGAGTTTTCATCCATGAAATAATGATCCAGAGGAAAAAATTCTGATGTCTGAATCTCTGCTCTGTCTGGAAAGAGTTTTGTCGTCTGTTTTAGCCTTAATGGAGAAATCTGTAAGTAATTCTGATTATATCTTGGATTCACTTCTGTCTTTGACAAAATTTATAATTTCTGACCGAAGACCCCTGCTCGGTAAAGCCAGCCTATCTCCCTCTCAAAAGTCCAACTCCTGTAAGGGGATTTCTTCTGGATTTCCTTTGGAGTATAACCATAACCAGCCCAAATTTCCTTTGGAGTATAACCATAATCAGTCCAAATCTACCCAAATATGTTCTGTTTACTATTTTAATTGTCGGGAATTTGGCACTCAGGCTGGCATGCCATTTTGCAGTAGAAAACATAAAGGCAAAGAAAATGCAGACATATTTGAAAATACAAGCCCCCTCGCTACAGCAGTTAGTTGACTCTGAGGACCGTGTTCCTACACTTGCATCTTTGTCCTTTCAGCGCTCAGAGAAGGAAAAAACAAATACAGAATGAAAAGTCTTCCCCTCTTTCTTAAAAAGAGGGGCTAAAAACGGAACATTCTACAACGGAGGAATCAAAAGCTGAACATTCTACATCAGAGGAAAAGGAAATCAAGTCTAAAAATAAATTTGTCTGCAGGAAGAAGAAGAAAAAAAGGGAAAATGTCAAAGGATAAATAAAAAAGAGCAAAACGACTACTCTTTGACCCTAATTTAATTCTAAACTTGCCTCTGAATCCTGACTTGAATGATACAAAGAGGGAAAAAGGACAAGTTGAAACTATTTCAAGGGGACCACGATCACCATTATTAAATTCCAGTGCCCCAATCTTGACGTCACAAGATGTTAATACACCAGATTTAAGCTCTACATCGGTGGCACTGTGTAACCTGAACCCTAATGCTGCACTATTCGCCTTCTCTTTAGGCAGTAATGTTATGTACAATCCTATTGGAACTGTGTCTGAGGTAGCTCGTCAAGTCAGTCACTTACCTTCTGTACCTTTTTCTCTAGATTTTTCTTTTATTTTCGATCATGAGCTGTATATGAACAGATCTTTTCTATTGAGTTGTTTTGCTAAAATTCCTGACCTCCAAACGATCCACAGTAGTGATCTCGCCCTGGTTCCAGTTAAGAAAAATAGCAAGTATGGAGGAGCTAGAGTGGTGTTTGGTTCTAAGGTGATTTCTTATCTAATAATGTCAAATAGTGATAAATTAAGATGCTGTGGTATCGATGTTCTTGTACCCAAAGAGGAGATAGCCTCACAAAAAGTGATTTATATGCGGCAGACTACCGCCCATCCAGATCTCTCTCCGTGGGACTTGTCTCTTCTGGAGAGAGATAGTTTATTGCAGGTCTCCCTCGGCAAGGGGGGAAGGAAAGTTTCCCTCCTTGCGGAGGAAAAGAATAATCAAGCACTGTCTATAGATGAGAAAGATAAGAAATGGAGTTGGGTAGCAGGTGCTCTTAATTCAAATAGATCTTTAGGTCTAAGACACAGGAATTCTTCCTAGCAAGGGTCTTAAATGGATCTCTCGGAACGCAGCCGGCTTAAGCACGAATAAAAACAAATTGTTATTCTTGAAAGAACAGAATGCTGACATAATTTGCATACAAGAGCCCTGGATCGTAATGAACTGGTGCATTGAAGATTATATTGTGCTGAGCGGTCCTGTGTTCCCAGTGAACAGAGGACACACGAAAGGAGGCATTGCTATATTGCTCAGAACAAGTTTTAGATGGATATATAAAGTAATTCCCCATGCCCCTAACTTAATTCAGTCGATAAAGTTAGATCTTAAGGAAGAACATGATAACTTAGATTTCCTGCTGATTGTAAATGCGTATATACTGCCGGATGCACCTAACACTCATTTATTAAAAGATCTATTTGTTTTTATCTCTACTATTATGGAAAGTGAAGATTGTAGGCATCTAATGTTGGTTGGTGATCTGAACGCCAAAGTTTCTACCCACAGTATAAGGTTATTTGCTAATGCCTCAAAAAATGAAGCTTTAAACATTCCCCATGCTCAGTTTCCGAGTAATAGTCGGACTGAAAAAAGAGGCGCACTATTACTTGAAGGCCTGAGAAACTTAGACCTATTAATTGCTAATGGGAGGTTAGGAAATGATATACCAGCAAACAATACACATAAGGTGCCTAGTGGGGGATCTATTATCAATTACTTAATTGTTTCAGCAGATTATTTTTTTAAGCTCTTAAGTATGGAAGTCTTGGAAAATGCGCTTAGCGATCACATGGTGATCTGCTCTAAATTCGAGTTGACCTGTGCCAAGGTAGGTTCTTGGAATTTTAAGGATAACTCTGTAGGTTTTAATATAACAAACGGCAGAATTCATTGGAATGCTTTAGCTGTTTCAAAGCTTAAATGGAACTTAACAGTTTTAATAGGAGATCAACAGCATATAGAAGTGGTAGATCTTCATTCTTCTCAAATTGATTTGTTCGAATCCTTTGGTCGCAATATAAGTACCTTGGTCTTGTCATGTAAATCTATAAATTTACCAGCTAAACGGAGACCGCCTTTTAACCCATGGCTTCTCATAAATAGGGAAATAAATAAATTAGTGAGGGCTCAGTTCCTGAACTTCTCCCTTGAACAAAGTAAATTAATAAATCTATTAAAGAGGAAAAGACAGAGGAAAAAATGCTCTATAAGACAAAAAAAGGTAGATCAAAAATGGGTGCAGTTAAAAGAGGCTTACCTGAATGCTTTTCTCCCTTAGAAGGAGATGCTCCGAAGATAGGCGGCCGTCCTTTTGCATGTCTTATGTATGATGATGATATTGCAATTATGGAATTAACCCCCAATGGGCTGAATAAAAAGTTGACATCATTACAGAAATATACGATGGCACAGTTGTTGAAGATCAATGTTTTTAAAAGTAAAGTTCTGATTATGAAATGTAGCAGAAGGAGAAAATTGTATAATCGATCCTGAAAAGCTGGAGATGGTAGATTCTTTTCTCTACTTAGGGAAAGTAATAATGGGCAATACAAAGAATAAGCCACATATCGAACATAGTTCTTGTAAAGCGGTAACACATGCAAATGGCATGCACATATTTTATAGCGCAATGGGTAGAAGACACTTCTTACATTTGCTTACAGATTTTAAAGAAAGAATTCCTCCCACTTTGCTATACGCTATTGAATTGATCCCAGTAAAAGACTGGAGTTTCCTAGATAAGATTGAAGGCCAGATTTTATGCAAATTATGTAATTTTAATACTCTGGTCCAAACATCTGCTGTTAGATTAGAATTTGGCTTGATAAGTTCATTTACTCAAGGCTGAGCCAGGATATTACTTTGGGGATACCAGCTAAAGAATAGTGAGTCATACTCATTAAGGGGTCTCATGTGGCAAGAAACTTTCGGAGGAACCATAGACAAATACTCCTTTTCCCGTGACTTCTCCTTGGCACTGAACTACTTCAGCGCACAGGAGGAGTCAGTGATTTCTCTCCCGCTTCTAGAATTTAAATCCTTTTTAAAAATCACAAGTTGTATGGTTAATACACTGAGAGTCCCTCAGCGATATCTGTCTTGGAACTAAGATCATGGTATTCAACGTTGGCTTACTAATATGCTGCATGAATCTTTTGCCATTAAATGATCTAACAGCAAATTGGTCCCCCTCTATGAAAATTGGAAAAAATTGTAACCTATGTAACCTGGGCACTCAGAATCCTGACCATATTTTGTTTGTCTGCTCAGCTTTGGTTTTGTTTCGTCATCGATGGCTCTGACCAATATTTATAAAAAACTGCATCAAAAATGTAACATCAGCCCGTGAATTTCTTTTTTATCCAAAGAATGAAATAGTGAGTACAAAATTATTAAATTTTTTTAAGGAGTTGAATATATTTTAGTCTTCACTATATTCCATTTAAGTAGGTTCCCTTCTAAGAAACATGGCCCTTCTCACATTTATGCTTTTAAGATACAGGCCTTTGTATCTCTTAAGATTAATGGGGCTTTAGGACTTTTTGGATTGTATCTTTGCACTTGTTATGGCTGCTATTTAACTGCTTTTTGCACAAAACTGGGATATATTTTGCTTCTAACCATTGCTGCTAAGGGAAAGTGAATTGTCAGTTATAACTGTGTTAGTCTCTTCCTTTGAATTTCTCTGGGTTTATAACCTTCTGCTGCTACATAATGCACTTTACCTAAAATTGATCCTCTTATGAAGCTGCTATTGCATAGTATTTTAATATTTGCACACATGATTGCTGCTACTTAAATGCTCTTTGCACAAATTCGGGATATATTTTGCTTTTATTTATTGTTGCTAAAGGAAAATTAGTTGTCAGTTACAAATGTGCTCTTTTTTTTCTTTCGAATATTCTTCTGCTTTTATCCAGTTGCTGCTACGTGATGCACTTTATTTAAAATTGGATCCATCAAGAAGCTGCTATTGCACAGTATTTCAATATTTACAAATTGCATATGTATTCAAACCTGATCTACTCGTTGCGGTAAAGGACTTAATTGTGGTATTGTAATTTATTTGTCTGTCTTAATGATGATTATTTTTATTTACTTTAGCTCATTCAGGCCATTGATTGTTTGCATTCATCTGCTTGTGGATATTTTATCTTGCTACCAAAGAAAGAATTCAGATCTGGCTATGAAGGGTCTTGATACCTCTATGATACCTCTATGATGGACTAACTTGAATTTAAACTTTTGTGGTCACATAGTTTTACATTTTGCTTCTCAATGAACTTTTGAAGCAATTTGACTGGAATTTTAATCCATCTTGGTATTCTATTCTATTTACGGTGGAAATGAACTGAGTTTGTATTTTAATATATGTTTTTTATGTAATAATTGTGTGTATATTTTATGTGGACCTCTTTGGAGATCCAAATTCTTAATAAATATATTGAAATTAATTGCAATCCCAAGACCTGTTCCTCAACCTTGTGGGAGATGACGTGGAAGACCTGCTTGTAACATTCCCACCTGAATCAATAACTACATACAAGAGTATGATCAAATGTCTCACAGACAGCTTCGACCCGCAGAGGAATGTTGACTATGAATGATGATACACGTTCAATACAGCATGCGAACAAGCAGATGAAGCCCTTGATGATTTTGCAACCCGTCTGCGTAAACTAGTAACATACTGTGAATTTGACAAATTTAACAGCAAGGAGGCAATAAGATTGCATATCATCGAAGGATGCTATTCAACTGGCTTTAAAGGAACTAGTACTGGGAAGAAAAAGCAGAACGTAGCTGCCTCAACTGGAACAAAGCCTTGCTAGACCACAGCGACATAGTTGTGGGTGACCAGAAGGCCAAGGCAAAGATGAAAATGCAGGCAGACACGCAACGTCATGTGACTTTCTCCAAGCTTAAACCAGGACAGGTAGTGCTTGTGCGCCAGCCTCAAATAAGCAAATCAGACAGTCCCTTCCGGAGCCAGCCACTGATGGTGTCAGCCGTCAAAGGGACAATGATCACAGCAGCGGGAGGGCCCTACTACATCACCAGGAACAACTCTAATTTCAAGGAGTTTCTGATGCCGGAAAATGATTAAGAAGTAAGGAGTGAAAGTGACCGCCGGCGCTCCGGAGCAGCGCCGCTACAAGGGCAGTAGTTTGGGCTCCATCCACTGGCGTTGGGCCTTGTCGGGAAGAGAACGAGGAAGACGGGCACAATGGCTGGCAACACCAAACCTGTGAGAGTCCACGCCCTGTGCGAGTGATCCAGAAGCCCACAAGACTGATTGAAGAAATATGACTAACTGAAGGACTATGATTGGGTTTTTCTCTCTCTATCTTTATTTCTCTCTCTCTCTCTCTTGTCTCTCTCTCTCCATTTTTCTTTTTCTCTTTTTTTTGTTTTGTTAACAAAGAGGAGATGTCACAGGGGTGGAATGCAGCAGGGCACTAGGACCCTGCACGGACTGTGCTGGACATTGGACACTGTTTCCGGTCAGCAGGGGCGGAGCGGGAAGTTGAGAGACACCCTGGGATTCACTTACGATACAGGGGTCAGGAGGGCAGGACATGGGACAAGGAGCTCCCGGGTGGCGCATACCAACTGTGCCCCCCAAACACAAATAAAGAATCTCTACGACTACCTGCCTGGCTCTGTGTGTTTCCTTTGCTGTGGGGCCACACAACGTGACATACCCCTTGCCCAAAAGTTTAAGTTTCACAGTCTCTGACTCCCTGAAGTAATCTTCCTTTAACCGAAAGTTCCGTCATGCATGGAGGAATTATCCACAAGGTAAATTATCTCTTAGGGCATAGGGATGGTGACTGTTATATCTCAGTAATGAATTAGTGTCAGTCGGGTTCTTATACAGGGTGGTATATAGTTAGCTTTCCCTGTGTCTCACTAAAAGGTCTAGATAGATAACTTCAGTGGTGCTGTGGTTCACGGTAAATTGAAGATCCAGGTTTTGGTTGCTAAGCCAGGTCACAGATGTGTTTAAGTCATTCTCTGTCCCATGCCAAATAAGGGAGATATCATCAATGTAACGCCGCCAATACCTGATCCTTTCAACAAATGGGCTGTTAGTGTCATAAATCACTCATGAGCAAATTAGCTACATTGGGTGCTAAGCAAACTCCCAATGCTACTCCCTTCTTCTGTACGTAACATTCCTTCTTAAACAAGAAATAGTTATGTCTGAGAGCTACCTTGGCAAGGTCTGATAAGGCTGTACTAGATAATTTACAAAAAACTATTGAAGCGTTTCAGTCGATACAACTGGGTATGAAATTAACAAAATTCAAAAAGACAAACCTCTATTCAATATAGAACATGTATATCTCTATTTAAGACCTGACTTCTACACCTCCTCTTGTTCCCAGTCCAATCAGAAGAGTGACATTTTCAGATTCATCTATTAGTTCAGAAGAAGAAGAACTTTCTGGACCAACCACATTTCAGAATCAATGTGCAAATACATGTGTTGTCATGTGCTTAACACCACCATTTTACATGCTCACATTTTTAAGATGCCTTTTCTTAAACACAATGACATTTGACACACATTTCCTGGTGTGCCTATGCAGGATAATATTCTCTGACACAGCATTGCTTACATTTCCACTTCGTACGCATATTATCACAATACCTTGAACATTCTGTACAAGGGCTAAGTTCACTATACAAAATGTTGTTATTATTGTCCATTCGGTGACAGAGCTTTCACAATAGGATCAGCAAAAGAGGCCCGACTGGAACTTTGGCATAGTAACATGGGTGATATTTTTTATATAAACAGCATCACTTCCTTGTTTAGTTATAGGAGCATTTTGCTGGCACTGAGAGGTCGCTATATGCCGGAATTCCACCCCAGCTGATTCCTTCTACCTCATGCGAGGGATGCTGCCCAGCTCTCAACCAAGACGGGCATCCTAATGACACTTACCCACAGGTAATGGGGAGGTAGATCACCCTACAGGGATTTTGGCAGATTCCCCCACCCTAGACATTCTAGGATAGGTAGCGCTAGGTAGGAGTACAACATATTACAGTACTTATATGCAAGCATATATTCTCTGTTTCTGCAAGATGGTCGAACTGTTTATCCTTTTTACCATTCTCGTAACGCTGATCACGTTATTTTGTTTCCTTCTATTGATTATTGTAGTGCGCATATTTTACTCAAGAATCACAATGCTTCAATAAATATTGAAACTACAGACTGTGCATTTCTTGTGTATCTCTTTAGGTATGCATTAGTAACAAAATGAAAGTGTTCTAGATCTGTTACCACAATTTCCTTTGGGAGTCAGGGCCATCATGTTCTAAGATTGCACAATCCGTTTGTTACCTTGTCAGGTTAGGGGTACAAATGGTGCACTGTGAGCTAGCAGGACTTAGGCCAACATATCCTGAGGGTGTGCTCACAATCAGTCTCGCACAATCCTGACATTTATGTTTTTCAGCAAATGCACAGTTTTACTTGCGAAAGTATAAGCCATATGCAGTGTACTACCTTAGGTTCACTATGCATGGTAAACTTCCTGTCCGGAGGCGGGGACAAGGAGGACGGATAAGGGGATAATGTAGTAACTCTGCTTAAGACTCCAATTTTTGTAGTGAAATGAAGAAGCTGGAAGAGGGGTATTTCCACTTGGTCTCGATTCATACTGAAGTCTTGTTTGAGTGATGATCACATTCCAACTTTTGGGCTACATTTATCCTTGTAAAGGCAGCCGTAGCACACATCCCCACACAAAGTTAAATTTTCAAACTTGCAGTTGATAGAGTGGATGGAATTCAGCCTAAAAGCATAAAATCGTGCAAACCAATTTAGTTGTTATAGGGATCTTCAGTTTTGTAAGATGGCTTTAGATATTAAAGGTATTAACATATTTAATTCTGGCCGATCAGAGTAAGCAGTTACATTGATCCTTAAAACCTAATGTCAGTAAAATACTGTGTGTGCAGGCAGGAGTACCGATTTGAATATTATCTGTGACTTCATCAACAGCTGCATGTTAGTTACAAAACTTGAAGGAGTTAGGGTTAAAACAGCATACATGCACACTCCTGTGTTGGCGTGGGGTGTAATCATGCCCGACACAAACTGTGCGTCTAAATTCTGGGCTGTGAGCTTTTCTGCGGGCTTACTCCATTATTTGGACTTCAGATAGTGTGAAACCTCAAAGCATATCGGATTTTTGTCTCCACCAATCAAGAATGTGACAATAAGTGCAAAAGGGCTCCTTCTGCCTGACAAGTTACAGGCAACTTTCCAAATAAGGTGAAACATTTGCTGAGGCAGCCCAGGAAGCCCCACTGTTCCCACCCCTCTGGTTAGCACCGAGCAACTGAGGCAATCACACACGTAGTCATTTTTAGACACAGGCCTGCAAACAGTTGCTACAAGCAAATATCTGCGAGCGGTAGATTTTTCATACCGCCCTAAAAAGTGAGGCTTGTCCATTTCTCTACACTCCCAATTTGGCTTTTTAAGAAACTGAGGCCAAGTAGCTACGAGGGCTCGATTCGCAAAGCATTTTTAAACGTGCATTGTGAATTACGCAGATGCAAAGTTGTCTGCTACTATGCATGTGCGACTTAGCTGAGATTCACAAAGCAAGAACTGCCCATGCTACGCAGGTGTGAGTGCTGAGACCTAGGCATGTGTGGATGCGGAAACCTGCACAATGTTGGGTGCCACGTTTGCTAGTGCAAGTCGATAGAGTGTGTGGAGGGGCTTTCCCAGGCAGATGTCAGAGGAGCAGTTATGAAAATAAATTTTCAATATTACTTATTCAGTTAGCAGTTTTGCATGGCATGTATAAAGCCAATGAGCGACAGAGCACTATCCATGAGCGGTCACACTAACAAATTTAGGAGGTCAACAGTAATGTAAAAAAAAAGAGATAGATGTTAGACTAAAAGGAACAAACATATATAGATTGTTTGGAGGAGCTACAGTAAAAAGGGGATGCTAAACTAAGGAACATACATAGGTAAATCTTGGCTCAAGGGCAGAGTATCTCTAAAAACAATGGTCAGTTGCAGAGCCAACATAGCAATCACATGAGCTGGGGATGAGAGCGTGAAAGTCTAAGAGATTAGACACCTGGTCTGACTAATTATATACAGAGCCCAGAGAGCCATTAGTTCTAACATAAATACACCAAACCTAAACAGCAGTAAACCTATATATTATGTTGTATGACTATGTTAAGTATCTGACCATACATGGGCTAGACCAGCTGACACAGTGAGCTCAGAGAGGTTCCACATCTAATAAGCGATTAAGCACCCAAAGTCAACCCAGCCGAGGAATAAGGTGGTAGGTCCAGTCTACATCCACACAGGTTGCCTAAACCAGATATCAGGCACAAAAGCACTAAGGGGCATATTATCAAGAACGGCGTTAAAAATTATCGCCGGTTTAGCGGCAGAAAACTGCCGCTAAAGCGGCGATAATGGGCTTGATGATATGCCCTTGAGAATTCCAATAGAAGTCCATGTTCTGGTGTGAACATGGGCTTCTATTGGAATTCTCCAGGGCATATTATCAAGCCCATTATCGCCGCTTTAGCGGCAGTTTTCTGCCGCTAAACCGGCGATAATTTTAACGCCGTTCTTGATAATATGCCCCTAAATAGTTTAAGCAGGGGCAGAGTTAGAGGAGAAAAAAATGACATTTAAAACAAAAGAGTAGTTTCAGGTATTTTTTCAAGGAGGACACATAACTGATACTGCAGATACAATGGGATTGATAGGTGCACACCCCCCAGAAAAAGACTTTCTCAAGGTACATGTTTTTGTTTATGGAATGGATCTGAAAGAGTTGCAGAGGTTACAAGATCCCCTGAAATCTTGAGTTTCCTAGTTAGCTGATGTGATAAATTACAGTGGAATAGGTTATGTAATAAAATATGCTAATGTGTACACAAATCTGCCCTCAATGGGAATAAAGATTAGGGAAATCAGTATTGGGTGATGTGGTCGAAGCGATTACTCCCAGAAATGAAATGGGCTGTGGCTGGCGAGTGGGTGTGGGAGGGGAGAGATGAATTTTAGGAATCCCTGAAAACATTCAAATACATTAGTCCAGTCTGAAGGATTTGAAAAAGTGCCGATGGTCTTGTTCTGAGATGAAAGGTTTTATCCACCAGGTGAGTTTTAGCAGACTTTCTGGCAGTGTTATTGATGTTTTTGTGTAGATTGTGGATGCACTCCAGAATGAAGACAGGATGTGAAAAGGTGGATCATTAGTTGGGGTGGATGGTAGTCCATCACAAGTAATAATGGCACTATTCTTGTTAAGTTCAGTAAAGGTTTAAGCAATATAAACCCGAGCTCAACCCCTGGTAGCTATGGCACAGATCAGACAGGTTTAACTTAAGAAAAGGTGTAAAGCATTTATAAGTACCAAGGAAGCTAAAATTCAAAAATCCAGCACACTAAAAATCCAACACCAATTTATAAAAATAGAGAATATTTTAATGAACAAAATAACACTAAAATGGCACAAATCCAATAAGGAGAACCGGAGATATTATAAATAAAAATAGTGCCAAAAAGCGCAAAGTGCCAACCGGAGGCAAGTGGTCGGGACAAAGATAAGGTTTAAGGCCAACCGTGATGGAGCGGCTACACAGGTCGGATTGGTCCCAGTCATAAAGTTACCTTCATACTTAGAAAATTTTCAAGAAATGCAGAGTCCTCAGCGAGGCGAGGCTGCAGGCTCGATTCGAAGACAGGCTCGCCACTGATGGGCTGATGAAGGAGGAGGTCTTGGTGAGGCCATGGACAAAGCAGGAAAAGTCTGTCGTTTTTTTCTGGAAGTCGGATTTCCTTTGTGGGACAGTGCTGCAGGCTGTGGCCAAACAGGGTTTAACGGCGTTGGGCCCTGTAAGAAATTGGGTTACTTGTTCAGGGGGGTGAAACCCTACTCAGGTAGAAACCACAATCCTTGTCAGGGTGAAGCCACAAGCAAACTCCAAATTAACCTGTGCTCAACCCACTGGTAGCTTGGCACAGAGCAGGCAGGCTTAACTTAGAGGCAATGTGTAAAATATTTATGCAGCACTACAAACAGTAATAAAGTGAAAACACAACACAAGAAAAATCCCACACCAATTTAGAAAATTTTGTACATTTTCATAAATAAATCAAGACCAAAACAACAAAAATCAAATTAGTAGAACCGAAGATATGCACTTTTAAAGATTTAAGTGAAAATAGTGCTAAAAAGCACCAAGCGCCAACTGTGGTTATCTGGTCGTACTGGACTGGGACAAATTCACAAGTTCAGGCCAACCGCGATGGAGCGCCGGCTGGCTAAGGTGCCCGTTAGGCCAGCTGAACACAGAACCCTAATCCTGGTTGCAAAGAGATACGTAGTTCCATGTCGAGGATGCCTTGTTTAGCAGAGGCAATGCAAGGTCCGGGCAAGGAGTTGCATTGTGTAGCGGCAGTTCTGGGGAGCTGCAAAGTGTGAGGCGATGTCCTTGCGTGGAAATGCATTGTGCAGCAGCGGCTTCGATGGACTGCGTTGGGCGAGGGGATGTTCTTGCGTGGAGATGGGTCGGCTCCATTGGGTGATGCAAAGTCCTTGCATCGGGGAAGTCCACCCAGCAGAGGTGATGTGTCGGCTCCGAGGGCAATGCGTCGAGCAGCAACAGCGATGTGCCGGTTCCGCAGGAGATGTGCCGTTTGGCGGAGGAGATGCGTTAGCTCTGCTGGATCCACAGATGGGCTGGCAGAGTATCTTCAGGCCCGCTTCCAAAGGTCCAGGACTGGGGTGGCACCACTTGGAAAGGCAGAACTCACAAATGGCAGAGTCCAGGTGCTGTTGAAGCCTGTTATGTACCCAAGGCTTCTGGTTCAGGAGGCCAGCCAACTAGCCCTTTGAGTTACTCTGGGGTCCTGTGTCTAGATACGGAGGTCCAGTCCTTCTCACCCAAGCAAAAGAGCAGAAGAGCAGCAGGTCAGCACAGTAGGTCAGCACAGCAGGGCAGCAGTCCTTCAGAGCATCAGTCCAGCAGAGTGACCGTCCTTTCAGCAGCACAAGAGTCCTTCTTCCTGGCAGAGTCCACAGGTCCAGAAGTGACCTGAAGAGTTTGGGTCTGAGGTCCAATAATTATACCTAGTGCCCACTTTGAAGTAGAGGAAGATTCTCGAAGTTTCCACCCCCCTGAGGTGTCAGGCATCCCCTTTCTCCCTGTCCCAGCCCCAGCTTGAATAGGGTCACAAAAGACTTGTGACAAACCCTTTGTGAGAGTGCTCAGGCAGGACCTTTGTGATGTGCAAGTGTGGTATATGACAGCTCCTCCCCTTCGTTAACTCAGAGTGTCCCATCCTTTTAACACATATCTTCCTTTTGTTTCACTGTCTGGGAGCAATACACAAAGACCAACTGACAGCTACACCTAGTCATGTGACCCAGGAACAGGCTGCAGGCACCAAATAGTTAGGACAAGAAAATGACATATCTGTTAAAAGTGGCATTTTCAGAATTGTGATTAAAAATCTAACTTTACCATTAAAGAGGTCTTTTAATTACAATTCTTTATTCGATCCGTCTTCCTGCCCTCAGTTGGAAGTTACAGCTTATTAAATGTAATTAGGCAACTTCAACGTTATCCTGTGGGAGAGGTAGACCCTGCCATAGTGAAAAGCTAATTTAGGAGTTTTTCACTACAAGGACATGTAAAACGTAAAGTACATGTCCTACTTTTTAAATAGACTGCACCCTGCCCTCTCTCAGGGCTTACACTAGGTGTGACTTACATTTATTAAAAAGGAAGCTTTAGGCCTGGCAAAAGGTCTATTTTTCCAGGTCGATATGGCAGTTTTAAAACTGCACACACAGGCTGCAATGGCAGGCCTGAGACATGTTTAAAAGACTACTTATGTGGGTGGCACAATTAGTCCTGCAGGACTACCAGTAGCATTTAATTCACAGGCCCTGGGTACAGGCAGTGCCACTTTTCTAGGGACTTACAAGTAAATTAAATAGGTCAATTGGGTGTAAGCCAATTCTACCATGTTTTAAGGGAGAGAGTGCAAGCACTTTAGCACTTGTTAGCAGTAGCAGAGTGTTTAGGGTCCTAAAGGCCAACAAAAACGGGTTCAGAAAACAGGATGGTGAAGGCAAAATGTTTGGAAATGACCCTGCAGAAAGGGTCAAGTCCAACATGCCCACTGAATAAGATTTTCTGCTGCGGAGAAGTACATAGCGGGAGCTGCAGCAAAGCCAGGCCCACCGGCAATCCACCCTCAGCGGATCAGCTGGCAGGTTGGTCCCAGTCTCACACGGTTCCCCCAAAAAGTTATCAAAAGGTTTCTAAGTCCCCGGTATTAAGGTTTAGGCAGGAGGAGTACATGTGACACCAGTCAAGGGTCCAGGACTTCAGGAACAGCACAGGGGTCAGCACTCACTTCAACAGAAGTCACTAGCAGGGTCCTGGGCAGGTCCAGTTTAAACTGGTCAGTTGGCTCTTACAGGAAAGTGGGCTTCTTACAGCATTTGTGCCCCTGTAGTGGAAAAGGAGGTCCACTAACTGACCTTTGTAGTCCACTTCTTTGTCCTGGGAACAAGTGGAAGCAGGTCCAGCCCTTAAGGCTCTCCTCACAGGTCTCAACAGCAGGTGCAGTCCTCCTTCTGTGTTCCAGAGGTCCAGTAGTGTTCTGAAGAGGGTGCCCAGGGGTGCCACATTTATGCCTGGCACAAGCCTCCAGGTGGGGCTGAAACCTTGCCCCTCCTAACCAATAAGGAAAAAGTTCCCAGGTGTAATTCTACCCACTTTTACACCAGTTCCAGTGTGCCCTACTGCAAAAAAATCCCACAGTGCCACTCTACCTAAAACCAAAATGGCAGAACCTTTCTTCCCTGTGCAGAGCTCCTGTGCCCACTCTAGATGTGTTGCCACGAAAATGAGCAATTCCTCCTATATGGTAACTCAAATCGGTTCTGGGAGTAGCTCCTCTCCCACAGGAATTAGTGCCTGACTGGCTAGAAGGACAAAAGATGGGACAGGCCCGGGTGTAAGTTACATCTGCCCTTGACAGGGTAGACCTCTTTGAAGTTAATTAAGTTCATAGGCACTGCTCAGATGGCCATCCTGTTAGAGGAACAGAACATTTCCCCACATGTTATGTTATGTTAACTGGTTTTACAGAGTGCAACAGATACTCAAACCGGGCTTCCCGGCACTAACAGGAGGAGGTAACAGAGTGTCTAACTATGTACTAAGGCTTTATCTGAAAAGGTACTTTTTTTTCCTGAAGCTTAGCAGATTGTTGTTGGACCTGAGCTGTTCAGGAAGAGAGTTCCATAATTTGGCCGTGAGGTATCCAAATGAGTGACTTCCTCCTCTTGCTCTCTTGATTTTAGGCACTGCAAGAAGGGAGTGATCATTAGATCTTAATGCTCTTGGGGCTTTATAAGGTGTGATAAGATGTTGCAATGCATGCGGTCTGGCTGAATATTTTAACTTGTGGGCAATGCATAAGGCCTTAAATTCTATATGTTTCTTGATGGCATCCAGTGCAATTGCCGGAGAGCTGGATGTGCTGAATTAATCTTGGGCTGACCCAAAAGAGCTTGTGCTGCAGCATTTTGTATGATCTGCAATTTCTTTGTAACATATGCTGGACTGCCCAAGTATAAGGAATTGTCGTAATTGAGAAATGACAGGATCAAGCCCTGAACCACCGTCCTACGACAATCCATAGGAAGTCGCCTAAGCGTCTTCTAAGGGATTTCAACAGGCTAAAACAGATGCATCCCACCTTCTTGGCCTGCGAGATCATGGCCAAATCCTACTCCAGGTTGACCCCCAGGTTCTTCACCTCAGGTTTAGGAGTAGGGGATTCTCCCAGACAAGGAAGCCATCTAAGTTGTTCCCAGAGCGACGGGTTGTTACCTACCACCATCATCTCCGATTTGTCCCTGTTCAACATGAGACAGCTTGCAGTCATCCAACTAGCCACCTGTTCGGAACATTATTTAATCTGTTGGAGGTGGATTTGGTCTCTGGGGACATAGAGACAACAATTTGAGTGGCACAGATGATTTCTGAAAGAGGCTGAACATAAATGTTAAACAATGTTGGGCTCAATGCTGAGCCCAGTGGCACTCCACATTCCCACTTGTAGAATTCCAATAGAAAGGGGCCTTCACTAATTTGGAAACTTCTGTTAGATAAAAACACAGTTAGACATTTAAGTGCTTTCCCTGTGATTCCTGTTGCGTTCATCCAGCCTCTCAAAATTGAATGAGAGACAGTGTTGAATGCTACGCTCAGATCGAGAAGAATGAGCGCAGCCGATCCTCCTCAATCTAAAGTCATTCTCATTTCTTCAATGGCCAGCAAAAGGGGTGTCTCCATACTACAGCCAGAGCGGAAACCGGTCTGCGTTTGATGCAGCAAATTGTTGGTATCCAGGAAGTTAGAGAGGAAACCATTCAGCAATTTTTCCAGAATTTTGCTTATCCCAGGCAGCAGTGAGATAGGCCTGTAATTCTCTGGTCTCTCAGGGTCCAATGAGGCTTTTTTACAGTGGACTTATAATGGCATGTTTCCATGGATTTGGTACACAACCGTCTTCTAAAGAGGTGTTGTATATGATCATTAAAGCAGCTAGTATAGTCTCCCCTCCATTCAATAAAATGTTCACTGGGGTTGGATCTAACAGTGATCCTGATTTTATTGTGCCTGATTTTGTTGGACATCCAAGCTAATTGTCTCAACTCTGAGAGCAATTTCTTACCTCATCCAAATGAGCCTCTAGAGGCTTTAGGCAGGTTAAAGGTGACGTTTGTAAAGTAACTTTTGTAAAATATTTAGTACAAAGCCGACTTTACCAATGAGTTGGGTTTGTAATAAGTATTATAAAAAGTCCAAGAACTAACTTTTTAGCAGGAAAATAGCTTTTAGGGCCTTGCCAGTGTAAGGACATGTTCAACATTAAACTTTTACATGTCATACTTTTAAATACCATTCCCTGTCTTGGAGAAATTTAAGGCTTACTGAGGGGTGACTTATTAATATTTAAAAAGAGGGGTTAGGCTCTTAAAACTTTTTTTTTCCAAGTTCAATATGCACTTTAAACCTGCAGAGCCAGGTTACTGGTGGCAGGTCTGAAGTCATATTTATAGTGTCACTATCGTGGCACAATGGGTGCTGCAGTCCACTACTGACATTTAACTTACATGCTCTGGGTACACTTTGTGGTACTGGGGACTTACAGGAAAGTTAAAATGCCAATTAAGAGTATAGCCCATTTCAACATGTTTTAGGCATCAGAGCACATGCACTGGGACCTGATTAGCAGAGTCCCAGTGTGCTGAGTCAAAATACCAGCAGCATCAGTCTAAATAAATTGGGGTGATCATGCAAAAAGAGACATTTCCTTACACATGAAAATTGGAAGTTTTGATGATCTTCATGGTATATTATAAGATATTCATGGAATTGGGCCAGTTTTGAACAGCAGTTGTGGAATGGGTTGAAAGATAAGCAAAAACTCAGTTTTGCTGGGGTTTGAATGTTTTCACGTTTCGGGATGTTATCCAGGATGGGATATACCTACAATGTAGCTAGTTGAGAAATGTCATATGGGCTGGACACCTTGGTGTAAATTTAGGTGCCAAAAACAAGATATAAACTGAAGAACACCAATACGAGTATGGATCCTTGGGCGACTCCTTGAAGAGAAAGAGTTTGACTTGAGAAAGAGCCGCCTACTTTAATCTCTTGAGAATGATCTGTGATGTAGGATTAAAATAATTCCACGCCATGCCTTCAATGCTCATGAAGTTTATTAAAGTCCTTAGTAAGATGTCATGATCTGCAGTGTCAAATGTTGCTAACAGATCAGGAAAAGTCAGCAAGCAGGGATCCCTGTTATTTAGGTATGAAGGGCATCTTCAATGATTTATAAAGGAGCATCCAGCACAGAAATCTAATTGGAACTCTGCCAAGAGTTGGTTATCGTTAACCAGCTGTTCCAACTGGCTGTTAGCACAACTCTTAAGGCTTCCAAAAATAGAGTGAGATTTGAATCTTGACAGGAATTATTAAGAGCTTTCAGATCAGCAATTGTTTTTTTGCCACTGGAAAGCATGTCCCACATTAAGACAGTATCTAATGATACACTGAAAGGATGGCATAATGATAAGGTTGGCCAATAAGGCACTAGGTGGTTTCACAGCTCTTTGGCTAGGCTGGCTGGTATTGAATACTAGAAATGTGAAGATGGTTTGATCCTGGAAATAAAGTTTAAGAGTTTGGTCTGTGACATTTTGTTAAAGCAAGCCAAGATAAGTGATTTTCTGTACAGACAAGGGGACTAGGAAAACTTCCACAGAGCTGTAACTCTGTTTTTCACAAACATATGAACTTTTAAAAAGAAAAAAAGAAAATAACTTTTGATAATTCATTTAATCAGCACGTAATTACAAGGATAAGATGTAATAACATATGTTATGTGACTGGATATCATTACTTAAATAGGGTGATTATTCTTTAAATAATATAGGGAAAATAAAAACACTGAAACAGTTTAAAGAAATTGTTATAAAGGAGTAATTAATGAATCACTTTGATTGTAATTTTATTTAGAAAAGGTTTGGTATAACTGGTACAGAACAATATGATAAACAATATTGAATAAACCAAAGGGAACAATACAACTTTACAAACTGATACTAAACATATAACATCAAATAATGTATCACAACAATGGATACAAACATTGGAGGTTAATAATAATAGAGGAATAAGTAATATGAGCATTAATTACTACTAACACTAACAGGGGCACTCAATTAAGGCATATTATCATTAGATGGATGTACAAACGAATGTCAAACATGGGAAAAAAAGACTAGGCAATGAGAAATGCGATCCACCCTAAAATGATGTTCTAAAAGGAGAATGAACAATTGACTGACCTGGACTGATGTCTTGGTAGAGGATCAGAAACGTATTCCATCTGACAGGGCGGGTTTTATGAAATGGACAAGTTATAATATAATAAATAAAGTGTCCTCACATTATATTAACTATTTAATCTGATGTTATACAAACAGCTTTTCAGTGTATCAACAATGGATTGAAATGTAACAGGCCATTTTAACCCGCATATGATTTTTTTTTTTTATAGTTTATTTATATTCTTTTGTTAAATGAATTATGAATTGACTGGGGGTGTCTATGTGCATATGTTTACTATTCCACATACATATTAAAATACCACACGTTTCCCTGATGAAGGGAATACTACATTTCAGAAATGCATTGGATAAAAAAGATGTCTTTTGTAATGATTAAAAAAAATCTAACATTAAAAATGATCAAGACTGAAAGTTGTCAAGAAACTGTGGGGCAGATTTACAAGAACTGGCGCATCCCTGCATATTAGCAGGGATGCGCCAGTTAAATTGCGACACAGAAAAAAACCCTTGCGCCACCATGGATGCGCCGCATTTACAATGCGGCGCACTGTGGCGCAAGGATAAACAGATGCATGACGCATCTTGTCGGCGTAAGGGCAGCGCATTGCTGGAGTCGTGTTGCAAGTACGACGCAACTCCAGCAATGGTTAGGAATGCCTATTCTTAACATGCTGCGTCACTCCTTACGCCTGCTTCAAGCAGGCGCAAGGTTTTGACGCAGTGGCGTCATAAAAGTGACTCCGTGAAATCTTGTAGATTTCACTGAGTCACTTTTACGAGGCTTTCCTGCGTGGGAACGCCCACCATGCATACATTATACCTGACGCAGGTATAATGTAGCGCAGGGCTTTACAACATGACGCATCTCCCTAGATGCGTCACGTTGTAAATATGTTGCAACGTGGCGCATTGTTTACGGCACCGCTACGTCACAGAAGTGACGCAACGGCGGCGTAAAGTTGTCGCAAGGGGCTTGTAAATCTGCCCCATCATTTCTACGTACTTTAGCTTATGCAAAATCTATGTATCAGTGCACCTGTGATAGGGTGAACAATACACATTATCTACATTAATAATTAAGCACTTCCTTGTGGCAGAGTGATACAGATCACACAATTGTATATGTAAAACCTTATACTAAGTAGATAAAACCTACAAACTAAAGGGGTGTACAGGACGTTGACACATAAAAACACAATTTCCACAAATATCTGCAATGCATTTCCACCCTTATCAATACTTTTACATTTGCAATGTGAATCTGTCACTGTCACCAACAACTATATTGTCTGCCTTTGCTCTGTAAAAAAAAAAAACACTGACAACCAGTCCATTGTCAATTTTTTTAATATGACAATTACCAGTACTGCAACACCATCATCTTGTTTAAGGCTTCACCTTGTCAATTGTCACTATTACCTCACTCTTTGTTTAATCCCTAACATTAACTCTTAGGGTCAGACTAACCCTTATTGTAACTTTAACCATGACTGCTACTCAACGCTTACTACTTAAACAAGGAAATGATTCTATTGCTTACCAGTAATCTTCATTACTCTGAGTCCAAGTGCTGCTTATCCCAGTACTTACATTACCCCACGCCTGAGACAGACACTTTAACAAGTGTTCTTCCTTTTCAAAAAGGGCATTGTTTCTCTCCACTATGTTGCTTGCTTGCGTACTATAAAAAAAAACTCTTACATCCAAGGTGGCCTTCTTGTAACAAGCTGATCATACATTGGAGATGCCACCAAAAATAAAGAGATGGCGAGTTGGTTGAGGACTAGGATGAGGAGCACTTGGACTCAGAGTAATGAAGATTATCGGTAAGTAATAGAATCATTACCCCTTCATCGGTGCTCCTCTCAAAAACAAGGATATACAAACAAATGTAAAAGGCACCAACAATTATATGATTACTCCCTGAATTTATTCACAATCACCATTCAATTGCAAGTACTTCACTGCAGCTCGCAAAACACCAGACGCAAAATGAATATAATCTTGACTACTAAAGTCCAATTTATTTTTAATATCTGATGAGACAGGAACCAAAGAAGACTGGTCTCCATCAAAAACTCTAACACGCTCTCTTGAGATAAATGGAACTGTTTTTGGAACCTAAGGTCTAAACCCTGAATCCTGTTTTAAAAACTTCCACCCTATCTGGAAAATTTCTCAGGTATGGATAGGAAATTAACAAACATCCTAATTTGCTTAAGTGGCTTGTTTATGTTGCTGCTAATAGCCACTTTAACAGAAAGCTAGGAAATAAAAGCTCTGATCGGTGGTTCAAAAGGTTTCCTGTAAACCTCTCAGTTCTGTTCAGTTCAGTAACTTTATTCGATTTTTTCATAAAATCACAAAAAGTATACACAATAAAAACATTATAATCCTAATATGATTGAAACACTCTGGACAAAAGCCACTATAGATAAAATCAAGCTAATTAATTGCACAGAAATGGTAGAAAAAAATACTCTAAAACACGCACAATACAAAACATCGTAAATTTCTCAAGCAAAAACCATTTTATAAGCAGGGTTTGCATGCTCACAGATACAATCAGTTAAACACAGAAAGAGTCTTCATCGCCAGTGCAGGATCCCAGATAAGAAGCAAGGTATAAAAAAAACATGTAGATTGTAACAGTTGAAGAAACAGAAATGCTGGTCTCACATAACTAAAATTAAGGGGAAGAAGTTGTGGGTGGATATACTGATGAAGTAAGACGTTAAATCTTGGGCAGGTCATAACGATATGAAAAGAAAAGGGGCATATCATCAAGGCCATGCGATAATTATCGCTCAGCGATCTTAGCGTGAGGATAATTATCGTCGGCCAACTCTGAATTTTATCGCGGAGATAGCGTGCTATCAGCAACGCTTATCTCCAAAGCGATAAGATTCAGAGCGCAAGCTGCCAATTGTGCGATTATCGCTGGAAATACAGCGATAATGGCACAAGGTTTGGCGATAGCTTGCTGATAGGGCAAGACATACTTAGCCATGATATCCACCTTACATAGGATATCATGGCTAAGTCAGTCTTGAAGCAGGCGTAGGAAAGTAGCGATAACTGTGGTTACCGCTACTTTTCTTATCGCTCTGCTTGTCTGCGTGCAGCTTGATAATTGGAGAAATGTCGGTTAGCGACATTTTTCCAGTTATTTTAGCACGGAACGCCACTTTGCATCTCATTAGAGATGCAAAGATGGGCGTTGGGGGAAAGAGCGATAATGCAAGGATTCACGCGATAGCGTGACCTGCTGATTAGGAGATAAAATTATCGCCGCTTTCCGTCAGAAAACGGACGCTAAAGCGGCGATAATTTTATCTCCGGGGCTTGATGATATGCCCCAGAGTCGGGAATAGAAGTGTTATAACAGGAACATGCATGTAATTCTGAAGCATTTGACCAAGCCCCTTTGGGCAGCAACAGCTGATAAAACAGATTTAACCTTAAATAGGTTAGCCGCCTACCGTGGTAGTTGGACATCCCCAAATTTAAATATGGTTCCATCCCCGGGACTGTTTTGACCATGATAAATTGGCGCATAGAGCACTTGCAAAGGGCCAAGGCCTCTCGCTCTGCTGCAACCCTGGAGAGAAACGCCTGCTTTTTCCAAGGAATATCCCCCTTCCAAATGCGCTCAGGTTGTGCAAAAAGTTCCGGGTGGCCCAATAAAGTAAGAGTTTGTTTAATATATGAGAACCATGGAATAAGGGACATATAACCCAGGCCCAAACAATCTCGCACTTTAGATCTATTAAGATTCAGTTCCACCTTTAACCAAATGACAACCATAAAAGCAGGGGTTGTAATGCAATAAAGTCTGAGATGTTTCCCAACCCTGTCTCTTCGTGGGCAATCTCGCTAGGTGTGCCCTGGGTACTTTAAGGAGGCCTTTCAAAAAAGAGTTCGCAATAACCTGTAATAGGGCAGCTGGCACGACACCCCAAATATTGCACCCAAAACAGACTGCAGACAAACACTTAGCCTTATATACTTTAAGCATAGTCTCTATATGTATGTGGCCAAAACGCCTTGAAAAGATGCTAATGCCATTAACCCCTTCGGTGCGTCGGACGGCTGGGGGCCGTCCGATCACATGGCACAGGGAATCCCTCTGGGGCGGGCACCAGAGGGATTCCCTTTCCCCCCAACAGCCTCGGGAGCTGGGGAATAGCTTCCCCAGCTCACAAGGCTGTTTGTTTTGTTTCCCTGAAATGACGATCAGCGCGCACGTCACGCTGACGTCATTTCAGTGAAACCGAAACGAGCCAAGAGGCTCATTTCAGTTTTGCTTTCTACGTGCTCAGGGGGCTATCTCAGCCCCCTGAGCATGTAGAAAGTCAGGAGAGGTATCGTTGGAAAGCGGTGAACCTCCCGAGTAAAATGATACCTCACTTGTGTGGGTGGGGTAAGGGCCTGTGATTGGGAAGAGACAAAAACATAGGGATTAAGGGTATAGCACAGCGAATTCTAAGCGCTACATTTGTTCAAAAACAAGTTTTTAGCCAATTCTGCATTGGACACCCACACAAGTGAGGTATCATTTTACTCGGGAGACTGAGGGGAACGCTGTGTAGTAGGACATTTGTGCCGGCACAGTGATCCCACGCAAACATATGTGGAAAATGTGATTTTTTTTCAGCTAAATTTGGGGCTTATAGGGGATTCTGGGTAGGAAAACGTTGAGGGATCCACTCAAGCCATACCTCCCTGGACTCCCCAGGGTGTCCAGGGTTTGGTAGGTTTCCCTAGATGGCCGCCGAGCCCGGGGTCAAAAACCCAGGTGCCCCCTTGCAAAACCAGGTATTTTTCTGATATATTTTGATGCCTCCTCAATATGTTTTGGGCCCTTGCCTGTTGTGGGTACTTGGCCCACCCACGCAAGTGAGGTACCATTTTTATCGGGAGACCTGGGGGAACGCTGGGTGATAGGAAATTTGTGTCAGCCCAGTGATCCCACAACTTTCCCACACAGAAATTTGAGAAAAATTTGATTTTTTCATTTAAATTTGAGGTTTGCAGGGGATTCTGGGTAGGAAAACGTTGGGGGGTCCACGTAAGCCATACCTCGCTGGACTCCCCCCGGTGTCTAGTTTTCAGTAATGTGTGGGTTTGGTAGTTTCCCAAGATGGCCATCGAGCCCGGGGCCAAAAACCCAGGTGACCCCCCTTTGCAAAACCAGGTTGTTTTGTGATAGGTAATTTGGATGTCATCTCTATACGTTTTGGGCCTGTGCCTGTCGCGGGTACTTAGCCCACCCACGCGAGTGAGGTACCATTTTTATCGGAAGACTTTGGGAAATGTGGGGAGGGTGGAATTTTGTGGATCCACACAGATTCCAAACCTTTCCATCACAGAAATATAAGGAAAAAAATGTGTTTTTTTTTACAAAGTTTGAGGTTTGCAGGGGATTCTGGGTAACAGAACCTGGTGAGAGTCACACAAGTCACCCCCTCCTGGATTCCCCTGGGTGTCTAGTTTTCAAAAATGTGTAGGTTTGCTAGGTTTCCTTCGGTGCTGGCAGAGCTAGGGTTCAAAATCTACAGCTAGGCACTTTGCTAAAAAAAAGGTCAGTTTTCACTGTAAAAATGTGGTGTGTCCACGTTGCGTTTTGGGCCGTTTCCTGTCGCAGGCACTAGGCCTACCCACACAAGTGAGGTACCATTTTTATCGGAAGACTTTGGGAAATGCGGGGTGGGTGGAATTTTGTAGATCCACACAGATTCTAGAACTTTCCATCAAAGGAATGTGAGGAAAATGTGTTTTTTTTTTACAAAGTTTGAGGTTTGCAAGGGATTTTGGGCAACACAACCTGGTGAGAGCCACACAAGTCACCCCTTCCTGGATTCCTCTGGGTGTCTAGTTTTAAAAAATGTATAGGTTTGCTAGGTTTCCCTAGGTGCCGGCAGAGCTAGGGTTTAGAATCCACAGCTAGGCACTTTGCAAAAAAAGGGTCAATTTTCACTGTAAAAATGTGGTGTGTCTACGTTGCGTTTTGGGCTGTTTCCTGTCGCGGGCACTAGGCCTACCCACACAAGTGAGGCACCATTTTTATCAGAAGACTTTGGGGAATGCTGGGTGGGTGGAGTTTTGTGGATTTACGCAGATTATAGAACTTTCCATCACAGAAATGTGAGGAAAAAGTGTTGTTTTTTTTTACAAAGTTTGAGGTTTGCAAGGGATTCTGGGTAACAGAACCCAGTGAGAGCCACTCAAGTCACCCCATCCTGGATTCCTCTGGGTGTCTAGTTTTCAAAAATGTATAGGTTTGCTAGGTTTCCCGAGGTGCCGGCTGAGCTAGGCTTCAAAATCCACAGCTAGGCACTGCGCAAAAAAGGGGGTCTGTTTTCACTGTAAAAATGTGGTGTGTCCACGTTGCGTTTTGGGCCATTTCCTGTTGCGAGCACTAGGCCTACCCACACAAGTGAGGTACCATTTTTATCGGAAGACTTTGGGAAATGCGGGGTGGGTGGAATTTTGTGGATCCACACAGATTCTAGAACTTTCCATCACAGGAATGTGAGGAAAATGTGTTTTTTTTTTACAAAGTTTGAGGTTTGAAAGGGATTTTGGGCAACACAACCTGGTGAGAGCCACACAAGTCACCCCTTCCTGGATTCCTCTGGGTGTTTAGTTTTAAAAAATGTATAGGTTTGCTAGGTTTCCCTAGGTGGCGGCAGAGCTAGGGTTCAGAATCCACAGCTAGGCACTTTGCGAAAAAAGGGTCAATTTTCACTGTAAAAATGTGGTGTGTCTACGTTGCGTTTTGGGCTGTTTCCTGTCGCGGGCACTAGGCCTACCCACACAAGTGAGGCACCATTTTTATCAGAAGACTTTGGGGAATGCTGGGTGGGTGGAGTTTTGTGGATTTACGCAGATTATAGAACTTTCCATCACAGAAATGTGAGGAAAAAGTGTTGTTTTTTTTTACAAAGTTTGAGGTTTGCAAGGGATTCTGGGTAACAGAACCCAGTGAGAGCCACTCAAGTCACCCCATCCTGGATTCCTCTAGGTGTCTAGTTTTCAAAAATGTATAGGTTTGCTAGGTTTCCCGAGGTGCCGGCTGAGCTAGGCTTCAAAATCCACAGCTAGGCACTGCGCAAAAAAGGGGTCTGTTTTCACTGTAAAAATGTGGTGTGTCCACGTTGCGTTTTGGGCCATTTCCTGTTGCGAGCACTAGGCCTACCCACACAAGTGAGGTACCATTTTTATCGGAAGACTTTGGGAAATGCGGGGTGGGTGGAATTTTGTGGATCCACACAGATTCTAGAACTTTCCATCACAGGAATGTGAGGAAAATGTGTTTTTTTTAACAAAGTTTGAGGTTTGCAAGGGATTTTGGGCAACACTACCTGGTGAGAACCACACAAGTCACCCCTTCCTGGATTCCTCTGGGTGTCTAGTTTTAGAAAATGTATAGGTTTGCTAGGTTTCCCTAGGTGCCGGCAGAGCTAGGGTTCAGAATCCACAGCTAGGCACTTTGCGAAAAAAGGGTCAATTTTCACTTTAAAAATGTGGTGTGTCTACGTTGCGTTTTGGGCTGTTTCCTGTCGCGGGCACTAGGCCTACCCACACAAGTGAGGCACCATTTTTATCAGAAGACTTTGGGGGATGCTGGGTGGGTGGAGTTTTGTGGATTTACGCAGATTCTAGAACTTTCCATCACAGAAATTTGAGGAAAAAGTGTTGTTTTTTTTTACAAAGTTTGAGGTTTGCAAGGGATTCTGGGTAACAGAACCCAGTGAGAGCCACTCTAGTCACCCCTTCCTGGATTCCTCTGGGTGTCTAGTTTTCAAAAATGTATAGGTTGTCTAGGTTTCCCTAGGTGCCGGCAGAGCTAGGGTTCAGAATCCACAGTTAGGCAGTTTGCGATAAAAAGGGTCAATTTTCACTGTAAAAATGTGGTGTGTCTACGTTGCGTTTTGGGCTGTTTCCTGTCGCGGGCACTAGGCCTACCCACACAAGTGAGGCACCATTTTTATCAGAAGACTTTGGGGTATGCTGGGTGGGTGGAGTTTTGTGGATTTACGCAGATTCTAGAACTTTCCATCACAGAAATGTGAGGAAAAAGTGTTTTTTTTTTTTACAAAGTTTGAGGTTTGCAAGGGATTCTGGGTAACAGAACCCAGTGAGAGCCACTCAAGTCACCCCATCCTGGATTCCTCTGGGAGTCTAGTTTTCAAAAATGTATAGGTTTGCTAGGTTTCCCGAGGTGCCGGCTGAGCTAGGCTTCAAAATCCACAGCTAGGCACTGCGCAAAAAAGGGGTCTGTTTTCACTGTAAAAATGTGGTGTGTCCACGTTGCGTTTTGGGCCATTTCCTGTTGCGAGCACTAGGCCTACCCACACAAGTGAGGTACCATTTTTATCGGAAGACTTTGGGAAATGCGGGGTGGGTGGAATTTTGTGGATCCACTCAGATTCTAGAACTTTCCATCACAGGAATGTGAGGAAAATGTGGTTTTTTTTAACAAAGTTTGAGGTTTGAAAGGGATTTTGGGCAACACAACCTGGTGAGAACCACACAAGTCACCCCTTCCTGGATTCCTCTGGGTGTCTAGTTTAAAAAAATGTATAGGTTTGCTAGGTTTCCCTAGGTGCCGGCAGAGCTAGGGTTAAGAATCCACAGCTAGGCACTTTGCGAAAAAAGGGTCAATTTTCACTTTAAAAATGTGGTGTGTCTACGTTGCGTTTTGGGCTGTTTCCTGTCGCGGGCACTAGGCCTACCCACACAAGTGAGGCACCATTTTTATCAGAAGACTTTGGGGAATGCTGGGTGGGTGGAGTTTTGTGGATTTACGCAGATTCTAGAACTTTCCATCACAGAAATGTGAGGAAAAAGTGTTGTTTTTTTTAACAAAGTTTGAGGTTTGCAAGGGATTCTGGGTAACAGAACCCAGTGAGAGCCACTCAAGTCACCCCATCCTGGATTCCTCTGGGTGTCTAGTTTTCAAAAATGTATAGGTTTGCTAGGTTTCCCGAGGTGCCCGCTGAGCTAGGCTTCAAAATCCACAACTAGGCACTGCGCAAAAAAAGGGTCTGTTTTCACTGTAAAAATGTGGTGTGTCCACGTTGTGTTTTGGGCCATTTCCTGTTGCGAGCACTAGGCCTACCCACACAAGTGAGGTACCATTTTTATCGGGAGACTTAGGGAAAATTGTAGAGCAACTGTTATTACCCATTGACTTTCTATGAATTTCTGCCTTCCTAATGTAGGACAATGTGTAAAAGAAGTCACTTTGAGAAACGTCCTACAATTCACAGGCTAGTATGGGTAACCACAATGTCGGAGATGTGCAAATAGCTACTGTTTCTAAACTCTATGGGGCATATTAGCAAGACCGGCGATAAAATTATCGCCGTTTTAGCGGCAGGAAACTGCCGCTAAAGCGGCGATAATGGGCTTGCTAATATGCGTTATGGAATTCCAATAGAAGCCCAGGTTAGATGTCCTGCACATCTAACCTGGGCTTCTATTGGAATTCTATAACGCATATTAGCAAGCCCATTATCGCCGTTTTAGCGGCAGTTTCCTGCCGCTAAAACGGCGATAATTTTATCGCATGTCTTGCTAATATGCCCCTATATTTTTTTCCCATTTCGGAAAACATAGGTGTCTTTTCATACCTATTTTTCACTCTTTATATTTTACCAAATTAATTGCTATATACCCGGTACACAATGAAAAACCACTGCAAGACGCTGCTCAGTTATTGGCTCTGGGTTCCTCGGGTTCTTGGTAAACCTACAAGTCCTACATATCCCCACAACCAGAAGGGTTCAGCGGATGTAACGGTATATTGTCTTCAAATATCTAGCATACTTAGAAGAAGTTACAGGTGAAAACGTTGGCACAAATGGCTGTTTTTTCAACTCATTTTCATTTTTTTCTTATTTTCAACTGTTAGTTTCTATTAAAAAACCTTGAAGGATCTACACAAATGACCCCTTGCTGAATTTATAATTTTGTCTACTTTTCGGATATGTATAGCTTTCCGGGATCCATTATTGCTTTCACACCCATTTCTACCACTAACTGGAAGGAGGTTGAAAGCGCAAAAAGTAGCAAAAATAGCCTATGTCCCAGTAAAATGCCAAAACTGTGTAAACATTTTTGGTTTTCTGACAAAAGTCTGCTTGTCCCTGAAAGCTGGGAAGATGGTGATTCCAGCACCACAAACCCTTTGTTGATACCATTTGCAGGGGGATAACCAGATGCTTTCTCCTGCAGCACTTTTCCCCATTTTTCCCCAAAAACCCAAAATTTGTTGTATTTTGGCTTATTTCTGGGTCCCCTTCAGGGGAATCCACAAACACAGGGTACCTTTAAAATCCCTATGATGTTGGAAGAAAAGGGCGCAAATTTGGCGTGGATACCTTATGTGGACAAAAAGTTACAGGGGCTTATGCGCGAACTACCCCAAATAGCCAAAAAAAGGGGATGGAGAAAGGCCTAGCAGCGAAAGGGTTAATGGCTTTTTTGAACTTCAGGACATTTTTTTGAAGCAAGGGTTGCCAGGTAATAGATACCAAAATAGGAGAGATGCTTAATCCTACTAATGGGGTGGCTCTTTATCACAAAACTTTTAGATTTAGAACTGGTGTTTCTGGGGCCAACCACGAATATATGAGACTTGGAATAATTGGTGGTAAAGTCAAGGCCATCCACAAAAGTAACAAAAAGATCTAGAAAGCGCTGCAGACCTTTAGCCATGCGTGCAATTAAAACAGCGCTGTCCGCGTATAAAAGAACAGGCAGGAGACGACTGCCCATGCTCTGGACATCTAGCCCTTGAGCCAATAAGGCGGATTTCAGGCCATCAATATAGAGAGTGAAGAGAAAAAGGGCCAGAATACACCCCTGGCACATCCCTCTTCTCAAGTTAAAAGGCTGGGTGCACTCTCCATTTGCCCCGTACCTCACAGAGGCAGAGACCCCTCATGGAGATTGTGTATAAAGGAGACCAGAGCTTGCTCGACCCCCATGGACCCCAGCACAGCCCAGAGTTTGGCTCTGTTAACTCTGTTGAAAGCCGAGCTGAGGTCCATAAAGGCCAAGTGAACAGCCCCCTCCTTTGCCCAAGTGTATTTCACAATCAGCATACAAAGGCTCAGGTTCTGTTCAACAGTACCCACCCTGCCCGAAACGCATATTGGACCTCTGATAACACATTCTTTTCCTTTGCTCAAGTGGTTAGGCGATCCAGGCAGATCCACCCTCTCACTAGCCACTAGGGAGATTGGTCGGTAACAAGCGGGATCAGCCCTGTTTCCCTTCTTAAAAATAGGGACAATAATCAAGTGCTGCCAGTTATTGGGGAGCGATTTAAATACTGACTCAATATAGGGCCCAAAGATCAATCTCCGATTTAAACAGGTCCCCCAGTATTCCATCTGGGCCCGGGGCCTTGCCTTCTGGGAGGGACATTTTGGCCGTCCTGACTTCCTCGCACTGAAAACAAAGACCAGATGCCTCCCGTTGTCAAAATATGATACCTCACCAGTCTCCAGGTCATAAATGGCCCCAAAGTGATCTAACCAGGCCTGAGGGGTAATAGTGAGAGCCTGTACAGATACCTGGTCTGTGGAAAATAAAGGATGGTGCACTACCCTCTAGAATGCCGCACTATCCTGTTGTCCCATAACTCCTTTTTTAAAGACCTCTTTCTTTCTCTGCGTGCCTTACTGTAAGCAGCCCTGGCCCTCCCACCAAATGCGGGACTGTTTTGCAGAGATGCCATAAGTGCTCTATGGGCCTGGGAACAAGGCTTATTAAACCATGTAGAGGGGGCACTGCCAAAGGGACCATATTAGGGAGGGTAAGAGCTGTCTTGATGAACCCAGCAAGCTTTGAAAAGGTCGTCAAAATGTTAATGTCAGAAGCTCCTTCATCTAGGCAGGTATAAAAATCTGATTGACAGGAAGATAAGAGAAGTCGATTAAAATTGGCCGGAACCACCTTTGACCATTTTAGTCTTCTCCCCTGTGCTGTAGGAATGACAGGTTCCTGGTATAAGCTATCAGCCCTGACTAAGGTCTGCGACCACCTGAAGGCGGCCAGAAGAGGTTTATGGTCGCTCTGACCATGCCAAACTGTTGCGAAATCGATTAGGGATGCATAAAGTCATTCAGAGACAAAAATGTAATCAATTATCGAACTATTGCCTGCTCCCTTAAAGGTAGGAATTCGCACTGTGCTATTTATATCCTCCTTATTAAGAAGATTCACAAGTGTACGCTCTGTAAAAAGAATATTGAACAAATCCCCCTGTGGTGTATGTTTTAAATGTGCCTGGTCCGTGACCACCAGTTGTTGTCATGCTGATCCCCATACAAAAAGAAGTCCGAACAAAGGTATAGATTCAAATCTCCCATCAATATAAACACAGTAAAACTAGAAGAGCTAGCGAGAAAATCATTTAGGAACTTACCCAATTCGCTAGCCACAATGTGCTCCCCCCTGACTTAGGTTGAGTTACAGATGTTCACAACTAGAACCCTGAGCTGGTTTGAGAAAGTAAGGCGTGTGCCCAAAATGAAGGGAGATTGTGTGACAACCCCCTCCATTTTGCAACCAAGGTTCAATTTAAAAAAAGTGACTAAACCCCCTTGGCCCTCCCATGAGAAGTTGGGCGTGGCAGGTGACACAAACGAGGCAAAACCATCTAAAACAAGAGTACCCCCAATATGCCACGTCTCTTGTAAAAAGATTATATCAGAAAGACTCAATAAGTCAGCACACTCCTTGTCCACTAGTTTCCCTCTATTAATCCTGCGATGTTCCAACTCAACACCTTTAGAGTACCAGAGGGACTTTGTTGATTAAGAGTGGTGAGATTGTCCAGCCTAGGACCAAGTCAATCCTGACTGTCCAGCTCGCATAGAGGCTCAAAGCGATTGCTCAATAAAAAGCTAGGGGTCTGCATGGGCTGGCGCAGCCGACGAGCATCAGCCCCCTGGACACAGTTATCTCTCTCGCCCGAGCTTCCTCTCGGGAATCGGGCCTGGGGTTTGAAAAAATAAACCAGGGGGAGCAGAGTGAAAGTGCCACTGGGGGCAAAATCATGGGTAATTCTGCCTAGAATGTTTCCCGCCCGCCATGTGTTGGAGAAATTGATCACTATGCAATTGTCAGCAAAGTTTTTGGGAGAGTATCCTGTCCAGCCCAATCTCCGGACCATGATAATTTCATTAACGACGCAATGGTCTACATTGTCTTTGCTAGAAGGCCAATGTGTTACTTTGTTTTTGAGCTGCTGGTCTTTTTTAAGAGGCGGAACATTGGCCATAACTAAAACATAAGAAGTGGTGGCTGGTGGAAGCTGGATGACGGCATTACTGGAAGGAGTCCCCCCTAGGGGAGCTACAGGTTCAAGGCAACCAACCCCTTCCCCTCCCCTGCATCTGCTGGTGGGTTAAAGATTGAAGATGGTTTATATACAGAGGACAGGTAATGATCATTAAAATTGCGCGGTTGGGAGACAGAGTGTAAAAGAGGGGGCAAGGGCAGTGGAGGGAAGGGCAAGGTTAGCAGTGGCGTCAGTGGGTCTTAGTCCCTGGCCCCCAACCCCTAGTTGAGGGGGAAGGTGGCCCTTGGCTTGAGCATTGGGGAAACACTGGGGATATTGGCCAAGTTATCAAATGGGCCTTCAGAGTTAGTGGAAGAGGCCATAGATGACTGAAGTGCAGCCACAGAATCACCCAGATTGCTTATACGCTTTTCTACCTTGGAAATGCAAGCCACCAAATCATCAAATGCATTTGTGATAAGCTGTTCCAATGTCACAAAAGAGTCAAGATGGGCACAAGAGTCTATAACTGTCGACATTTCAGGGGCCAAAGTCCCTTCTTTGTTGCACCTATATGCTTTAGTGCCCACTTTTAATTTACTGTGTGCCCCCAATTCTATGTTTCTAGACCTTTCCCGTTCACAGAGAGCATTTGCCTTTTTTTGTCCATCGTAGACCAGGTGTTGAGACGAGATGACCGGTGGGGCCTTAAATTAGTCTCTTTCCTGAGAGATGGATAAGAAGCAAGGCTGAGTGGAAGGGCTGTCAATAGGGCCAGAAATCGGCAATGAAGAAACCCCTTGCTTTGAGACTATGTTGGGCTCAGAATGTATCGTGGCCAGTACATCTTCCTCAGGGGTTATCTCCTTAGCGAGGACTCCAACTGAGTTGTTTAAGAAGGATAGAAGACATTTGCTAGTCCTTGGGCATTTATCGATAGTGTTTGTAGAGGCCACATTCCTCTTTCCCATGTTGTTCCTGTAGCAGACCCTTTGCGTCCTAAAAACACGAAGCCCACACCATAGGCTAGTTCACAGAAGGAATGCCCAGCCACTGCCTATAAGGACAACCCAAAGAACCAAACTCCTGGGGCTGGGTATCCGTCGCTCATCCTGCAGACCTGGTACAGTCCTAGCAATGAAGCTAAAGAGCAGAGGAATGCTACCCCACCCCAACAGCAAGTCAGTTAATATAAAATGATGCCTGAAAAACAAACAGTGCTGCACCACAAGGCCAAGGGGGTGGCCCTCCTCTGCCTCTCTCTGGTGCTGACGGGCACAGGACGGGCCCTCCCTTGGCCCGGGCTTCACCCGAGTACGCTCCTTGCAGCGGGATCGCAGTGGTGCTTTTCAACACTTTGGCAGAGGCCCTACCCCCTCTTGAGCCAGGAGACTGCAGGAGTGCCTCCTGGTGCTTTGCGAGGTGGGGGATGAAGTCCCCTGGGGTCAAAGATGTCCAAGGGGGTCAGCCACCGCTAGGCTGCCCGCAGTAATATCCTGCGCAGTGGGGTTGCAGTGGCGCTTTCGTGCTTCGGCAGAGGCCCCGCCCACTCTCGAACCACGAGACTGCAGGAGCGCCTTCTGGTGCTTTGCGAGGAGGGGTATGTAGTCCCCTGGAGTCAGAGATGTCCAAGGGGGTCAGCCACCCCTGAGCTGCCCGTAGAAATGTCCTGCGCAGTGGCGCTTTGGTGGATGCCCCGCCACCTCAGCAGCCACAAGACTGCAGGAGCTCCTCCTGGCGTTTTGCGAAGTGGGGGGTGAAGTCCCCTAGGGTTAGAGAGGTCCAAAGGCCAGCCACCCCTGAGCTGCCCGCAGAAATGTAAACCGCTCCATATAACTTATAAGTCACAAGAAGCCACTAGATCAGGAGCCATTGGTTTCTACAACCGAAAACATTTAAGTAATGTGGGAATCAAAAGGTTTATTTGAGAGATATCAGCTATTGTCTTTCTGAAACCTCTGATTGCAGCCCATTGAGCAGACAAGGTGGCTAGGGCTAGGCTCTTTAGAAAGCCTTCTCTTAAAAATCAAGAATTTTAAACTGATCACAACATTTTGGGTCTATTGCCTTGTCTCTACATCACTTATCAAAACTGGACCAATGCTTTGAGTATGAGGCAAGTGTTGAAGGTTTTCTAGAAGACATTGAGCCAGATTCACAAAGGTAAACTTTAGACCTGAAATCTAAGTTTACTTTTGTGAATTGGCCCCCCTTAGTCTTCGGTTCTAAACTTAGACTTCAGGTCTAAGTTTACCTTTGTGAATTGTGCCCTGAATGTCAACTGCTACTTCTTTTGAACGCCCTAATTGTTGTAAAGCAATCCTCTCGATTTCCATGCCATCAGATGCAACTTCACCAGCTGATGTTGCGACAGGAGAAGAAATCTTAGAGGAAATGGGTGAATCAGAAAATGAAAGCATTGTTACATTGTTAATTGTGTGACTAAAGGGAACCAGGCCTTCGAGGCCAATAGGGGGATACCAAAAGCAAAATTACCCTCTCCCCCCAAATCTTCCTGAATACCCTTGGGAGTTGGAGAATTTGAGTAAAGCTATACAAAATGCCCTCTGGTCCTGGGATTGCTAGAGTATCCATTGCCCACACTTGATGACCATATCTATAAGCAAAACTGAGGAAGTAGCATATTGCTTGAGGATACAAACAGATCCAGGCATGGGCCACCAAATCGTTTTGAAATTTCATGGAACATTTCTGACTTAAGTGGAACATCAGGGAGGAGGGAATGTTCTGGCTGAGCATGTCCACTTGTATGTTCTCCATGACCGGAATGAACATCGGTTTCAATGATGGACATGAGACTCTGCCCATGAGCAAATAGCCATTGCTATTTCTGCTACAGCTTGAAGTCTTGTGCCTCCTTCCCTGTTGACATAGCTCTTCACCACTTGATTGCCAGTCCTGACCACTACCAACTTACCTACCAGGTGAGCTGAAAAATTCTGACAGGTCACAGGTTGGGTGGCACGTAGCCAGCAGACAAATGCGCAAACAGGAAACCCCAGATCAATCCCACAGAAAGGCACAGCAACACCACAATGGTCCAGGGAGATTGGCCCCAATAAAGCAAACATGGCCGGAGGGGTGACACGCGTTCCCAAAAACAATAAAGTCAGATGCCACATGAAGTTATGAACACATAACCAATCAGGAAACAGCACACACAGTATATGCAGTGACCACACGCTCCCCATGCCAGACATCTGGACACATTACCCACTGGCCGCACTGTGTCCTAGCAAGGTCAAGGCCCACCTAGATTCCTCATCCAATACATTAATTTATGGATCCAAAGACAGAGGTTCACATTCCTTACGTAAAAAGGATCACCGGAACCATTTTGACTGCATTCAATGAACTGTATAAAAACCCATGTTAGACCAATTATAAATTGGGACATTTCTCAGACCCTATGCCTGTGACTGTGCTCCCGGCCGCATTGTTTAATTAAACAAACTGTTCCGGTTTTGCCAAACGCTTATTGTCTCCTGTTTTTTCAAAGTATTTCATGTTCAAACAACAGTAAAGCCAATAATGTACAAACTGCACCTGGGCGCTGTAATAATACACATCCATATCCGGAGCTCCTAGCCCTCCCTGTTCGAAGTGGTGTGTCAGTATCCTCCAGGTGATTCGTGGCTGTCTAACATCCCACGCGAGGGACACTAGGCGCGATCTGAGCTGTCGGCGGCAACACAGCGCAGCTGCAGTGCCAAGTTAATAAACAGGTAAAGAAATTCAGGGAGAATCACCATCACAGCGATGGCTGATAAAGGGAACTTCAGCCAACTCTCAACACACTCATCCAGCCATGTCATCAAGCGTCCATAATTAACCTTACCCAGGTCATCCAGGTCCCTACTTAGCTAGATACCTAGGTATCTCACCGATTCGCTTGCCCACTGTAGAGGGAATTCTGAAACAAACTCCCCGGACACAGCTGTCAATGGAAATAGGATCGATTTGGCCCAATTGATAGTGATGCCCAACATGCCTCAAAATCTGGTGAATTCCTTGATCAGTGGGGCCAAATTATCTTGTGGATCTCTCACGTTTAAGGTAACATCAGTTGCATACATGGATACAAGAATTCTACGAGGTGTGAACGGTAAGCCGCAATGGGAGTGGTGCTGGCATAATCGGGCCGCCAACGGCTCCATAGCTATGGAGAATAAAATGGGCAAAACTGGGCATTCCTGTCGGGTACCTCTTAATACTGGAGAGGAGGGAGTAATTGTTTCAAGTATGCATAAGCGAGCTAAAGGCTGGGCATATAGGAGGCCAATCAGTGGTATCAACTTGGGGTTCACTCCCAGACGTGATAGTAGTGTAAAGCGGTAAAGCCATTCAAGTGAATCAAATGCCTTAGTGACTACCAGAAACACCACAGCCGCACTAAGGTCAGGATCAATAGTGTACACCACAGCAAAAAAAAGGTACGTAGATTGTGGGTCATCGATCTCCTGGCAACAAAGTCAGATTGGTCCGGGCACACAAAGAGTGGAACAATTGGAAGTAGCCTTGAGGCTATCAACTTCACAAGGATCTTATTATCCATGTTAAACATGCATAGGGGTTGGTAGGGCTCCCATCGCCAGTGGTTCTTGTCCGGTTTAAGTATCGTCGAGATCAGCGCCTCCCATAGCGAGGGGGGGAAGAACGCCAGACGCAAGGGACTCCTCATACATGGCTAGAAGATGCGGGGTCACGATCTGGGTATATTCTTTATAGAAGGCAGCAGTGAGGCCATCAAGACCAGGGGCCCTTATCCCCAGACATTGCATTGATGACCTGGACAATCTCCTTCACCATAAAGGGCTCATCTAAGAACTGCCTATGGTCCTCCTCAAAATGTATAAAAAAAGAAATGGCAAGGAGGAAAAAATCTCTGTTTCTACTACACTATAGGGAACTTCAAATTACTCTATATACAGTACTTAATACTTTTGATAATTAATATGAAATATATTCAAACAAACCACACCACAAGGACATTTTAAAAAAAAACTAATAAACATTGTTTTTTGTTACTCTTTTGAAACATACAAACATATAAATACACACATACAAACAATATATACAATTGACATCACAATTCAAACAAAACAACATTAATCATGTTCAAAAATTCCTTCTTGAAAAGAATAAGTTCCTACCACCCACTTATTTGGGACCACAAATCAGTGTTTGTACACTAAATCAAGACAATACACTGTGAGGTAGTCTACTAAGCACAAGAGGTTACCACACCTCTAACCACCTTATTTATAGTGTGCTCTAAACCAACAAGGAAATTATTTCTCATTTCCAATTAGACTCCTCTTATCATGAACTGTCGACGCGGACGCGATTCGGCCTTTATTTGCATCTTGGCCTCCTCAGGACAAGGGTAAGGAAACAAAAACGTGCAGCAAACAGTATTGACTAACTGTAAGCTTCTGGAAAATCTGCCTTATGGCGCTCTCCAATGGACCAGCCACTGATTGCATCACCTGAAATCCATAGAGACAGGCAATATAATGGGCGATCAAAAATACCACTGATCTTAATCCACAAGGGAGACGGAATAAATCACACTCCACTCGATACCTGAGGTGGACATACAATATACCACTGATACCTCTTTTTCACAGTGCGCTCGTTGTTTTCTTTTTCTCAATGCGCTCGATCCTTGCTCTCTACTGCGAGACTTTGCTAAAGACCGGTGTCCATAATCCACTGTCCGTAAACACTTAATCCGGCAACAACGCTAGTTAAAATAGCGGCAAGTCGAAATATCACGGGACGACCTCGCCTTGCCGCTATTTTAACTAGCGTTGTTGCCGGATTGAGTGCTCAACTCTTTCTGTATAGCCTCAATACCAACATGATCATGTGAATGGTCATCCTGCAGTTCGAAAATATAATCGCATGCCCATGGCCTTTTGCCCTCACCATAACGCCGAGTGCGGGCCTCTTTCCCAAAGTAATGAGTCTCTTTATGTGCCACCTCTTCATATTCAGTGATCTTGCCCCGGATAGACCCAAGTTTAGATGCATTACAATCTGCAAAGAACTGGACCTCCAAAGCCCGGATCTCTGCCTCTAAGCGCGCAAGTTCGCCGCACAATGTTCGCAGCACCCCAGCCTGCATAGTTAAATGAACACCCCTAATCACAACCTGGAAGGCCTCCCATCAGATACATTGTGACAACACCGATTACTCATTGTGCTCAAAGTATTCGACTACAGCCAATCTAACCTTCTCCTGAAACACCTGGTCTTGCAGAGCCCCAGCCAGGAGTGCCACATAAAAGCACATGAACCGCAGTCTGGTGGGACCACCTCCAATTAAACCGGAGCATGATCTGATAATGTCCATGGCAGGTGCTCAACACTAGAAGTCCATGCAACAATATCTTGCTTTGCTAGCCAGTAGTCAATGCGCGACCATGTGTTGTGTGTAGCTGCTATGCACATACACTCCGCACCATCTGCATGTCGGGACCGCCAAAGATCAGAGAAGTTATTATAAGACGCAACTGCGCAGCTGCATTCCAGTGCGGGTGCCGGGAGTCACTGGACCTGTCAGCTTCAGTATCTAAAACTACGTTAAAGTCTCCTCCCCATTGCACTGTAGTGTAGTTCCTATTTCCGTAATAGGCTCTGCGCATTGGAATAATATACCCTATAGATTTGACATAGGACTGAGGTCAGTATGTCCCTATCGAGTATATTAAACTTAATTACTTTGTGCCAGCTAACTCAGAGGCCACTAGAAACTCCTTGTGAACAAGAAGGGAGTAGTTTCTGGCAACCGCATAAACATGACAACTTTGTTTCCCTTTAGAATCGGAACGCTCTCAGAATCGTGGAAACAATAGATAACAGTTTCACTCAGCTAATCGTGCATGCTTAGTTTCTTCAGAGTTACACAGAAAGAATAGACGGGCGTTTCAATAAAAGGATTTATTGAACAGTCTTGTTTCTCGTGTAAGAGATATGAGCTGTTATGATCACAAGACAGTATGCAAGATATATAATGTACAGCGTAAGCAGTAGAAAGAAATAATACTGCGCTAGCATTATCTTTTAGCTATGACACATATATTCATATACATAAATAACATAAGCTAAAAATGCGAGTACTCATAAGATGCTTCTCTAAGCTAGTTCTACCCCAGTGTACCTAACCTAACCGAAGTGTAGTGCAAGGTGAGAAGTAGGTGAAGTATTCTATAGTATGGTATGCTATAGTCTAGTATGCCAAGAGTCTAGTATGCCAAGAGTCCCTCTAGGTTCTAGTCAGCTCCATACCTTGAGAATGAGAGAGGTGGGAATCTCTTTCCGGGTCTCGAACTCTAACACCCCGCGAAGGGAGTCAGAACACTGGAAGCTGGATTCTCTGCGAGCAGGGATGACAGCGTCTCTTGTCAGTGCGTCAGGCCGGGACACGGGCTCCTCTAAAGTCGAGGTCTCCTCCTAACTTGCTTGGGCAAGGGAAGGTATATTTATACCTGGTAGGTGCCTTGGAATGTTAGCATTGACGTGAAGTCGGACAGAGGAAGACGTCAGGAATGAACCCTTAAGGAATAGCGGTTCATGCATAATAGATGAGTTCTTGGAGAAATCAATAATCCTGTGCTAGGGGAACTCCCAAGAGCTTAAGGGTCTGGTTTCTAAGAACTCGTTGTGACGTTAGGGTGGACGGATGTCGGTGACCATGCCTGTATTTGGAGTGCATGGCTAATGCCTAAATAAGGACTGGGATTTTATGCCTATATAAGGGCAATGCGAATTGTGCCTATATAAGGACATGTTTCAGGAAAGCCTATATACGGACACCTAAAGCGGAATGCAACACCCACTCCACTTTCGAATGAACGATAATACTAAATGCTAAACATGAAATGCTAAACATTAAACTGAGTACCACATGTTGCTAAAAACATTTCTAAAAGCATATTAAAAAGAAGTCTTTAAAAGAAACTGTTGCTAAAACATGTAATGCAATAGGTACTGTACATTTTAAAGCATTTTTTCATTCTAAGCATATATTATA
Source organism: Calotriton arnoldi (assembly GCA_963921515.1). NCBI lineage: Eukaryota > Metazoa > Chordata > Amphibia > Caudata > Salamandridae > Calotriton > Calotriton arnoldi. The sequence goes on from CAWUFW010000480.1 coordinate 1,852,667, forward strand.
AATAAAATGCAACATGAATGAATAAACAGAAATATATACATATGACGAAATGGTTGACAAGTTTTCAAAAATCAAAGCCATTGCATATCATGAAATTTTGGCGAATAAGGTGACAATGTGTCCCTGGAAGTATTCAAAGAAGTCTGTTTTATATGAATAGTTCTACTGTTAGCAGATTGAGTTGCCATGTATTTTCAAAAACTAGAGAAAAAGAAAAAGTTCAATTTTTAGGAAGAGTTCCAAGTTTTGTTCTGTTTTGAAAATATGGAGGCCAAATTTCATTGCGTCCCTGGTACACTGAGATCCGAATCAAAGTCAGTGTATGGGTCTGGTGTAAACATGAAATCATCTATTTCTATAGACAAAATATCGTCTACCGATGTTGGTGACATTTGGAACACCTCGTTCAGAAGGTTAACTGCACAGAGATGAGAAGCATCGCCTTCAGCATAGGATGCCGCAGCAATGTTCGCGTCCGTTGTTACCTGTGTGCCTGTTGATCCATCTCGTACCTCAGCAACAGCAGGAAGCATCTGTGAGATCTCAATGACTGCCGTCATCAGGATTGGTAGCCTCTGGGGACAACACAGAGCATGGGCCGTTATCGGGTCCAGCAGAGTATCGATATCCGTTGGCATGACTGATGGGAGTGTTAGACAGGTGTCTAGCACGCATTCTTCACCGCAAAGCAGGCAGCGTAGAACAGGTAAGATGCAATCTTGCCAGATTGGTCTGAATGACAGAAACCATGTTGTATTAAGTTCCCGTAGACGAGGTATGCCCAAAAGTTGCACTATGCGCTCACGGCACTTCCTTTCTAGGAGAGCTTTCTCCACATCGCTCGGAGTGATGCCGGTGAATAGGCTTGCCATAGCGTAGTAGTAGGAATAGAAACAGGATTCCTGCAACAAGTGCTAGAATTAATGGCACACCACCAAACACCGAATGTGCGAAGTTTGGGATGATTCTGAGGACTGCCTGAAAAGGTGTTAACAGTCCTGAACAGATGGTCTTAAATACATGTACAATCCCGCTCGTATCAGACATGTTTAAGATACGTCCCATCATTTCTACGAAATGTATAGGGCAGTTTGTACGAATTAGAGCCTGTATCTCAGCCGAAGTCCTTGCAATTTGTAAATCATAGGTTTCTTTGGCCGAGGTCAAAGGCACGGTTTGTTGTAAAAGCATGGCTTTCATTCTGCTTAAAGTATCAAAACGTATAAAAGAAACATTCAATGAAGGCCATAGAGGCGACTCCCTGACTGTCTCTGTTTGGGGGAACAATACTTGCATACAACAAGTAACCCTGGAGCCGACCGTTACCAGATATGGGATGCCTGGCAACATGCCACAGCAACTCTGATCATTCAACATGAGGTAACTCCCATTAGAAAGTTGTCCAAACGTTGGATTAATCACAGCAGCTGGTGTACCCTGCAGGTGGCAGGACAAGTTTGCCACAGAACCATTACAAGCCCCGTGTAAAGAAATGTCCTGACATATGAGTGAACCGCTTAGTGCATTTTCACAGTGTGTACCGCTTAGAAACACTTCACGATCCCCACTCCAACATCTGTATTCGTAAGGTAAATCCCAGGATGTCTTAATGTATTCTTTACCCAACCTTTCATATTTGCCTGCTTGCATTTGTTTGAGGCAATACTGAAAATGAAAAGTAGTGACAGGCAGAGTTATTTAGCCATGAATAAGCCATTCTGTAGCTGGTTTTTCTGCCACTGTGAATGGTAATTTTTCCAGTTTTTCAATGCTCAGCACTGTATACTTTGCTCCCCTTTGTGCCAGTTCGATCTGTCTATCTGTTAGATTGTATTCCGAAAACAGAGACGACGTGTTGATAAAACGCCAAGGCACATAGCCTGCACGCAAAGATTGCAGCGTCCAGCTTAATAACATAATAGAACGTAACTGAGATTGGCCTTCTTGTAACATGGCTAAATCTTGTTCCGGTATGTCAATAGCAGAGGATACAATGTTGTCCAATGAATAAATTCTGGATGACAAAGTTGTTAACCCATTGTCGACCACAGTGAGAGATTTCTCTAAGTTAATACGATCAAGTTCACGTATTCTTTCTGCGGCCTCTGCCTGTGAAACCTTCCATATCTCATTATAAGCAGCATAAATGCCGGCATATATGAAACGTTTTTGACGCGGTTTTCTTGGTCCTAGCAAGAATTCCCTAAGGTCTGCGTCTTCTTTAAGTAAAGATAAGTGTTGTTTCACATCCTCGAGTGTAGATTTTTGTAACCAGTCAAGGCACAATTTTCCTACACTGTATGTTGTTACTACCCCCGGATGTTGTCTTTGAACATATCGTGGGTCTGGCCTATGGATAGTAAAGCCCTGTATTCTATTCAGGAATCTTTCTTGACAGATGTTTGTGTCTGTGGGCCAGAGTAACCATTTTTTCCAATCAGGATCCGTTCTGTTGGTTTGTAGTATTGTGTCTACTGTGACCGCTCCCTGTGTAGTGCTATTACTTGCAGGTGTTGGTACAGAAGGTGTATTCATGTCTTTGATCTTGGCTAAACCACATGCACAGTGTCATTCAAAAACATTATTTGATGTGGGATGATACATGCTCTAAACAAAGCTTCAATCCCCTGCACTTGCCAATCTTTAGAACCCCAGACAGTTTTTGTGTCAATTGTGTCTTTCCAAAAGTTAAATCCTTGTCTAGACAGTTGGGTAATAAAGGCTGCAGAATAAATCTGTTTTGTATTAGTCAACATAATTTTCTGACCTGTTTTGTTTACATTCTTATAGAAAAATGTTTCTGGATCAGATGTATTGTAACCTGAAAAATATGGAAACTTATTTGCAAACGTTTTTGAACTACCTTTTGGTGGTGTAGGACAATGTTCCCATTGGTTAAACATAAAAACATTTCTAGGTGTTGCAGATTTATGCAAGAAATGATGACCATAGTGGTTATAACAATAAAGCTGTTCATAGTCTGATGAACCCTCTAAGTATTCATTGTTAGAGAACGCTGCAGACTTTTCTAGATCAGACATCATATCATTTACAGTCTCAAAGTCCCAATCATCAGAATAGGTACTGGAGGTAATAAAATCACTTAATGAAATTTTAAATAAATGTGGAATGTTCAAAAGTTCAGTCGGGCCGAATATGTCGAAATCGGTTTTGTCCCACACTATACCATCCTGTATAGGAACGGCTGTGATGTTCACTGCTGACAAGTCTCTTGTTTCACGATGGGAAGATTTGTGTGGTTTTAAAAGTAAGTTCACATTTTTACTTTCAGTGTCCATATGGATGAATCTGCCATTTATTAGCATGCTAAGAGTCATAACCAAAGCTAGCCAAAACAGAAAGAAAAATATTCCAGAAATAATCCATATTTCAATCCCTGGTGAAACCAGATAAAATGAAAAAGGTCTTGTACTTGTTTGAAAGTTTTTAGGGCTGGCGTCGTTTCAGGCTCACTTGGATCCTCAGAAAACGTATCAAAGTTAATGAAATAGCCAGAAGCAGTTCGGTCAATTGTTGAAATTGCATCAGGATTCGTTGAAATCGCTGGAACCAGTTGATCACGTGTTACGTTGGTGTAGACAGGTGTATCTGGACGAACTGTTACTTGAGTTTCAAGAGGGATGAGTTCCATTGCATTGTTGCTTAGTCCTTCATCTGTTACTGCTGAATTCTCGATGGTTATGAGTCTTTCAGTCTGAACCTCTTGGATAGTAGCGAGAGGAGTGCAGCTGCTACTAGGTCGGAGTCCACGAGGCCTACTATTTAGTATTGGCCACATACTGTGGTTTGATGAGGTCGATTGACACAAATCTTTTCTCCTTTTTTCCAGCAAGGGGCGGCAGAAGTACTGTTCTTGTTCCGTGGACGGCTAGGACAGTTACTGGTTGTCTGTAAGAAGGTCCAAATTCCTTCTTGTCCGCAATCTTCTCTCTGACTAGATCCCCAACTTTTGGGATCCAGACAGGCCTTGCTGGGACTGCCGGTGTTTCCCCAGTGGTGGTTGGCTTCAGGAACACGTTGCTTTGTTTCGATCTTAGTTCATTTAGGTCCTGTAAAACAGCCAAACGATCTTTGATATCAAAGGGTTTATTTTCCACCACTGTGCCTTTACATTCGAGATAAGGAACCCACATTCTTGTCCCAAATAGGACCTCATATGGAGTGACCCCCCTTGAGAACTTCTTGGCAAATTATTTAATGAGCGTTGGACCCCATAAAGATGTTTGACCCACCCATCACCCGAACCTAATACTCTAGCTGTTATAGACTGCTTTATGTCCCGGTTTTTCCTTTCCACAACAGAATTTCCCTCAGGATGAAACGGAGAGGAGTACCGCAATGCAACGCCCAAACTGGCCATGGCTTCTTTGTAAGCCCGAGAGCTAAACGCAGGGCCCTGGTCAGAATGTAGTGTGCCTATTGCGTATGTGCCGATAAAGACTCGCAAATCTTTTATAACAGTTCGAGCATCAGCCGAGCACTGAGGCCATATCCATAGGAACCTTGACTTAGTATTTGTGGGATTGCATTTGTCCAAAAGGACGCCTGCGCGTAGATAGTCTAATACTGTCTAACAATGGTGTCTGTACTGGGCAGGCTACTTCGTAGTCTGGTGTCTGATGGCGTTCTGCACCACGCTGTCTATTGCAGTCTATGCAGTCATCGATGAAGATGTGAATCTGTGTATTCATTCCAGGCCACCAGTACATCTCTTTTAATGTTAATATTGTTTTAGAGATCCCTTGATGTGACAGACCCTCCCCCAGATGTGCTTCATAAATCAAATCTGCTCTACGTTCCATGTTTGGAATTACCCTATCCCCCACTCCAGGGATTCGAGCAAAAGAAACGTTGTTCGCATCAATTACATAAGAGTACTTGAGTGGAAATTTCTTTGGTAACGCTGCACCACTGCCTTTGCTTGAAGCATTGACAGCCAACAATATCTCACTGTCTATTCTCGTTTTTGAACGAGTGATCGCAGCTACGGAAGCCATCTGAACAGCTCCCTTTGCGGCTTCGTCAGCCAATGAATCCCTGCAACGTGAACGCCATCACGTTGATGACTCAGCGTGTGTATCACGTGAGCTTTTGGTAGTTCGTCTCTCAACTGAACTACTTGTTCCCAAAGCGTTTTATGCTTTATTGTGCCACCTTTTGCATCTTTGAACCCGTTTTCAAGCCAATTCTGTATATATTCATTATACGACTGAACACAGTAAAAAGAATCGCACACTATTAGTGTGGGGAATTCGCGATCTGTATTTTCAAGTGCCAGTTTAAATGCTTGTAGTTCAGCTCGCTGAGCTGTACAATCTCCTAGAGATTGAGTTTTAGTGACCATTGGTCTGAAGTTACCATCTTGCATGCGACCTTTAACGATTGCGCACGCTGCAGTGTAAGCTTGCTTACTCCCTGTAGCGGGTTGTGCTGATCCGTCAGTATAAATTATAAATTCGTACTGATCGAGAGGCAGAATTTCAGTGGGCAGAGGACATTCATGTTCATATTGCAGGAACCCTTGTGTTTTTAAATCAGGATCAAAAACATATTCAACATCTGTTGCAGCAAGAGAATTAACCCATTGTATCCATCTAGGATGTAAAGCTTTTGCATTTGGAATGCTCGCTTTTGTAACCGCCTCTAAGGCTGGTACTGGGGTTACGACAATAATGCATTTTCCTTGAGCTAGAGCTCTTTCTTTTGCTACAGCGGTTTGAACTGCTGTCAGTATTTTTTCTGTTGAAGTGAAGCGCATTTCTGCTTGTGTATACAAATGTGATTTGTATGCTATTGGTACTTTTTCACCCTCATTAAATGTTAAATAGGTGAATCCGCATTGACCCGAAATTATTCGGATCACTAAATTGCGTGTATTTACGCGTGTTTGTAAGTGATTTGTTGCTAACATGTTAGCTTGGAGTGAACGCAGGATTTCTGTGTGTTCCTGAGTCCAATGTTTTGTTGAAAAATCAGGTTTGATTAATTCGTAGAGAGGTTTAACCCTTTCTGCGTAATTTAGAATGTAAGTTCTTCCAAAGTTTAGGAAACCCAAGATAGCTTGTAAATTTTTCAGCGTTTTTGGTGGTTGGAGCAGCGCGCACTTTTCTAAAAAGTTAGCTGCTAGGCTCTTGCCTTCACTTGAAAGCTCATATCCTAAGAAAAGGACATTGAGATGGGCAATTCTGCATTTTTTAAAGTTGAATTTATAGCCTTCAGAGGTGAAGCCCAATATAATGGTACTCACCCTGTTCAAGTGCCTATCCAGGTCATCGTCTGTCAGATAGATGTCATCGACATATGACAATGCCTCATTATCATAAATTTGTAGTAACTCTGTTACCCTTGCTGAGAACAACCCTGGGCTATTTTTGAACCCTTGTGGGAGTCTACAAAATTGACGCTGGGTCCCCATTATTGAGAAAGCTGTTAAGTACCTGCTTTCAGGTGCTATGTTTTGACAAAAGAAACCATTTGAAATATCCAATGTGGTTTTATATTTTTTACGCACAATGTTATTCATTAATGCTGTACTATGTGCATTTTGCACTGCAAATGTTTTAGAACAAGTGTTCAAGTGTCTGTAATCCAACACTAGACGATATGTATTGTCTGGTTTGGATACAGGAAACAAAGGATTGTTCATTGAGGAGGTGCATGTTTCAATCACTCCTTGGTATTCAAGTTGATCTAAGATCTCCCTGACCTGTTTTTTAGCTTCTTGCTTTATTGGGTACTGCTTTTGTGCAGTAGGTTGATTTTTTAGCTGTATTTTGTGGTGAGGTGAGTCCTCATCCCATCCTACATGATTTTTATATAATGCTGGGGCCTGGGCAACTGCCCATTTCCTGGCATAAGTATATTTTAGGTGAATTGGAATATGGTTGGAGAAGGCAGGCATAATAATGTCCTCGCCATGTGGGCACTCCCTGACAAAGTGTGGTGGCCAGTCTTTTTCTGCTAGAAGTATATCATAACCCCTTGAAAGTTTCTCCCAAAAGAGTATTTTCACTTTTCTTGGTATGTCTCCCTCCATTCGGAGTGTTATTTCATATAACTTTTGTGGAGTACTAACCCTGGTGTCTACAGTCTCTACTGTGATGTACTCATTCAAGTCCACTATCTCCAGAAGTTCCTTCAGGTTCTGGCGAGCTATTGTGACTTCTGCTGCACTGTCCAGCATTGTCTGAGCCCATTCTCCGTTCTTGAGCTGTGTTCTCAGTATTCTCGGCATGTCTGATCTTCAGACCTGCTACCTTCTTTTTTGAGAATTGAGGTTTTGATTTATTTTTCTGAACGAGTTTATCGTCTTTGGATTTCACGCGTTCTTCTTTGTGATCTGACCGTCCTCTTCTTTCTGATGTCTGTGATGATATCTGAAAGGTACGAGAGGAACGTGTATCAGTGTCTTGATACCTGTCAGGTTTTCTTAAATTATCCCTATTCCTGAGGTTATACCTCCTTTCAGAGGGCTCCTTTTGAGGAGACCTACCTCGGGATTGAGAACGTGTCTCGTTTGAATTTTGTTTATTAGTTTCCCACTTCTTTTTAGAAGATGTAGGAGTTTGTTTAATAGAGTCCTTCTCAGGACTTTCAGATAGTTTTGGCTTCAAAGGTTTTCCACCCAAACTATCTCTGCCTAATTCTGCATAAGATTGTTCTATTATTCTGGGTAGTTCATGTTGATGTTCTGTTACATCAAATTCCCTTAAGCGTTGGGGGATCGCCACTGATGCTGCCTCCCCTTTAATATTAGATAATATTATTGTTGAGACCTGGTCGAAGTTTTTCAGTAATTTCATACCTAAATTCAGAGCAGGCTCTGCCCCATATTCATTTTGAATTTGTTTCAGGACATCTGGTATTACTGCAATTGATGGAACACCATGTGTTTTAGTATAGCTGGCAGCAAAGACTGCGCCCCAAGTGGTGCAATCTTCCAGTTGTGGTGTGATCCCCATTGGTAAACAGATTGTTAGGATTCTGTGTTTCTCATAAGGGCTAGTATTAGGAAATACTGCTTCGATTTGAGTAATTTTTTGAGCTATCCAGAATGGAATTTGCTCACCTTTTGTGGGCATTTTACCCATGACTGCGTGTAAAGTCTGTGGAGTAATTTTTAGTGTATTCCCCTGTTGAGGGGTTTGATTTGGAATGGTCATTGGTTGTTGGACTGTGAAAGTCCACATGACATATTGGACTAATTGTCTGTAAATTTTTATTAACTCTTGTAGTTGAGTAAGTAATTCCTCGTCTGACATCTCTTCAATGTCAGGATGAGGTGTATAGCCGGCTAGAATCGGCCATGTTGCTCCTGGTCTACCTAGTGGACCGAGCCTGGTAATGTTTTTGTGATGTTTTAGGGCGCCTTTAAACCAGAGATGATGCTCCTGGTATGTGAGTGGAATTTCAATATCCTCGAAAGGAATATATTCCTCTGGTGGTTCATCTTCTTTAAAGAAGTGAAACACTTTTGTTACTGGATTTGATTCTGAGAATACTATCCATGAATAGAATACCTCTGTCTGAAAGGATTCGTGTGCCTCTATCACGAAAACTGCTCTACCACCTCTTGGTGATAGGCCGTGTTTTATAAGTTTTAGAGTGATGGCTCTCCTTAAGTTTGGAGGGATGTTTATAACACCCTCATCGGTTTCATTTAAACCTGTAAAATTAAAAGCTGTTACGACTGGGTCAGCCGCAGCTACACCGTTCTCGGTGTCATTGTCCCTGTGTAGGGACATTTGTTTTTTGAAAATGCAGAACAAGTTTCAAGGAAACAAAAGATAAGGTGCACAATATTTTGGAACACTGTATCCTTCAACGTTGAACAAACCAAACAGCTAATATATAGGGTTTTTGTCCTATTTAGCTTTGGCGGATATTTAACCCTACCCACTCCAGACGTCTTATGGAGTATGTGAGTAGGGGTCTCTGAGAGAAAAGCACGACTGAGTTACTCAGTATCTAGCGTTAAATTAGTGCCTTACCAAACCGTTGGGCTCCATGTAGTGTAGTTCCTATTTCCCTAATAGGCTCTGCGCATTGGAATAATATACCCTATGGATTTGACATAGGACTGAGGTCAGTATGTCCCTATCGAGTATATTAAACTTAATTACTTTGTGCAAGCTAACTCAGAGGCCACTAGAAACTCCTTGTGAACAAGAAGGGAGTAGTTTCTGGCAACCGCATAAACATGACAACTTTGTTTCCCTTTAGAATCGGAACGCTCTCAGAATCGTGGAAACAATAGATAACAGTTTCACTCAGCTAATCGTGCATGCTTAGTTTCTTCAGAGTTACACAGAAAGAATAGACGGGCGTTTCAATAAAAGGATTTATTGAACAGTCTTGTTTCTCGTGTAAGAGATATGAGCTGTTATGATCACAAGACAGTATGCAAGATATATAATGTACAGCGTAAGCAGTAGAAAGAAATAATACTGCGCTTGCATTATCTTTTAGCTATGACACATATATTCATATACATAAATAACATAAGCTAAAAATGCGAGTACTCATAAGATGCTTCTCTAAGCTAGTTCTACCCCAGTGTACCTAACCTAACCGAAGTGTAGTGCAAGGTGAGAAGTAGGTGAAGTATTCTATAGTATGGTATGCTATAGTCTAGTATGCCAAGAGTCTAGTATGCCAAGAGTCCCTCTAGGTTCTAGTCAGCTCCATACCTTGAGAATGAGAGAGGTGGGAATCTCTTTCCGGGTCTCGAACTCTAACACCCCGCGAAGGGAGTCAGAACACTGGAAGCTGGATTCTCTGCGAGCAGGGATGACAGCGTCTCTTGTCAGTGCGTCAGGCCGGGACACGGGCTCCTCTAAAGTCGAGGTCTCCTCCTAACTTGCTTGGGCAAGGGAAGGTATATTTATACCTGGTAGGTGCCTTGGAATGTTAGCATTGACGTGAAGTCGGACAGAGGAAGACGTCAGGAATGAACCCTTAAGGAATAGCGGTTCATGCATAATAGATGAGTTCTTGGAGAAATCAATAATCCTGTGCTAGGGGAACTCCCAAGAGCTTAAGGGTCTGGTTTCTAAGAACTCGTTGTGACGTTAGGGTGGACGGATGTCGGTGACCATGCCTGTATTTGGAGTGCATGGCTAATGCCTAAATAAGGACTGGGATTTTATGCCTATATAAGGGCAATGCGAATTGTGCCTATATAAGGACATGTTTCAGGAAAGCCTATATACGGACACCTAAAGCGGAATGCAACACCCACTCCACTTTCGAATGAACGATAATACTAAATGCTAAACATGAAATGCTAAACATTAAAGTGAGTACCACATGTTGCTAAAAACATTTCTAAAAGCATATTAAAAAGAAGTCTTTAAAAGAAACTGTTGCTAAAACATGTAATGCAATAGGTACTGTACATTTTAAAGCATTTTTTCATTCTAAGCCTATATTATAAATAAAATGCAACATGAATGATTAAACAGAAATATATACATATGACGAAATGGTTGACAAGTTTTCAAAAATCAAAGCCATTGCATATCAGGAAATTTTGGCGAATAAGGTGACAATGTGTCCCTGGAAGTATTCAAAGAAGTCTGTTTTATATGAATAGTTCTACTGTAAGCAGATTGAGTTGCCATGTATTTTCAAAAACTAGAGAAAAAGAAAAAGTTCAATTTTTAGGAAGAGTTCCAAGTTTTGTTCTGTTTTGAAAATATGGAGGCCAAATTTCATTGCGTCCCTGGTACACTGAGAGCCGAATCAAAGTCAGTGTATGTGTCTGGTGTAAACATGAAATCATCTATTTCTATAGACAAAATATCGTCTACCGATGTTGGTGACATTTGGAACACCTCGTTCAGAAGGTTAACTGCACAGAGATGAGAAGCATCGCCTTCAGCATAGGATGCCGCAGCAATGTTCGCGTCCGTTGTTACCTGTGTGCCTGTTGATCCATCTCGTACCTCAGCAGCAGCAGGAAGCGTCTGTGAGATCTCAATGACTGCCGTCATCAGGATTGGTAGCCTCTGGGGACAACACAGAGCATGGGCCGTTATCGGGTCCAGCAGAGTATCGATATCCGTTGGCATGACTGATGGGAGTGTTAGACAGGTGTCTAGCACGCATTCTTCACCGCAAAGCAGGCAGCGTAGAACAGGTAAGATGCAATCTTGCCAGATTGGTCTGAATGACAGAAACCATGTTGTATTAAGTTCCCGTAGACGAGGTATGCCCAAAAGTTGCACTATGCGCTCACGGCACTTCCTTTCTAGGAGAGCTTTCTCCACATCGCTCGGAGTGATGCCGGTGAATAGGCTTGCAATAGCGTAGTAGTAGGAATAGAAACAGGATTCCTGCAACAAGTGCTAGAATTAATGGCACACCACCAAACACCGAATGTGCGAAGTTTGGGATGATTCTGAGGACTGCCTGAAAAGGTGTTAACAGTCCTGAACAGATGGTCTTAAATACATGTACAATCCCGCTCGTATCAGACATGTTTAAGATACGTCCCATCATTTCTACGAAATGTATAGGGCAGTTTGTACGAATTAGAGCCTGTATCTCAGCCGAAGTCCTTGCAATTTGTAAATCATAGGTTTCTTTGGCCGAGGTCAAAGGCACGGTTTGTTGTAAAAGCATGGCTTTCATTCTGCTTAAAGTATCAAAACGTATAAAAGAAACATTCAATGAAGGCCATAGAGGCGACTCCCTGACTGTCTCTGTTTGGGGGAACAATACTTGCATACAACAAGTAACCCTGGAGCCGACCGTTACCAGATATGGGATGCCTGGCAACATGCCACAGCAACTCTGATCATTCAACATGAGGTAACTCCCATTAGAAAGTTGTCCAAACGTTGGATTAATCACAGCAGCTGGTGTACCCTGCAGGTGGCAGGACAAGTTTGCCACAGAACCATTACAAGCCCCGTGTAAAGAAATGTCCTGACATATGAGTGAACCGCTTAGTGCATTTTCACAGTGTGTACCGCTTAGAAACACTTCACGATCCCCACTCCAACATCTGTATTCGTAAGGTAAATCCCAGGATGTCTTAATGTATTCTTTACCCAACCTTTCATATTTGCCTGCTTGCATTTGTTTGAGGCAATACTGAAAATGAAAAGTAGTGACAGGCAGAGTTATTTAGCCATGAATAAGCCATTCTGTAGCTGGTTTTTCTGCCACTGTGAATGGTAATTTTTCCAGTTTTTCAATGCTCAGCACTGTATACTTTGCTCCCCTTTGTGCCAGTTCGATCTGTCTATCTGTTAGATTGTATTCCGAAAACAGAGACGACGTGTTGATAAAACGCCAAGGCACATAGCCTGCACGCAAAGATTGCAGCGTCCAGCTTAATAACATAATAGAACGTAACTGAGATTGGCCTTGTTGTAACATGGCTAAATCTTGTTCCGGTATGTCAATAGCAGAGGATACAATGTTGTCCAATGAATAAATTCTGGATGACAAAGTTGTTAACCCATTGTCGACCACAGTGAGAGATTTCTCTAAGTTAATACGATCAAGTTCACGTATTCTTTCTGCGGCCTCTGCCTGTGAAACCTTCCATATCTCATTATAAGCAGCATAAATGCCGGCATATATGAAACGTTTTTGACGCGGTTTTCTTGGTCCTAGCAAGAATTCCCTAAGGTCTGCGTCTTCTTTAAGTAAAGATAAGTGTTGTTTCACATCCTCGAGTGTAGATTTTTGTAACCAGTCAAGGCACAATTTTCCTACACTGTATGTTGTTACTACCCCCGGATGTTGTCTTTGAACATATCGTGGGTCTGGCCTATGGATAGTAAAGCCCTGTATTCTATTCAGGAATCTTTCTTGACAGATGTTTGTGTCTGTGGGCCAGAGTAACCATTTTTTCCAATCAGGATCTGTTCTGTTGGTTTGTAGTATTGTGTCTACTGTGACCGCTCCCTGTGTAGTGCTATTACTTGCAGGTGTTGGTACAGAAGGTGTATTCATGTCTTTGATCTTGGCTAAACCACATGGCACAGTGTCATTCAAAAACATTATTTGATGTGGGATGATACATGCTCTAAACAAAGCTTCAATCCCCTGCACTTGCCAATCTTTAGAACCCCAGACAGTTTTTGTGTCAATTGTGTCTTTCCAAAAGTTAAATCCTTGTCTAGACAGTTGGGTAATAAAGGCTGCAGAATAAATCTGTTTTGTATTAGTCAACATAATTTTCTGACCTGTTTTGTTTACATTCTTATAGAAAAATGTTTCTGGATCAGATGTATTGTAACCTGAAAAATATGGAAACTTATTTGCAAACGTTTTTGAACTACCTTTTGGTGGTGTAGGACAATGTTCCCATTGGTTAAACATAAAAACATTTCTAGGTGTTGCAGATTTATGCAAGAAATGATGACCATAGTGGTTATAACAATAAAGCTGTTCATAGTCTGATGAACCCTCTAAGTATTCATTGTTAGAGAACGCTGCAGACTTTTCTAGATCAGACATCATATCATTTACAGTCTCAAAGTCCCAATCATCAGAATAGGTACTGGAGGTAATAAAATCACTTAATGAAATTTTAAATAAATGTGGAATGTTCAAAAGTTCAGTCGGGCCGAATATGTCGAAATCGGTTTTGTCCCACACTATACCATCCTGTATAGGAACGGCTGTGATGTTCACTGCTGACAAGTCTCTTGTTTCACGATGGGAAGATTTGTGTGGTTTTAAAAGTAAGTTCACATTTTTACTTTCAGTGTCCATATGGATGTATCTGCCATTTATTAGCATGCTAAGAGTCATAACCAAAGCTAGCCAAAACAGAAAGAAAAATATTCCAGAAATAATCCATATTTCAATCCATGGTGAAACCAGATAAAATGAAAAAGGTCTTGTACTTGTTGTTTGAAAGTTTTTAGGGCTGGCGTCGTTTCAGGCTCACTTGGATCCTCAGAAAACGTATCAAAGTTAATGAAATAGCCAGAAGCAGTTCGGTCAATTGTTGAAATTGCATCAGGATTCGTTGAAATCGCTGGAACCAGTTGATCACGTGTTACGTTGGTGTAGACAGGTGTATCTGGACGAACTGTTACTTGAGTTTCAAGAGGGATGAGTTCCATTGCATTGTTGCTTAGTCCTTCATCTGTTACTGCTGAATTCTCGATGGTTATGAGTCTTTCAGTCTGAACCTCTTGGATAGTAGCGAGAGGAGTGCAGCTGCTACTAGGTCGGAGTCCACGAGGCCTACTATTTAGTATTGGCCACATACTGTGGTTTGATGAGGTCGATTGACACAAATCTTTTCTCCTTTTTTCCAGCAAGGGGCGGCAGAAGTACTGTTCTTGTTCCGTGGACGGCTAGGACAGTTACTGGTTGTCTGTAAGAAGGTCCAAATTCCTTCTTGTCCGCAATCTTCTCTCTGACTAGATCCCCAACTTTTGGGATCCAGACAGGCCTTGCTGGGACTGCCGGTGTTTCCCCAGTGGTGGTTGGCTTCAGGAACACGTTGCTTTGTTTCGATCTTAGTTCATTTAGGTCCTGTAAAACAGCCAAACGATCTTTGATATCAAAGGGTTTATTTTCCACCACTGTGCCTTTACATTCGAGATAAGGAACCCACATTCTTGTCCCAAATAGGACCTCATATGGAGTGACCCCCCTTGAGAACTTCTTGGCAAATTATTTAATGAGCGTTGGACCCCATAAAGATGTTTGACCCACCCATCACCCGAACCTAATACTCTAGCTGTTATAGACTGCTTTATGTCCCGGTTTTTCCTTTCCACAACAGAATTTCCCTCAGGATGAAACGGAGAGGAGTACCGCAATGCAACGCCCAAACTGGCCATGGCTTCTTTGTAAGCCCGAGAGCTAAACGCAGGGCCCTGGTCAGAATGTAGTGTGCCTATTGCGTATGTGCCGATAAAGACTCGCAAATCTTTTATAACAGTTCGAGCATCAGCCGAGCACTGAGGCCATATCCATAGGAACCTTGACTTAGTATTTGTGGGATTGCATTTGTCCAAAAGGACGCCTGCGCGTAGATAGTCTAATACTGTCTAACAATGGTGTCTGTACTGGGCAGGCTACTTCGTAGTCTGGTGTCTGATGGCGTTCTGCACCACGCTGTCTATTGCAGTCTATGCAGTCATCGATGAAGATGTGAATCTGTGTATTCATTCCAGGCCACCAGTACATCTCTTTTAATGTTAATATTGTTTTAGAGATCCCTTGATGTGACAGACCCTCCCCCAGATGTGCTTCATAAATCAAATCTGCTCTACGTTCCATGTTTGGAATTACCCTATCCCCCACTCCAGGGATTCGAGCAAAAGAAACGTTGTTCGCATCAATTACATAAGAGTACTTGAGTGGAAATTTCTTTGGTAACGCTGCACCACTGCCTTTGCTTGAAGCATTGACAGCCAACAATATCTCACTGTCTATTCTCGTTTTTGAACGAGTGATCGCAGCTACGGAAGCCATCTGAACAGCCCCCTTTGCGGCTTCGTCAGCCAATGAATCCCTGCAACGTGAACGCCATCACGTTGATGACTCAGCGTGTGTATCACGTGAGCTTTTGGTAGTTCGTCTCTCAACTGAACTACTTGTTCCCAAAGCGTTTTATGCTTTATTGTGCCACCTTTTGCATCTTTGAACCCGTTTTCAAGCCAATTCTGTATATATTCATTATACGACTGAACACAGTAAAAAGAATCGCACACTATTAGTGTGGGGAATTCGCGATCTGTATTTTCAAGTGCCAGTTTAAATGCTTGTAGTTCAGCTCGCTGAGCTGTACAATCTCCTAGAGATTGAGTTTTAGTGACCATTGGTCTGAAGTTACCATCTTGCATGCGACCTTTAACGATTGCGCACGCTGCAGTGTAAGCTTGCTTACTCCCTGTAGCGGGTTGTGCTGATCCGTCAGTATAAATTATAAATTCGTACTGATCGAGAGGCAGAATTTCAGTGGGCAGAGGACATTCATGTTCATATTGCAGGAACCCTTGTGTTTTTAAATCAGGATCAAAAACATATTCAACATCTGTTGCAGCAAGAGAATTAACCCATTGTATCCATCTAGGATGTAAAGCTTTTGCATTTGGAATGCTCGCTTTTGTAACCGCCTCTAAGGCTGGTACTGGGGTTACGACAATAATGCATTTTCCTTGAGCTAGAGCTCTTTCTTTTGCTACAGCGGTTTGAACTGCTGTCAGTATTTTTTCTGTTGAAGTGAAGCGCATTTCTGCTTGTGTATACAAATGTGATTTGTATGCTATTGGTACTTTTTCACCCTCATTAAATGTTAAATAGGTGAATCCGCATTGACCCGAAATTATTCGGATCACTAAATTGCGTGTATTTACGCGTGTTTGTAAGTGATTTGTTGCTAACATGTTAGCTTGGAGTGAACGCAGGATTTCTGTGTGTTCCTGAGTCCAATGTTTTGTTGAAAAATCAGGTTTGATTAATTCGTAGAGAGGTTTAACCCTTTCTGCGTAATTTAGAATGTAAGTTCTTCCAAAGTTTAGGAAACCCAAGATAGCTTGTAAATTTTTCAGCGTTTTTGGTGGTTGGAGCAGCGCGCACTTTTCTAAAAAGTTAGCTGCTAGGCTCTTGCCTTCACTTGAAAGCTCATATCCTAAGAAAAGGACATTGAGATGGGCAATTCTGCATTTTTTAAAGTTGAATTTATAGCCTTCAGAGGTGAAGCCCAATATAATGGTACTCACCCTGTTCAAGTGCCTATCCAGGTCATCGTCTGTCAGATAGATGTCATCGACATATGACAATGCCTCATTATCATAAATTTGTAGTAACTCTGTTACCCTTGCTGAGAACAACCCTGGGCTATTTTTGAACCCTTGTGGGAGTCTACAAAATTGACGCTGGGTCCCCATTATTGAGAAAGCTGTTAAGTACCTGCTTTCAGGTGCTATGTTTTGACAAAAGAAACCATTTGAAATATCCAATGTGGTTTTATATTTTTTACGCACAATGTTATTCATTAATGCTGTACTATGTGCATTTTGCACTGCAAATGTTTTAGAACAAGTGTTCAAGTGTCTGTAATCCAACACTAGACGATATGTATTGTCTGGTTTGGATACAGGAAACAAAGGATTGTTCATTGAGGAGGTGCATGTTTCAATCACCCCTTGGTATTCAAGTTGATCTAAGATCTCCCTGACCTGTTTTTTAGCTTCTTGCTTTATTGGGTACTGCTTTTGTGCAGTAGGTTGATTTTTTAGCTGTATTTTGTGGTGAGGTGAGTCCTCATCCCATCCTACATGATTTTTATATAATGCTGGGGCCTGGGCAACTGCCCATTTCCTGGCATAAGTATATTTTAGGTGAATTGGAATATGGTTGGAGAAGGCAGGCATAATAATGTCCTCGCCATGTGGGCACTCCCTGACAAAGTGTGGTGGCCAGTCTTTTTCTGCTAGAAGTATATCATAACCCCTTGAAAGTTTCTCCCAAAAGAGTATTTTCACTTTTCTTGGTATGTCTCCCTCCATTCGGAGTGTTATTTCATATAACTTTTGTGGAGTACTAACCCTGGTGTCTACAGTCTCTACTGTGATGTACTCATTCAAGTCCACTATCTCCAGAAGTTCCTTCAGGTTCTGGCGAGCTATTGTGACTTCTGCTGCACTGTCCAGCATTGTCTGAGCCCATTCTCCGTTCTTGAGCTGTGTTCTCAGTATTCTCGGCATGTCTGATCTTCAGACCTGCTACCTTCTTTTTTGAGAATTGAGGTTTTGATTTATTTTTCTGAACGTGTTTATCGTCTTTGGATTTCACGCGTTCTTCTTTGTGATCTGACCGTCCTCTTCTTTCTGATGTCTGTGATGATATCTGAAAGGTACGAGAGGAACGTGTATCAGTGTCTTGATACCTGTCAGGTTTTCTTAAATTATCCCTATTCCTGAGGTTATACCTCCTTTCAGAGGGCTCCTTTTGAGGAGACCTACCTCGGGATTGAGAACGTGTCTCGTTTGAATTTTGTTTATTAGTTTCCCACTTCTTTTTAGAAGATGTAGGAGTTTGTTTAATAGAGTCCTTCTCAGGACTTTCAGATAGTTTTGGCTTCAAAGGTTTTCCACCCAAACTATCTCTGCCTAATTCTGCATAAGATTGTTCTATTATTCTGGGTAGTTCATGTTGATGTTCTGTTACATCAAATTCCCTTAAGCGTTGGGGGATCGCCACTGATGCTGCCTCCCCTTTAATATTAGATAATATTATTGTTGAGACCTGGTCGAAGTTTTTCAGTAATTTCATACCTAAATTCAGAGCAGGCTCTGCCCCATATTCATTTTGAATTTGTTTCAGGACATCTGGTATTACTGCAATTGATGGAACACCATGTGTTTTAGTATAGCTGGCAGCAAAGACTGCGCCCCAAGTGGTGCAATCTTCCAGTTGTGGTGTGATCCCCATTGGTAAACAGATTGTTAGGATTCTGTGTTTCTCATAAGGGCTAGTATTAGGAAATACTGCTTCGATTTGAGTAATTTTTTGAGCTATCCAGAATGGAATTTGCTCACCTTTTGTGGGCATTTTACCCATGACTGCGTGTAAAGTCTGTGGAGTAATTTTTAGTGTATTCCCCTGTTGAGGGGTTTGATTTGGAATGGTCATTGGTTGTTGGACTGTGAAAGTCCACATGACATATTGGACTAATTGTCTGTAAATTTTTATTAACTCTTGTAGTTGAGTAAGTAATTCCTCGTCTGACATCTCTTCAATGTCAGGATGAGGTGTATAGCCGGCTAGAATCGGCCATGTTGCTCCTGGTCTACCTAGTGGACCGAGCCTGGTAATGTTTTTGTGATGTTTTAGGGCGCCTTTAAACCAGAGATGATGCTCCTGGTATGTGAGTGGAATTTCAATATCCTCGAAAGGAATATATTCCTCTGGTGGTTCATCTTCTTTAAAGAAGTGAAACACTTTTGTTACTGGATTTGATTCTGAGAATACTATCCATGAATAGAATACCTCTGTCTGAAAGGATTCGTGTGCCTCTATCACGAAAACTGCTCTACCACCTCTTGGTGATAGGCCGTGTTTTATAAGTTTTAGAGTGATGGCTCTCCTTAAGTTTGGAGGGATGTTTATAACACCCTCATCGGTTTCATTTAAACCTGTAAAATTAAAAGCTGTTACGACTGGGTCAGCCGCAGCTACACCGTTCTCGGTGTCATTGTCCCTGTGTAGGGACATTTGTTTTTTGAAAATGCAGAACAAGTTTCAAGGAAACAAAAGATAAGGTGCACAATATTTTGGAACACTGTATCCTTCAACGTTGAACAAACCAAACAGCTAATATATAGGGTTTTTGTCCTATTTAGCTTTGGCGGATATTTAACCCTACCCACTCCAGACGTCTTATGGAGTATGTGAGTAGGGGTCTCTGAGAGAAAAGCACGACTGAGTTACTCAGTATCTAGCGTTAAATTAGTGCCTTACCAAACCGTTGGGCTCCATGTAGTGTAGTTCCTATTTCCCTAATAGGCTCTGCGCATTGGAATAATATACCCTATGGATTTGACATAGGACTGAGGTCAGTATGTCCCTATCGAGTATATTAAACTTAATTACTTTGTGCAAGCTAACTCAGAGGCCACTAGAAACTCCTTGTGAACAAGAAGGGAGTAGTTTCTGGCAACCGCATAAACATGACAACTTTGTTTCCCTTTAGAATCGGAACGCTCTCAGAATCGTGGAAACAATAGATAACAGTTTCACTCAGCTAATCGTGCATGCTTAGTTTCTTCAGAGTTACACAGAAAGAATAGACGGGCGTTTCAATAAAAGGATTTATTGAACAGTCTTGTTTCTCGTGTAAGAGATATGAGCTGTTATGATCACAAGACAGTATGCAAGATATATAATGTACAGCGTAAGCAGTAGAAAGAAATAATACTGCGCTTGCATTATCTTTTAGCTATGACACATATATTCATATACATAAATAACATAAGCTAAAAATGCGAGTACTCATAAGATGCTTCTCTAAGCTAGTTCTACCCCAGTGTACCTAACCTAACCGAAGTGTAGTGCAAGGTGAGAAGTAGGTGAAGTATTCTATAGTATGGTATGCTATAGTCTAGTATGCCAAGAGTCTAGTATGCCAAGAGTCCCTCTAGGTTCTAGTCAGCTCCATACCTTGAGAATGAGAGAGGTGGGAATCTCTTTCCGGGTCTCGAACTCTAACACCCCGCGAAGGGAGTCAGAACACTGGAAGCTGGATTCTCTGCGAGCAGGGATGACAGCGTCTCTTGTCAGTGCGTCAGGCCGGGACACGGGCTCCTCTAAAGTCGAGGTCTCCTCCTAACTTGCTTGGGCAAGGGAAGGTATATTTATACCTGGTAGGTGCCTTGGAATGTTAGCATTGACGTGAAGTCGGACAGAGGAAGACGTCAGGAATGAACCCTTAAGGAATAGCGGTTCATGCATAATAGATGAGTTCTTGGAGAAATCAATAATCCTGTGCTAGGGGAACTCCCAAGAGCTTAAGGGTCTGGTTTCTAAGAACTCGTTGTGACGTTAGGGTGGACGGATGTCGGTGACCATGCCTGTATTTGGAGTGCATGGCTAATGCCTAAATAAGGACTGGGATTTTATGCCTATATAAGGGCAATGCGAATTGTGCCTATATAAGGACATGTTTCAGGAAAGCCTATATACGGACACCTAAAGCGGAATGCAACACCCACTCCACTTTCGAATGAACGATAATACTAAATGCTAAACATGAAATGCTAAACATTAAAGTGAGTACCACATGTTGCTAAAAACATTTCTAAAAGCATATTAAAAAGAAGTCTTTAAAAGAAACTGTTGCTAAAACATGTAATGCAATAGGTACTGTACATTTTAAAGCATTTTTTCATTCTAAGCCTATATTATAAATAAAATGCAACATGAATGATTAAACAGAAATATATACATATGACGAAATGGTTGACAAGTTTTCAAAAATCAAAGCCATTGCATATCAGGAAATTTTGGCGAATAAGGTGACAATGTGTCCCTGGAAGTATTCAAAGAAGTCTGTTTTATATGAATAGTTCTACTGTAAGCAGATTGAGTTGCCATGTATTTTCAAAAACTAGAGAAAAAGAAAAAGTTCAATTTTTAGGAAGAGTTCCAAGTTTTGTTCTGTTTTGAAAATATGGAGGCCAAATTTCATTGCGTCCCTGGTACACTGAGAGCCGAATCAAAGTCAGTGTATGTGTCTGGTGTAAACATGAAATCATCTATTTCTATAGACAAAATATCGTCTACCGATGTTGGTGACATTTGGAACACCTCGTTCAGAAGGTTAACTGCACAGAGATGAGAAGCATCGCCTTCAGCATAGGATGCCGCAGCAATGTTCGCGTCCGTTGTTACCTGTGTGCCTGTTGATCCATCTCGTACCTCAGCAGCAGCAGGAAGCGTCTGTGAGATCTCAATGACTGCCGTCATCAGGATTGGTAGCCTCTGGGGACAACACAGAGCATGGGCCGTTATCGGGTCCAGCAGAGTATCGATATCCGTTGGCATGACTGATGGGAGTGTTAGACAGGTGTCTAGCACGCATTCTTCACCGCAAAGCAGGCAGCGTAGAACAGGTAAGATGCAATCTTGCCAGATTGGTCTGAATGACAGAAACCATGTTGTATTAAGTTCCCGTAGACGAGGTATGCCCAAAAGTTGCACTATGCGCTCACGGCACTTCCTTTCTAGGAGAGCTTTCTCCACATCGCTCGGAGTGATGCCGGTGAATAGGCTTGCAATAGCGTAGTAGTAGGAATAGAAACAGGATTCCTGCAACAAGTGCTAGAATTAATGGCACACCACCAAACACCGAATGTGCGAAGTTTGGGATGATTCTGAGGACTGCCTGAAAAGGTGTTAACAGTCCTGAACAGATGGTCTTAAATACATGTACAATCCCGCTCGTATCAGACATGTTTAAGATACGTCCCATCATTTCTACGAAATGTATAGGGCAGTTTGTACGAATTAGAGCCTGTATCTCAGCCGAAGTCCTTGCAATTTGTAAATCATAGGTTTCTTTGGCCGAGGTCAAAGGCACGGTTTGTTGTAAAAGCATGGCTTTCATTCTGCTTAAAGTATCAAAACGTATAAAAGAAACATTCAATGAAGGCCATAGAGGCGACTCCCTGACTGTCTCTGTTTGGGGGAACAATACTTGCATACAACAAGTAACCCTGGAGCCGACCGTTACCAGATATGGGATGCCTGGCAACATGCCACAGCAACTCTGATCATTCAACATGAGGTAACTCCCATTAGAAAGTTGTCCAAACGTTGGATTAATCACAGCAGCTGGTGTACCCTGCAGGTGGCAGGACAAGTTTGCCACAGAACCATTACAAGCCCCGTGTAAAGAAATGTCCTGACATATGAGTGAACCGCTTAGTGCATTTTCACAGTGTGTACCGCTTAGAAACACTTCACGATCCCCACTCCAACATCTGTATTCGTAAGGTAAATCCCAGGATGTCTTAATGTATTCTTTACCCAACCTTTCATATTTGCCTGCTTGCATTTGTTTGAGGCAATACTGAAAATGAAAAGTAGTGACAGGCAGAGTTATTTAGCCATGAATAAGCCATTCTGTAGCTGGTTTTTCTGCCACTGTGAATGGTAATTTTTCCAGTTTTTCAATGCTCAGCACTGTATACTTTGCTCCCCTTTGTGCCAGTTCGATCTGTCTATCTGTTAGATTGTATTCCGAAAACAGAGACGACGTGTTGATAAAACGCCAAGGCACATAGCCTGCACGCAAAGATTGCAGCGTCCAGCTTAATAACATAATAGAACGTAACTGAGATTGGCCTTCTTGTAACATGGCTAAATCTTGTTCCGGTATGTCAATAGCAGAGGATACAATGTTGTCCAATGAATAAATTCTGGATGACAAAGTTGTTAACCCATTGTCGACCACAGTGAGAGATTTCTCTAAGTTAATACGATCAAGTTCACGTATTCTTTCTGCGGCCTCTGCCTGTGAAACCTTCCATATCTCATTATAAGCAGCATAAATGCCGGCATATATGAAACGTTTTTGACGCGGTTTTCTTGGTCCTAGCAAGAATTCCCTAAGGTCTGCGTCTTCTTTAAGTAAAGATAAGTGTTGTTTCACATCCTCGAGTGTAGATTTTTGTAACCAGTCAAGGCACAATTTTCCTACACTGTATGTTGTTACTACCCCCGGATGTTGTCTTTGAACATATCGTGGGTCTGGCCTATGGATAGTAAAGCCCTGTATTCTATTCAGGAATCTTTCTTGACAGATGTTTGTGTCTGTGGGCCAGAGTAACCATTTTTTCCAATCAGGATCCGTTCTGTTGGTTTGTAGTATTGTGTCTACTGTGACCGCTCCCTGTGTAGTGCTATTACTTGCAGGTGTTGGTACAGAAGGTGTATTCATGTCTTTGATCTTGGCTAAACCACATGCACAGTGTCATTCAAAAACATTATTTGATGTGGGATGATACATGCTCTAAACAAAGCTTCAATCCCCTGCACTTGCCAATCTTTAGAACCCCAGACAGTTTTTGTGTCAATTGTGTCTTTCCAAAAGTTAAATCCTTGTCTAGACAGTTGGGTAATAAAGGCTGCAGAATAAATCTGTTTTGTATTAGTCAACATAATTTTCTGACCTGTTTTGTTTACATTCTTATAGAAAAATGTTTCTGGATCAGATGTATTGTAACCTGAAAAATATGGAAACTTATTTGCAAACGTTTTTGAACTACCTTTTGGTGGTGTAGGACAATGTTCCCATTGGTTAAACATAAAAACATTTCTAGGTGTTGCAGATTTATGCAAGAAATGATGACCATAGTGGTTATAACAATAAAGCTGTTCATAGTCTGATGAACCCTCTAAGTATTCATTGTTAGAGAACGCTGCAGACTTTTCTAGATCAGACATCATATCATTTACAGTCTCAAAGTCCCAATCATCAGAATAGGTACTGGAGGTAATAAAATCACTTAATGAAATTTTAAATAAATGTGGAATGTTCAAAAGTTCAGTCGGGCCGAATATGTCGAAATCGGTTTTGTCCCACACTATACCATCCTGTATAGGAACGGCTGTGATGTTCACTGCTGACAAGTCTCTTGTTTCACGATGGGAAGATTTGTGTGGTTTTAAAAGTAAGTTCACATTTTTACTTTCAGTGTCCATATGGATGAATCTGCCATTTATTAGCATGCTAAGAGTCATAACCAAAGCTAGCCAAAACAGAAAGAAAAATATTCCAGAAATAATCCATATTTCAATCCCTGGTGAAACCAGATAAAATGAAAAAGGTCTTGTACTTGTTGTTGAAAGTTTTTAGGGCTGGCGTCGTTTCAGGCTCACTTGGATCCTCAGAAAACGTATCAAAGTTAATGAAATAGCCAGAAGCAGTTCGGTCAATTGTTGAAATTGCATCAGGATTCGTTGAAATCGCTGGAACCAGTTGATCACGTGTTACGTTGGTGTAGACAGGTGTATCTGGACGAACTGTTACTTGAGTTTCAAGAGGGATGAGTTCCATTGCATTGTTGCTTAGTCCTTCATCTGTTACTGCTGAATTCTCGATGGTTATGAGTCTTTCAGTCTGAACCTCTTGGATAGTAGCGAGAGGAGTGCAGCTGCTACTAGGTCGGAGTCCACGAGGCCTACTATTTAGTATTGGCCACATACTGTGGTTTGATGAGGTCGATTGACACAAATCTTTTCTCCTTTTTTCCAGCAAGGGGCGGCAGAAGTACTGTTCTTGTTCCGTGGACGGCTAGGACAGTTACTGGTTGTCTGTAAGAAGGTCCAAATTCCTTCTTGTCCGCAATCTTCTCTCTGACTAGATCCCCAACTTTTGGGATCCAGACAGGCCTTGCTGGGACTGCCGGTGTTTCCCCAGTGGTGGTTGGCTTCAGGAACACGTTGCTTTGTTTCGATCTTAGTTCATTTAGGTCCTGTAAAACAGCCAAACGATCTTTGATATCAAAGGGTTTATTTTCCACCACTGTGCCTTTACATTCGAGATAAGGAACCCACATTCTTGTCCCAAATAGGACCTCATATGGAGTGACCCCCCTTGAGAACTTCTTGGCAAATTATTTAATGAGCGTTGGACCCCATAAAGATGTTTGACCCACCCATCACCCGAACCTAATACTCTAGCTGTTATAGACTGCTTTATGTCCCGGGTTTTCCTTTCCACAACAGAATTTCCCTCAGGATGAAACGGAGAGGAGTACCGCAATGCAACGCCCAAACTGGCCATGGCTTCTTTGTAAGCCCGAGAGCTAAACGCAGGGCCCTGGTCAGAATGTAGTGTGCCTATTGCGTATGTGCCGATAAAGACTCGCAAATCTTTTATAACAGTTCGAGCATCAGCCGAGCACTGAGGCCATATCCATAGGAACCTTGACTTAGTATTTGTGGGATTGCATTTGTCCAAAAGGACGCCTGCGCGTAGATAGTCTAATACTGTCTAACAATGGTGTCTGTACTGGGCAGGCTACTTCGTAGTCTGGTGTCTGATGGCGTTCTGCACCACGCTGTCTATTGCAGTCTATGCAGTCATCGATGAAGATGTGAATCTGTGTATTCATTCCAGGCCACCAGTACATCTCTTGTAATGTTAATATTGTTTTAGAGATCCCTTGATGTGACAGACCCTCCCCCAGATGTGCTTCATAAATCAAATCTGCTCTACGTTCCATGTTTGGAATTACCCTATCCCCCACTCCAGGGATTCGAGCAAAAGAAACGTTGTTCGCATCAATTACATAAGAGTACTTGAGTGGAAATTTCTTTGGTAACGCTGCACCACTGCCTTTGCTTGAAGCATTGACAGCCAACAATATCTCACTGTCTATTCTCGTTTTTGAACGAGTGATCGCAGCTACGGAAGCCATCTGAACAGCCCCCTTTGCGGCTTCGTCAGCCAATGAATCCCTGCAACGTGAACGCCATCACGTTGATGACTCAGCGTGTGTATCACGTGAGCTTTTGGTAGTTCGTCTCTCAACTGAACTACTTGTTCCCAAAGCGTTTTATGCTTTATTGTGCCACCTTTTGCATCTTTGAACCCGTTTTCAAGCCAATTCTGTATATATTCATTATACGACTGAACACAGTAAAAAGAATCGCACACTATTAGTGTGGGGAATTTGCGATCTGTATTTTCAAGTGCCAGTTTAAATGCTTGTAGTTCAGCTCGCTGAGCTGTACAATCTCCTAGAGATTGAGTTTTAGTGACCATTGGTCTGAAGTTACCATCTTGCATGCGACCTTTAACGATTGCGCACGCTGCAGTGTAAGCTTGCTTACTCCCTGTAGCGGGTTGTGCTGATCCGTCAGTATAAATTATAAATTCGTACTGATCGAGAGGCAGAATTTCAGTGGGCAGAGGACATTCATGTTCATATTGCAGGAACCCTTGTGTTTTTAAATCAGGATCAAAAACATATTCAACATCTGTTGCAGCAAGAGAATTAACCCATTGTATCCATCTAGGATGTAAAGCTTTTGCATTTGGAATGCTCGCTTTTGTAACCGCCTCTAAGGCTGGTACTGGGGTTACGACAATAATGCATTTTCCTTGAGCTAGAGCTCTTTCTTTTGCTACAGCGGTTTGAACTGCTGTCAGTATTTTTTCTGTTGAAGTGAAGCGCATTTCTGCTTGTGTATACAAATGTGATTTGTATGCTATTGGTACTTTTTCACCCTCATTAAATGTTAAATAGGTGAATCCGCATTGACCCGAAATTATTCGGATCACTAAATTGCGTGTATTTACGCGTGTTTGTAAGTGATTTGTTGCTAACATGTTAGCTTGGAGTGAACGCAGGATTTCTGTGTGTTCCTGAGTCCAATGTTTTGTTGAAAAATCAGGTTTGATTAATTCGTAGAGAGGTTTAACCCTTTCTGCGTAATTTAGAATGTAAGTTCTTCCAAAGTTTAGGAAACCCAAGATAGCTTGTAAATTTTTCAGCGTTTTTGGTGGTTGGAGCAGCGCGCACTTTTCTAAAAAGTTAGCTGCTAGGCTCTTGCCTTCACTTGAAAGCTCATATCCTAAGAAAAGGACATTGAGATGGGCAATTCTGCATTTTTTAAAGTTGAATTTATAGCCTTCAGAGGTGAAGCCCAATATAATGGTACTCACCCTGTTCAAGTGCCTATCCAGGTCATCGTCTGTCAGATAGATGTCATCGACATATGACAATGCCTCATTATCATAAATTTGTAGTAACTCTGTTACCCTTGCTGAGAACAACCCTGGGCTATTTTTGAACCCTTGTGGGAGTCTACAAAATTGACGCTGGGTCCCCATTATTGAGAAAGCTGTTAAGTACCTGCTTTCAGGTGCTATGTTTTGACAAAAGAAACCATTTGAAATATCCAATGTGGTTTTATATTTTTTACGCACAATGTTATTCATTAATGCTGTACTATGTGCATTTTGCACTGCAAATGTTTTAGAACAAGTGTTCAAGTGTCTGTAATCCAACACTAGACGATATGTATTGTCTGGTTTGGATACAGGAAACAAAGGATTGTTCATTGAGGAGGTGCATGTTTCAATCACCCCTTGGTATTCAAGTTGATCTAAGATCTCCCTGACCTGTTTTTTAGCTTCTTGCTTTATTGGGTACTGCTTTTGTGCAGTAGGTTGATTTTTTAGCTGTATTTTGTGGTGAGGTGAGTCCTCATCCCATCCTACATGATTTTTATATAATGCTGGGGCCTGGGCAACTGCCCATTTCCTGGCATAAGTATATTTTAGGTGAATTGGAATATGGTTGGAGAAGGCAGGCATAATAATGTCCTCGCCATGTGGGCACTCCCTGACAAAGTGTGGTGGCCAGTCTTTTTCTGCTAGAAGTATATCATAACCCCTTGAAAGTTTCTCCCAAAAGAGTATTTTCACTTTTCTTGGTATGTCTCCCTCCATTCGGAGTGTTATTTCATATAACTTTTGTGGAGTACTAACCCTGGTGTCTACAGTCTCTACTGTGATGTACTCATTCAAGTCCACTATCTCCAGAAGTTCCTTCAGGTTCTGGCGAGCTATTGTGACTTCTGCTGCACTGTCCAGCATTGTCTGAGCCCATTCTCCGTTCTTGAGCTGTGTTCTCAGTATTCTCGGCATGTCTGATCTTCAGACCTGCTACCTTCTTTTTGAGAATTGAGGTTTTGATTTATTTTTCTGAACGAGTTTATCGTCTTTGGATTTCACGCGTTCTTCTTTGTGATCTGACCGTCCTCTTCTTTCTGATGTCTGTGATGATATCTGAAAGGTACGAGAGGAACGTGTATCAGTGTCTTGATACCTGTCAGGTTTTCTTAAATTATCCCTATTCCTGAGGTTATACCTCCTTTCAGAGGGCTCCTTTTGAGGAGACCTACCTCGGGATTGAGAACGTGTCTCGTTTGAATTTTGTTTATTAGTTTCCCACTTCTTTTTAGAAGATGTAGGAGTTTGTTTAATAGAGTCCTTCTCAGGACTTTCAGATAGTTTTGGCTTCAAAGGTTTTCCACCCAAACTATCTCTGCCTAATTCTGCATAAGATTGTTCTATTATTCTGGGTAGTTCATGTTGATGTTCTGTTACATCAAATTCCCTTAAGCGTTGGGGGATCGCCACTGATGCTGCCTCCCCTTTAATATTAGATAATATTATTGTTGAGACCTGGTCGAAGTTTTTCAGTAATTTCATACCTAAATTCAGAGCAGGCTCTGCCCCATATTCATTTTGAATTTGTTTCAGGACATCTGGTATTACTGCAATTGATGGAACACCATGTGTTTTAGTATAGCTGGCAGCAAAGACTGCGCCCCAAGTGGTGCAATCTTCCAGTTGTGGTGTGATCCCCATTGGTAAACAGATTGTTAGGATTCTGTGTTTCTCATAAGGGCTAGTATTAGGAAATACTGCTTCGATTTGAGTAATTTTTTGAGCTATCCAGAATGGAATTTGCTCACCTTTTGTGGGCATTTTACCCATGACTGCGTGTAAAGTCTGTGGAGTAATTTTTAGTGTATTCCCCTGTTGAGGGGTTTGATTTGGAATGGTCATTGGTTGTTGGACTGTGAAAGTCCACATGACATATTGGACTAATTGTCTGTAAATTTTTATTAACTCTTGTAGTTGAGTAAGTAATTCCTCGTCTGACATCTCTTCAATGTCAGGATGAGGTGTATAGCCGGCTAGAATCGGCCATGTTGCTCCTGGTCTACCTAGTGGACCGAGCCTGGTAATGTTTTTGTGATGTTTTAGGGCGCCTTTAAACCAGAGATGATGCTCCTGGTATGTGAGTGGAATTTCAATATCCTCGAAAGGAATATATTCCTCTGGTGGTTCATCTTCTTTAAAGAAGTGAAACACTTTTGTTACTGGATTTGATTCTGAGAATACTATCCATGAATAGAATACCTCTGTCTGAAAGGATTCGTGTGCCTCTATCACGAAAACTGCTCTACCACCTCTTGGTGATAGGCCGTGTTTTATAAGTTTTAGAGTGATGGCTCTCCTTAAGTTTGGAGGGATGTTTATAACACCCTCATCGGTTTCATTTAAACCTGTAAAATTAAAAGCTGTTACGACTGGGTCAGCCGCAGCTACACCGTTCTCGGTGTCATTGTCCCTGTGTAGGGACATTTGTTTTTTGAAAAATGCAGAACAAGTTTCAAGGAAACAAAAGATAAGGTGCACAATATTTTGGAACACTGTATCCTTCAACGTTGAACAAACCAAACAGCTAATATATAGGGTTTTTGTCCTATTTAGCTTTGGCGGATATTTAACCCTACCCACTCCAGACGTCTTATGGAGTATGTGAGTAGGGGTCTCTGAGAGAAAAGCACGACTGAGTTACTCAGTATCTAGCGTTAAATTAGTGCCTTACCAAACCGTTGGGCTCCATGTAGTGTAGTTCCTATTTCCCTAATAGGCTCTGCGCATTGGAATAATATACCCTATGGATTTGACATAGGACTGAGGTCAGTATGTCCCTATCGAGTATATTAAACTTAATTACTTTGTGCAAGCTAACTCAGAGGCCACTAGAAACTCCTTGTGAACAAGAAGGGAGTAGTTTCTGGCAACCGCATAAACATGACAACTTTGTTTCCCTTTAGAATCGGAACGCTCTCAGAATCGTGGAAACAATAGATAACAGTTTCACTCAGCTAATCGTGCATGCTTAGTTTCTTCAGAGTTACACAGAAAGAATAGACGGGCGTTTCAATAAAAGGATTTATTGAACAGTCTTGTTTCTCGTGTAAGAGATATGAGCTGTTATGATCACAAGACAGTATGCAAGATATATAATGTACAGCGTAAGCAGTAGAAAGAAATAATACTGCGCTTGCATTATCTTTTAGCTATGACACATATATTCATATACATAAATAACATAAGCTAAAAATGCGAGTACTCATAAGATGCTTCTCTAAGCTAGTTCTACCCCAGTGTACCTAACCTAACCGAAGTGTAGTGCAAGGTGAGAAGTAGGTGAAGTATTCTATAGTATGGTATGCTATAGTCTAGTATGCCAAGAGTCTAGTATGCCAAGAGTCCCTCTAGGTTCTAGTCAGCTCCATACCTTGAGAATGAGAGAGGTGGGAATCTCTTTCCGGGTCTCGAACTCTAACACCCCGCGAAGGGAGTCAGAACACTGGAAGCTGGATTCTCTGCGAGCAGGGATGACAGCGTCTCTTGTCAGTGCGTCAGGCCGGGACACGGGCTCCTCTAAAGTCGAGGTCTCCTCCTAACTTGCTTGGGCAAGGGAAGGTATATTTATACCTGGTAGGTGCCTTGGAATGTTAGCATTGACGTGAAGTCGGACAGAGGAAGACGTCAGGAATGAACCCTTAAGGAATAGCGGTTCATGCATAATAGATGAGTTCTTGGAGAAATCAATAATCCTGTGCTAGGGGAACTCCCAAGAGCTTAAGGGTCTGGTTTCTAAGAACTCGTTGTGACGTTAGGGTGGACGGATGTCGGTGACCATGCCTGTATTTGGAGTGCATGGCTAATGCCTAAATAAGGACTGGGATTTTATGCCTATATAAGGGCAATGCGAATTGTGCCTATATAAGGACATGTTTCAGGAAAGCCTATATACGGACACCTAAAGCGGAATGCAACACCCACTCCACTTTCGAATGAACGATAATACTAAATGCTAAACATGAAATGCTAAACATTAAAGTGAGTACCACATGTTGCTAAAAACATTTCTAAAAGCATATTAAAAAGAAGTCTTTAAAAGAAACTGTTGCTAAAACATGTAATGCAATAGGTACTGTACATTTTAAAGCATTTTTTCATTCTAAGCCTATATTATAAATAAAATGCAACATGAATGATTAAACAGAAATATATACATATGACGAAATGGTTGACAAGTTTTCAAAAATCAAAGCCATTGCATATCAGGAAATTTTGGCGAATAAGGTGACAATGTGTCCCTGGAAGTATTCAAAGAAGTCTGTTTTATATGAATAGTTCTACTGTAAGCAGATTGAGTTGCCATGTATTTTCAAAAACTAGAGAAAAAGAAAAAGTTCAATTTTTAGGAAGAGTTCCAAGTTTTGTTCTGTTTTGAAAATATGGAGGCCAAATTTCATTGCGTCCCTGGTACACTGAGAGCCGAATCAAAGTCAGTGTATGTGTCTGGTGTAAACATGAAATCATCTATTTCTATAGACAAAATATCGTCTACCGATGTTGGTGACATTTGGAACACCTCGTTCAGAAGGTTAACTGCACAGAGATGAGAAGCATCGCCTTCAGCATAGGATGCCGCAGCAATGTTCGCGTCCGTTGTTACCTGTGTGCCTGTTGATCCATCTCGTACCTCAGCAGCAGCAGGAAGCGTCTGTGAGATCTCAATGACTGCCGTCATCAGGATTGGTAGCCTCTGGGGACAACACAGAGCATGGGCCGTTATCGGGTCCAGCAGAGTATCGATATCCGTTGGCATGACTGATGGGAGTGTTAGACAGGTGTCTAGCACGCATTCTTCACCGCAAAGCAGGCAGCGTAGAACAGGTAAGATGCAATCTTGCCAGATTGGTCTGAATGACAGAAACCATGTTGTATTAAGTTCCCGTAGACGAGGTATGCCCAAAAGTTGCACTATGCGCTCACGGCACTTCCTTTCTAGGAGAGCTTTCTCCACATCGCTCGGAGTGATGCCGGTGAATAGGCTTGCAATAGCGTAGTAGTAGGAATAGAAACAGGATTCCTGCAACAAGTGCTAGAATTAATGGCACACCACCAAACACCGAATGTGCGAAGTTTGGGATGATTCTGAGGACTGCCTGAAAAGGTGTTAACAGTCCTGAACAGATGGTCTTAAATACATGTACAATCCCGCTCGTATCAGACATGTTTAAGATACGTCCCATCATTTCTACGAAATGTATAGGGCAGTTTGTACGAATTAGAGCCTGTATCTCAGCCGAAGTCCTTGCAATTTGTAAATCATAGGTTTCTTTGGCCGAGGTCAAAGGCACGGTTTGTTGTAAAAGCATGGCTTTCATTCTGCTTAAAGTATCAAAACGTATAAAAGAAACATTCAATGAAGGCCATAGAGGCGACTCCCTGACTGTCTCTGTTTGGGGGAACAATACTTGCATACAACAAGTAACCCTGGAGCCGACCGTTACCAGATATGGGATGCCTGGCAACATGCCACAGCAACTCTGATCATTCAACATGAGGTAACTCCCATTAGAAAGTTGTCCAAACGTTGGATTAATCACAGCAGCTGGTGTACCCTGCAGGTGGCAGGACAAGTTTGCCACAGAACCATTACAAGCCCCGTGTAAAGAAATGTCCTGACATATGAGTGAACCGCTTAGTGCATTTTCACAGTGTGTACCGCTTAGAAACACTTCACGATCCCCACTCCAACATCTGTATTCGTAAGGTAAATCCCAGGATGTCTTAATGTATTCTTTACCCAACCTTTCATATTTGCCTGCTTGCATTTGTTTGAGGCAATACTGAAAATGAAAAGTAGTGACAGGCAGAGTTATTTAGCCATGAATAAGCCATTCTGTAGCTGGTTTTTCTGCCACTGTGAATGGTAATTTTTCCAGTTTTTCAATGCTCAGCACTGTATACTTTGCTCCCCTTTGTGCCAGTTCGATCTGTCTATCTGTTAGATTGTATTCCGAAAACAGAGACGACGTGTTGATAAAACGCCAAGGCACATAGCCTGCACGCAAAGATTGCAGCGTCCAGCTTAATAACATAATAGAACGTAACTGAGATTGGCCTTCTTGTAACATGGCTAAATCTTGTTCCGGTATGTCAATAGCAGAGGATACAATGTTGTCCAATGAATAAATTCTGGATGACAAAGTTGTTAACCCATTGTCGACCACAGTGAGAGATTTCTCTAAGTTAATACGATCAAGTTCACGTATTCTTTCTGCGGCCTCTGCCTGTGAAACCTTCCATATCTCATTATAAGCAGCATAAATGCCGGCATATATGAAACGTTTTTGACGCGGTTTTCTTGGTCCTAGCAAGAATTCCCTAAGGTCTGCGTCTTCTTTAAGTAAAGATAAGTGTTGTTTCACATCCTCGAGTGTAGATTTTTGTAACCAGTCAAGGCACAATTTTCCTACACTGTATGTTGTTACTACCCCCGGATGTTGTCTTTGAACATATCGTGGGTCTGGCCTATGGATAGTAAAGCCCTGTATTCTATTCAGGAATCTTTCTTGACAGATGTTTGTGTCTGTGGGCCAGAGTAACCATTTTTTCCAATCAGGATCCGTTCTGTTGGTTTGTAGTATTGTGTCTACTGTGACCGCTCCCTGTGTAGTGCTATTACTTGCAGGTGTTGGTACAGAAGGTGTATTCATGTCTTTGATCTTGGCTAAACCACATGCACAGTGTCATTCAAAAACATTATTTGATGTGGGATGATACATGCTCTAAACAAAGCTTCAATCCCCTGCACTTGCCAATCTTTAGAACCCCAGACAGTTTTTGTGTCAATTGTGTCTTTCCAAAAGTTAAATCCTTGTCTAGACAGTTGGGTAATAAAGGCTGCAGAATAAATCTGTTTTGTATTAGTCAACATAATTTTCTGACCTGTTTTGTTTACATTCTTATAGAAAAATGTTTCTGGATCAGATGTATTGTAACCTGAAAAATATGGAAACTTATTTGCAAACGTTTTTGAACTACCTTTTGGTGGTGTAGGACAATGTTCCCATTGGTTAAACATAAAAACATTTCTAGGTGTTGCAGATTTATGCAAGAAATGATGACCATAGTGGTTATAACAATAAAGCTGTTCATAGTCTGATGAACCCTCTAAGTATTCATTGTTAGAGAACGCTGCAGACTTTTCTAGATCAGACATCATATCATTTACAGTCTCAAAGTCCCAATCATCAGAATAGGTACTGGAGGTAATAAAATCACTTAATGAAATTTTAAATAAATGTGGAATGTTCAAAAGTTCAGTCGGGCCGAATATGTCGAAATCGGTTTTGTCCCACACTATACCATCCTGTATAGGAACGGCTGTGATGTTCACTGCTGACAAGTCTCTTGTTTCACGATGGGAAGATTTGTGTGGTTTTAAAAGTAAGTTCACATTTTTACTTTCAGTGTCCATATGGATGAATCTGCCATTTATTAGCATGCTAAGAGTCATAACCAAAGCTAGCCAAAACAGAAAGAAAAATATTCCAGAAATAATCCATATTTCAATCCCTGGTGAAACCAGATAAAATGAAAAAGGTCTTGTACTTGTTGTTGAAAGTTTTTAGGGCTGGCGTCGTTTCAGGCTCAATTGGATCCTCAGAAAACGTATCAAAGTTAATGAAATAGCCAGAAGCAGTTCGGTCAATTGTTGAAATTGCATCAGGATTCGTTGAAATCGCTGGAACCAGTTGATCACGTGTTACGTTGGTGTAGACAGGTGTATCTGGACGAACTGTTACTTGAGTTTCAAGAGGGATGAGTTCCATTGCATTGTTGCTTAGTCCTTCATCTGTTACTGCTGAATTCTCGATGGTTATGAGTCTTTCAGTCTGAACCTCTTGGATAGTAGCGAGAGGAGTGCAGCTGCTACTAGGTCGGAGTCCACGAGGCCTACTATTTAGTATTGGCCACATACTGTGGTTTGATGAGGTCGATTGACACAAATCTTTTCTCCTTTTTTCCAGCAAGGGGCGGCAGAAGTACTGTTCTTGTTCCGTGGACGGCTAGGACAGTTACTGGTTGTCTGTAAGAAGGTCCAAATTCCTTCTTGTCCGCAATCTTCTCTCTGACTAGATCCCCAACTTTTGGGATCCAGACAGGCCTTGCTGGGACTGCCGGTGTTTCCCCAGTGGTGGTTGGCTTCAGGAACACGTTGCTTTGTTTCGATCTTAGTTCATTTAGGTCCTGTAAAACAGCCAAACGATCTTTGATATCAAAGGGTTTATTTTCCACCACTGTGCCTTTACATTCGAGATAAGGAACCCACATTCTTGTCCCAAATAGGACCTCATATGGAGTGACCCCCCTTGAGAACTTCTTGGCAAATTATTTAATGAGCGTTGGACCCCATAAAGATGTTTGACCCACCCATCACCCGAACCTAATACTCTAGCTGTTATAGACTGCTTTATGTCCCGGGTTTTCCTTTCCACAACAGAATTTCCCTCAGGATGAAACGGAGAGGAGTACCGCAATGCAACGCCCAAACTGGCCATGGCTTCTTTGTAAGCCCGAGAGCTAAACGCAGGGCCCTGGTCAGAATGTAGTGTGCCTATTGCGTATGTGCCGATAAAGACTCGCAAATCTTTTATAACAGTTCGAGCATCAGCCGAGCACTGAGGCCATATCCATAGGAACCTTGACTTAGTATTTGTGGGATTGCATTTGTCCAAAAGGACGCCTGCGCGTAGATAGTCTAATACTGTCTAACAATGGTGTCTGTACTGGGCAGGCTACTTCGTAGTCTGGTGTCTGATGGCGTTCTGCACCACGCTGTCTATTGCAGTCTATGCAGTCATCGATGAAGATGTGAATCTGTGTATTCATTCCAGGCCACCAGTACATCTCTTTTAATGTTAATATTGTTTTAGAGATCCCTTGATGTGACAGACCCTCCCCCAGATGTGCTTCATAAATCAAATCTGCTCTACGTTCCATGTTTGGAATTACCCTATCCCCCACTCCAGGGATTCGAGCAAAAGAAACGTTGTTCGCATCAATTACATAAGAGTACTTGAGTGGAAATTTCTTTGGTAACGCTGCACCACTGCCTTTGCTTGAAGCATTGACAGCCAACAATATCTCACTGTCTATTCTCGTTTTTGAACGAGTGATCGCAGCTACGGAAGCCATCTGAACAGCCCCCTTTGCGGCTTCGTCAGCCAATGAATCCCTGCAACGTGAACGCCATCACGTTGATGACTCAGCGTGTGTATCACGTGAGCTTTTGGTAGTTCGTCTCTCAACTGAACTACTTGTTCCCAAAGCGTTTTATGCTTTATTGTGCCACCTTTTGCATCTTTGAACCCGTTTTCAAGCCAATTCTGTATATATTCATTATACGACTGAACACAGTAAAAAGAATCGCACACTATTAGTGTGGGGAATTTGCGATCTGTATTTTCAAGTGCCAGTTTAAATGCTTGTAGTTCAGCTCGCTGAGCTGTACAATCTCCTAGAGATTGAGTTTTAGTGACCATTGGTCTGAAGTTACCATCTTGCATGCGACCTTTAACGATTGCGCACGCTGCAGTGTAAGCTTGCTTACTCCCTGTAGCGGGTTGTGCTGATCCGTCAGTATAAATTATAAATTCGTACTGATCGAGAGGCAGAATTTCAGTGGGCAGAGGACATTCATGTTCATATTGCAGGAACCCTTGTGTTTTTAAATCAGGATCAAAAACATATTCAACATCTGTTGCAGCAAGAGAATTAACCCATTGTATCCATCTAGGATGTAAAGCTTTTGCATTTGGAATGCTCGCTTTTGTAACCGCCTCTAAGGCTGGTACTGGGGTTACGACAATAATGCATTTTCCTTGAGCTAGAGCTCTTTCTTTTGCTACAGCGGTTTGAACTGCTGTCAGTATTTTTTCTGTTGAAGTGAAGCGCATTTCTGCTTGTGTATACAAATGTGATTTGTATGCTATTGGTACTTTTTCACCCTCATTAAATGTTAAATAGGTGAATCCGCATTGACCCGAAATTATTCGGATCACTAAATTGCGTGTATTTACGCGTGTTTGTAAGTGATTTGTTGCTAACATGTTAGCTTGGAGTGAACGCAGGATTTCTGTGTGTTCCTGAGTCCAATGTTTTGTTGAAAAATCAGGTTTGATTAATTCGTAGAGAGGTTTAACCCTTTCTGCGTAATTTAGAATGTAAGTTCTTCCAAAGTTTAGGAAACCCAAGATAGCTTGTACATTTTTCAGCGTTTTTGGTGGTTGGAGCAGCGCGCACTTTTCTAAAAAGTTAGCTGCTAGGCTCTTGCCTTCACTTGAAAGCTCATATCCTAAGAAAAGGACATTGAGATGGGCAATTCTGCATTTTTTAAAGTTGAATTTATAGCCTTCAGAGGTGAAGCCCAATATAATGGTACTCACCCTGTTCAAGTGCCTATCCAGGTCATCGTCTGTCAGATAGATGTCATCGACATATGACAATGCCTCATTATCATAAATTTGTAGTAACTCTGTTACCCTTGCTGAGAACAACCCTGGGCTATTTTTGAACCCTTGTGGGAGTCTACAAAATTGACGCTGGGTCCCCATTATTGAGAAAGCTGTTAAGTACCTGCTTTCAGGTGCTATGTTTTGACAAAAGAAACCATTTGAAATATCCAATGTGGTTTTATATTTTTTACGCACAATGTTATTCATTAATGCTGTACTATGTGCATTTTGCACTGCAAATGTTTTAGAACAAGTGTTCAAGTGTCTGTAATCCAACACTAGACGATATGTATTGTCTGGTTTGGATACAGGAAACAAAGGATTGTTCATTGAGGAGGTGCATGTTTCAATCACCCCTTGGTATTCAAGTTGATCTAAGATCTCCCTGACCTGTTTTTTAGCTTCTTGCTTTATTGGGTACTGCTTTTGTGCAGTAGGTTGATTTTTTAGCTGTATTTTGTGGTGAGGTGAGTCCTCATCCCATCCTACATGATTTTTATATAATGCTGGGGCCTGGGCAACTGCCCATTTCCTGGCATAAGTATATTTTAGGTGAATTGGAATATGGTTGGAGAAGGCAGGCATAATAATGTCCTCGCCATGTGGGCACTCCCTGACAAAGTGTGGTGGCCAGTCTTTTTCTGCTAGAAGTATATCATAACCCCTTGAAAGTTTCTCCCAAAAGAGTATTTTCACTTTTCTTGGTATGTCTCCCTCCATTCGGAGTGTTATTTCATATAACTTTTGTGGAGTACTAACCCTGGTGTCTACAGTCTCTACTGTGATGTACTCATTCAAGTCCACTATCTCCAGAAGTTCCTTCAGGTTCTGGCGAGCTATTGTGACTTCTGCTGCACTGTCCAGCATTGTCTGAGCCCATTCTCCGTTCTTGAGCTGTGTTCTCAGTATTCTCGGCATGTCTGATCTTCAGACCTGCTACCTTCTTTTTGAGAATTGAGGTTTTGATTTATTTTTCTGAACGAGTTTATCGTCTTTGGATTTCACGCGTTCTTCTTTGTGATCTGACCGTCCTCTTCTTTCTGATGTCTGTGATGATATCTGAAAGGTACGAGAGGAACGTGTATCAGTGTCTTGATACCTGTCAGGTTTTCTTAAATTATCCCTATTCCTGAGGTTATACCTCCTTTCAGAGGGCTCCTTTTGAGGAGACCTACCTCGGGATTGAGAACGTGTCTCGTTTGAATTTTGTTTATTAGTTTCCCACTTCTTTTTAGAAGATGTAGGAGTTTGTTTAATAGAGTCCTTCTCAGGACTTTCAGATAGTTTTGGCTTCAAAGGTTTTCCACCCAAACTATCTCTGCCTAATTCTGCATAAGATTGTTCTATTATTCTGGGTAGTTCATGTTGATGTTCTGTTACATCAAATTCCCTTAAGCGTTGGGGGATCGCCACTGATGCTGCCTCCCCTTTAATATTAGATAATATTATTGTTGAGACCTGGTCGAAGTTTTTCAGTAATTTCATACCTAAATTCAGAGCAGGCTCTGCCCCATATTCATTTTGAATTTGTTTCAGGACATCTGGTATTACTGCAATTGATGGAACACCATGTGTTTTAGTATAGCTGGCAGCAAAGACTGCGCCCCAAGTGGTGCAATCTTCCAGTTGTGGTGTGATCCCCATTGGTAAACAGATTGTTAGGATTCTGTGTTTCTCATAAGGGCTAGTATTAGGAAATACTGCTTCGATTTGAGTAATTTTTTGAGCTATCCAGAATGGAATTTGCTCACCTTTTGTGGGCATTTTACCCATGACTGCGTGTAAAGTCTGTGGAGTAATTTTTAGTGTATTCCCCTGTTGAGGGGTTTGATTTGGAATGGTCATTGGTTGTTGGACTGTGAAAGTCCACATGACATATTGGACTAATTGTCTGTAAATTTTTATTAACTCTTGTAGTTGAGTAAGTAATTCCTCGTCTGACATCTCTTCAATGTCAGGATGAGGTGTATAGCCGGCTAGAATCGGCCATGTTGCTCCTGGTCTACCTAGTGGACCGAGCCTGGTAATGTTTTTGTGATGTTTTAGGGCGCCTTTAAACCAGAGATGATGCTCCTGGTATGTGAGTGGAATTTCAATATCCTCGAAAGGAATATATTCCTCTGGTGGTTCATCTTCTTTAAAGAAGTGAAACACTTTTGTTACTGGATTTGATTCTGAGAATACTATCCATGAATAGAATACCTCTGTCTGAAAGGATTCGTGTGCCTCTATCACGAAAACTGCTCTACCACCTCTTGGTGATAGGCCGTGTTTTATAAGTTTTAGAGTGATGGCTCTCCTTAAGTTTGGAGGGATGTTTATAACACCCTCATCGGTTTCATTTAAACCTGTAAAATTAAAAGCTGTTACGACTGGGTCAGCCGCAGCTACACCGTTTTCTGTGTCATTGTCCCTGTGTAGGGACATTTGTTTTTTGAAAAATGCAGAACAAGTTTCAAGGAAACAAAAGATAAGGTGCACAATATTTTGGAACACTGTATCCTTCAACGTTGAACAAACCAAACAGCTAATATATAGGGTTTTTGTCCTATTTAGCTTTGGCGGATATTTAACCCTACCCACTCCAGACGTCTTATGGAGTATGTGAGTAGGGGTCTCTGAGAGAAAAGCACGACTGAGTTACTCAGTATCTAGCGTTAAATTAGTGCCTTACCAAACCGTTGGGCTCCATGTAGTGTAGTTCCTATTTCCCTAATAGGCTCTGCGCATTGGAATAATATACCCTATGGATTTGACATAGGACTGAGGTCAGTATGTCCCTATCGAGTATATTAAACTTAATTACTTTGTGCAAGCTAACTCAGAGGCCACTAGAAACTCCTTGTGAACAAGAAGGGAGTAGTTTCTGGCAACCGCATAAACATGACAACTTTGTTTCCCTTTAGAATCGGAACGCTCTCAGAATCGTGGAAACAATAGATAACAGTTTCACTCAGCTAATCGTGCATGCTTAGTTTCTTCAGAGTTACACAGAAAGAATAGACGGGCGTTTCAATAAAAGGATTTATTGAACAGTCTTGTTTCTCGTGTAAGAGATATGAGCTGTTATGATCACAAGACAGTATGCAAGATATATAATGTACAGCGTAAGCAGTAGAAAGAAATAATACTGCGCTTGCATTATCTTTTAGCTATGACACATATATTCATATACATAAATAACATAAGCTAAAAATGCGAGTACTCATAAGATGCTTCTCTAAGCTAGTTCTACCCCAGTGTACCTAACCTAACCGAAGTGTAGTGCAAGGTGAGAAGTAGGTGAAGTATTCTATAGTATGGTATGCTATAGTCTAGTATGCCAAGAGTCTAGTATGCCAAGAGTCCCTCTAGGTTCTAGTCAGCTCCATACCTTGAGAATGAGAGAGGTGGGAATCTCTTTCCGGGTCTCGAACTCTAACACCCCGCGAAGGGAGTCAGAACACTGGAAGCTGGATTCTCTGCGAGCAGGGATGACAGCGTCTCTTGTCAGTGCGTCAGGCCGGGACACGGGCTCCTCTAAAGTCGAGGTCTCCTCCTAACTTGCTTGGGCAAGGGAAGGTATATTTATACCTGGTAGGTGCCTTGGAATGTTAGCATTGACGTGAAGTCGGACAGAGGAAGACGTCAGGAATGAACCCTTAAGGAATAGCGGTTCATGCATAATAGATGAGTTCTTGGAGAAATCAATAATCCTGTGCTAGGGGAACTCCCAAGAGCTTAAGGGTCTGGTTTCTAAGAACTCGTTGTGACGTTAGGGTGGACGGATGTCGGTGACCATGCCTGTATTTGGAGTGCATGGCTAATGCCTAAATAAGGACTGGGATTTTATGCCTATATAAGGGCAATGCGAATTGTGCCTATATAAGGACATGTTTCAGGAAAGCCTATATACGGACACCTAAAGCGGAATGCAACACCCACTCCACTTTCGAATGAACGATAATACTAAATGCTAAACATGAAATGCTAAACATTAAAGTGAGTACCACATGTTGCTAAAAACATTTCTAAAAGCATATTAAAAAGAAGTCTTTAAAAGAAACTGTTGCTAAAACATGTAATGCAATAGGTACTGTACATTTTAAAGCATTTTTTCATTCTAAGCCTATATTATAAATAAAATGCAACATGAATGATTAAACAGAAATATATACATATGACGAAATGGTTGACAAGTTTTCAAAAATCAAAGCCATTGCATATCAGGAAATTTTGGCGAATAAGGTGACAATGTGTCCCTGGAAGTATTCAAAGAAGTCTGTTTTATATGAATAGTTCTACTGTAAGCAGATTGAGTTGCCATGTATTTTCAAAAACTAGAGAAAAAGAAAAAGTTCAATTTTTAGGAAGAGTTCCAAGTTTTGTTCTGTTTTGAAAATATGGAGGCCAAATTTCATTGCGTCCCTGGTACACTGAGAGCCG
Source organism: Calotriton arnoldi (assembly GCA_963921515.1). Classification (NCBI taxonomy): domain Eukaryota; kingdom Metazoa; phylum Chordata; class Amphibia; order Caudata; family Salamandridae; genus Calotriton; species Calotriton arnoldi. Next base: position 1,894,802 of record CAWUFW010000480.1, read on the forward strand.
AATCAAAGTCAGTGTATGTGTCTGGTGTAAACATGAAATCATCTATTTCTATAGACAAAATATCGTCTACCGATGTTGGTGACATTTGGAACACCTCGCTCAGAAGGTTAACTGCACAGAGATGAGAAGCATCGCCTTCAGCATAGGATGCCGCAGCAATGTTCGCGTCCGTTGTTACCTGTGTGCCTGTTGATCCATCTCGTACCTCAGCAGCAGCAGGAAGCGTCTGTGAGATCTCAATGACTGCCGTCATCAGGATTGGTAGCCTCTGGGGACAACACAGAGCATGGGCCGTTATCGGGTCCAGCAGAGTATCGATATCCGTTGGCATGACTGATGGGAGTGTTAGACAGGTGTCTAGCACGCATTCTTCACCGCAAAGCAGGCAGCGTAGAACAGGTAAGATGCAATCTTGCCAGATTGGTCTGAATGACAGAAACCATGTTGTATTAAGTTCCCGTAGACGAGGTATGCCCAAAAGTTGCACTATGCGCTCACGGCACTTCCTTTCTAGGAGAGCTTTCTCCACATCGCTCGGAGTGATGCCGGTGAATAGGCTTGCAATAGCGTAGTAGTAGGAATAGAAACAGGATTCCTGCAACAAGTGCTAGAATTAATGGCACACCACCAAACACCGAATGTGCGAAGTTTGGGATGATTCTGAGGACTGCCTGAAAAGGTGTTAACAGTCCTGAACAGATGGTCTTAAATACATGTACAATCCCGCTCGTATCAGACATGTTTAAGATACGTCCCATCATTTCTACGAAATGTATAGGGCAGTTTGTACGAATTAGAGCCTGTATCTCAGCCGAAGTCCTTGCAATTTGTAAATCATAGGTTTCTTTGGCCGAGGTCAAAGGCACGGTTTGTTGTAAAAGCATGGCTTTCATTCTGCTTAAAGTATCAAAACGTATAAAAGAAACATTCAATGAAGGCCATAGAGGCGACTCCCTGACTGTCTCTGTTTGGGGGAACAATACTTGCATACAACAAGTAACCCTGGAGCCGACCGTTACCAGATATGGGATGCCTGGCAACATGCCACAGCAACTCTGATCATTCAACATGAGGTAACTCCCATTAGAAAGTTGTCCAAACGTTGGATTAATCACAGCAGCTGGTGTACCCTGCAGGTGGCAGGACAAGTTTGCCACAGAACCATTACAAGCCCCGTGTAAAGAAATGTCCTGACATATGAGTGAACCGCTTAGTGCATTTTCACAGTGTGTACCGCTTAGAAACACTTCACGATCCCCACTCCAACATCTGTATTCGTAAGGTAAATCCCAGGATGTCTTAATGTATTCTTTACCCAACCTTTCATATTTGCCTGCTTGCATTTGTTTGAGGCAATACTGAAAATGAAAAGTAGTGACAGGCAGAGTTATTTAGCCATGAATAAGCCATTCTGTAGCTGGTTTTTCTGCCACTGTGAATGGTAATTTTTCCAGTTTTTCAATGCTCAGCACTGTATACTTTGCTCCCCTTTGTGCCAGTTCGATCTGTCTATCTGTTAGATTGTATTCCGAAAACAGAGACGACGTGTTGATAAAACGCCAAGGCACATAGCCTGCACGCAAAGATTGCAGCGTCCAGCTTAATAACATAATAGAACGTAACTGAGATTGGCCTTCTTGTAACATGGCTAAATCTTGTTCCGGTATGTCAATAGCAGAGGATACAATGTTGTCCAATGAATAAATTCTGGATGACAAAGTTGTTAACCCATTGTCGACAACAGTGAGAGATTTCTCTAAGTTAATACGATCAAGTTCACGTATTCTTTCTGCGGCCTCTGCCTGTGAAACCTTCCATATCTCATTATAAGCAGCATAAATCCCGGCATATATGAAACGTTTTTGACGCGGTTTTCTTGGTCCTAGCAAGAATTCCCTAAGGTCTGCGTCTTCTTTAAGTAAAGATAAGTGTTGTTTCACATCCTCGAGTGTAGATTTTTGTAACCAGTCAAGGCACAATTTTCCTACACTGTATGTTGTTACTACCCCCGGATGTTGTCTTTGAACATATCGTGGGTCTGGCCTATGGATAGTAAAGCCCTGTATTCTATTCAGGAATCTTTCTTGACAGATGTTTGTGTCTGTGGGCCAGAGTAACCATTTTTTCCAATCAGGATCCGTTCTGTTGGTTTGTAGTATTGTGTCTACTGTGACCGCTCCCTGTGTAGTGCTATTACTTGCAGGTGTTGGTACAGAAGGTGTATTCATGTCTTTGATCTTGGCTAAACCACATGGACAGTGTCATTCAAAAACATTATTTGATGTGGGATGATACATGCTCTAAACAAAGCTTCAATCCCCTGCACTTGCCAATCTTTAGAACCCCAGACAGTTTTTGTGTCAATTGTGTCTTTCCAAAAGTTAAATCCTTGTCTAGACAGTTGGGTAATAAAGGCTGCAGAATAAATCTGTTTTGTATTAGTCAACATAATTTTCTGACCTGTTTTGTTTACATTCTTATAGAAAAATGTTTCTGGATCAGATGTATTGTAACCTGAAAAATATGGAAACTTATTTGCAAACGTTTTTGAACTACCTTTTGGTGGTGTAGGACAATGTTCCCATTGGTTAAACATAAAAACATTTCTAGGTGTTGCAGATTTATGCAAGAAATGATGACCATAGTGGTTATAACAATAAAGCTGTTCATAGTCTGATGAACCCTCTAAGTATTCATTGTTAGAGAACGCTGCAGACTTTTCTAGATCAGACATCATATCATTTACAGTCTCAAAGTCCCAATCATCAGAATAGGTACTGGAGGTAATAAAATCACTTAATGAAATTTTAAATAAATGTGGAATGTTCAAAAGTTCAGTCGGGCCGAATATGTCGAAATCGGTTTTGTCCCACACTATACCATCCTGTATAGGAACGGCTGTGATGTTCACTGCTGACAAGTCTCTTGTTTCACGATGGGAAGATTTGTGTGGTTTTAAAAGTAAGTTCACATTTTTACTTTCAGTGTCCATATGGATGAATCTGCCATTTATTAGCATGCTAAGAGTCATAACCAAAGCTAGCCAAAACAGAAAGAAAAATATTCCAGAAATAATCCATATTTCAATCCCTGGTGAAACCAGATAAAATGAAATAGGTCTTGTACTTGTTTGAAAGTTTTTAGGGCTGGCGTCGTTTCAGGCTCACTTGGATCCTCAGAAAACGTATCAAAGTTAATGAAATAGCCAGAAGCAGTTCGGTCAATTGTTGAAATTGCATCAGGATTCGTTGAAATCGCTGGAACCAGTTGATCACGTGTTACGTTGGTGTAGACAGGTGTATCTGGACGAACTGTTACTTGAGTTTCAAGAGGGATGAGTTCCATTGCATTGTTGCTTAGTCCTTCATCTGTTACTGCTGAATTCTCGATGGTTATGAGTCTTTCAGTCTGAACCTCTTGGATAGTAGCGAGAGGAGTGCAGCTGCTACTAGGTCGGAGTCCACGAGGCCTACTATTTAGTATTGGCCACATACTGTGGTTTGATGAGGTCGATTGACACAAATCTTTTCTCCTTTTTTCCAGCAAGGGGCGGCAGAAGTACTGTTCTTGTTCCGTGGACGGCTAGGACAGTTACTGGTTGTCTGTAAGAAGGTCCAAATTCCTTCTTGTCCGCAATCTTCTCTCTGACTAGATCCCCAACTTTTGGGATCCAGACAGGCCTTGCTGGGACTGCCGGTGTTTCCCCAGTGGTGGTTGGCTTCAGGAACACGTTGCTTTGTTTCGATCTTAGTTCATTTAGGTCCTGTAAAACAGCCAAACGATCTTTGATATCAAAGGGTTTATTTTCCACCACTGTGCCTTTACATTCGAGATAAGGAACCCACATTCTTGTCCCAAATAGGACCTCATATGGAGTGACCCCCCTTGAGAACTTCTTGGCAAATTATTTAATGAGCGTTGGACCCCATAAAGATGTTTGACCCACCCATCACCCGAACCTAATACTCTAGCTGTTATAGACTGCTTTATGTCCCGGTTTTTCCTTTCCACAACAGAATTTCCCTCAGGATGAAACGGAGAGGAGTACCGCAATGCAACGCCCAAACTGGCCATGGCTTCTTTGTAAGCCCGAGAGCTAAACGCAGGGCCCTGGTCAGAATGTAGTGTGCCCATTGCGTATGTGCCGATAAAGACTCGCAAATCTTTTATAACAGTTCGAGCATCAGCCGAGCACTGAGGCCATATCCATAGGAACCTTGACTTAGTATTTGTGGGATTGCATTTGTCCAAAAGGACGCCTGCGCGTAGATAGTCTAATACTGTCTAACAATGGTGTCTGTACTGGGCAGGCTACTTCGTAGTCTGGTGTCTGATGGCGTTCTGCACCACGCTGTCTATTGCAGTCTATACAGTCATCGATGAAGATGTGAATCTGTGTATTCATTCCAGGCCACCAGTACATCTCTTTTAATGTTAATATTGTTTTAGAGATCCCTTGATGTGACAGACCCTCCCCCAGATGTGCTTCATAAATCAAATCTGCTCTACGTTCCATGTTTGGAATTACCCTATCCCCCACTCCAGGGATTCGAGCAAAAGAAACGTTGTTCGCATCAATTACATAAGAGTACTTGAGTGGAAATTTCTTTGGTAACGCTGCACCACTGCCTTTGCTTGAAGCATTGACAGCCAACAATATCTCACTGTCTATTCTCGATTTTGAACGAGTGATCGCAGCTACGGAAGCCATCTGAACAGCCCCCTTTGCGGCTTCGTCAGCCAATGAATCCCTGCAACGTGAACGCCATCACGTTGATGACTCAGCGTGTGTATCACGTGAGCTTTTGGTAGTTCGTCTCTCAACTGAACTACTTGTTCCCAAAGCGTTTTATGCTTTATTGTGCCACCTTTTGCATCTTTGAACCCGTTTTCAAGCCAATTCTGTATATATTCATTATACGACTGAACACAGTAAAAAGAATCGCACACTATTAGTGTGGGGAATTTGCGATCTGTATTTTCAAGTGCCAGTTTAAATGCTTGTAGTTCAGCTCGCTGAGCTGTACAATCTCCTAGAGATTGAGTTTTAGTGACCATTGGTCTGAAGTTACGATCTTGCATGCGACCTTTAACGATTGCGCACGCTGCAGTGTAAGCTTGCTTACTCCCTGTAGCGGGTTGTGCTGATCCGTCAGTATAAATTATAAATTCGTACTGATCGAGAGGCAGAATTTCAGTGGGCAGAGGACATTCATGTTCATATTGCAGGAACCCTTGTGTTTTTAAATCAGGATCAAAAACATATTCAACATCTGTTGCAGCAAGAGAATTAACCCATTGTATCCATCTAGGATGTAAAGCTTTTGCATTTGGAATGCTCGCTTTTGTAACCGCCTCTAAGGCTGGTACTGGGGTTACGACAATAATGCATTTTCCTTGAGCTAGAGCTCTTTCTTTTGCTACAGCGGTTTGAACTGCTGTCAGTATTTTTTCTGTTGAAGTGAAGCGCATTTCTGCTTGTGTATACAAATGTGATTTGTATGCTATTGGTACTTTTTCACCCTCATTAAATGTTAAATAGGTGAATCCGCATTGACCCGAAATTATTCGGATCACTAAATTGCGTGTATTTACGCGTGTTTGTAAGTGATTTGTTGCTAACATGTTAGCTTGGAGTGAACGCAGGATTTCTGTGTGTTCCTGAGTCCAATGTTTTGTTGAAAAATCAGGTTTGATTAATTCGTAGAGAGGTTTAACCCTTTCTGCGTAATTTAGAATGTAAGTTCTTCCAAAGTTTAGGAAACCCAAGATAGCTTGTAAATTTTTCAGCGTTTTTGGTGGTTGGAGCAGCGCGCACTTTTCTAAAAAGTTAGCTGCTAGGCTCTTGCCTTCACTTGAAAGCTCATATCCTAAGAAAAGGACATTGAGATGGGCAATTCTGCATTTTTTAAAGTTGAATTTATAGCCTTCAGAGGTGAAGCCCAATATAATGGTACTCACCCTGTTCAAGTGCCTATCCAGGTCATCGTCTGTCAGATAGATGTCATCGACATATGACAATGCCTCATTATCATAAATTTGTAGTAACTCTGTTACCCTTGCTGAGAACAACCCTGGGCTATTTTTGAACCCTTGTGGGAGTCTACAAAATTGACGCTGGGTCCCCATTATTGAGAAAGCTGTTAAGTACCTGCTTTCAGGTGCTATGTTTTGACAAAAGAAACCATTTGAAATATCCAATGTGGTTTTATATTTTTTACGCACAATGTTATTCATTAATGCTGTACTATGTGCATTTTGCACTGCAAATGTTTTAGAACAAGTGTTCAAGTGTCTGTAATCCAACACTAGACGATATGTATTGTCTGGTTTGGATACAGGAAACAAAGGATTGTTCATTGAGGAGGTGCATGTTTCAATCACCCCTTGGTATTCAAGTTGATCTAAGATCTCCCTGACCTGTTTTTTAGCTTCTTGCTTTATTGGGTACTGCTTTTGTGCAGTAGGTTGATTTTTTAGCTGTATTTTGTGGTGAGGTGAGTCCTCATCCCATCCTACATGATTTTTATATAATGCTGGGGCCTGGGCAACTGCCCATTTCCTGGCATAAGTATATTTTAGGTGAATTGGAATATGGTTGGAGAAGGCAGGCATAATAATGTCCTCGCCATGTGGGCACTCCCTGACAAAGTGTGGTGGCCAGTCTTTTTCTGCTAGAAGTATATCATAACCCCTTGAAAGTTTCTCCCAAAAGAGTATTTTCACTTTTCTTGGTATGTCTCCCTCCATTCGGAGTGTTATTTCATATAACTTTTGTGGAGTACTAACCCTGGTGTCTACAGTCTCTACTGTGATGTACTCATTCAAGTCCACTATCTCCAGAAGTTCCTTCAGGTTCTGGCGAGCTATTGTGACTTCTGCTGCACTGTCCAGCATTGTCTGAGCCCATTCTCCGTTCTTGAGCTGTGTTCTCAGTATTCTCGGCATGTCTGATCTTCAGACCTGCTACCTTCTTTTTTGAGAATTGAGGTTTTGATTTATTTTTCTGAACGAGTTTATCGTCTTTGGATTTCACGCGTTCTTCTTTGTGATCTGACCGTCCTCTTCTTTCTGATGTCTGTGATGATATCTGAAAGGTACGAGAGGAACGTGTATCAGTGTCTTGATACCTGTCAGGTTTTCTTAAATTATCCCTATTCCTGAGGTTATACCTCCTTTCAGAGGGCTCCTTTTGAGGAGACCTACCTCGGGATTGAGAACGTGTCTCGTTTGAATTTTGTTTATTAGTTTCCCACTTCTTTTTAGAAGATGTAGGAGTTTGTTTAATAGAGTCCTTCTCAGGACTTTCAGATAGTTTTGGCTTCAAAGGTTTTCCACCCAAACTATCTCTGCCTAATTCTGCATAAGATCATTCTATTATTCTGGGTAGTTCATGTTGATGTTCTGTTACATCAAATTCCCTTAAGTGTTGGGGGATCGCCACTGATGCTGCCTCCCCTTTAATATTAGATAATATTATTGTTGAGACCTCGTCGAAGTTTTTCAGTAATTTCATACCTAAATTCAGAGCAGGCTCTGCCCCATATTAATTTTGAATTTGTTTCAGGACATCTGGTATTACTGCAATTGATGGAACACCATGTGTTTTAGTATAGCTGGCAGCAAAGACTGCGCCCCAAGTGGTGCAATCTTCCAGTTGTGGTGTGGTCCCCATTGGTAAACAGATTGTTAGGATTCTGTGTTTCTCATAAGGGTTAGTATTAGGAAATACTGCTTCGATTTGAGTAATTTTTTGAGCTATCCAGAATGGAATTTGCTCACCTTTTGTGGGCATTTTACCCATGACTGCGTGTAAAGTCTGTGGAGTAATTTTTAGTGTATTCCCCTGTTGAGGGGTTTGATTTGGAATGGTCATTGGTTGTTGGACTGTGAAAGTCCACATGACATATTGGACTAATTGTCTGTAAATTTTTATTAACTCTTGTAGTTGAGTAAGTAATTCCTCGTCTGACATCTCTTCAATGTCAGGATGAGGTGTATAGCCGGCTAGAATCGGCCATGTTGCTCCTGGTCTACCTAGTGGACCGAGCCTGGTAATGTTTTTGTGATGTTTTAGGGCGCCTTTAAACCAGAGATGATGCTCCTGGTATGTGAGTGGAATTTCAATATCCTCGAAAGGAATATATTCCTCTGGTGGTTCATCTTCTTTAAAGAAGTGAAACACTTTTGTTACTGGATTTGATTCTGAGAATACTATCCATGAATAGAATACCTCTGTCTGAAAGGATTCGTGTGCCTCTATCACGAAAACTGCTCTACCACCTCTTGGTGATAGGCCGTGTTTTATAAGTTTTAGAGTGATGGCTCTCCTTAAGTTTGGAGGGATGTTTATAACACCCTCATCGGTTTCATTTAAACCTGTAAAATTAAAAGCTGTTACGACTGGGTCAGCCGCAGCTACACCGTTCTCGGTGTCATTGTCCCTGTGTAGGGACATTTGTTTTTTGAAAAATGCAGAACAAGTTTCAAGGAAACAAAAGATAAGGTGCACAATATTTTGGAACACTGTATCCTTCAACGTTGAACAAACCAAACAGCTAATATATAGGGTTTTTGTCCTATTTAGCTTTGGCGGATATTTAACCCTACCCACTCCAGACGTCTTATGGAGTTTGTGAGTAGGGGTCTCTGAGAGAAAAGCACGACTGAGTTACTCAGTATCTAGCGTTAAATTAGTGCCTTACCAAACCGGTGGGCTCCATGTAGTGTAGTTCCTATTTCCCTAATAGGCTCTGCGCATTGGAATAATATACCCTATGGATTTGACATAGGACTGAGGTCAGTATGTCCCTATCGATTATATTAAACTTAATTACTTTGTGCAAGCTAACTCAGAGGCCACTAGAAACTCCTTGTGAACAAGAAGGGAGTAGTTTCTGGCAACCGCATAAACATGACAACTTTGTTTCCCTTTAGAATCGGAACGCTCTCAGAATCGTGGAAACAATAGATAACAGTTTCACTCAGCTAATCGTGCATGCTTAGTTTCTTCAAAGTTACACAGAAAGAATAGACGGGCGTTTCAATAAAAGGATTTATTGAACAGTCTTGTTTCTCGTGTAAGAGATATGAGCTGTTATGATCACAAGACAGTATGCAAGATATATAATGTACAGCGTAAGCAGTAGAAAGAAATAATACTGCGCTTGCATTATCTTTTAGCTATGACACATATATTCATATACATAAATAACATAAGCTAAAAATGCGAGTACTCATAAGATGCTTCTCTAAGCTAGTTCTACCCCAGTGTACCTAACCTAACCGAAGTGTAGTGCAAGGTGAGAAGTAGGTGAAGTATTCTATAGTATGGTATGCTATAGTCTAGTATGCCAAGAGTCTAGTATGCCAAGAGTCCCTCTAGGTTCTAGTCAGCTCCATACCTTGAGAATGAGAGAGGTGGGAATCTCTTTCCGGGTCTCGAACTCTAACACCCCGCGAAGGGAGTCAGAACACTGGAAGCTGGATTCTCTGCGAGCAGGGATGACAGCGTCTCTTGTCAGTGCGTCAGGCCGGGACACGGGCTCCTCTAAAGTCGAGGTCTCCTCCTAACTTGCTTGGGCAAGGGAAGGTATATTTATACCTGGTAGGTGCCTTGGAATGTTAGCATTGACGTGAAGTCGGACAGAGGAAGACGTCAGGAATGAACCCTTAAGGAATAGCGGTTCATGCATAATAGATGAGTTCTTGGAGAAATCAATAATCCTGTGCTAGGGGAACTCCCAAGAGCTTAAGGGTCTGGTTTCTAAGAACTCGTTGTGACGTTAGGGTGGACGGATGTCGGTGACCATGCCTGTATTTGGAGTGCATGGCTAATGCCTAAATAAGGACTGGGATTTTATGCCTATATAAGGGCAATGCGAATTGTGCCTATATAAGGACATGTTTCAGGAAAGCCTATATACGGACACCTAAAGCGGAATGCAACACCCACTCCACTTTCGAATGAACGATAATACTAAATGCTAAACATGAAATGCTAAACATTAAAGTAAGTACCACATGTTGCTAAAAACATTTCTAAAAGCATATTAAAAAGAAGTCTTTAAAAGAAACTGTTGCTAAAACATGTAATGCAATAGGTACTGTACATTTTAAAGCATTTTTTCATTCTAAGCCTATATTATAAATAAAATGCAACATGAATGATTAAACAGAAATATATACATATGACGAAATGGTTGACAAGTTTTCAAAAATCAAAGCCATTGCATATCAGGAAATTTTGGCGAATAAGGTGACAATGTGTCCCTGGAAGTATTCAAAGAAGTCTGTTTTATATGAATAGTTCTACTGTAAGCAGATTGAGTTGCCATGTATTTTCAAAAACTAGAGAAAAAGAAAAAGTTCAATTTTTAGGAAGAGTTCCAAGTTTTGTTCTGTTTTGAAAATATGGAGGCCAAATTTCATTGCGTCCCTGGTACACTGAGAGCCGAATCAAAGTCAGTGTATGTGTCTGGTGTAAACATGAAATCATCTATTTCTATAGACAAAATATCGTCTACCGATGTTGGTGACATTTGGAACACCTCGTTCAGAAGGTTAACTGCACAGAGATGAGAAGCATCGCCTTCAGCATAGGATGCCGCAGCAATGTTCGCGTCCGTTGTTACCTGTGTGCCTGTTGATCCATCTCGTACCTCAGCAGCAGCAGGAAGCGTCTGTGAGATCTCAATGACTGCCGTCATCAGGATTGGTAGCCTCTGGGGACAACACAGAGCATGGGCCGTTATCGGGTCCAGCAGAGTATCGATATCCGTTGGCATGACTGATGGGAGTGTTAGACAGGTGTCTAGCACGCATTCTTCACCGCAAAGCAGGCAGCGTAGAACAGGTAAGATGCAATCTTGCCAGATTGGTCTGAATGACAGAAACCATGTTGTATTAAGATCCCGTAGACGAGGTATGCCCAAAAGTTGCACTATGCGCTCACGGCACTTCCTTTCTAGGAGAGCTTTCTCCACATCGCTCGGAGTGATGCCGGTGAATAGGCTTGCAATAGCGTAGTAGTAGGAATAGAAACAGGATTCCTGCAACAAGTGCTAGAATTAATGGCACACCACCAAACACCGAATGTGCGAAGTTTGGGATGATTCTGAGGACTGCCTGAAAAGGTGTTAACAGTCCTGAACAGATGGTCTTAAATACATGTACAATCCCGCTCGTATCAGACATGTTTAAGATACGTCCCATCATTTCTACGAAATGTATAGGGCAGTTTGTACGAATTAGAGCCTGTATCTCAGCCGAAGTCCTTGCAATTTGTAAATCATAGGTTTCTTTGGCCGAGGTCAAAGGCACGGTTTGTTGTAAAAGCATGGCTTTCATTCTGCTTAAAGTATCAAAACGTATAAAAGAAACATTCAATGAAGGCCATAGAGGCGACTCCCTGACTGTCTCTGTTTGGGGGAACAATACTTGCATACAACAAGTAACCCTGGAGCCGACCGTTACCAGATATGGGATGCCTGGCAACATGCCACAGCAACTCTGATCATTCAACATGAGGTAACTCCCATTAGAAAGTTGTCCAAACGTTGGATTAATCACAGCAGCTGGTGTACCCTGCAGGTGGCAGGACAAGTTTGCCACAGAACCATTACAAGCCCCGTGTAAAGAAATGTCCTGACATATGAGTGAACCGCTTAGTGCATTTTCACAGTGTGTACCGCTTAGAAGCACTTCACGATCCCCACTCCAACATCTGTATTCGTAAGGTAAATCCCAGGATGTCTTAATGTATTCTTTACCCAACCTTTCATATTTGCCTGCTTGCATTTGTTTGAGGCAATACTGAAAATGAAAAGTAGTGACAGGCAGAGTTATTTAGCCATGAATAAGCCATTCTGTAGCTGGTTTTTCTGCCACTGTGAATGTTAATTTTTCCAGTTTTTCAATGCTCAGCACTGTATACTTTGCTCCCCTTTGTGCCAGTTCAATCTGTCTATCTGTTAGATTGTATTCCGAAAACAGAGACGACGTGTTGATAAAACGCCAAGGCACATAGCCTGCACGCAAAGATTGCAGCGTCCAGCTTAATAACATAATAGAACGTAACTGAGATTGGCCTTGTTGTAACATGGCTAAATCTTGTTCCGGTATGTCAATAGCAGAGGATACAATGTTGTCCAATGAATAAATTCTGGATGACAAAGTTGTTAACCCATTGTCGACCACAGTGAGAGATTTCTCTAAGTTAATACGATCAAGTTCACGTATTCTTTCTGCGGCCTCTGCCTGTGAAACCTTCCATATCTCATTATAAGCAGCATAAATGCCGGCATATATGAAACGTTTTTGACGCGGTTTTCTTGGTCCTAGCAAGAATTCCCTAAGGTCTGCGTCTTCTTTAAGTAAAGATAAGTGTTGTTTCACATCCTCGAGTGTAGATTTTTGTAACCAGTCAAGGCACAATTTTCCTACACTGTATGTTGTTACTACCCCCGGATGTTGTCTTTGAACATATCATGGGTCTGGCCTATGGATAGTAAAGCCCTGTATTCTATTCAGGAATCTTTCTTGACAGATGTTTGTGTCTGTGGGCCAGAGTAACCATTTTTTCCAATCAGGATCTGTTCTGTTGGTTTGTAGTATTGTGTCTACTGTGTGTAGTGCTATTACTTGCAGGTGTTGGTACAGAAGGTGTATTCATGTCTTTGATCTTGGCTAAACCACATGCACAGTGTCATTCAAAAACATTATTTGATGTGGGATGATACATGCTCTAAACAAAGCTTCAATCCCCTGCACTTGCCAATCTTTAGAACCCCTGACAGTTTTTGTGTCAATTGTGTCTTTCCAAAAGTTAAATCCTTGTCTAGACAGTTGGGTAATAAAGGTTGCAGAATAAATCTGTTTTGTATTAGTCAACATAATTTTCTGACCTGTTTTGTTTACATTCTTATAGAAAAATGTTTCTGGATCAGATGTATTGTAACCTGAAAAATATGGAAACTTATTTGCAAACGTTTTTGAACTACCTTTTGGTGGTGTAGGACAATGTTCCCATTGGTTAAACATAAAAACATTTCTAGGTGTTGCAGATTTATGCAAGAAATGATGACCATAGTGGTTATAACAATAAAGCTGTTCATAGTCTGATGAACCCTCTAAGTATTCATTGTTAGAGAACGCTGCAGACTTTTCTAGATCAGACATCATATCATTTACAGTCTCAAAGTCCCAATCATCAGAATAGGTACTGGAGGTAATAAAATCACTTAATGACATTTTAAATAAATGTGGAATGTTCAAAAGTTCAGTCGGGCCGAATATGTCGAAATCGGTTTTGTCCCACACTATACCGTCCTGTATAGGAACGGCTGTGATGTTCACTGCTGACAAGTCTCTTGTTTCACGATGGGAAGATTTGTGTGGTTTTAAAAGTAAGTTCACATTTTTACTTTCAGTGTCCATATGGATGTATCTGCCATTTACTAGCATGCTAAGAGTCATAACCAAAGCTAGCCAAAACAGAAAGAAAAATGTTCCAGAAATAATCCATATTTCAATCCATGGTGAAACCAGATAAAATGAAAAAGGTCTTGTACTTGTTGTTTGAAAGTTTTTAGGGCTGGCGTTGTTTCAGGCTCAATTGGATCCTCAGAAAACGTATCAAAGTTAATGAAATAGCCAGAAGCAGTTCGGTCAATTGTTGAAATTGCATCAGGATTCGTTGAAATCGCTGGAACCAGTTGATCACGTGTTACGTTGGTGTAGACAGGTGTATCTGGACGAACTGTTACTTGAGTTTCAAGAGGGATGAGTTCCATTGCATTGTTGCTTAGTCCTTCATCTGTTACTGCTGAATTCTCAATGGTTATGAGTCTTTCAGTCTGAACCTCTTGGATAGTAGCGAGAGGAGTGCAGCTGCTACTAGGTCGGAGTCCACGAGGCCTACTATTTAGTATTGGCCACATACTGTGGTTTGATGAGGTCGATTGACACAAATCTTTTCTCCTTTTTTCCAGCAAGGGGCGGCAGAAGTACTGTTCTTGTTCCGTGGACGGCTAGGACAGTTACTGGTTGTCTGTAAGAAGGTCCAAATTCCTTCTTGTCCGCAATCTTCTCTCTGACTATATCCCCAACTTTTGGGATCCAGACAGGCCTTGCTGGGACTGCCGGTGTTTCCCCAGTGGTGGTTGGCTTCAGGAACACGTTGTTTTGTTTCGATCTTAGTTCATTTAGGTCCTGTAAAACAGCCAAACGATCTTTGATATCAAAGGGTTTATTTTCCACCACTGTGCCTTTACATTCGAGATAAGGAACCCACATTCTTGTCCCAAATAGGACCTCATATGGAGTGACCCCCCCTTGAGAACTTCTTGGCAAATTATTTAATGAGCGTTGGACCCCATAAAGATGTTTGACCCACCCATCACCTGAACCTAATACTCTAGCTGTTATAGACTGCTTTATGTCCCGGGTTTTCCTTTCCACAACAGAATTTCCCTCAGGATGAAACGGAGAGGAGTACCGCAATGCAACGCCCAAACTGGCCATGGCTTCTTTGTAAGCCCGAGAGCTAAACGCAGGGCCCTGGTCAGAATGTAGTGTGCCTATTGCGTATGTGCCGATAAAGAGTAGCAAATCTTTTATAACAGTTCGAGCATCAGCCGAGCACTGAGGCCATATCCATAGGAACCTTGACTTAGTATTTGTGGGATTGCATTTGTCCAAAAGGACGCCTGCGCGTAGATAGTCTAATACTGTCTAACAATGGTGTCTGTACTGGGCAGGCTACTTCGTAGTCTGGTGTCTGATGGCGTTCTGCACCACGCTGTCTATTGCAGTCTATGCAGTCATCAATGAAGATGTGAATCTGTGTATTCATTCCAGGCCACCAGTACATCTCTTGTAATGTTAATATTGTTTTAGAGATCCCTTGATGTGACAGACCCTCCCCCAGATGTGCTTCATAAATCAAATCTGCTCTACGTTCCATGTTTGGAATTACCCTATCCCCCACTCCAGGGATTCGAGCAAAAGAAACGTTGTTCGCATCAATTACATAAGAGTACTTGAGTGGAAATTTCTTTGGTAACGCTGCACCACTGCCTTTGCTTGAAGCATTGACAGCCAACAATATCTCACTGTCTATTCTCGTTTTTGAACGAGTGATCGCAGCTACGGAAGCCATCTGAACAGCTCCCTTTGCGGCTTCGTCAGCCAATGAATCCCTGCAACGTGAACGCCATCACGTTGATGACTCAGCGTGTGTATCACGTGAGCTTTTGGTAGTTCGTCTCTCAACTGAACTACTTGTTCCCAAAGCGTTTTATGCTTTATTGTGCCACCTTTTGCATCTTTGAACCCGTTTTCAAGCCAATTCTGTATATATTCATTATACGACTGAACACAGTAAAAAGAATCGCACACTATTAGTGTGGGGAATTCGCGATCTGTATTTTCAAGTGCCAGTTTAAATGCTTGTAGTTCAGCTCGCTGAGCTGTACAATCTCCTAGAGATTGAGTTTTAGTGACCATTGGTCTGAAGTTACCATCTTGCATGCGACCTTTAACGATTGCGCACGCTGCAGTGTAAGCTTGCTTACTCCCTGTAGCGGGTTGTGCTGATCCGTCAGTATAAATTATAAATTCGTACTGATCGAGAGGCAGAATTTCAGTGGGCAGAGGACATTCATGTTCATATTGCAGGAACCCTTGTGTTTTTAAATCAGGATCAAAAACATATTCAACATCTGTTGCAGCAAGAGAATTAACCCATTGTATCCATCTAGGATGTAAAGCTTTTGCATTTGGAATGCTCGCTTTTGTAACCGCCTCTAAGGCTGGTACTGGGGTTACGACAATAATGCATTTTCCTTGAGCTAGAGCTCTTTCTTTTGCTACAGCGGTTTGAACTGCTGTCAGTATTTTTTCTGTTGAAGTGAAGCGCATTTCTGCTTGTGTATACAAATGTGATTTGTATGCTATTGGTACTTTTTCACCCTCATTAAATGTTAAATAGGTGAATCCGCATTGACCCGAAATTATTCGGATCACTAAATTGCGTGTATTTACGCGTGTTTGTAAGTGATTTGTTGCTAACATGTTAGCTTGGAGTGAACGCAGGATTTCTGTGTTTTCCTGAGTCCAATGTTTTGTTGAAAAATCAGGTTTGATTAATTCGTAGAGAGGTTTAACCCTTTCTGCGTAATTTAGAATGTAAGTTCTTCCAAAGTTTAGGAAACCCAAGATAGCTTGTACATTTTTCAGCGTTTTTGGTGGTTGGAGGAGCGCGCACTTTTCTAAAAAGTTAGCTGCTAGGCTCTTGCCTTCACTTGAAAGCTCATATCCTAAGAAAAGGACATTGAGATGGGCAATTCTGCATTTTTTTAAAGTTGAATTTATAGCCTTCAGAGGTGAAGCCCAATATAATGGTACTCACCCTGTTCAAGTGCCTATCCAGGTCATCGTCTGTCAGATAGATGTCATCGACATATGACAATGCCTCATTATCATAAATTTGTAGTAACTCTGTTACCCTTGCTGAGAACAACCCTGGGCTATTTTTGAACCCTTGTGGGAGTCTACAAAATTGACGCTGGGTCCCCATTATTGAGAAAGCTGTTAAGTACCTGCTTTCAGGTGCTATGTTTTGACAAAAGAAACCATTTGAAATATCCAATGTGGTTTTATATTTTTTACGCACAATGTTATTCATTAATGCTGTACTATGTGCATTTTGCACTGCAAATGTTTTAGAACAAGTGTTCAAGTGTCTGTAATCCAACACTAGACGATATGTATTGTCTGGTTTGGATACAGGAAACAAAGGATTGTTCATTGAGGAGGTGCATGTTTCAATCACCCCTTGGTATTCAAGTTGATCTAAGATCTCCCTGACATGTTTTTTAGCTTCTTGCTTTATTGGGTACTGCTTTTGTGCAGTAGGTTGATTTTTTAGCTGTATTTTGTGGTGAGGTGAGTCCTCATCCCATCCTACATGATTTTTATATAATGCTGGGGCCTGGGCAACTGCCCATTTCCTGGCATAAGTATATTTTAGGTGAATTGGAATATGGTTGGAGAAGGCAGGCATAATAATGTCCTCGCCATGTGGGCACTCCCTGACAAAGTGTGGTGGCCAGTCTTTTTCTGCTAGAAGTATATCATAACCCCTTGAAAGTTTCTCCCAAAAGAGTATTTTCACTTTTCTTGGTATGTCTCCCTCCTTTCGGAGTGTTATTTCATATAACTTTTGTGGAGTACTAACCCTGGTGTCTACAGTCTCTACTGTGATGTACTCATTCAAGTCCACTATCTCCAGAAGTTCCTTCAGGTTCTGGCGAGCTATTGTGACTTCTGCTGCACTGTCCAGCATTGTCTGAGCCCATTCTCCGTTCTTGAGCTGTGTCTCAGTATTCTCGGCATGTCTGATCTTCAGACCTGCTACCTTCTTTTTTGAGAATTGAGGTTTTGATTTATTTTTCTGAACGTGTTTATCGTCTTTGGATTTCACGCGTTCTTCTTTGTGATCTGACCGTCCTTTTCTTTCTGATGTCTGTGATGATATCTGAAAGGTACGAGAGGAACGTGTATCAGTGTCTTGATACCTGTCAGGTTTTCTTAAATTATCCCTATTCCTGAGGTTATACCTCTTTTCAGAGGGCTACTTTTGAGGAGACCTACCTCGGGATTGAGAACGTGTCTCGTTTGAATTTTGTTTATTAGTTTCCCACTTCTTTTTAGAAGATGTAGGAGTTTGTTTAATAGAGTCCTTCTCAGGACTTTCAGATAGTTTTGGCTTCAAAGGTTTTCCACCCAAACTATCTCTGCCTAATTCTGCATAAGATTGTTCTATTATTCTGGGTAGTTCATGTTGATGTTCTGTTATATCAAATTCCCTTAAGCGTTGGCGGATCGCCACTAATGCTGCCTCCCCTTTAATATTAGATAATATTATTGTTGAGACCTGGTCGAAGTTTTTCAGTAATTTCATACCTAAATTCAGAGCAGGCTCTGCCCCATATTCATTTTGAATTTGTTTCAGGACATCTGGTATTACTGCAATTGATGGAACACCATGTGTTTTAGTATAGATGGCAGCAAAGACTGGGCCCCAAGTTGTGCAATCTTCCAGTTGTGGTGTGATCCCCATTGGTAAACAGATTGTTAGGATTCTGTGTTTCTCATAAGGGCTAGTATTAGGAAATACTGCTTCGATTTGAGTAATTTTTAGAGCTATCCAGAATGGAATTTGCTCACCTTTTGTGGGCATTTTACCCATGACTGCGTGTAAAGTCTGTGGAGTAATTTTTAGTGTATTCCCCTGTTGAGGGGTTTGATTTGGAATGGTCATTGGTTGTTGGACTATGAAAGTCCGCATGACATATTGGACTAATTGTCTGTAAATTTTTATTAACTCTTGTAGTTGAGTAAGTAATTCCTCGTCTGACATCTCTTCAATGTCAGGATGAGGTGTGTAGCCGGCTAGAATCGGCCATGTTGCTCCTGGTCTACCTAGTGGACCGAGCCTGGTAATGTTTTTGTGATGTTTTAGGGCGCCTTTAAACCAGAGATGATGCTCCTGGTATGTGAGTGGAATTTCAATATCCTCGAAAGGAATATATTCCTCTGGTGGTTCATCTTCTTTAAAGAAGTGAAACACTTTTGTTACTGGATTTGATTCTGAGAATACTATCCATGAATAGAATACCTCTGTCTGAAAGGATTCGTGTGCCTCTATCACGAAAACTGCTCTACCACCTCTTGGTGATAGGCCGTGTTTTATAGGTTTTAGAGTGATGGCTCTCCTTAAGTTTGGAGGGATGTTTATAACACCCTCATCGGTTTCATTTAAACCTGTAAAATTAAAAGCTGTTACGACTGGGTCAGCCGCAGCTACACCGTTCTCGGTGTCATTGTCCCCGTGTAGGGACATTTGTTTTTTGAAAAATGCAGAACAAGTTTCAAGGAAACAAAAGATAAGGTGCACAATATTTTGGAACACTGTATCCTTCAACGTTGAACAAACCAAACAGCTAATATATAGGGTTTTTGTCCTATTTAGCTTTGGCGGATATTTAACCCTACCCACTCCAGACGTCTTATGGAGTATGTGAGTAGGGGTCTCTGAGAGAAAAGCACGACTGAGTTACTCAGTATGTAGCGTTAAATTAGTGCCTTACCAAACCGTTGGGCTCCATGTAGTGTAGTTCCTATTTCCCTAATAGGCTCTGCGCATTGGAATAATATACCCTATGGATTTGACATAGGACTGAGGTCAGTATGTCCCTATCGAGTATATTAAACTTAATTACTTTGTGCCAGCTAACTCAGAGGCCACTAGAAACTCCTTGTGAACAAGAAGGGAGTAGTTTCTGGCAACCGCATAAAAATGACAACTTTGTTTCCCTTTAGAATCGGAACGCTCTCAGAATCGTGGAAACAATAGATAACAGTTTCACTCAGCTAATCGTGCATGCTTAGTTTCTTCAGAGTTACACAGAAAGAATAGACGGGCGTTTCAATAAAAGGATTTATTGAACAGTCTTTTTTCTCGTGTAAGAGATATGAGCTGTTATGATCACAAGACAGTATGCAAGATATATAATGTACAGCGTAAGCAGTAGAAAGAAATAATACTGCGCTAGCATTATCTTTTAGCTATGACACATATATTCATATACATAAATAACATAAGCTAAAAATGCGAGTACTCATAAGATGCTTCTCTAAGCTAGTTCTACCCCAGTGTACCTAACCTAACCGAAGTGTAGTGCAAGGTGAGAAGTAGGTGAAGTATTCTATAGTATGGTATGCTATAGTCTAGTATGCCAAGAGTCTAGTATGCCAAGAGTCCCTCTAGGTTCTAGTCAGCTCCATACCTTGAGAATGAGAGAGGTGGGAATCTCTTTCCGGGTCTCGAACTCTAACACCCCGCAAAGGGAGTCAGAACACTGGAAGCTGGATTCTCTGCGAGCAGGGATGACAGCGTCTCTTGTCAGTGCGTCAGGCCGGGACACGGGCTCCTCTAAAGTCGAGGTCTCCTCCTAACTTGCTTGGGCAAGGGAAGGTATATTTATACCTGGTAGGTGCCTTGGAATGTTAGCATTGACGTGAAGTCGGACAGAGGAAGACGTCAGGAATGAACCCTTAAGGAATAGCGGTTCATGCATAATAGATGAGTTCTTGGAGAAATCAATAATCCTGTGCTAGGGGAACTCCCAAGAGCTTAAGGGTCTGGTTTCTAAGAACTCGTTGTGACATTAGGGTGGACGGATGTCGGTGACCATGCCTGTATTTGGAGTGCATGGCTAATGCCTAAATAAGGACTGGGATTTTATGCCTATATAAGGGCAATGCGAATTGTGCCTATATAAGGACATGTTTCAGGAAAGCCTATATACGGACACCTAAAGCGGAATACAACAGCACCAGCCAAACTCCAAACCTCTGCAAAGAATTGAGGGTCATCTACATTTGGACCGTACACCAAAAGAAGTTTAAATGGGTGGCCCTGTAGCGTACCAAATAGCAGAACATAGCGACCCTGTTGATCACAAAGAACTTGGTGTGTGCGCAATGGTAGATCATTATGAATTATTATCCGAACCCCGCGGGCATAATTAGAACAATATGCGATATGTTGTTCACCTATCCACCCTGCCCGCAAACACGCCTGAGTACTCTCAGTAAGATGCAGCTCCTGCAACATACAGATGTCTACGCTGTGTCTCTGCACGTATGCAATAACATGTCATGCCTTGTGTCTACCGTTGACGCCCAGTATATTCCTGGTTATGCATTTAACCGGCTGCAATGTTAACAATGTGCTGGTGTGAGCTCGCCTGTTGCACACGCATAAATCGCCAATCATGAGAGCCTACATCAACACGCTGAGTGGCAAGGGAGAAAAAGAACAAACAAACAGTTAGAAGCCAAGATGCTGTCAACATCAACAAGACAGAAACATTCTATTCACCTTCCACTTTGACCCCCAATCGGGCCAAATACCACCAACCTGCTCAATCCATGACCCCCAATTGACAACCAGTGTGAACAGCCAGGGACTCATCCCGTGGGGGCAAACCAGAGATCCGACACTTTACCCAGCCAGAGCTTAGCCGGGTGGCCGGAGAGTGCAACATAAGGGTGGCCGAGACCCGCCCGGGAGGGCCATCCCGCTCAACTATCATGTCTGTTATTGTTGCAAACCCTGCAGCATGACTACAGTTCCGTGGCTTAGGGCCCCGAAATAAAGTCGCATGGGGGCACCGCTGCCCGACAGTTAGCATCTCCCTGATGGTCGCCACTCATAAAAAACAGGCTGCCTCAGTCGTTGTCACTTAGGTGCCCTAAATACAGATCTCGGGCTGCGGAGGGCGACCCCGTTTCAGTCCACAGAATGTTTTTAACAAATTTGCCCGTCCCCTTTGGATCTGTGAAGTAGTGAGTCTTGCCCGAGTGATATATTCTTAGTTTAGCAGGATAAGTCAAAGAGTACTTGGCATCCGTCTTCTGCAGTGAGCATTTGGCTGGTAGAAAATCCCTTTGGGCAGCCTGCACAGCAGCTGCGAAATCTGGGAAGACGGCTATCTCATTTCCTTGATAGTGGAGTATCCTCTGCTCTCTCGCCAGGCGAAGGGCCATGTCCCTGTCTCTATATTTCAGCAGCCAGGCTATTATCGGGAGGGCAGGAGCACCCGGAGGAGGCCGCTGACCAAGTGATCTATGTGCCTGTTCCACAATTAGCACGTCAGAGAGCGCATCCCCAAACAGCATGCGAAGCATTGTCTCGACGCAATCCTCCATACGACCCATTGCTGTTGATTTCGGTACAAACAGAAAACGCAAGTTATTCCTCCTTGAGTGGGCCTCTCGGTCTTCGTTCTTGCTGCAGATGGCCTCTAAGACTTTTTCCATAAGGAGTAGCTTCTCTCCAGCTATTGATAGTCCATCTTTTACTTCCGATGTTTGGCGCTTGAAGAGATCTATTCGCTTGTCATGCTTATCAACTTTCTCTTTTAGGCAATCAAACCTATCGGTCAGCAGATCGACTTAATCTAAGATACTTTAACAGCATTCCAATGTCATGTTTGCCCCGAAAGTTCAAGCTTAGGCAGCTGGAGAAACAAAATCATCACCGCTGAGTGGAGGGCAAGCTATTTTTTATGTGGAAGCATACAACTTATGCCCAATCAAAACATGTATTCCTGGCTCCCAACGAGTGGGCGGAGCCAAATCCTCTCTCTAGTGATGCTCACATAGTTGTGAGGCAACAGCTGCGCTATCAAGCCAGACCATAACAGGACTATAATGCATCCAGCACTAATCAGACCCTCCAGGATTTCGCAATTTCGCGATTTGCCGCAAAATTGGCACTTTTGTAAAAATGCCGCGATTTTTACAAAAGTGCCCGCGAAATTGAAGGAATGCGTCTGGAATAGATTATTATCATATGAAATACCACAAAAAGACCTGCACAGTTGCTCAAAGCTGCGTGCGCACCGAAAAACCGTGAAGTCACGATTCTCTCAGCCTTTCTTGACTGTCTCAGCTCCTTGCTATTACTAGACCGCTGTTCTTGGGGAAAAGTTGGTGCTTTCGTTCAGAGCCAATGTTTGCATTTCAAAGCCGCCACACTTTAACAGGATACATAAGCGACTTTCTGTATCTTGTTAGCGTTAGCCAGTTAATTTCCTGACTCAAATGTTTTCTGTTCAGACTGGACTTCTTTCCAACAGTGCACCAATGAAAGCATTAGATGCACAGGAAGAGTAAAGTTCCATTCCTGAAGCATGGAGTAATTGCAAAGCCAGCAATTGCACATAGCGCAACAAAGTACCATAGTTCTGAACCTCCAAAACAATATGACACACAAGTGGCACAAACCATGCTCAAATCCAAACCAAATTACAAAACGTAAAGAAACAACTCAAAGAAAAAGTCCTCAAATTTCAAGCTACACGGGAGAGCTACCCTGAGGTCATATTAAAAGCAGTTATCTGCAGGGAGACATGCCAGCAGATGCAGTAGGTGGTCTCTGCCCTAACAAAAGCATTTAATACTATGACTTCACAGACCCAAGTCACAGCCACAGCCTAGGTAACCAGAGTTAGTCTTAAACAGCTAGTCTCTTCAACACCAACAGAGACCCCACGAACACAGTCATGTATTGGTTACATAGTGCAGGTGCCATTTCCTACAATCGTGGTTCAAACTAAGACTAAAAAAAGGGAGTCAATCTGACCATGTGGCCCACCACAACAAAAAAGCCTGAGAGGGGGCTCCATGTATCAGCTTTGTAGAGCTGAAGACAGCAGCTCTTTGGTTATGGTGGAGCTGCTCAGTTGTTTAAATAATATATACAGCATTATAGATAGAAATATACACACACACACATATACATACATACATGCACACACGCATACACACACACATATGCACACACACACACACATACATGCACACACATTTGCACACACATACATGCACACACACACACATATACATACACACATATACATGCACACACACACACATATAGATCAAGCTACTTACTTTTACACGACTACTACCGAAAACTTTTTCGGACAACCCAATTTCAATAACAGATTTCTACAGCACACATACGCAACTGTAAGTTGAAAAGCTGGAATTGCTAGAATAAAGAGGTTGGCCGTTATGTATAATCAATTCTGGGATTGTACTTTACCATTAAGACCATAGTTGAGGATACAAAGCTTCTTTAACCCAGGTTTGACTAAACTGACTAATCCTCTAGCAGTTCTATGACGGGACAGAAACGATCCTCTAGCAGTTCTATGACGGGACAGAAACGATCCTCTAGCAGTTCTATGACGGGACAGAAACGATCCTCTAGCAGTTCTATGGCGGGGCAGAAACGACCCTCTAGCAGTTCTATGACAGGGCAGAAATGATCCCCTAGCACTTCTGTGACAGAATAGACATGATCCTCTAGTAGTTCTGTGACAAAATAGAAATGTTTTTGATAATAAAAGAGACATCTTTTTTTCTCAACAACCAGAAGGCCTGTCTCATCTGGTCTTAGTAGCATTAAGATAATGTCTTGTATGCCAAATGAACTTTAGAAAATCTGCTTCATCTAATCCAAAAGCAATTCTCATTGGCCGATGCAGGCTTATTGCTCCATTCTACATCATGTTAACAGAACCAGAACATTTTGTGTTATGATCATATGTTAATAAATGATCTAGATCTCATCCAATGTCTCAAGCTTGGAATTATGTCAAGGAATTCCAAGATTTATGCTTATGCCAAGCAGCCCGGGACAATGGCAGCCGCTTCTTTGAATAGGTCCCACATTTGCGAGAGTTTAAGCTATTGGCATTGTAAATGACAATGCTTTTTATTTGTGTTGTCAAAACAGATAAATAAAAGGCATTGTCCTTTACAATGTGAATAGCTTAAACTCTGCAAATGCGAGACCTATTGCATTGCAAATGCTTGTTATAACAAGGTGACATAATTGTAGACTAAACTATTATTCCACAAGCGTAGGGCAAATCATCCCACCCAACACACCAAAGCCCCAAGTATTTGTGCAAGTGCAAATACTACATTCCTCCCCAACATGCATCAGAGTTCAAACAAAACCATGACAAACACAAGAAAAGCAACTAGTGATTTGCAACAATCAGCCTCAGGTTGTCACTGTACAAAGTCACAATATCGCTGTGATGAAGTGGGATCCAACCTCAAATGATATTGAGGAGGAGTCCTTGATGGGTATCAGTTTGTGGGTCCACTGGTGCTTCAGGGGTTCCAAGGACACACAGGGAGGTGACCCAGCCCTCTCTCTGATCTGGCACCTCTGGCACTCCTAGGGCATCCCTCTATCTCGAGCTGATGGGGGTGAACTACCCACCAAAGTCTCTGAAGCTTCACCACTGCATGCTGGGATTGGTAGTTTCACTTTTCCCCTCTGCAAATATGGGCCTACGTCTAGGCCTAAGGTACCAGGATGGTTAGTGCAGAGACTGCTCAAGGCCCTCCCCAGTGGTTGGGGTCAGTGGCAGCTTTGAACACTTTGTGTGCAACTGGATACCTTGTGCTTGGCAGGGACTGTGCTTGCCCCCCATTCTGGTTTTGCATCAATACTTTGGAAACCTATCGCCCCTCCATTCATGTGACTCCATCAAACATGGATTTCATAAAAGACCTTTAATAATTTCAGGTCTAAGCACCCCTCCCTCCATGAACAGTTTGTGGGATTTACTATAATCGTGCACTCTTTCACAAGTCCATGCTTCTCTTCCCTGAATCCTCACCCCCCCTCCTCTGAGGAGACTTGGGTAAAAAGTGATAAAATAATTATTTGTGTCGTGGCGTCATCTGCTATGGTGGCACACGCCATGATGCCACTTGCAAACTACCTAACTTGGTTAGTCCCCCCCTTCTTTTTTTTTAGGACTCGTGCCTTGGTGGAGGGGGTTCGTGGTAGGTGGGGGCGACAGGGGGTCAGTCAGTATAATCACATGTGCAACTTGTTGTTTACTGCGCAGTTTTAAGTGCATGAGCAGCCGGGAGAGAATCGAATTACAGCAAACCATGGTGTAGGCTTGTAAGCAGGGTCGTGGAGGGAGAGTGGAAGGGTTGATGCCACTGGTCAGGGTAGGGGTGCCTGCACCCTGTACTGGGGCGAGAGTAGACAGGAAGCGGGAAGCAGCATTGGGCACCAAGGCATCCCCTCTCTTCTTGTTTCGGGACCCAGCAGGGGTGCATTTAGGCTTGCAAGAGTGTCTTAGACTCTCGCGGGCACGCCAATTTAAAAGTAGAGAGTTATGATTGTCCCTGAAATCTTTATTTCCCTTGGGCCATATCGCTCCTGCGGAAGTCAGAGTCCTGCAAGTTCTCTGATTGGCTGCCAGCAACATGCGAAACATTTGGCTGCCAACCATTAGAGCAATCGGGGACTTAGCATAGCAAACAAATACTCTCAGACACTTTAAACATGCCTATTTGAAAGTGGAATACTCTGCTAAAACATTTTCCATTGATTTAAGACTGAAAAGGAATGATTGCGAGTAAAATAAAGTGCCGCAATAATGCCTCTAAATTTCAATTTTTGTGCCGCTAAATTTCTATTTTTGTGCCGCTAAATTTGCAAATCTATGCCGCAATATCCTGGGGGGTCTGACTAATGCACGTTAAAAAAAGACACATTAGCCCTTGCTGCATCCTAGCGCTTTTTAAATTAGTGTTAACCACTCTATATAGCATCCGTGCAGCTTTACAGCATGGCTACAAAATTTTGCCAAAACTAATAGCTCTCATAGGCGAGACCCTTGACTTTGCCAATGCTTGTTCGAAATTGAAGAAATCTAGCAAAAGGGTCTGTCTCAGAGGCAGGGCCATCTCGTAATGTAAGACTGGGACGAAGAGCACAGACGAAGAGGTAATGGTATGACAAGTTTAACTAAATGAAGTAAGGGTCGGCGCTGTAAAGTGGTACATAAAGTGTAGGAACGTACAACACTATTTAATGTTTTCTCCCAATGAGGGAAAGTGAAAGTGTAGGAAGGAGAAACGTCTCACAGAAAGTTATTTTCCCTGAAATGTAAAAATTTAATACAAAAACATATTTAGGGTTTTACACGTTTTCTAACTCATCGCATGCAGAATATCTACAAAAAAGAGACTCCACCGATGTAAACTTAGAGAAAACAAACTATACTACGGACAAGAGTTCCCATTTGTGTATTTCAGTTCTTCGTGCAAATTACAGAAATCCCAGGTAACATAAATTCACACACTGAACTTTCGGTACCCAGCTGTAAATCTCCACAATGCGCAGGCGTACAACGCGTTCCAGTGATTTAAAAACTGCTTTGGGAATCTGTCCCAAAGCGGTTTGCCCAGAATCACGCCATTTATTCTGGTATGGATCCACATAAGATAACAAAATAGACCACATCTCTCCCCTAACAGTGATTGCCATCCACACAAATGAAAATTCTGCCTGTTTGTCGTGCCTTTGTGGTTGCCTCTTGCTTTCTTTTATTTAGATTTGTTAGTTGATACACACACAAATATTTGACGGGTGTGTTTTTCACCCATCCCGGCAAGTTCTTCTTGTTCGGTTGTGTTTTCCCTCTCCGCAATCCTTGGTTCTTTGTTTCAATGGGGGCTGGTAAGGTTACCGCTGACAGCCCATCTGGGCCGGGGAGGGGCGAGGGGGGCTTAGCACAGGAGCTTTGGCAGGCAGCCTTTCCTTATGTGCAAACTGCACACTAATCCCCAGTGCCAGGCGCACACATGACTTCTCGCGCTGACCTTTGACACTGGTAACCTGCTATGTTTTGCTAGGGAGTTATCCACGCGGGCACAGGGGAGACATGCATTTAAAAAAAATGTATTGTTTGGCTGCCTAGTTTTAAGCCAAAAACAGGGGATTATAACAAATAGCTCGCTAATAAAGGCGGCATGAATCAACCCAGATTTGCTGAAGAATGCCACGGTTGTCTAAACAATAGGTTCACCCCACAAGTGGGTTTAGAGCAGGCTGAAAAAGCTGCCAAGCTCAGAATTCCAAAAATTTCTTTAGACAAAAACAGGGTTTGTCGCCATGCCACTCCGGTGTGTTGTCCTGCATGGTTTAGGCAGCGAACGCTTCCGGGTTACCGAGAAAATATGGAGAGCTGGAATCCATTCTAGGACACAAGATAAACGCTACCGCTGCTCTACAGCAGACAGACTAATTCTTTCAAAACCTTGAGTTCGCTGCTTCCTCCCGGCAGAATATTAAGGCAAAGCTCGCTGGAAGGAACAGTTATTTCAGAAAAACTTATGGGCTTATTTACAAGCCCCTTGCGCCGCCAGTGCCTCCTTTTTTTAAGGCACCGGCGGCCCCCTGCATGGCTTTTCATGGCCTTGTAAACCTGACCCCTTTTCACACATCACTTTGCGTAAAAGGGGCGTGCCATGGGTGTTGCTGTGGGTGTTCCCACGCAACACCCATGGATTCTGCTGCATTCCCAGATTGACAACATTTCGTAAACCTGGGAATACGTCAGAATCCTGCGCCTTCCCAGGGGAGGGGTAAGGAGGCGCAACGAGGAGAAATACTTTTATTTATCCTCGTTTTTTCCTCTTTCAATGTGTGCGCAGCACACATAGAAAGAGGAAAAAGCCTCTTGTGGTTGTTTTTGTGCAGGAAGGTGTCCCTTCCTGCACAAAAACAATCATCCCCGCAACGCAGGCACCCTTGCACCATGGTGCAAGGGTGCCTGCGTTGGCGCATGGCAGCCAATTGTGCACCAGCGAAGGGAAAGCACACGGATGTGTCATATTGTTGTAAATATGACGCATCACAGTGCTTTTAAAATGACGCAGCTTGCCGCAGCAAAATGGCTTGCGGCGCTGCAATGCGTCATTTTGTTGTTAATAAGACCCTTAATTTCTCCAAATGCAACATTCCAGGCCCTACAAACTCAAACACTCCAGTTCGTTTTCAGGACCTGCAGCTGTTCAGAAGCTTGATCGTTTAAAATGTGAAGTAGCGATAGAGCATCATTTAACAAGTAAGGTAATTATGAGATAAAGTACACAGTGACTTCAAAACTGATCAGGGAGTGTTGATCAGGGATGTTGATGTCTCCAAATTGAGACAGAATAAACACGAGGGTCTTAGGTGTAAGATATTGATATGGCAGAAGAAGCTGGGTGTTTAAAACAAGAAAGGTTGAATAATTTTGTCATGTAACTGGAAAGTACAACAAGCAGCATGCACACACTACAAACAATATCTAACTAAGGACGTGTATAGGTTCAAGGAGGACTACTATATACAGATAAACAGGAGTGAGGGGTTGTGCAGGTTGCTTCGCTTCTTGCAATAGATGTTCTTTCAGCGCTGTTTTGAAGCCCTGAATCGAGCTTAAGGGGCAAATGATAGATCACCAAGTGTTCCTGTGAAATGGGCATGACAGGTAAAAGGCAAGAAAACTGAAAGCGGTATAATTAATCAGGGTTTTTGTAAAGCGCAACTAATCACCCCTAGGAACCAGGGTACCTACACCAGGGAAGCCGGGTGCATAGATGTGAAGTGGCGTCATAAACCGCAGTCGAACTCAATGGGAGACTTCAGGAAGATGCCGCTGCTGGAGAAGGTGAAAGTGTCCGGTGGAACCAAAGGTGGACTCAAGATGAGAAATACCTGCAAGCAGAGAGGACAGAGTCTATGCCACTCAGAAGCGACCAGGAGGCACGGAAGACGAATGCCCACCAATGTCGAGTGTTGCAGGAGAGATGACGGTGACCTTGGAGCTGCAGCTGTGAGGACCAGGCAATGCTGTGGAAGACCAGGAGCCGTTCACGGGGTGTCCCACATCGGATGTTGAGAGCTGAGGGGTCGTGTCCGTCGGGAGCACCAACAAGCCGTGGCAACTGCAAACAACGTGGAAAGCGAAGGAGGTGCAGTGTCGGGACCAGCAAGATCCAGGTGACTCACCACAAGCAGGGGAGTCAGGGCAGGCCCGAGCAATCAGGGGTGCCCACAAAAATCAAAGATGACCCTCAAGAGGACCCACAGGCCGGAGGCACTGGAGTCGCGAAGGACCTCGAGCAGCTCTCCAAAGATGCAGGCTCACAGTGCAAGTGATGCGTTGAGAACAAAGATCTTGGTCACAAGAGATGCTTGAGGTGGGGGCTACTCAGAGCCTGAAGATCTTGGAGGAAGGAAGCCAACAAGCCTTTGTAACAACAAGTCGATGCTGTGCACAGGGGTTTGGTTCCTGCGGCTCCAACGAGGGATACTGGCCTCAAACTTGGTAAGAGGACAGGGCAGGCCTCGAGGTATGTGAAGAACTACCACCTGTGTTGCTGAGCCTTTCGGAGTCCGTGGGAGCTTGCGATCAACAGACCGGTCAGCTTCGTTGCGGTGCCTGCAGATGCAGGGAAGTGACTCCTTCACTTCAAGGTAGATTCCTTCAGGTGTCTTGGATGTCCACAGGCCTTGGAAAGTTCCTGTATTGAGCACAGGCACGGACATTGCAGCAGACAAGCAGGGCGACGAGACCAGGAGCAGCAGGAGTCTTCCCAGTTGCAATCTCGATACCCAGAGCGAAGTAAAGCGAAGTCCAGAGTGTCCAGACGGTCAAAAAAGTGGTGTCTTGAAATGACTCTTGTCCCACGATGAATCTAGGGATCCACCTACAGGTAAGCCCTTAAGTACCCTAAGGAAAGGGTTGGGACGATTCAGGGTTCCCTCCCAGGGGAGGGGTCGGACAGTGGGGAGGATACTCCCATGTCTTTTGTCCAGTTTCGCGCTAGAGCGGGAGCCAACAGCTCACTGAGCTGGTTTGAACTGGACTATGAAAGGAGGGCACCAAATGTGCCCCTCAAGCAGACTGAGTGGTGCTGGCAAGCGCTCCCACCCAGCCCCAATACACTAAACCCGGTCTGGAAGGTGGTCACTTTCTGTGACAGGATACCTATTGTTCTGCCTTCCCCTGCTCGAGCTTGGCTCAGCAGCAGGAGTGCAGAATCTTGTCTGTGATCGGCAGCAGCCATGTTGTGCTGTCCGGGTCTAGAAGACTGGTACCGGGACCACTGAGGGCCTCCCGGAGGAGCTTTACAGTGCATGGAATCATACCCCCACACCGGTGTAGGGGTATGATTCCAACATGTTTGATACCAAACATGACAGGGTTCGTTACAGCCAGTTTAGAGATGGTAATCGCGTAATGACGCATGGCCACTCTATGTATCGTAATGGCTGATGCACTTACAACCCGGGAGAATGGACTCCGAAGGTTGTAGGGGTGTCCTGCTCATGCAGGGGCACCCTCACACTTAGAACTGAGCACCCTGCCTTCAGGATTAAAAAGCCTGCTTTAGGGGTGACTTATAGGTTTTAAGTGCAGTGACCTCAGATATAGGGAAACCTATATCTGTTGTAAGTGGTGCTAGCACCAGCTCAGCTTACACAGGCTGCAATGGCAGGCCTGTAGTTACAGTTTGAGTGATCCCTCATGGGTGGCATAATACATGCTTCAGCCCATGGGGGACCCCTGGTGTACCTATGCCCTGGGTACCTTAGTACCATATACTAGGGACTGATAAGGGTACACCAGTGTCCAATCTGGGATGTACCTAACTACTTACCCTACCAATTTAGGGGAGAAAGCACAGAGACTGGGTCCTGATTAGCAGGATCCCAGTCAGACTAGTCAGAAACAGCATAGCACCAGGCAAAAAGTGGGGGTAACCATAAAAGCAGATCCTACTTTCCTACAGTCCATGAGAATGAAAGACTATATATACTACATAGTGTATGTGCCTGGCAATGATAATAGGGTGGCAGATTGTTTATCCAGGATGCCCTGTCCACAGGAGAGATTGGAGGATGATCCATAGATCGACTTTAAGATTGCGTTGGTACAGGACTCAGGCACACCTGCCATTAGGAAAGAGGAGTGGGAGAAGGAGGATGTGGTTTTGCAGAAGGTTTTGGAGCACATGTACGAAGGCTGGACTGGGAAAGAGCAGTTGATAGATGTGTATAGACCTTTTTGGGTTGATCTATATCGTAGCTGTCAGTGGATAAAGAGGTGATTCTTAGAGGGAGTAAGGTTATTCCTCTATCTGGTTTGCGTGAGGTAATTGTGGAACTTTGCCATGAGAGACATTTTTGTATTGCAAGAACCAAATCTCTAGTCGAAGAATTGTTTTGGTGACCTGTAGTTGAAAATGCATTGGAAAGGTTTGTTAGATCCTGTGGAGTGTGTTCCTCTGCTGCCAAGCCATTATGGACGTTAAAACCACCCATGAGTGAGTGCATTATTCCCAAACAACCTTGGGAATGTGTAGTGGTGGATTTGTTGGGTCCTGTTGGAGATTTGCAAAAGTACATATTTGTGCTAATGGAACTTTTCTCAAAATGGCCAGTGGTGGATATAGTGGAGAGAGCTGATACTGCCACAGTTTTAGAAGTTTTGGACAGAACTTTTTGGCCGGAGGGGATTCCTGACATGCTATTAAGTGACAATGGTGTGCAATTTGTTTCGAATGCAGCAAAGACCTATTTTGGAAGAGTATGGGTGAGACACAAGACCACGTCACTATACAATCCTAGTGGTAATGGCACTGTGGAGAGATTTAACCCGGTGATCAAGGGGTTGATTCAGAGTGCTGCGGGGAAACAATGTGATTGGCGTAATGCAGAACGGAAGGCTGTGTGGGCATATCGGGTCACTACTAATGATTCCACTGGTTTGTCTCCGTTTGTGGTAATGAGAGGTAGGAGTCCCAGATGTAAGTTTACCCCGGCATGGTTGCGTGACGGTGCAATTGAGCAATGGTCACCGGACTCAGTAAGGAAGAAGTTGGAGGAGACGCATTTGAAGAGTAAGTCTTATTACGATTCTACTCATGGGGTCAAACCAGTCCTTGTTGGGGACAGGTGAGGAAACCTAACAGGGCGCCAAAAGGGGGAAAGCCAATTCTTTGGGCCAGAAGAAGTGCCGGAAACTTTGTAGAATGCGATCAGGCTTAAGAGTGGTAAAGTGTAGAAACTTAAGCATATGGCTTTGGATTCGAAGGATCAGTAGAAAGACTGTGACATAAAGGAAGTGAGTGGAAGTAAGGGTTCCCTTTAGTTGGAGGACATGATCGAGTTGGGCGGTGAACAGTCAGCGTCATCGTCATCATTCAGTGAGTTGACATTTTCTGTTGCAGAGGAGCGGAGCAGACCTGTTTCCTGTATGCCTTGAGCTTAATCATTAAAGAAGCGTGGTATATGTTCCGGTTTACAGCCCTGTGATTGAGTGTGTGCATAGATGTAACACACTACAGTACCAATGACCACTGTAAGGGGTAGGGCTGGCCATCCTTCTTCTGTCCTGTACTTTCATGTTGCTCTTAAATCTTAAGTGAATTTGGCTTATTTGCATATTGTATTTTCAGCGACTTCCCCCCTCATCTCAAAGGGGTTACAGCTGCTGCATGGGAACTCAAGGAGATTCAAGCAGTGGACAATACCTTTCTGCGTTTTTAGCCACCCAATTGCATCTCTGAGAAAGAAAGAAGACTGTGGCACTATGTTAAGACATAGGAAAAGCACATACAGAATATTCATAAAGTTATATAAAAGTAAGTTATTGTCTAGGCAGGAGAGAGCACAGATAATGCATCCTTGACCCTGTTGGTCACCATACATGCTAAACTGTCCACATTGCCACACTAACACATGAAGCAACTCTAACTTCCCCACCTGCTAAACAAATCAATCAACCATCTTTTTATCTCTAGCACCCCCTCCCCTCTCCCAAATCCCCAACTTTCACACTCTGAGGATTCAACTTTTTATGTCCAACCGTTCCAGTGCCTGGCTTCCTGGTTCCCATGTATGATTTCAGTCTACCCATCCTCCATAACCTGGACCTACCGCCCGCACCTGTCCCTCTCCTTGTTCCATCTATTCCATCTACTCCTTTCCACAAATTATTGTGACCTGCAAATAATTCTTCCTTTTGTGTTCTACTTTTTACCGCCACCCCTACAAATATGAAAGAAGCTCACATCCCCATCCTGCCCACCCATCGCACGTTCATCAAGTGAACTGCCAAAGGTTTTGCTGTGCTCGTTTGAGGCAATTTGGTATATTTAACCTCCACCTTCTCACCAGCAGCCATGCACCCAGGCCTCTCTGTCCCCTTCCCAACTAAAGTGCTAACCTGTTGGTTGTCTCTGCTGCACTCACTTAAAGTTACTCCCAGGCCACTTCCTCGCTAGCCTCTCCTGTGAGCACTACTCCCTGGTCTTTCCAACCTTCTTCTTACCGCTGCCTTCTGTGTCTGTCTCATCTCCCTTTTGCTCCTTGTATTTGTCCCATGGAGGCAACCAGGCCTGTTGGCACTTGGCAAACACTTCAATGGACTCCTTCTCTCCCCTCACTTATTGGCTAAATCTCTGTCTTCCCATATCGTCCACCAACTCCTAGCATTTCCCTCCTTTACTAACCCATGGTACACCCCCTTGCCTGCTTGACCCTGACACTCCAATGCTGCATCCCGACCACTGTCACGTGCCCATCCCTTCATCACCGACTTCTCCAATTTGGCATCTGCCACCTTGGCACTGCTAAAACCTTATAGTCTGTCTTCTATCCATCCCCCGGAAACAGATGTAAGCACATCATCCTTCAGTGCTCGTCATCAAGCCCCAATACTCTCCACGCTCGAGTCATTCTTTCTTAACTTTATGTACCAAAGCCATTGCAATTTTCCTGAATTTAGCAGCTATCCTATTTCCGGCCACTTATGCAGCAATGGCTTTCCCACACCTTAGTTTATGGACATTTGCTTGACCTCTTCTGTCATTTGATGGTCCTACACTGGGCCAATCAATCCTTTATTCCCACCTCCACCCATGCGCACCAGTGCCGGTTGCTTGCCTTTATAATTGTCAGTGAAGAAGCATGCTTTGTTCCCCTCAAAGTTCTTGTGCAACCCTTACCCACTGGGCTTGTCATGCTCCCAATCCTTAACATTACAGGTGGGAACTGCACCAAAACTACTTATTCTTTCCACCAGAGGTGACCGCCTTGCTGCCATTACTTCCTCGCTCTCTAAAAGGGGTTGATCCACTTTCCACTTCCAATATCTGCCTCTCTGTCTTGGACCTTCCAACCTACCAAAAACCATCTTTTCTCTCCACCCTTACAACACACCCCATTTTAAAACCTCAGTAACCTCAGTACATCTTCCTTCCCAAACTCTTTCACCCCAGTGGCCCTCTTAATCCCTGTTGATGGGCCCATGCCCCTCTGAGAATAACAATTTCTTTTGAAAGGAGTAGTGTCATATTCGTTCTTTCTTTGTGGAGCTCAGCAGGAAATAGTTTGGATACAATAAGACTCCACAGTGCTGGACCCTACCTCTTGGCCCTGATATCTGATTAGGAGACAGATTTGCCTAAGAAGTATCACGTCTTCGCATTGAGGGGGTAATACTGTTTTTGATGCATTTTCAGGAAGACTGCGCCCCCTAATGGCGAAGAGCAGTTCCATCATTTAACCCAATGACATTCCAGTTAGTTGGGTCTGTTTAGCCCGAATGTTCCCATACAGGATTGGAGGAATAATTTTAGGTACAAAGCAGGTGCTTTTAGTCAGTGTTCCCTTCTGCACTTAACTTGCAAGCTCATCCTCCTTAAATACTTTCATTCAGACGCTCGACTGTTCCCAGTGCACATTCTATGCACATTTTTCTTTTTGCATAAAAGCAAACATCAGCATGGCTTGCCAATTTACGTCCATAAGGGCCAGATCCGCATCAAACTTTAAGGGTGTGCACGTAAGTGAATTTTAAATCAAATGAATCTAACTGGAACTAATTTACAAAATCAATGGTTGTCCTGAAATGAGCCATGCATCTGGAATTCAAGGTCATGTGAGGAATGCCCCAGGTTTACAGTGTTTACTTGACAATCATTCTTTACAGGTTTTCTTGCTCTGTTTCTGGTGGTGGGAAAGGGCTTGTGCAATGTTATATGAATTGGCAGTGGAAGCAGGGTACTTCAGTGTGGACCCATGGCATTAACTGAAGGCACATGAAGGTTGTGAGTCATGACTGGAGGCAGGTCTACAGGTGGCTCTGCTCAACATCTTCCAGAGTGATGAATTGTTAAAAGTCATCTGCAAGGTTAGGTGCAGAAAGTATTTTTTAAAAAGCATGCACTGGTACTACAGATAGCAGTGAGCAGTCCTCACTGGGCCCAGTCAGGCATAGAACTGTCAAGTTGGAGGGTGCCTGAGATATTAAAGGAATTAAGACGTGCTATAATTTCTTTTGATTTCAGTTTGTTCCATTTATAGAGAATGCAGTAAACATCAGATAGCTTCCGAGGGATATATTACCTTGAGTTGGGTCAGGAGTCTAGTAACACTTCAGTGAATTAATGGATTAAATGGGGGAGAGTCACCTTTTCCTTGGCTACTGTTTTTGGTTTGTGTGTAGCACTAAGTTTTCAGCCTTCCACGATGTTTATAATCAGATCGAGGATTTTTCTAAAGTCTACATACTTTTATTAGTAGATAGAATTCAGGTCAATTTCTTTCTATGTGATCCCTGTCTTCTTCTGATCTACCAGTGTAAGACAGTAACCAGTTCAGGACAGTGCAACACAAAGTTCCCACATCAGGTGGGCATATACTGGCTGATTTTCTCACAGACTGTCTTTCTTTTTAGGGCTGGCACTAGAATGCTCAGAGAGTCTCTGCAGGGTGTTTCTGGACAACAAGCTGGTGTAATCTGCTGCATTTGTTAGGGATTTGAACAGTCATGGAATGACTAAAGAGTCACAGGAGGACGGTCAAAGATGAAGCAATGGTACCTGGCTGAAGCACAGTGTTCAGTCCTCATGTAGCTTCTTGGAACCTGGTAACTTCTCGGAGCTCTCTTAGTAATTAGCATTGCAGGGCCATCCTCCTGAATCATTGTGGGTTTCGCCCCTGAATGGTAATGATATCAATTGCAAGCCTTCCTGCTTAGGTGTTTGGAGTATTGGGTTGTCTTGTTTCCAAAAACATGTAGGCACTTAACATAAGCCAAAAGATGGATGGATTTTAGGGCCTGGTTTTGATCTTGGCAGTATTACCAACAATCCGCAGTGGTGGCGGTTCCAAGTAATCTGTCAAGCCGAAGGTGTTCCAACCACCGTATTTAGATCTATGGCTGTACAGCCGCCATCTGTGTCAACGGAGTGTACTCCGTCGCGCTAGCTGTAATCCGCAGCCAACACGGTGGACTCCCATGCTGGCGATTGATAGGGAAATACTGGCACCCTCCCAAGAGCAAATGAATGAAACTCACCAGACATAGCAGGTTGCTCAGAAACAGAGCGAAATGTATTTATTGGTAGCAAAATGCATGCATCATTGTTGATCAACAAGGAAGAAGTCAGGTCTCCTGCCTTAGGGGCTCTCAGACTGCTTCTTCCCAGAGTGACTGGTTTCTGGGTGCTATATACATTTAGTAATGCCATGTCAGCGGAACTAGAATAAGGCACCAAGCCAAATATGGCTAACAGGGATGTGCAAGATCTGCACCATGCCAATTATAAACTGCTAGATATGGGCAGACCAGAAAGGCTGGCTCGGCACTGAGTAAGCAACTTTCACAACCAGATAAGGAAACTATCATGAAGTCAGGACAAGCAAAGTGACCTCTAAGGGGGTTCAGAATAGCTGTTGAAGCTTGTCCAGTCAAGGTCAGATAGGAAGCCCTTTGGAGCTCCAGGCCTCATGTTAGTGTGATATATCTAAGCATGATATCTTTGAAGTGCATACACATGAATTTATATGGGCATAGATATATATATTTCTCAACAATCCTCCCTTTAGGATAGTCCTATCCTTCATTAGTGTAAAACCAAAATATATATATATATGTATATATGAAGGAAACATTAGTTACATATCTTTGGATGGCATTACACAGTGTGTGCATAAAATGCATATATTGTCACATTGATACATCCTGATGAGATAATTATTTTTGAACATGAACACAATGATATGCTAGTATTCAATTCATACTACTTCCTATGTGCCTTATTATATCAGCAGGCTGTGGTGATACCGTCAGCATACTCATAATTAAGTGTCCAACAAATATTGTTTGCTCTATGCAATGCATAGTGCTACAGTGTCACTTAGTCACTCCGTTCCCGGGCACTTTCTGTAAGTGTCAGTAATTTAAAGGCACACAGTGAGCGGTCATCTGCCTCTCCTCCTGGTCCGCAGTCGTCTTGTTCAGGGGCGGTTTCACGGACCTGCCCTGCGTTGTCCTCTTCAGTCTATTTTTCTGCAGGTGCAGACTATCACCTTTCTTCGAGACTGCGTCGTGTACTTTACTCAACAGCATCAGTTGATGTCACGTCCCTCTGACACTTTATGATGGGCCCTCATGGATCGTAGAAATGGTCTGGTCTGTCCTCTCCTTGACGGTTGTGTTGCGCAGGTCCTCTGGTGACAGATGGTCATCAATTTCTGGTACCGTCCTCTCAGGCGTTGGGGTGCTGCCCTGCATCTTGTCCCCTTAATCCATTCATGGCGTTGGTTCACCGTCTGTGGTCCAGTCCACCTAGAACTAAGAGAAACAGCTTTTATTTTTCTCATCATGACCATGTCTTCATAGTTGCTTTAGAAGTCTTTGCCCCTATTGCAGGCAGTACTAAAGTCAGAGCATCAGGCCATTTCAGGCCTGTTCCATCAGTTGCCTTTACTAATAATCTATTTTTAATTTTGGAGCTCATTTACTCCTCCTGGCCTCAACGTTGGAGGGTGGTATGGGGTATGCATGTTATACTTTATTCCCAAAAACAACATCTTTTACATAAATGCAGTCACTGAGGGATCTCCTCTATCGCTATTTATACCCTAGTGGACCCCTAAACTTGGAGAGATGGCTTTCCTGAAGCACTGCGCGCCAGTTGCTGCATCAGTCTTCCCTGTTGGACACACCTCCATTCCTTTTGAAAACGTATCCACCCACACCAGCAAATATTTCAATCCATTCACTGGTAAGCAAAATGCATCTGCGCATTCATCCTCCCTTGTGCAATATCAG
The DNA here is from genome assembly GCA_963921515.1 of Calotriton arnoldi. NCBI lineage: Eukaryota > Metazoa > Chordata > Amphibia > Caudata > Salamandridae > Calotriton > Calotriton arnoldi. Next base: position 1,933,384 of record CAWUFW010000480.1, read on the forward strand.
AGGGTCCCTGCTCCAGTCTTGTAAGGGAAAGGAACATACTGCGTGGGGACACAGGCATCTCACCCTGGTAGGCCCACACTCTCCTAATTATTCGGCTCACATCCATCATCAATCCACCCTCTATGTTTATCGGGTGTTGCAGACCATTGTACTTCCTTTACATTCGTTTGCAACAATTGTCTCTGAATGAGCTGTATTTTTGGAATGCTTTATTCATTAGTCCCTTCTGCACTGGCTGTAACATGCTCTCATTTAATGCTGTGTCAGCGATGGCATCACCTTTGGCTAACTTAGTATTAGCTCCTGTGTGGGCTTCACATTTTATTACCGCTATCCTGTTGTGTAATAGTTTTGCTTTTAACAAGATCCTTACTCAAGTACCATTTTCAATAAGGCGCCCTGCTTCTGTTATGAATCCGTGATACTGCCACAGCTGGCCACAAATAAGAACTGCAAAGCATAATGTGAGTCAGTGTAAATGTTAACAGTTTTACCCTTGACTAGTATTCATGCTTTTGTTACAGCATACAGCTCATCTTATTGGGTAAATGTTCCAGGTGGCAGAGCTGCACTTCAGCTACGTTGTCTTCTATTGCTATAGCATACCCTGCTCTGTAATCAGTGTTTATCACTCTGCTGGAGGAACGATCAGTGTACCACTGATGTAATCTGCCTTTCCTAATAGTGTCTAATCTTGGTTTGGTGCCGGTTTCTACAATCTCAACACCAACATACTCAGGGGTCTCATCTGTCTCTAAGAGAATCAATCTCATCATAATTACCTATTTCAGGTAATACTGTTGCCATATTAACAGGTGGGCATCTTATTATGACATTACAATTAGACAACATGGTGCCCTTATAACCCGTGTGCCTGCCAGCAGAAAAATGTTGTGTCGCTCCAGATGACAACAACAACCGTACCAAATGTGGCACCTAGACAATACAAGTATAGTCCAAAACAATGAGAGCCGTCCTCTCCACCATCACAGCTGCCGACCCCCAATCACTGCTGAAGGCAAAGTCACATAGTAGTGTCCCACAGGCCTTTCTTTTCCAGCTGTGTCAGCACACCATTGGCAACACCATATCATTTGCAATGTCATTTTGCTCTGAAACAGAGATGAAAAGGCAGTTTGTAGTCAGGCAGTCCCCATGGTGACGCAGTACACAATGTCTCTTTCAATTTCTTGAAAGAGTTTGCAAATTCATTAGCCATAGCATCTGCAATCAGGGACCCACTGGTGGCAGTAGTTCATTATCCCCAGGAAGGACATCATTCCTTTCTTGGTGGGTAGGAGCTGAATGCGTGAGTCAATTTTATTCTGTCAGGTGGCATGAGGCGTATACCTTGGAATATCACATAACCCAGGTAAGTCACCTCTTTTTGGCAGCACTGGCATTTTGATAAACAGGCTTTGTGTCTTCTCTCCTGGAGGTAGTTCAGCAGAGCTACAATGTCTTTTTCACAGGCCTCAAGTGATGAAGATGTCACAAGGAGGTCATCAGCATACTGCAAGACGATGCTACCACCTTCCAGGCATAGGTAGTCCAAGTCTCTCTTTACTGCCTGCACATTGACATTGGGCCTCCAGTGAACGAAGTGTACTGGGTATCATTTAGCGCGACGGCAAAGAGGCTTCACTCTGTGGATGGACTTTAATGCTAAAACCCACTGAGGAGAGAAAAATACTCTGCCTCTACTGGTATAAATGAGAATATAGTATTGGTGTCAGGCACAACATGCTCTAAGGGAACCACAAGTTCATAAAGTAATCACTTTATGGGGACAGCATGTTTTAACCATCCTCTCTCTTTTCTTTTTTTTAAATATGACTTTATGAGGGATGGCTTTTTTCCAAACCTCTCAGTTCCCTAGTTCTAGAACCATATTGTTAGTGATTTGTACAGCCATTTCCCCTTCATATTTATGAAACTGCAGTCTAACAGCATCATTCATCATCTCTCAACACATCCATAAGTACGCTACAGGGGGTGCATACAACAGAGAATCCTTACTGAAGCTGCAAGCAGTAAGTGCTCTGTTCTAACCTATCCTTAGGTATTTCTGACTAACTTCCATTTATTAAAAAAAAAATATACTGCTGCAAAATCTGTTTCCAGAGAGGCCATATTCATTTATATTAAAATTGTGAAATGTGAGGGGGCGTGGCTACGCAGCGTAGCGCGATGGCCGCGAGCTAGAGTAGCTCCGGCGAACCGTCTCCTTACCGCCTATCCTGACAACTTCATCCGAGCCCTGAATGGCGGACGTGCTGCAGGATAGTGTGGGGAATCCACCGAGCCCAAGATCGGGGCCCGGGGACCAGCGAAACCGGAGCTGTGTCCATCACCATCTGCGGCCTTCTCATCGCTGCAGACAGGGCCCTGCCATGATCGCCTGTGCCGAGCCGGGAGTGGGGAGGTGCGGTCCCTGTCATTGCGCGGGACCGTGGTCTGGGCCCACGCCCCGGAGGGAGAGCGGAGGAGTGGCGGGACCATCGGCCGGCCGGGAACGACAGCAACGGAGATGTGCCAGGTGAGCCGGGTTCCCCACTAGAGGCTCAGCACACAGTGCAATCGACTGAAGTAGAGGGGAAGCGCCCGCCGCGACGAGACCTTGGCTTGAGCCCCTGGGAGCAAGGCGGCGCCTCTAAGAAGCAGATGCAGAGTCATTCAAGCGGCCAGCATTCGGGAGCCGCATAACAGCTTTCACCCCGAGGGGGGGGGAAAACGCCTTCACCCATCTCACTTGGTGCTGTGGATCTGCGCATGGGGCCAGAGGCAACCATTCTGAGGGCACTGCAGGGACCTGATGTGCCTTGAGGTCGGAGGGGGCACCCGCGGCACGTCCTGGCTGCTCAGCTGTAAGTTACTGCCCACCAGGGGCCCGGTGAGGGGGGCCTGTTAGGAGCCGGAGGGCCGTGCTAGCTGGCTGGAAAGACCCGTCGGGGGCACCTGTCCGCATCGTAGTATCTGTGGCTGCCCATCACTCGCTGAGAGGTGTCACCCCGGAGACAGGCCTCCGGCGTCTTCCCCCCGCAGGGCATATAATCCTTGTGCGCTCAGAGCCCCCGCTGGTCTTGGGACATCCACCCATAGTGTCGCACCGCGTTACGGCCAGAGCTGACGCCCATACCCTGGCAAGAAACAAGGTGGCAGGTACCCAGGAGCGGACCAAAATGTCGGGCACGAGGAGCCCCAAAACTACCCAACAGAACAAGCTGGATCGTTATACGCTCCCAAAAGCAACCATCCAGGAACATCAAGGCAGGGATATGTCAATTGGGGGGGCGGAGGGGGAGGACCCAGAACTCTCCCTTAAAGATGTTATGGAAGCGATCTCTGGGGTCAGAACCTCGATGGAACAGAGGATGGACACCATCACTTCGGAGGTGTCCCTTATTAGGGCGGATCTAGTCAAAATGAGCGGGAAAATCAAGCAGGTAGAGATTACTACAGCTAGCCTAGTCGATGACACCTCCCAGCTTCAACTCGAAATTCAAGAACTGAAAACCTTCAGGAAATTTGCGGAACATAAACTGGATGACTATGAAGGGCGCACTAGGCGCAACAATGTGCGCATTCTTGGTGTACCGGAGAAGGCGGAAGGGCAGGCGACTGATCTTTTTGTAGAGGACCTCATATTAACCCACCTGCAGCCCAAGGGCCTGTCAAAATTCTTTGTGGTTGAAAGGGCCCACAGAGTCCCCGGGGGCAGGCCGAGGCCGGGTGCCCCGCCGCGCCCAATCCTGGCCAGGTTACTCAACTTTCATGACCGTGATGTGATATTGCAAAATGCCAGGGTGGCCTCGCCTCTCCGATAGGAAAACGCGGAAATCCTTTTCTTTCCAGACTTCACTTAAGCGGTACAGAAGCAGAGACGCTCTTTCCTTGCCATCAAGAAGAAACTCAGGGACAGAGAAATAAAGTATTCAATGTTGTTTCCGGCCCGGCTCCGGGTCGAGGCGGGTGGGAAAGCTTGGTTTTTTGAGAACCCTGAGGCAGCTGCAGACTGGCTGGAGGGTTGGAGAGGGGCTAGCGAACATAATGCCCGTTGATTGCTTGATCTGTTTGGGGGTTAATCTGTGCTTCATCCCTGATCTGGGGGTACAAAGACTCTATTGTTCTCATCATAAGTGTACCAACCGGGGATTGGCTGAGATGTACTGTATTTGATAGTGAACACTAGCTCGGTAGGATGACCTAATCTCTTTCTGTGTACAAAGCTGTTGGTGGCTCGCACCGTTCGGGGTGATACCATGGTCCGAAGTAGTGAAGGGGGGCGGGGTAGCGGAGCATCTCACCCCTCTATTTTCTACTGTTAGTTTCCAGTTCGGGCGATAGGCACTCTGCATTGTTATACTTATGGGCAGTTTCAGGCCCAAGGTGCAGGGCAGCAGGGAGGGGGGGAGTTGGGTGGGGGGTTGTAAGATTGTATATGTTCATGTTATTTCGACAACGGCTGACCGTATATATCAAGAGGAATGTGAGAAACACTTAGGTCTTCATGGGTACACACTGGGATAAAAGCTTGCGATTACTGAGCTGGAACGTCAATGGGCTTGGGGACAAAATAAAACGATGCCTTGTCTTGCAATACATCAAAAGACACTCCCCAGATATAGTACTCCTCCAAGAAACCCACCTAATGGGCCACTCTTGTAAAGCACTGAACAGATGGGGGTATAAACTAGTGGCCCACTCAGGCTTCACGACTGGCTCTAGGGGAGTGGGCGTCATGCTCAAAAACTCTTTTCCCCTTTCCATACAATCAACATGGTCGGACGACAGGGGCAGATACATCGCAGTCACGGGACAATGGGAAGGGAACACTCTAACTTTGATGTCTGTATACGTGCCACCTGGCCTCCAAACCACTACATTCAAAGACATTGGCTCAATTTTGCTTTCCCTCCCGGAGGGTCTCCTGATGGTAGGAGGAGACTTTAATTCAGTGGTCTCGGGATCACTGGATCGCTACCCTCCCCGGGACATCAGCCCCTCCTTTCGCTGGCTTCCGGACTTCCTGGACACCTTGGGACTAACCGATGCTTGGCGGGCGTATCACCCAGATGATAGCCAATATACCTTCCACTCAGGAGCTCATAATAGCCTATACCGCATAGACTATTTGCTCGTACCTGCGTCACAAATTACTAATATCCGAGAAATCAAACACATGGCACGAGGCATTTCAGATCACTCCCCAGAGTGGGCACAGCTGGTCCTAGGGGCCACAAGGGTGGGAAGGGTCGCCCCCATAAACCCTTGGCATCTCCATAACCCCGAGGTTAAAAAAGCCCTGCTCCAGGCCTTCGAACATTATTTCCAGGAAAATGAGGGGTCAGTAGAGTCCCCACTAACGTTATGGGAAGCATTCAAAACTGTGATAAGGGGTCAAGCACTCTCTCTGATAGCTGGGGCACGGAAAGAGAAGCAGAGAGACCTGGTGAAGGTCGAGAATGAGGTCCTCCGGCTAGAGGAGGAAGTCGGAGAGGGAGCCACACCGGAGAAATCGCATATTTTGTTCGCGTAGTAGCGCTACGCGTAGCTACGCGAAGTGCACTACGCGAGCTACGCATAGCACTACGAGAACTGCGTAGTGCGGTAGGAAATGCTGTTCGCAACGATTGCACAGTGCCGGATGCTTGTCCGCACTGTGCAATCATTGCAAACGGCATCTTGCACAGTGCAAGCGGTCGTGTTCTGCCGCTCGAGTAGATTTGTACTCGAGGGCAGTTTTCTCAACGCAGACTGGTAGTTTCTCATCGCGAGCGGTCGCGCGCATACGCGACCACTCGCAATGAGAAACCTGACCTCCCCGCATTAAGAATCTCGCCGGGAGGTTTATTTTCCACGCTCGCGATCGGCAACTTGATGTTGCTGATCGCGAACGAGGAAAAAGTCTCGCCGGGATGTCATTTTGCTCGCTCGCGGTCGCCAGCTTGGCGTTGAGGACCGCGAGCAAGCAAAAAATGTCCGCTACGCTGCGCGTTTTTGCACTGTGCTACGTGCAATTCGCGTAGCGCGTAGTTGCGCAAACTACGCAAACTACGCGAGCGTAGCGTAGTTTTCCGCCCAGGCCTAATATTTTGCAGCTAAAAAGAGATGAATATAAATCCATAGCCACTGATAGAGCTAGGACATGGGGGAGGGAAAAAGACGGCAGAATGTATGATCTGGGGGACAAAGCTGGGAAACTATTAGCCTGGCTTGACAAGAGAGAAATGGCGAGCAGGCTAGTGCCAGTGTTAGTAGACGATGAGGGCAGGACAATCACGGACCCACAGGAAATTGCAAATGAATTTGCTGCTCACTATAGTATTGTTTACCAATCAAGCACCCCCTTGCTCGAAATTGACTCCCAGGAACTGCTCAGAGACATACGACTCCCTGCCCTCTCTGCAGAGGAGGCGGCTGCACTAGATAGTGATTTTACCAACGATGAAATAGCGCAAGCAATCAGAAATCTTCAGGCCGGGAAAGCCCTTGGCCCTAACGGCCTACCAATCAAGCTCTATAAGTTAAGACCAGATAAAATAGCCCCGTACCTGCGTGGCATGTTTCTAGAAAGCAAGAGGGTAGGTTCACTTCCGCCAGATCAGAGGATAGCAACGCTGGTTACCATCCACAAGGAGGGCAAACCGAGGTGTAAATGCTCCTCCTACAGACCAATCTCTCTGCTTAACGCGGAACCCAAAATATTGGTGAAACTTTTGGCAAACCGACTCATGCAGGTCATCAGTGGGCTGGTGCACCCTGATCAATCGGGCTTTATGCCCCATCGTAACACGGTGCTAAACTTGCATAGAGTGCACAGAGTCTGGGCAGGGTGGCAACCATCCAGGAGGCGGCAGTACTTGTCTCACTAGATGCCTCCATGGCATTTGACACCATCGAATGGCCATACCTTTTTGCGGTACTAGCAAAAATGGGATTCGGGCTGAACTTTATAGGATGGGTCAAACTCCTCTACTCGGAGCCTCTCGCGCAAGTGGTGGTTAACAATAAAAAATCTGAACCCTTTAAACTCAGTCATGGGACCCGTCAAGGATGTCCACTATCCCCCCTACTTTTTGCCATCTCCCTGGAGCCACTGGCAGAATGGATCCGTAAAGATCCAGTGATACGAGGGCTGCGATGGTCAGAAGAATGGGAGGACAGCATCTCGCTATATGCGGATGACATTCTTTTATACTTAGCCTCCCCTAAAATGTCACCCAGTAGAGTGCTTGATATATTTACAGTCTTTGGCAGATTCTCCGGGTACTCAATCAACTGGAGTAAATCCCTGATGTATGTCCTCTGCGGAGATCCTCCCCTCCCCCCCAGGGATTGCCCATTACAAACAACGAAGACAGGTTTTAAATACTTGGGAATATTCATTACCACTGATCCCAAACACCGTTACGACTGCAACCTGCTCCCCCCTCCTACAGAGATTGAGACGGGATATTGCAAGTTGGAAGGGGCTCCCGCTCTCGAAGCTGGAGAGGGCAGCCCTCTTCAAGATGATGGCACTGCCACGTTTCCTATATGCCCTGCAAAACTCCCCCGACATGGTCCCTACAAAATACTTTAAGGAGATTGAGGGATTGCAGAGTCAACTATTGTGGGATGGGAGACCCTGCATAGCACTGACTAAACTGGTTTTGACCTGGTACGATGGAGTGATAGGTCTCCCAGACATCAAAAAATATTATTGGGCTGTCCATCTGGCAGCCATTAATCAATGCACTTACCGCAGACCTGATGATCCGGGTTATGCCATGGATAGATGGCTATAGCCGGGGGGAAGCTACAGTAGGGCCATATACTCTAAGCCCAAGAATTTCCACCTAACAGGGCCGACGAGACACTCAGTTCAAATTTGGCACGCAGCAAACAAAGGGCTGGGGTGGGAGCAGAAACTTACATTGGCAACTCCACTGTGGGACTCGGAGCAGCTGGGTACACTGAGGACCTCGAAGGGGTTCGACAACTGGGACCTGATTGGGATCTCGAAGATTGGGGACCTTTGGGTTCGGGGTGACATATTAGAGTTTGGGACACTGCAGCAGGAGTACGAACTGACCAACTCTGAGTACTTCCGGTACCTGCAGATTCGACACGCGCTGGTGGCACAACTGGAGAGGAGCTCCTCTCCCCCTGAAGCCTCGCCCTTAGAAGACAGGCTGTTAGACGGGTACCTGCCAAAGAAAGGAATCTCCCTGACCTGTAAGAAATTGGTAAATCATACCTTGGATCCATTCAAACAGACTAGGGAGAAATGGGTGAGAGATGGGCTGGAGTTGGACGATGAAGATTGGCAAGAGGCAGTGGCCTCCCCGAGAGAGGTGGCAATTTCTGCTAGACTGCGTCTTGTCCAGCTCAAAATACTACACAGAGTATACGTAACAGGGCCCCGTCTGGTTCACATGGGACAGGTGGAGGGGGGAAAATGCAGAAGAAATTGTAACCAGATGGGCACCTTCATGCATATAATATGGGAATGTGAACATGTTCAGAGGTACTGGTGGAAAATACACAACGTCATGAGCGAGGTGCTTGCGGTGCCTGTCCACCCTGAAGCCAAGAGGTGCCTCCTGAATGTATGGGAGCCAACTGATTTAACTAGTAAAGATAAAATATGGGCTACCCTAGGTCTAATGGTAGCAAAGCGAAACATCGCACAGTTGTGGGGGGCGATGTCACCGCCCAAAATTGCAAAATGGAAAACAGACATCGACTGGTGCATGTTTAGGGAAAAGACTGTATACGTAGCACGGGGCTGTCCTCAAAAATGGTCAGCAGTTTGGAATAAATGGAATGTGTACCGAGGAAGTATATGTAACCCCCCTGTAGTTCCCTCAATTGATGATTCTCTTGTACCTTAAAGGTGGTGTCTCCTCATGTAAGACTTATTACCATATGTTGCATATAAGATTGTGAACGCGGATTTGTCTCGCCTCCTCTCAAGTACAGCTGTGTTGTCGATTTCTACCTGTTTAATAAAAAGAAACGTAAAAAAAAAAAATTGTGAAATGTATCTCTTTATCTTCCACCTTAGTGGAAACATCTCCCACCTTAGTGGAAACATGAGATTCTCCTTGGGTGTGTTTGATACCTTCATCCTGAAACACAGTGCAACAATAACACTAATACCCTACTCTTATGTACTCTCTGGTATCTACGCTGTGCCCCTTGATAATGTTATTCAGTAGGATAAACCCCCACCCTGCATATCTCCTACAAAGGTATTATTTCTCAAGAAAACAGTGATATTCCCATCTGCTCCTAACAGAATATGCAATATTCCCTTTAGCTAATGTTACCTAAAACAAATGTAGTTAAATTACTAATGACAATATCCTGAATATTATTAACATGAATTGAGCATTAATTTGACCCTAATTTTCCTAGGCACATGATAGCCTCAGACATCATCAGAGCTAAGTTTATTTTAACATTGAGCAATTTTCAACTGCTATGATGTTTTTTTTTCACATTACCCGTAGTGTGTTATCCTACAATGTTATAATCAGGAAATTTAATTAATTCAAAGGAATTAAGTTATTGTTAAACTACTCTTCAACATTACAAGCATGTACTATATATATATATTTTTCCTATTTAGAACCAGTTCCACTCTAGTGTGCGGTTGCTTAACACGTGAAGTTTTCTACATGAAGCATTTGCTGTAGACCAGAATAGAAGCAAAACTGCTGAAAAGGAATATCTTCCCCGTTCAACAAAATACAGCCCTGTTTATTTATTTATTTGTATTATTACTACAAGGGCTATAGACTAAATGTACAACTTGCATTTACACAATTATAAATGTACATGTATACATCAGGAAATGATGTGATGCTTTCATAGTCTAATGTAGGCCCCTAAAAGTTGAAATCACACACATTTTTTTTAAGATACTTTAAAAGTTCTGACTTATTTTATTTCTTATAAATACTGCTTTTAGCGTGCACTAGAGACCTTGTGCGTGTGACTCCCTGAAATCATTTAGGTAAAATCAATTTTATCAGTGATCTGCTAACAGCTAGTGTAAAATAAGGACTGTCACAGTAGCTAACCTCAGATAAGAATATGCTCAAAACCCCCTGCATCGACATTTTGCTTTCAGCAGTGCTAGTTAGTGCTAAATACAGAACTTGGCCTCTGACCCTTAAACCTGTTGTCCCCTGTCTGAGCAAGGTTATCCCCAAGTGGCCATCACAATTCAAAGTAACTCTTGAGAAGCATGACTGAGGGTGCCTCTGTGCAGATATTTTAAAGGTAGGATCTAACTTTTGCTGTTTTTATTCTTATTCCTGTGCAGTGTGCTTTCTAGCAGCTAAAGAACTGGCTCAAAATTTTAGTTTTCAGAATGCCATAATGCGCCCAGAATTCCTGTGTCTAAAGGCATTCAATGTAGTTCACATGTCTCTAGAGCTACTCTCTTTGCATAACTTTTAATAGTCTTTGTATTTGAGTCTGCAGACATTAGGCCAGGCTAGAAATCATATGTTAAGTTTGTCACTAAGAGACAGTAATATTGGCGTTGTTAGGTAAACTAATATTTGCCCTTTTTCTTTAGTACATGACATATTTACCCATTTAGACATTGAAATCTGAATGCGCACTTTGCACATGTTGATTTTTTTACATTGCTAAATTTTATTTATTTTATACAGTAGGGTTATTAGACATTATAAAGATCATAATAATGCAAAAACGATTTTAGTACAATGAATTATAATAATATTTTACATGTAGTCATTATTGAATAATAATCACTAACCCTTTTGTTGTTTCTACATATGCAAAGTAAGTTTTATTCCTTTCATTTTGCCTTTAAATGCATTTATTTATAACACCTACAAAACTTCTTTTAAAACTAAGCACAGAAGCTTTACTGAAACATAGAATGTTTGTTTTACCCTTTGGAAATAAGGAATTATTTACCATCAGAACCACAAATGTGCTTCTTAGGAACGAAATAGTAAAGAAAGTCCTGGCTTTCATCCTTTTTCTTTTATCCAAAATAATGAAACTATATTTCTAACTTTCAAGACTAGTTGTCTTTAATGCACGTGCTTTTATGTGCCACTTCATACTAACTTGCAGCCTAGTGCTGCTCCCAGTGTTTATTTGCAGCATGTGTCTTGGTAGGCCCTGGCTTATTTATTTAGCTGTTGTTTATGACCAGCAGATGTCAGCTTTCACAATATATATTGGACTGCCATTTAAATACAAGTCTCCCAGCTGTCCAAGATGACAGCAATGTGCTGTATTCTCATGTCCTCACAGAAACCCAAAAAGGGTGATAAACCACTCATTACCTCCCTCTGTTCACACCTTCGGACAGATAGTTTGAGCAGCTGCTACCTCTCTCTTGCAGGTTCTGGGACTGAGCTCAGTTCATTTCTATTAAAAACCAGGCATTCCAAGCCAGTCAAAATCTATCGTTTGCAGTGTTATAAAAGGGAGGACGCTTTTATTTTAGCAGTTCACCATTACAGCAGCCACCAATTACTCATATAATGTGAATGCCTTTTAATATTTAATATCATGTATCTAAGGAGAGTCAAAACTACGCCACATTAATGATAAATTCAACTTAATTTTCCTATTTGTATTAACGATTTACATGGGGTATACACTATTGACATATTGAGTTTACTTGAAATTTCATTATAAAGTGCTATGCCATTAGAGTGCTGCAACATTTTGCACAGGAGCCTTTTGAAACCCTAGGCCTGTGTGCGCATTTTACTGCTACTTTGACTTGGCATATGAAACTACTTTCCAAGCTCTGAACTCCTATTTTTCTACATATAAGATACCCCTAAGATGCTAGGTAGCTTATAGGCAGTACTAACAAAAGGTTGGGCATCTATTTTTAATGTTTTGTTATGTCCTAGTTGTGTAAAACACACAAATTCGTTTTTCTCTGTGAGGCATACTTTTTTTCCTATTGAGTGCCTTTTTCTAGGTAAAGTTAGTTTTAACATTACTATGTTAAAATTATTATTATTTTTAGTATTATATAGCTCTAGCTATACCCAAAGGTATCAGAGCGCTTTATTTGTTATGAGATACCATTTAACAAGAGGTACATAAAAATGAACAATCCTTAATACATCAATTATGTACATAAAAACACAAAATATCTTCTCTGAAACATTGGACAATGTATGCAAAGTCCATTCTCTTTTAATATGGAATGCTTGGCATTTCTGCCTCGATTTTTAATTCTAATTTTTTCCATTCTGGGAATATAATAATTGAAGTTTCACACATCTATACATTGTTACAGCTACACTTTCCATAGTAGCGCGCAACTACTTAACATATTTTATATAATTTATATTCTTACCTTTATTTGCAGGGCTATCTGGTGATGATTTGTTTTGAACTTTTCTCTCCTGCCAGTTTTTAAACAATTTTCTAGTGGGCTTACCATGCTTTTCCTCTGAGATCCACTCTTGTGAAATGTGCTTTTTACTCACAATGTGCACTTACACCCTGAAAGATAAATACAAAAGGTCTCCTACAAGGGAAAAGTTGTTAGGTAGTGGATAGAATGAGTTAAAAAGAGGAAAATCAACAGTTATGGACCAGCCAGAGACATCACATAAAACCATTTTGCTTCTCTAATGCAGTAATGCTCTTATTTTTCATATAATTCAAAGAAAACATTTCAAGGAAACATAGTGGCCCATTACTGTTGAAGATCAATACACTATTTAAATGCAGTCATTCATCCATGACATACTACGCATATTTCAAAATCATTTCCCTGTGTTCCGGTGCAACCCGCAAATCAGAAGCTCCACTCTTTATATTCAATCAATCAATCAATCAATCAATCATAGCATTTGTAGAGCGCACTACATACCCGTGAGGGTCTCAAGGCGCTGGGGGTGGGGGGGAGTGCTGCTACTGCTCGAAGAGCCAGGTCTTGAGGAGTCTTCTGAAGGTCAGCAGGTCTTGGGTCTGCCGTAGGTGGATGGGGAGGGTGTACCAGGTCTTGGCGGCGAGGTGGGAGAAGGATCTGCCGCCGGAGGTTGCTCTTAGGATGCGGGGGATTGTGGCAAGGGCGAGGTCGGCGGAGCGAAGCTGGCGGGCGGGGGTGTAGAGGCTGAGTCGTCTGTTGAGGTACGCAGGTCCGGTGTTGTGGAGAGCCTTGTGTGCGTGGGTGAGGAGCTTGAAGGTTATCCTCTTGTTGACGGGGAGCCAGTGCAGGTCTCTCAGGTGGGGAGTGATGTGGCTGCGGCGAGGGATGTCGATGATCAGGCGTGCAGAGGCATTCTGGATGCGTTGAAGCCGCTTCAGGAGTTTGGCAGAGGCTCCAGCGTAGAGGGCGTTTCCGTAGTCCAGCCTGCTGCTGACGAGGACCTGGGTGACCGTTCTTCTCGTTTCGGTGGGGATCCACTTGTAGATTTTGCGGAGCATGCAGAGGGTGTTGAAGCAGGAGGAAGAGATGGCGTTGACCTGCTTAGTCATGGAGAGGGTGGAGTCGAGGATGACTCCTAGGTTGCGTGCGTGGTCGGTGGGTGTTGGAGCTGTTCCCAGTGCGGTCGGCCACCAGGAGTCGTCCCAGGCCGAGGGGGTGGATCCGAGGATGAGGACCTCCGTCTTGTCCGAGTTTAGCTTCAGTCGGCTGTTCCTCATCCATTCGGCGACGGCCTTCATTCCTTCGTGGAGGTTGGTTTTGGCGGTGTGGGGGTCCTTGGTGAGGGAGAGATCCAGCTGTGTGTCATTGGCGTAAGAGATGATGTTGAGGTCGTGCAGTCGGGCGACGTGGGCGAGCGGTGCCATGTATATACTCTGGGAGGGTTTCTTTTTCTGGGGAAAATCAATACCCCATCCTGGCACAGGCTCTTCTGCAGTGGTTTTTATAAGACCCCGAAGGGTCTAGCCACTTGTCAATATTTACTGACATAAAGTAACTTAGTTACTTATCAGTCCCGTTTCATTACTTCTTATATGTGTAGGTACACATAAATTATTCTCTAACCCAGGCTCTCCTGCAGTGGAAGCCACATATCAATTAATGTATTGATACAGAGAATATTTTAAAAACATTCTCTACAGTCCCCTGTTTAGGTTAAATGCCAGTTAATGCCCCTTTTTAGGTCTCGCCTACGCAGCGCGCATGCGCTGCGTAGGAGAGACCTTTAGCTATCGGCACAGCTTTGGGGGCAAAAACGTGCACGCGTTGCATTGCTTGCAATGGCAACGCGTGCACGTCTGGCGATTCCCTTGCGGGAGGGCGCGGCGCCATATGGTGGCGCCATATGGTCACAATCATCGCGCCTTGCTGCAAGCTCCCGCAAGGGAATCGCGCAGGCCCCCTCCCCCTGCTGCCGCGCGCGCTAGTTGTTATTAGTGCCCTCTTCTCACACTCTGACTCAACTTGTCAGAGGGGTATCGTCATTCTTGTACCTTGACAATGACCCAGCGCCGGACCACCCTCGTCGTCATGGTGTCCTCGTCATCGGTAGCGCCCTCACTCTCGCCGAGCTCCTTGTCCAGCTCCTGGTGCACGTGCTTGAGCACGAAGCGCACCGAGCCCTTGATGATGTGCAGCACATTCTGGCAGCTGACCAGGAAGAAGCCCAGCAGGACCAGGCTGACCAGCAGCTCCGTGAGGAAGCCCAGCATGCTGTTGACGCTCCTTGGGGGTCGAGGTCCCCTGTTCACGCGCGCAGGTCACGCCGCATCCCTCTCTCTAACACCCAGGCGCAAGCACCAGACTCGACAGAAGCAGCAGCCCAGGCCTGCTCAGCTGGTCTGCGGCACCCGGAGTCTGGGTGCTAAGAAGGTAATCCAAGCCCGGCAGCGGCTCCGACTGTGCCCGGTTCGGCGGTGGGACGGCTCTCGAAGCCCGCGTCCTGGACAGCTGTAACTTTAGCCTTGAACAGCAGCTGCCTCGCGTCAAAGTGTCCGTCACGCGGCCTCTGCCATGGACACCTGCTCCTCCCCCATTATCCACCACCAACAGCGAACAAAATGCAACCGCAAGAATGGCCGGGAGCAGAGCCTCCGGGTGCAGAGCAGCTCCTTGTAGAGCGAAGCCTGCAGCCTTTCTTCCAGAATCGGCTGTGTTGCTTTCAAGAGTGAGAGTTAATCTAAACCTGCCCCCTAATCTGTAACCCAGAGGGTGGCGACGCAGGACGCATCCCGCGCGACCACTGTCAGCTTGGCCTGCAGCAGGCAAGTGGCAAGTCGTTATCCACAGGTCAGCGCCCCTCAAAGTGAGTCGGTTGTTTGCACTTGTGAAGTGCACAAACGTGATATGCTTACCTTTAGTGGTGCTTTCATGTGCGGCGTTACTCCTGGTTCTTGCATTCTTTCACATCCCCCTGCTGATTTTGTTTTAGAGCAGTTTAATCAGAGAACCCCCCCCATCAGAAAACCCCAAAACGTCGAAAGAGAACTAAAGAAAGATTCTTTTTTGCGATTTAGTAATAAAATATTAAAAGTTTGGAGGAACAGTCGCAAAAGGTCAGTACTTTTACACATCTATGGCATCGCAAAAGGAATACCAAGTATCCGAAGGATAAGGGTTTAGGGGTCCAGGGTAGGGCAGGAATATAAAACAAGCATTGGCATAGCCAATAGGTCTCGCCTTTGGGACCTTATAAGTGTTTAGCCATGCAACAGTTAATGTTGTTGCAGTAAGGATATTGTGCTGCATAACTAAATACTTATAAGGTCCCAAAGGCGAGACCTATTGGCTATGCCAATGCTTGTTATTAATACTATGGGGGCCGATTCCGATTCGGGCTGGAAATCTCTCCGACCGAGCCGGACCCGGAGAAATTTCCGACCGAATCGGACTCTAGCAGTCCGACCGAACAAGTACGATGCGCACGTATGCTATCGGACTCGATTCGGTCAGACTCCCATTGAAGTCAATGGGAGCCAGTCGTACGACGCGTACACGGGCTCCCATTGACTCAATGGGCACGACGCGAACAAGGGCGCCCCCTACAGCGTGTGCGCGTCGATGCGGGTCGCGCCATACATGCACGTGTAGGGGGGACCCATGGGTCCCCCCTGTGCGACTCGCGCGGCTACGCGTACAGGGGGGTCCGACACGGACCCCCAAAGTACGGCTCCTACTGCTCTTTGGTGCCGGAGTGCGCGGCTCGGTCGGACTGCTCGCGGCGCGCATCGTACTTACCCGGCCGGGGAACGTCTCCATTGCGCGGTGCGAGTCTAGTCCGAGCGAGTCGGTCGGTGCGGTTAGACCCGGGAACGAGTCGGTCGGAGCGGTCGGGACGCCCGGACGAGTCGGTCGGCGATTTCGCATCGTACTCGCTCGCCCGGACGCGTGTACGAATCGGTCGGGAAATAGGGCTCCGAATCGGATCCGGTTAGGCCGAATCCGATTCGGAGCCCTACCGGCCGAGATCGGAATCGGCCCCTATGTGTTAAATACGCATTTGAAAGACTGAAAGGTCACTTGCAGTAAGTTAGTTATTTAGCTTACAGCTCACTTACCGACTGGTGACATCACAGTCCCCCAATGTCCCACTTTTTCTGACACCATTCTGATAGGGAAATACTGGCACCCTCCCAAGAGCAAATGAATGAAACACACCAGACAGCAGGTTGCTCAGAAACAGAGCAAAATGTATTTATTGGTACCAAATGCATGCATCATTGTTGATCAACAAGGAAGAAGTCAGGTCTCCTGCCTTAGGGGCTCTCAGACTGCTTCTTCCCAGAGTGACTGGTTTCTGGGTGCTATATACATTTAGTAATGCCATGTCAGCGGAACTAGAATAAGGCACCAAGCCAAATATGGCTAACAGGGATGTGCAAGATCTGCACCATGCCAATTATAAACTGCTAGATATGGACAGACCAGAAAGGCTGGCTCAGCACTGTGTAAGCAACTTGCACAACCAGATAAGGAAACTATCATGAAGTCAGGACAAGCAAAGTGACCTCTAAGGGTGTTCAGAATAGCTGTTGAAGCTTGTCCAGTCAAGGTCAGATAGGAAGCCTTTTGGAGCTCCAGGCCTCATATTGGTGTGATATATCTAAGCATGATATCTTTGAAGTGCATACACGTGAATTTATATGGGCATATATATATATATATTTCTCAACAGCGATGAGCACTCTGTTGCCGTCGGAATGGTGGCACTCCGCAGACCATATTTAGATAATACAGTCGAGCTGGCCATGGACCAGCAGCAGTTCCATGATGGCAGGAGTCTGTTGCGGGATCCGTTCAGCATTGGACTATGGCTGCAGCTATTGGATGGATGTTAGCAGCCCACACCTGATGTATATTGGACAATTGTGAACACCTGCAAAACACACTATAAAACACACTCCATTTCAGGAACAGGAAACCGATCCACCCACCCCGGTCCTTACACCTGTGCCCCCTCCACCCCTCCTTAGAGGGGATGTTCATCCGGAAAACCAGGAGAGCATGGCAAGACCTCCACCACCACCTTCAAGAGACAACATACATAATTTCCTCCAGCGTGTGTCTAGCATTCACTCTGTGGACTATTTCATGGACACATTTTCCTTTTCCGAGGAGTGATGTATTTTGTACATTGGACTCCAATCAATTTGTGCTCAGCAAATATAGTTTCATCCACCATGATGGATCCAATTTTTTTATACTGTCCTATTTACTTTCTGGTGTCAAAACTATTGCACTCATCTTTTTGTCCAAAATAAATTCACATAGAACAAAGTGAAACACTGGTGTTGTATTTATTGTGGTAAATCATTTTCTACGTCTTCTGTACACCATCACTTTTGAAATCTGTCAAACACAGTGATACTAAAACAAATTTTTGATACCAACTTGGTAATTTGTTTTCCATGTTTAAAAAAGATTGAATAAAGAAACAATGAAATCTGAATGTATTGGTGTCATACGTATCTAGGCAACAAGTTTGTGCCACAATCAAATATGAATTACACAAACCATGCAGAAGCAAAACAGTCTGTGCCATTTAGAAGTTGACAATCCAGAACCTTGACACCATGGAAGAAAGGGAATGATAGAATGTTACATGAAATCCAATGAAATAGGTTAACTATTATTGATGCTTGAACTCAGCAGGAGCCAGACATCCTGCCCTCACAATAGGTATCCTACATCAATAACAACAATAGTCTACATCATGGCAGTAACATATTTTGAGGCCACATTACCATTTCATGAGCCTGTAGCAATATCTGGTGCAATGTCACAACAACCATTCAGTAGTGTGCTAAAGAAAGCTCTTCCATCAACAGCTTCTTACACTGAACACAATTGAAGATTTAGCCAATGTGAAGGAAGACCAGTATGCTGCAGCCTGACATACACATGTGGTTACAGCAAGTTAAGCAGCACATATTGCCTTGGTGGCAACATCCCACAGAAAACAGGTCTGTTACAATCTCAAGAACCTCCATTCAATCACAGTGCAAGCTGTCCCTGTGCAAGATCTGTCCAAACCAAGTGGGTGTCTATCCCAGGGTCAACCCATGTTCCCTTTGTACTTTCCAACAGCAACATATCACTGAAAATGTCACAACTTTGAAATGTCCAATTGAAGATGACATGGTGAAGGACCCTGAAACAGAATAACAAGGGGAAATTAATGAATGTGCATATACAATTTGACTCATAGGACAAGCTAGAAGGACACATATACTTAGCACAAGCAAAGTTAATCTATGTCAATAGATACAGTAGTAAATGTAGGGAAACTCTGATCCACAAACATCTTTGCCTTTGACTGTCCTAAAATGACCAATCCCACCAAATCACCATCGCATACTGATCTGTTCCCTATGTCACAAGTTGTTCTGACATTGGATGTCACAATATGTAAGGGTACACTTACACTCAGGTGGAGAAGTGGTCAATAACATCTTGACGTAGGTCAATTCCTTCATCTTCATCACTGTCATCTTCATTGGGCATTTCAACATCCTCACCCGGTGGCTCTTCACGGTCTCCATCCTCTGTGATGATTGGGATGTTCCGTCGCAGGGCCATGTTGTGCAGCATGCAGCAGGCATCCGTGATTTGGTACACCTTATCGGGTGAGTAGAGGAGGGCTCCACTGGTCTTGGCCAGACATCTAAATCTGGCCTTCAGGAGCCCGAAAGCCCGCTCCACTGGCCTCCGTGTTCTTCCATGGGCGTCACTGAAGCTGACTTCCCCTGGCGTTCTTGGATTCCTCAGCGGTACCAACAACCATTGTCAGTTAGGATAAACTGAGTCTCCTACATGGAAGCAATAAATTGATTAATTAAAATCATATCAAGCCATTGTACATTCCGGGGCTTGGCCAGGCTGCCGACCAAGATGGCCGCGTAGCGCTGGAGCTCCGCCGTCCGACCCAACATCCTTGCTTCATCCGCCCTAAATGCTGAGCCATCCTGGTCACTGGTGACTTGATTGTGTGGCCGTCACGCCACTTTGGTAAATTCGGGCACTCCGAGGTCCCGGGACGCCTCGCTGCCCAAGTTATGGACGATTTGCTGGGAGCGGCCTGGCGCGGTCGCACGCACGCAGAGGGCTCGGCTGGGTCCCCTGGGGCCTCGCGGCTCCGGCGGCCCTTGCTGTAGAGGCTGTCTGCGCCCATCTGAGAGAGGAGGTGAGAGGCATCGTGCCTGCCGCTCCCTCCGCGTGCGGAGGTGTATCCTGTCTCCGGTGATCAGAAGAGGGGGCTGCAGGAGATCGGCGCCCCAGTGCGGCCTCCGCTGGGTTTGAGGCCGCCGTCTGAGGAGCACTGACGAACCTTCCTTGCGGCTCAAAAAGATTAAGCGGCCGGCTGATACCAGCGGCGAGGTCTGCCGGATTGCCCCTCCCTCCACGTTACTCCTGGCGTCTGCCCCGACAAGTAAGTCCGCCCTTGCTGCTCCCGGAGGCCCCGTGGCGACAGGGGCCGCGGGTTAGCCTGGGGGCCGGCCGGGTGAACTGGCGCATCGATCCTGTGGGTCAGATAAACAGACAATCAGCGCACTGGCCCCAGTGCATGTAATGGGCCACACGAGCTCCATTGCGGGCAGGGATTGGTGATTGCTGCGGCCCTCATTAGGTGGTGTCTCTACTCTGCATCCTGCGCCATAGAGGGAGATCGATCTGACCTTCGCCACGAGGCCCCCTCCCTTCTGTCTTCATAGGCCGTCTCTGCTCCATTGCGACGTGCTGCATGTGCTGGCATACTTTGATTGCACTTCCCATGATAAAAACGATCTTTGCTGGCATTGCCTAATTGCATCATGGGACGTAAAGATCCCAAACAAAGGGTCTTGCAATTGACAAAATCAAGTGGAGCACAGGGAGACCCCGACATCACCATGGTGGAGGGAGGTTTGGAGACGGCCACGTTAGGGCCCGCATCGGCTAACTCAGATGCCTTGATGGTGGAGTTGAGAGCTGGATTCAAGGCGCTAGATGGTCGCTTTGACCTGCTTGAGAAGCGGTTAGACAAAATGGGAGCCAGACTGGACGGCCACGAACGCCGCTTGGATGTCGCGGAGGGCAGGGTGTCCGATTTGGAGGATGGAGCCGCACAATCACTCAAAAGATTAGATCGGATGGAAAAGATTTTAAAATCCGTTGCTATGAAAAACGAGGATTTAGAGGCCAGAATCAGGCGCAATAACGTGCGCATTTTGGGTGTTGTGGAATGGACGAACACGGGCCGCATGGACACCTTTGTTGAAACTCTGCTTGTGGCCCTTTTCGGTAAGGAGTCCTTTACTTCCACCTTCCTAGTGGAGCGAGCGCACCGCACCCTGGGGCCTCGTCCCATCCCTGGCGCTCCCCCGCATCCTATATTGGCTCGTCTCCTTAACTACCGTGATAGAGACACTGCACTTCGTCTGGCCCGTGAGGCTGGCACCCTAATTTGGCAGGGGTCCACAATTACTTTATTCCCAGACTTTACTGCCATGGTTCAGGAGGCGCGGAGAAAGTTCACCGGAGTGAAGACCACTCTCGTTAATTTGGGCCTCAGGTATGGAATGATATACCCGGCAAGCTTGCGAGTGGTTGTCGCTGGTAAAACCCGGGTATTCGACTCACCCGCAGAAGTACAGGAATTCTGCCGGAATTATAAGGGAGCTGTGGGCACACAGGTCAATGAAGCTCCACGTACCTCTCCTCCGCATAGCGGCTCGGCAGCTAGTGTGGAACTTTTCTCAACGGAGTGACTTGAGTTTATAACTGTATTGCAGGCTGATCAGTGACCATTGATAATCACTTTATTACTAGGACATCAGGTATTTTAATTTTTAAGTTTTGTAACGTTTGGTAGATGGCGAGGTGTTGCCTCCACCCAAGTGTGTATTACAGAATATTGGATATATTGCTCAGAATGTATGTTTTTTCTATCTATTTCCCATGGTTGGGTGTGTTTTTTATTGCATTTCGCCTATTACTCAATGGGGTATATCCTTGCAGTTGGGGTTGCAGGGTTGGGTGCGGGGTGGTGGGTGGGTTTGTTTTTTGGGGTATTATACAATTGCATTCATCTACGGTCCCTCAATGTAACTGGTGTGATGTCCTGTTGTCAAAAGGTACAGATTTGTTTCCAACTTAGACTATGGCTGCGGGGGGTCATCTGTTGAACCTTTCTAATGTTACGCTGCTTACTTGGTATGTCAGAGGACTCAACAATGCTAAAAAAGGAAAACAAGTGTTGAATTACTTACTGAGACATCACGTTGACATAGTGTTCCTACAGGAAACTCACTTGCCAAAATCCACGGTATCTCGTTTCGCCTCCTCCTGGGGTCCCCACAGGTACTTTGCCAACTACAGTACTTATGCAAGGGGGACAGCTATACTCATACATAAACGACTACCCTTCTGTCTCTCGGAGGTTCGCATCGATAAAGAGGGTAGATACACTATGGTAGTGGGGCAACTCATGGGGCGCCAGATGGCGTTAGTCTGCCTTTACGCGCCCACTACATTCTCAAATCCTACAACTAGATGCGGTTTATATTTGCATGGGGGGCGACTTCAACCTTCTTTTAGATTCCACACGGGATAGCACCTCAGAATCTCCAGATACGAAGCCCCGTGCGCGTCGCGCCTTAGTTGAGTTGTGCGAAACATTTGGTCTTATTGATGTGTGGCGTAGCTGTAGACCCGGGGAATCTGCGTATACACATTACTCCGCCCCACACGATACCTGGACGAGGCTAGACTTCTGGCTGGTGACCCCCAATCTGGCTGCTTGGTACAGAGAATCCCTCCACTTACCTAGAACCCTCTCTGATCATTCCCCCGTGTCACTCTCACTTAAGGTCCCCAGACCGGAAGGCTGCGAAAGGCAATGGAGATTCCCTAGTCAGGCATTGCAAGACGAACTATTTCGTTCTGAACTCCACGACGCCATTATTGAATATTTTGACATAAACAAAGGTTCAGTACAATCCTGGGCTACCCTCTGGGAGGCTTTTAAAGCATTCACACGTGGGATTTGCATCTCCAAACATGCTGGGGTTCTGCGCGACTTAAGGCGTACACTGTCAGGCATCGAGAAGAAGTTGACCGATCTAGATCAGGAACAACTGGCATGTCCTGACCCGGCCCAACAAGGCCGCCGATTGGCGCTATTACAGGAGTTCAAAGAGGCGGCAGAGCGTGAGGCACGCTTCCTCAGCAAGTACGCCATCGCGCGCAGATACGGGGAGGGAGATAGGCCGGGCCGCACGCTAGAGAAGCTATTGAGACCCCCGGCTGGAATCTCATGCATTGCAAGTCTGCGATCGTCGCAAGGACAAATTCTGACTGGCACTCCCGATATGCAGAAGGAGTTTCTCGACTATTACACTCAATTATATGCAACGCCTATTAGACATAGTGATGCTGATCGTGATACTTACCTGGCTGAAGTCACGCTTGTTTGGCTGGAAAAAGCCAAGCAGCAATTCTTAGCGGAACCATTCTCTTCGGAAGAGATCGTTAGCGCCATAGATGCTATGAATGGTTCGACCGCTCTGGGATTAGACGGGTTTACTGGCTGCTTCCATAAGGCTTATCAAGACATTCTAGCTTTGTACTTACTAGAGGTGTATGATGAGGCCCTCGAGAGGCGAGAACTCCCCCCCACACTGCGAGAGGCGGTGATCGTTCTACTCACCAAGCCAGGCAAGGACCCCCTTTTATGTGGGTCGTACAGGCCACTGTCATTGTTAAACGTGGATTATAAAATCCTTACAAAAATGATAGCGATGTGACTTGTGCTATTGCTAGATCGCATAATTTCACCTGCACAGTCGGGGTTTGTTCCTCGTAGGTCCACAGCCCTCAACCTCCGTACTCTCTTTGCCACCATTAATAGGATCGACCCTGACCTCCTGGCCGCTGCAATATTACTAGACACGGAAAAGGCCTTCGCCTCCTTGGAGTGGCCCTTTTTCCTGGCGGTGATGAGGAAGATGGGGATGCCGAAGGGGTTTATTGAACTCACTTTGCTGCTGTACACCTCTCCCACAGCCCGATTGCGGCTTAATGGTACTTTATACCCTCAATTTAAACTATCTCATGGCACCAGACAAGGCTGCCCACTCTCGCCGCTGCTGTTCATAATTGCTATGGACCCCTTGGTTCGACAATTTCAGGAACGACACTTTGCACAGAGGACTTCAGTTTAAGACTGGGCCTCTTTTAATTTCAGTATATGCGGACGATATTATATTATATGTTCGCCGTCCCCAAGAGAATTTGGAACCATTAGTTCGAGAGATCATCCGGTTTGGTAGATACTCAGGACTGGGCATAAATTGGGGTAAATCTGAAATCTTTCCGCTCACGACCAGCACTTCCAGGTGGGAGTGTGAATACCCGCTGAAGTGGTGTAATGATACCACCAGATATCTGGGGATTCAAATTCATATTGAGGCTGCGCAGGTGGTGTTGCTTAATTATGGCCCAGCTATGCACACCTTGGAACAACAGGTGGAACGCTGGATCAAGCTCCCCCTCTCCTTAAGAGGGAGAGTGGCCATCGTAAAAATGGTTGTTCTCCCTAAGTTTTTGTATTTGTTTCAAAACATACCCATCCCCTTGCCCAATAGTTTTTTCCGCATGCTTCGATCGCACCTTCTTAGGTTGGTTTGGGGTGGGAGACGAACCAGGGTCAGTTGGGACACCTTGGCGCTGCCATACGATAGGGCTGGACTGGGATTTCCAAATTTTCAGATCTACTATTTAGTTGCACAGTGCAGCTATGCACACTCATGGTATCACCCAGATGCACGTATCCCCTATTCAAAGTTAGAAGCCGACTTGGTGTTCCCGGCTCCGCTTAAAACAATCCTGCCAAAGGGGTTCCCAAGAGACCCCAGAGACATTCAAAAGTATCTACCACTTGTTGGGCTTGGAGGAAAATTGCATGAATAACTGGCGGCCACACTTTATACTCTTCGGCGCTTCCATTGCTCAATAACCCTTGGTTACCCATCACCGAAGAAAAGCTAGTACGACGTACCTTGGTTAAGTACTCCCTAGACACCTGTGGTGAGTTATTTCCAAACGGGCATGTCTTTCACAGTTCCGAGGACACCAGATTTAGCAAAGCATCTTTTATGGACCATTTTCTTCTCAGCAGGCTTCGCAGTACACTGCGGGCGTTGATTTCTGACTTCCCACTGGAACCGGAATCATTTGCACCTCTGACTTTGTTAATTACAAGCACTGGGGGGGAGCACTTAATTTCCAAGCTTTATAGGGCCTGCATGACACTAGTCCCTACTAGGGATGCTAAAATTCGCGACACCTGGGACATCCTATAGAGGATTCCCATTGGTCCTTCTGCTGTACTCAAATGAAGGAAGTCTCCCTGAATAGTCGCCATAAACTGATTCATTTTAAGTTCCTATGGAGAGCCTACATGTCCCCCTCCAAACTTAATTCGATTGATCCCTCTAGACCACACAGTTGACCTAAATGCGGGACTCCACATGCTGACTTTGTCCATATGACTTGAAACTGCAAGAAAATTGGGGGGTTTTGGAGAGCAGTGTACAGAATCCTTTCACAGATGACACACCTGGACCTTCACCCTACTCCAGAAGTGGCCCTACTAGGTTACGTTCGTAACATCCCCAAAAAGTTACGCCGCTTCACCTCTATTGCGCTACTACTTGCCAAACGTGAGATAGCTCTACATTGGGACGATAAATTTGTTCCCACTACCAAAGCATGGTTAAACAGTCTCATTTATTGTAATACTAATGGGGAATTATTTGCAACAACACTTCCCGTGACGTCGAGGCCAAGGGATATTTGGGGCCCCTTAAAAGACTACCTACAGGAAATTGGGTCTGTTGCACCATCTCAACCACCTCCAGGGGTTGTTCCGACCGGGGTGGGCTGATCCTGCTCCCTGGTTCACCTACACACCAATTGTGAGCTCGGATATTCCCTCAACATACAGCTAAGGGATCAATAAAGGGGTGTACTGATGGCATGACATTGTCTAGCTTGATTTGTAAACTGGTAACATGCTGAAGTGTACATTGTTCCGCTTTATGGACTACAGCCTATTTGATCTGGTTACTGTACGATGACGATGGTAGCCCAGTATGCATTGTGGTAAATTGTAGATGAAAAAATGTTAAATAAAGTAAAAAAAAAAAAGCCATTGTACATTCCTAAACTAGGAGTAAAGCAAGTGATCCTCGAGTCATATTGTACTTACCAACAAGCCAGGCCCTCTCAGGTCCAAGTTGTGACATTTGCATGGGTATGGTGCTGTTCTGTAGTACAAAGGAATCATGTGTTGACCGAGGAAAGCGGGCACACACACTTGAGATGTATAAATCCAATAAGCAGGCAACTTGATGGAATGGAAGTTCTTTCAATTGAGGTAGACCTGTTCCCTGGCGTGTGGTGGCACCAAGGCAATATGTGTGCCACAATTGCTCCAACCACATGTGGTAGGCCACCCAAATCATAGAAATCTACCTTCACAATGGCCAAATCCTGAGCTCTTGGGAACCGTATGAAGCTCTTGATGTGTTGCATCATTGAAGCAAGGACTTCTTGTAGCACACCACTGAAAGTTGGCTGTGACATGCCTCCAGATACTGCCACAGTGTATTGGAAGAGCCAGTGGCCAGAAAATGAAGTACTGCCATGAGTTTCACTATTGGTGTAATTGCTGTTGTGTTCCTATGAGATCAGGTTCCAGCTGTTGACACAAATCCAGAATAGTTTGCCTAATTAATCGGAACTTTTTGATAATGTACTTTTCCTCCATGGTGGCAAGGTCTGGAAACAGTCTGAAGACTTGAGGACACCTTCTTCTACCCGTCCCTGTGTTCATATGTCTGCATGTAAGGAAAACAAACTATCAATAAAAATTGTCACACAAGACTTGCACAATCAACACACATCTCATGTCTAGGTTAGATAAGTTATCTTATTGTGTCATATATGTTACCATAATTTTCAAACATCTGTTCTACTGCAAATCTATAATTTTTTACATCAGACCTTTTTTTTTTTTTACAAATAATGTGTGAATAATACATTTGAAATGTATAATTTGCAAAATCTTCATTTTTTGGGGCGTAAAAATACTGTCAACTGAAGTTTTACGTACACCGCGGCACTATCAATGTCAAACACTGTAACGGTTCACTGTTTTATATCATATCTTGCAACAAACAATGTTGTACGTATCTCAGATATGTATACAAAGTCGCCAGCATTTTGAGTGCTGGGGATGCACAAACTATTTAAAAATACACAGCTACAAGTCTTAAAATGGCGTGTGCCTGATCTTGCCGTCAGGACATTGGCTATCCAACGGCCGTCGCCAGACGCTGACCGCGGCAGTAGGTGGAACACTCAACAAAGGGCCCTGACATAGTCTAAAATGAGTGACGGTTACACACGAAAGCCAATGGCTTTGTCCGACTACATCACGGAACGTGTACACCGTGTGCTTGCACACGGCTTATTGAAAAAAGCTCACTTGCCTCCTAACATTGCAGTCAACAAGCCCTCCTCGCAGTTTTTGCTGCTGTTACCGACCTCTGGGAGTCAGGATGCCGGGGAAAGCAGGTGAGAGGGTCCCTGCCTTCTCCCCTGAGGAGTTGAAGGTCCTCACCAGGGAGGTCCTGTCCCAGTACAGCCAGCTGTATGAGAACCCAGAAGAACAGGTACATGTTTGAATGGGAAATGCTTGCCAAAGTAATTTGTTCCGTCTTTGTCCACAGGCTATTTGCTCCCTTTTTGTTCTTGAGTGAAGTGTGTAATTGGAGTGCAGTGAACTGAATTATTTAGCTAGGTACAGGGTGTAGTTTGAGGATGCTAGAAATGTTTGTGAAATGAACATTCACCTGAAAGTATTAGCTGGGTTTTCAGTGCATGTTTCTGACAATTCCAGCTTCAATTAGACAAACTGCAAGCACCTTACTTTCAGTGGCTAGTAGGCACTACACTTGTTTAAGTGGAAACATACAGCCCATGTTGAACTGAGTGAAATGTGAAGTCCAAGTAGAATCTCTAAAGTTACGGAGTTGTCTGATGCTGTCCTGTCAAGTGTATGTACAGCACATATTTTGGAATATGAGTATCTTCATGTGTTAAACATGTCATGGTGCTACATATGGGGAAAGGTATTTCCTGTGCTGCCAGTATAATGACCCAGCCTCTCAATCAGCCAGACAAGAATGTCCCATTACAACACACACTTGTTCATACATCACCCAAAACCATAGTCTCATAGACAAATGGCATCCCTCCCATACTGCCCTTACTCACTGTATGTGGTGTACAACATAGTATCTGACTCTTAGAAGGTTAGGCATGAGAAAAATGCAGCTGTGTGCGATGTTATATGCAAATAATATACAGGCTGTTTAGCCTTTAGTAGGTCACAATGAGTTGAACTAATCTGGAGGGGTCTCACACATGAAAAGTTTCCTATAACTGGCTTAGATGATGTTTGTGTGCTGGATTGGTAACATAAGAAAGAAAATGTTGGGGCTACTCCACAGATCACTGCAAATTAGTGTGTCTTAGGAACTCTGAAATGTTTGTAAATAATCTGTACTGACTGTTCTGAGAATGCATGTGAGAGATGGCAAAAAATTGTGTCACTGCACTACAGACAAACAAAATCACTCAAAACATCTTTTGTTGTATTTGTTCTCATCCATACAGGTCAACGCCCATCAGAAGAGGGGTTTGTGGAAGGCCATCGAGAAGATCCCAGGGGTCATTAAATCAGCGCAGCCTGCATTGCAAAAAGAGGTAGGAGAACCTCCATTGCTGGACCGGGAATTCAGCAGAAGTCCAGCTCAGTTAGGCCTCCCAACGAGGCAAGCGGATGCACAGCCTGACCCCCCCCCCAATGGCTCGCATCCTTGCGTGGCCTACCAGGAGCTTGGACACATCCAACGCAGATGAGGATTTCTGGAGGTGTAAGTCTTCCAGATGGTGGCGGATGCTGTGTCTGGTGCATCGTTTTATGCTAAAGGTTGTCACTACATTTCTCATCACAAGCCAAGTACTGTTTTGAGCAGACACACGGTTGCATGCAAAAACAGGCGTACCTGCTTTTTCTCCATTTTATGAGGGACATTTGTATCATACATGCCTCATTTGAGGATTGGATCAGGTATGATACTCTATTATAAAAGTGAGCATGTAATGTAGGCCCTATTCCTGCTGACATGGCATAGTGAGCACTTATGAGACAGTTCATGTTTCAAACTTTACATTGGTAAGTTGGTACAGTGAAAATATGATCATGATCTGCACCAAAAGGACTGGAAACATGTACTATGGCATCATTTCGTATCTGAAATATGTTTCAATAGGTAACTTCAATTCATTTCATGTAGATAGTAGCAGATTGTCATGAACCCTCAGTCCTTCCCTAATGTGGACGTAAGCCAGTCTGTGTCAACCAGCACAAATTTCGTGCCAGACTGTATTGATTGAAACAGACAGGAATGTGTCCACATTGGTGACAGAGTTGCACGTACCCCAAATGACAATTAGGTGTCTTTAGTTATGTCCAGATGAGAAAGCAATGATGTTGAGAAAAGTGATACTTAAAAGGACAACTGCAGCTAGAAGGTTCCAACACATTGATGTTGGAGTATCCCATCTTGATAAGTCAATATCAGGGCCAAAACATGTAGCTTTTGGATATGTGGGAATGTTTGTGCTCTGTACTGAAGTGGTTTATGAATCTATCCAGCCATATGTATTTAATAATGCTGTCAACCCCATTTGTCATGCAGAGAAATAAAAGTGGTTACGAGACAAAAGGCATACATGATATGGGAGCTAACATGGGGATTTTCTAGACTGTGAGCAAATGGTTTGTGGAATTCTTCCCTACAGGCATGAGATATTGATGATTAGGAACGCAGGTTTAAGTGCCTTGAAGCTGGTTTACTATGTAGACTTGGCAAATGCTTTGTGAGCAAAGTTCATGATTAAATCTTTTTACCCAGATACCCTCAAACTGTTCTGTCTATCTTTACAGCATCATCTGGGCAAGGCGAAGGTGACAGCGGCCATGTTGGTGGGGAAGAAGCTGGGCACTGTAGTCCTGTTGCAGACACCACCGGCACAGAGGAACCCAGTGCTACGGAGGGTGAGGAGACTGGCATGGAGGCTACGAGCGATTCAACATCATCTTTTGAGGGCTCCACAGACAACCAGTCCCTAGTGGTGGCAGACCCTACTGCTACAGTTCCACCAGTATTGTCGTCTGCCACCCATGTTTCCATCTCGACCATCCCTCCTGCCCCCCCCCCCAGTTGGCCATAGCCACTCCACTAATAAGGGTGGCGTCACCTTTGCTGCAGGCACCTCGCCCCTGCCCCTGTCTCCCATGCTGTGCTCAATGAGGAGGCTATTGATCTATTGCGGACATCGCTGTAGGCCAGACCGCAGTACTGAATGCCATCCAGGGGCTTAGTGGCCAGATGACCCAGATGCTGGCTTACCTGGATGGCATTCACAGTGCCATGTATGGCCTACAGCAGTCATTCCAGGATCTGGCCTCCTCATTGACCGCAGCCTCCCACCCATACCAACCACGTGCCCCAACTCCTACCCCTTCCCCATCCCAAATCTGTCGTCCCAGCCCTATCCAGAGCACTTGCACACCTTTCCACACACCCACTCAGACACACAGAAGCAGCACATCCTCACATAAATACATACACAGCAAGAAACACACACATGCAAACACAACACTCCCCACCACAACAAGCACACACCACAGACACCACACCACACCCAACACATCACAAACACACCCACCCACCACCAACACACCCACAGATACAACACCCAACACAACACAATCACCCACACCCACCACCAGCACATCCACAGACATCGCACCACACCCAACACAAACACCCACCATTAGCACACCCACAGACACCACACCCAACACAACACACACATGCACCAGCACATCCACAGGCACCACAAACACACATAGCACCTCCACAGCAGACACATCCACACACTAACGCCCTTACTCACCCACACAACAGACACCCAGTACAAAACACATACCAGAACATACACCAGACCCTCAGGCACTCACACTATCAACAGACACATGCACAGCAGTCCCTGCCACTCTCTCTACCTCCCAAGCCCAAATTCCTCTTTGTTGGAAAGTGGATTATTGGTAGGGGCAAATGTAGGTCTGCCACTGGCAACAAGGCCACTAACACAGGATAGGGCTCAGAATAGGTCTTAGAAAATTATTCCTATGCTCAACCCTTGGCAACGTGGCTGCGAGCAGGCAGGCTTAACTTCAAAGATAGGTATGTAAAGCATTTAAAAACACCAATTCAGTAAATAATTAAGTCACAACACAAAATAAAAATCCAACACCAATTTATAAAAATAGGAAATATTTTTATCTTTTAAAAGACACCAAAACGAAGACAATCCACTGTAGGCAACCAGAGATATGAATTGTTAAAGATTAGTCACTTTCTAGTGCTTAGAAACCAACAGTGCCCCTTTTAGTCATTTCCTTGCCTCTGACAGGGACACATTCACCTTTAGCAATTGTTCTGGAGGATCTCTCACCGCTCTTGTGCAGCCCCCTCCAGCAGGCTGGATCCAGTTAGAACTCCTTCCTGAAGTTCTTCTTGCGGGTCCCAAAGTATCCAACACACAATCCAAGGTTCTGGAGTCTCCAAGAGGGTCCTTGAAAGTGTGAGACTTCAATTCCAACACTCCACTTGAACAAAACCCTTACAAATCCACTGTTAGTACTCCAGGCTGGGGATTTTTTTTGGTGATGTTCCAGGTGAGCTCTGTTAACCTGTAGCTTGCAGGGAGTCCACTCTTTAGTCCTTTTGAAGCAGGTTTGATCCACAGGGCTGTAGTTTCAAATGGTGCAAAAAGGCGCAATCTTCAGAGTTCAGGCCTTTGGAAAGCCACATCAAACTCTTCAGCGCAGACCCTGCTGATTCTCTTAAGTTTCAAGCAGCAGGTCTGAGAGGCACCGCTCCTCTCAGATACTTATTCAGTGTTCCCTGGGGTCAAGCAGGAGGGCACTCCTGTCCAATGAGCTGCAGGGTTCCACCCAAAGGTCTGACCACTTCCTGCAGAGTGTGGCAAAATGCTAACCCAGAAACCACTATTCTTCCAAAATTCAATATGTCAGAATTTTCAGTAGGGAGAGAAGAGCTGCCTAAACACACCCCTAGGATGGCTAATCTCCCTAGTCACTCCCCCTTGCATCTGCTCATTCCTTTCTTAAGCCTAGCATCTGCCTTGGGTCAAAGAGGAGAGTTGTAAATGACACTGGGGTCCTCCCGTTACTCTTGAAGTCCATGGTTTACGACCCCCCCCCTGCTCTGGCATTCCTATGCCCAGCAACCTCTCCTCCCCGAGAGGCTTCCTAACCCAGGGGTCATTTATCACCTCTTCAAAGCAGCCAGACTCACCCACTTATCTCTGACCAATCAGGGCAGAGCAGTACAGGGTTGCATTTTGGCTTACAGACAAAAAAAAGTCTTATAACTTCATGTCTATACATTTTACAATAAATTCAACAATACCATACTGTTGGATTTATCATTACCATTCTACTGAGTCCTTCAATCCTAGTTTTATGGCTTTTCTTTCTCCAGTTATTAACTAATAACCTTTTCCAATGGTAACCTATGGCATTAGATTTGCAATGGGAAAACTGACTTGAGCCATTTTTCCAGCACCAGGGCTGATATAAACATATTTTATAAGTACGCTACATATATCTACAGGACCCCCACCCCAGGAACACCTAGGTGAGACTTTAGGGTTCTGAATATGTAAAAATATTGCAGATCCTCCCTCCACAGTGCTCCTACCACCAAAGTCGATTTTGGGCAGCACTTTATCACAATGTGGGGAGTGAAATGTGCAATTTCACTTTACCCAGGGCATATAAAACTCATTTTATAAGGGTCCACCTTATAGATACCTGACCCCCCACCCCTGGGACACCTAGGGGAGACGGTGGGGATACCTAATATGCCCAAACATTGTAGGTTAACCATTTTTAAGTGCCCCAAACACAAAAGTCGAGTTTGGGCACAATTTACTTTTTAAAAGAAGTCCTGCCACACAGAGCCGCTTTTAAAAATACCTCAGGCTTCAGCAGTGCACACATGCAAGTGCAGAAAGGTCTGCTGGCCTCTAAACTGCCATGCCCTATTATATACTATGGACTGATAGGTAGTTTCAATCCCCCTGCCCTAATATGTACTAGGGCCCTATGGGGTAGGTCATGCCAATCACAGGGGTACCCCAACCCTTAGTGTACCTTAATGTATGTAGGCGTTTTCACTGTATTCTTAGTGTTTCCAGCATAGCACTGGCCCTGGGCCTGGTTAGGCACAGCCCAGGGTCAGTCAGAGTCAGTTACCACCAGTACCAATCAGCAAAACGTTGGGGGGTGCCCAGGGCACAGGATGACTTTGCAACACTCTTGAACACCCTACCCATTTTCCAAAGGAGGATGTAATGTTTGGCCTGGCCCTGATCCCTTCCTCATCCCAGACCCCTTCTCCCAAATGTACATCCACCACAGCCAAATGTCTTGCCACCCCTTCCACACCCCAACCCAACCCAACCCACCCCTCCCCAACCCACCCCTTCCACATGCAAACCCACCCCACCCCTCCCCAACCCACCCCTTCCACATGCAAACCCACCCCTTCCAAAGACAAAACCACCCCTCCTAAATCCAAACCCACCCCTTCCAAAGAAAAAAACACCTCTTTCAAAGAAAAAACACAATTTCCAAAGACAAAACCACCCCTCCCAAATCCAAACCCACCCCTTCAATCAATCAAGGGTTTGTAGAGCGCAACTACTCACCCGAAAGGGTCTCAAGGTGTTGGGGGGGGGAGGTGCTACGGTACTATGTCGAAAAGCCAGGTCTTGAGGCCCCTCAGGAACTTGGCGAGTGAAGGTGTCTGTCGGAGGTGGAGGTGGAGTGGGAGGGTGTTTCATGCCTTGGCCGAGAGGAAGGAGAAGTAGAGTCCTCCTGTTCTGGTCTTCTTGATGCGGGGTACTGTCGCAAGAGAGCGCTGGGCTGAGCGGAGAGATCTTTGGGGTGCGTGAAACGAGAGGCAGTGGTTCATGTAGGCTGGTCCGGTGTTGTGGAGGGCTTTGTGGGCAGGGCCGGACTGGCTGTAGCGTGCACCGGGCGTTTCTCCGGTGGGCCGCCAGGTTTGGGGCTGGTTTGGGGCACCTGGGGGGCCTTTCTTGCTACCGTGGCCGGCAATATCGGCCTCCTGTAACAAAATCGGCCGAAACCGGCCCTAACAGTCAGCTCGGCCGCCCCCATGCTCCCCCTCGGGGGCCGTCCGAGCAGTTTGCCAGGGCCTGGTTTGGTTACCAGTCCGGCCCTGGTTGTGGGCATGGATGAGGAGCTTGAAGGTGATTCTCTTCTCGACGGGGAGCCAGTGTAGTGTCCGTAGGTGTTGGCTGATGTGGCAGTGGTGTGGTAGGTTGAGGACTAGTCTGGCAGCGGTGTTCTGGACGTTCTGGAGTTTGCGGTGAGGTTCTTGTTGATCCCGGCATAGAGAGAGTTGCTGTAGTCCAGTCTGCTGCTGATGAGGGTGTGGGTGACTGTTTTCCTGTGTTCGAGGGGAATCCAGTTGAAGGTCTTTTGGAGGAGGCGGAGGGAGTGGTAGCAGGAAGAGGTGACAGCGTTGATCTGGCGGTCCATTTTGAGTTCGGAGTCCAGGATGATTCCGAGGTTGCGTGTGTGGTCCGTGGGGGAGGGTGGGTTCCCGAGGGTGGGGGGCCACCAGGTGTCGTTCCAGGCTTTGGGGTGTGGGCCCATGATGAGTACTTCGGTTTTGTCTGTGTTGAGTTGTAGGCAGCTGTTTTTCATCCACCTGGCGACTGCTTTCATTCCTTCTTGAAAGTTGTGCTTGGAGATGTTGGGTTAGTTGGATATGGAGAGGATGAGTTGGTTGTCGTCGGCATGCGATACGATGTTGAGTCCGTGGGATCTGACGATGGATGCGAGCTGGGCCATGTAGATGTTGAACAGGGTGGGGCTGATGGACGATCCTTCCGGGACTCTGCAGGTGGTCGGTGTGGGTTCTGAGAGGAAAGGAGGGAGTCTGACCTGCTGTGTTCTGCCGGAGAGGAATGAGCGGATCCAGTCGAGGGCCTTGTTCCGGATTCCTGCGTCGTGGAGTCTGCGGGCTAGACAAAACCACCCCTCCCAAAATCCAAACCCACCACTCCCAAACCCAAGGACCCCCACCCAAGTAAAATCATTGAGGTGCCTGCACTCTGCCCTATTTATGCCCCTTCCAGAGGAAGTTTATTTTGGCAGTGTAAATAGGAGGCAAGTTATGGGCATGCAACCCAGACTTTGAACTTTCTGGCCTAGTGCCTATGATGTTATTTTATTTTTTTAGTTCCTCTTACACAGTATATGAGGGAGTTATCTCATACTGATAAAATACATTTTGATTTGAGAATGCCTTTGTCCTGGCCTTATTTTTAGACTGTTACAAATTGTTTGCTGATGATGTTATTTCTGCTAACATGTGTGCCATGCACTTACTCTTATTTGTGACAGTGACAAGCACTGGTTGGATATTTTAACTATTGTTTAAGAGGCATACATTAGTGTTGTACATTTGCAATGGACATGTTAATTTTGGTACAAGCATTCATCATGTTACTGGACTCTTACATCAAACATATGTTTTTCTGTTATTGGGACTGGAGAATGCATGCATTAAACATGAAACCTGACATTGCACAGACCAAGGGGATATGTGACCTTCATACTTCTCTGACATGTTTGCAGTTTAGAGGTCAGATTGTTTGTACATTCTGTGTGCACCCACTTGTAGCATTTTGTAATGCAATTGCTGCATTATCATGGATTTGAGTAGTTCCTATTGGGAATACTGTTTATGTCTATGATCTGGTAGTTTAAGGAACATTTTTGCATACATCTGTATGGACTTTTTTTATTTGTGATTGTTGTGACTTTTTGTGTAGGTGTCCATTGCCATGACGGCAGTTAGTACCAGATTGGTGGGTGTTACTAATATCTCAATGTGTGTTTTTACACATATGCATTGCACATCATTGCATTATTGTTTGCAAGTTTTTCTTACACATGTTCGAGTCCAGTGCTAATGTACAGCTACAATTCAGAGGATGACAGGCTAAACAGTGACTTACCTTTTGTGCCGGCGACAACGGGGTTGATTTTCCTCTTGGTCCAGAAGCAGCAGCAATGGCAGGATTTCTACAATCGGATTCATGGCGGCAGGAAACGGGAAATTTAGTCAAAAGGAAAGTTTTGTGCTTATATTCCTCCCAATCTGCCAACACAGGTGTGGCAGCTTAGCCGCCACAGTTAGGTTGACGGGAATGCACATCGTAATTGGCTCAGCGGTAAAAGGGGTTGGAGTCCTTCCACGTTTGCCTATGGCGCTGTCGACGTGGGCGGATTCATGGCAGTGACGACGGTTCGTCGGCGGTCTTTCGTCTATGGGATCTCCAACTTCTAAACCAGACGGGCGGACCACCAAGTCGACGGACGGGAAACCCGACTGGAAATCGACAGCCGAACCGTTAGTGCCAAGATCTAAATCAGGCCCCTAATGTTTTAACTATGGTTTAGTGATTTCTATGGCAAAGGCGAAGAGTAAGACTATGACTAATAGAGATCACTGGAACATAATCAGGATGTTTCCCAATGACAAAAGCACAATGAGAGCCATCATCCTGGGCCTATTTTTTCTTATCAACCATGTGTCTACCAATGACAGGTGGTAGACAGGAATGTGCAATGTGCAAAGCTGACTCACAACTTATTCTAATCATATATTTTTTTAAACTTCGCAAGCTTTGCAAAAAAGGGTAGCTTTCATAACTTTTGGTGTTAGCGGAAATTTGCTCCTGTTGGAGCCTGAGAGATGCTGGCCCTTTAGGCCCTCCTTCTGCACCCCTGGGTACCATAAATTTACCTGATATGCCTTTTTGTTCTACATCTAACAGACAAAAGGTAATGGGAAGAATGCTTGCAATTTGTCTAACCACTGGCAATCGCTGGGGGTAGCATTCCATCCCATCATTCTTTTGCCCACCATGGAACCTCAGTTTTGACCAAGCCATATGCATATCTGTCTTGACCCTGCTCCAATAGGAAGAGTCCAGCTCGAACGGCCTGGCCAGGACTTCCATTTCTTCTATGTCTGGCCTCAGCAGATCTTGAGTTCCTGCCACTGGAAGTACCATCCTTTGTTGGTAAAAAACCCGAAAGCAGAACATCTGTCGCTGCAAGGATGCCGGTGGTGAGCTAAACACCACCCCATGCAAAGTTGAACTAAAGTCAGGAAACTTCACTCACAAATATTTCCAAATTTGCCCATCTTTGCAGGGGAAGTTTAAACACTGCGTGGTAGCAAGCCTGCTTTGCCATACTGGTGATGTGCAGAACAAACAATTACTTAAATATAATGTGGTCTATTTTAAAGAGAGTTATCTTTAAATGGGATTCACTCTTCAATTCACATATTATTTTCACCTAAAACAATATTCCCATTAATTTTCTGTTCTCAGAACTCAGTGCTTCATTTGTGCCTGGGTTTGCCTGTGCTCAGCATGAGGATTTTTATTGCAGCACTGACGATTACTACAGTACACAATGAAAGAACAGCAGAAGGGATGCATACCACTTCCACCTTATATCCTTTCAGATTTACCAAGGCACATGGAGACAAAAGAAGGCTTCAATACATATGCATTCTCCATTTGGTGAATTTGTAGTCCTTCCTCAGTTGCCATGAACCAACTGGAACTAATGCAAGAACTATTATTCTTCCTCTAGTCAGTAGGTGGGATGGCTGCAGCGGGTGGGAGGGTGATAAGAATAATTGCTCAAATGTTACCACAGCTCACTCTCAGAGGTGCCCTCATACGATTGTGTTAACCCCTCTGACAGCTCACAGAAGCAGCCAAGTGTAAAGTGACCAGGAAGATAACTTAAGGGTGAATAAATGGGATGGGCAGCAACTCTCACAATAATGTTTACCAAGTTTAATTTGGATACAGTTTGACAATTTATATCTTTAGTATCTTGTATGTCCATTTTTCAACAGTGTTTCTAAATTGATAAGTATTATTTACTTTAAATTATGAAATATCCCATTTCTGTGGAGGTCCTGCTTTGAGTCTCTGCTCACCGAATCACTGAAGGTGCAATGACATCGATCTAAGAAAATACTGTGAGATCTGCACTTTTTTCTTTACAAACTAAGCACTGGAACTGTCCAATTAGCACCTGACACAGTGAGTTTCTTTGACAAAGGAATCCCCCCATAACCTCTTTCACCTCAAGCCTGCAAATACATGAGCCACTCTGGGTAACGAGTCACAACAATTATCAAGCAGAAAAACCAATCTATTATTATACACTGAGCCAACAAAATATATGATTCACGTTTACGCACCTTCTTCATTAAAGTGCCTTTTTTTAACAAACGATGCATCAATGTGCTTATAAGTCAGGTTAAGCTTATCAATTTAAAAACATACAGTTGTCATTCATGTCTTTCTAATTAGCAGTTGTTCCAATTCAGCCCTGTTATTTCTTAGATCCAAGTTATGCTGCTCTGCCTTTTGGAAAGTATTTTAAAGCAACGGCTGTGTGCTAAACAACGCAATGCTATCAGCGTCTGAAAACAACATCGATGAATTAGCTATCACTTATTTTTAGCTCTTGAATCAACAAAGACATGTTGACTTTACTAAAATTATATGTATAATATAGTTACTTAGACAGCACTTGGTCTGTTGTTGTGTCATTCACATTGTTCTTACACCCACCACATAATACAGCATGGGGCAATGGGTCAGCCTGCAGTAATTGTCTAACTTCAATGTGAGTGATGTCACTCTGCCCTTTCACAAGGAGCACATCCACACACAAAGTAGTTTTCTTCAGTACCAGGGACTTCTAAGGCAAAAAACTTGTTACTTATCTGTAACTCTCTTTCTCCAGTATTGGTATCTTTCATAGATTCACATGTTTGAATCAGCCCCGTCATCGAGCTGGGAGTCCAACGGTACATTCTAAAGCAGTGGAAGTAGCATACATAGCTTACAATGGTAAAATACATTGACTTTTGCAGCTTATCTATATCATTTATAAAGGATCAAACACCAGCCAATTAGGCAATAGCACCCTTTAGAACACTCCCAGTATAGGTATCTTCCCTCAGATTTTCAAGCACTAGTGGGAATAGTCACCGCTCGGCAAGAAGGAGAGCCTCCGGGGGAGGAGAGTGGGTCGCATGTCAATCTATGAAAGATACCAATACTGGAGAACAAGAGTTACAGGCAAGTAACAAGTTTTTTCTCCAGTAGTGGATCTTTCAGGTTCTCATGCTTGAATCAGAATAGTTAGCAGTAACAAACCATATATTGTAAAATCATGTTATATAACCCAAAAGAAGATGGTGGGTACAAATATATCTCTTTCTCGCTCTCTCTATATATATGTACACA
Source organism: Calotriton arnoldi (assembly GCA_963921515.1). NCBI lineage: Eukaryota > Metazoa > Chordata > Amphibia > Caudata > Salamandridae > Calotriton > Calotriton arnoldi. The sequence goes on from CAWUFW010000480.1 coordinate 1,972,415, forward strand.
TACACATTTTATGATACAAGGCTCACCTTGATGCCGAAGCACCGACTGCCCCACAGCTGAATCGCTGCGCCGAATCGAGGCAATAATGTTGGGTGAACGTATGCCTGTTTTTCCATGTTGCAGCACAGCATATACTCTCGATAGGCACTCCAGAAAGCAGGGCTGCAGTTGTAGAGATTGCACTGGTCGAGTGTGCCTTAGCCTTTCCTGTTAAAGGCCGACCTGCCTTAGAATGGCAGAATTGAATGGCTGCTGAGATCCATCTTGTTATGGTGGCTTTCGAAACCGAACCTCCCTTGTTATGGTTTCCATATGCCATGAATATCTGGTCTGTAGTATGCAGATGCTTTGTGCGATGCAAAAAAAACTTCAAGCACCCTTTTACCTCAAGGGTATGCAAAGTTCACTCTGCAGGTGTGTGCGGATCTGGGAAAAAAGTCTTGAGCACAACAGGATCATTGAGAGGGAAGTCTGTTGGAACTTACGTATGGATTTAGGATTAGTTCAGAGAACCACAGCATTATTTTTTAATTGCAAAAAAGGTTAATTTATTGTGAAATCCCAGAGTTCTCTTACTCTCTTTGCGAGCAACCTTCCACATTAGGAATTTGAGTTCTGCCCTGTGAATACATTCGAAAAGGCTCGTCATCAGTTGTGACAATACCGTGTTCAGTTGCCAGGTTGGTGGAGGTGATTTTATCGGAGGGAAAACCCTGAATAGGCCTTTAGGAAACTGCATGATTAGTCTATTTGACCACAGAGAAGGAGAACCTGATGTTCATCTGTACCTTGAGATTGTCGCTTTATGCACTTTAATGGAAGAATGCACCAGGCCCATCTGGCCAGAGGGAGAAGGTATGCCAAATCCTGTTCTGGAGGTGATGAAATTGGGTGGATGTTGGACTGCTGGCACCAAAGGCAAAAGCGCTTCCATTTCAGGCAATAGGTTTTTTTTGTAGTGTCAGCTCTGGATCTTGCCAAGATATCCCTACAGTCCTCCTGGAAATCTAGGTACTGCAGCTCATGGTATTCAGGAGGCAGGCTGATAATTGCAGAGATGTTGGGTTCGGATGAAGGACCTGCTTGCAGGTTCATTGAGAGCAAATCCTTCCGAGGCTCCAGCTGAATGTGATGGTCTTCCGATAACAGTAAAAGCTCCATGAACCAGTGCTGTCTGGGCCACCATGGAGCAATGAGTATTAGCCGGCATGTTTCCCTTTTCATTTTCCTGAGAAGCCTGGGAATGAGTGGGAATGGGGGAAAAGCATATGCATAGATCCCTGACTATCTGATCGAAAACGAATTCCAGCATGACCCTTTTTGAGGGTCCTAGCTTGTGTAAAACCACTATTTCCAGTTCTCTCGAGAAACAAAGAGATCCAGGTTTGGCTTGCCCCATCGTTGGAATATGGTGTTTAGAATGAATTGATTTAGCTCCCATTGATGACAGCTCTGATTTGTTCTGCTTAAGGTGTCGGCCAAAGTGTTGCTCACCCTCGGCAGATGTTCTGCTCTTATGGATACCTGGTGCGCTAATCCCCATTTCCATATGTCCTGCACCTCCAGAGACAGGATCTGAGATCTTGTACCTCCTTGTTTATTAAGGTAATGCATACTGGTGGTGTTGTCTGTTTGTATCAACACTGATGATCCCTGTATTCTTGGGAAAAAGGCTTGAAGGGCAAGGGAAATCGCCCTGAGTTCTAGGAAGTTTATGTGCATTTTGGACTGTGAGAGATTCCATTTGCCAGTTATTTGAAGATCCTCTAGAAGGGCTCCCCAGCCCTCCAGAGAAGCATCTGTTGTGATTATGTACTTGGGAACTGGAGATACGAATGTTAACCCTGATGAGAGATTGTTGGAGTTTTTCCACCAAGGAAGCGCCTTTTTCTGGTGTTATTTGGATGGCATCGTCGAATGAGCCTTCCACCTGAGCCCATTGCTGGTCCAGTTATTCCTGGACAGGTCTCATTCTTGGACGAGCACAAGGCACTAGGAGAATAGCTGGTGACATGATGCCATGAAGAGATTTGTGAAGACGAATAGAAACAGACTTTCTTTTTGAGAAGGTTTGAGCCAGTGTCACAAATTTTGTTTATCTGTCTGTGGACAAGAATGCTTTGTCCTGTAACGTATCTAGGGGTTCTCCTTGGAAATGTATCCTTGTTGAGGGAGAGAGAAGAGACTTTTGGTAATTTACTGTGAGCCCCAGGGATTCAAACATAGGTAGAAACATTGTTGTAGCCGTCGACGCTTGTTGGACAGATGGTGCTTTTATGAGTCAGTCGTCGAGGTACGGAAATACCAAACGGCCTTTCTGTGTTAGATGGGCTGCCACTGGTGTGAGACATTTTGTGAATATCCGAGGGGTGACCTGAGACCAAAGGGAAGAACTTTGAATTTATAGTGAGTGCCAGCTACCGTGAAAATGTGAAGCTTGCGATGCTTGGGACAGATAGGGATATGGAAATAAGCAACCTGCAAATTCAGACTCACCATGAAATCTCCGTGATTGAGGAGCTGCAGGATCTCCTGGAGAGTGATCATCCAAAAGGATTTCTTTTTCAGGTACTGAGATCCAGAATAGGACGGCATTCTCCCGATTTCTTCTTGTCCAGGAAAAAGCAAGAATAGAAACCCATTCCTTCTGAGAATGTGGGACTTTCTCTATGGCACCCTTGTTCAGCATGACTAGCGCCTCCTTCCTGAGAAGATGGAGGTGAGGTGTAGGCGATCGTTTTGGTGGAGTGGTAGGTGAGGTGGAATTAGTGTGACTTTCAGGGTATTGCCATAAGTAATAAGATCCAGGACCCATTTATCCATTGTGATCTTTCTCCATTGATGGCAGTATTGCGAAATTCATGCTCCCACAGAATGGGGTGCTGGAAGGGGTGTAACCGGCACTAAGATGTTGTCACTGTTTCCTGCCAGTTTCTCTTCCTGGTATTGTTTGATTTCTCTGCGGCTGTTGCTTGGAGTGGGCGACTGCTGCTGGTGCACGGTATGGCTGGTGCTGCTGATAAGCAGGCTAAAAGGGCTGCTGATAGGGTTGGTACGGCTGGTATCGCTGATATCCCCTGTGATAGGGATATGTACCTCTTCTGCTGGCCCCTCTGAAAGGGGTTTTTCAGAACTGTAAGGTACCCAATGATCTTGCGGTGTCTGTGTCCGCCTTGTTTGTAAGGCGTCGTCGATGTGCTTGCCAAACAAGGAGTCACCATCAAATGGCACGTCTAGTATTTTCGTTTGGACTTCAGGACGAAATGTTGCCGCCTTTAGCCAACCTTATCGTCTAAGGACCGCTGACCTGCATGGGGCTGTGCCTGCTGCGACCCGAGGTCTCCCCTGCAGAAGAAGATATGGCAGCGCCTGGGGCCAAGAAAGACCATTCCCTGAAGGACATGCTCGTCAAATCTTCTGTTCGCCCCCTGTGGATCGCCCCGGCTCCTCGGGTGGCCCCCCACCCCCGGAGGACGAAGATGGGGAGATGCACCGGTCACCCGGACATATATGGAGCCTCTGTTCTCGTCCCTCAGGGAAGATGTGCAGTCAATCAAAAGAGACCTGGCACAAGATCTGCAGGGGGTACTGAAAGAAATCTCAGACATTGGGGACATAGTGGACGCTCAAGAAAACCACGAGATCACCAGGGATGAAGAAATTGAACAGCTCAGACAGGAACTCATCCGTCTCACAGATCAACAGATCGACCTCCAGGCCCACGCCGAGGACCTCAAAAACAGATCAAGGCGTAACAACATCAGAATCAGGAACGCCCTGACAGCTGCGGTAGCAGGGAATGTGGAGGAATAAGTCCTTAGGGGATACGCAGGCATCCGACATCCAACTAGATAGAGTTCAGCGAGTGGGTGCACCAAGAGCCGCGAACCTGCACCCGCAGACATTCTGGCATGTGTGCACAGTTTCCCCTTGAAGGAACATATCCTTCATAGGGCTAGAGATGCCAACCGGGTACACTTCTGTGGCCACCCACTTCAACTCTTTCAGGACCTCTCGGCAATCACGCTGCAGAAGCGGAGAGAGTTTCGCCCAGCGACTGCCTTCCTCCGAGAACATAACACTACATATTCATGGGGTCACCCTTTTCATTTGGTCTTTATCTGGGAAAGCAAAACCCACCAACTGCGCTCCATCAGAGCAGCTTGCAATCTTCTCCAGATTGAACCCCCGGAGGGGCACTTGGGGAATATGGCGAGATCAGGAACCGGGTCCAGTCGTCGGTCCAGGTGGAGACGGAAATCCCAGGGCAGAGGCCTCTCTAGGCTGGACTCAGCCACGAAGGCCCAGGAGAGGAAGGCAGTGCTAGAGGTCTAGCGGGAGACCTGGCACAAGGAAACACTGACTGAGAGGCCGAAGTTAAAACTCAATCAATGCATGGGTGCAAGACAGACGCTATCTGGGTCTGAGAGGGGGGGGGGCCCATGGAAGCTAATGGCCACCACAGACCCCACCTTTTGTTTTTCTCCGGGAATGGCTTGGGTCGATCAGGACATCCGTCCCCCCTCCTGAGACTTTGTTCTGGTTTCTTGTTCAAATGTTTTTGTTTGTTATGTACCAAACTATAATCCACGGAGGGTCTCAGAGTCTGGGAAACTAGTGCCTAATATGAAGAAGCCCTCACACCTCAGGGGTTCATCTCACATCTTAGTACAGCCCGCGGGACAGAGGGACCAACGAAGGGCTATTAGCTGGACAGTACACCCACACTATGGCGTAGGGTGATTATCTGAAGGTGATCTCCCTAAACCTAAAGGGGCTCAATAACCCGGTCAAGAGGAGGGCCATTCTTTCATGCCTAGAACACTCTGGCGCAGACATCTGTCTCCTTCAGGAGACTCACCTCCTCGCGACGGATTCCCATAGGCTTAAATCCAAGGCGTTCCCACATTAATTCCTTTCTTCCACAGGACGTAAGTCAGCTGGGGTGGCAATATTAATTTCCCGTAAATTTCAGGGATCGATTGGCCCTAAACTAATCGAACTCAAGGGCCGTGTCCTGGCATATCAAATACAAGTGGGCACTCAGACACTCACCTTTGGCTCCCTGTATGCGCCTAACGAGGGACAGGAACATTTCATCCATGCTGCACTAGAAGAGGCCCTCACATCCCAAGACAGGTTAGTCCTAGTAGGGGGTGATCTTAACATAGTACTCAACAACAACATGGACCGCTCGGTCCTCATAGTGGATGGGGCAGGGGCCCTGTCGGACGAAGGATTGGCCTGGTTGAGTGAGGTGGGGTTGGTTGATCTGTGGAGGGCATCTCATCCCCACAACCGGGACTACAAATTTTTCTCACATGCCCACAAATCATGTGCTCGTTTAGATTACTTTCTAGGGACCCATGACCTTCAGAAACTACTTCGGTCGGTGGAGATTGAACCGAGATCCCTCTCTGGCCACTCAACGCTCATACTTGAGGTACACAATCCTCAATGGAGAGAGACGCAGCAGCAATGGAGACTTCGGCAAACATTGCTGCAAAGACCGAAGGTGGTCACGCAGATCAAGAAAGCCATCAGGGATTATATAGACCTTAACAATACCCCTGACATCCCTGCATCCACTCTTTGGGATGCTCTGAAGGTGGTCATCAGAGGAGAGCTTATAGCTCTCTCAGCAGCCGAAAACCACCAATGAAAGTTCAAAAGGGCGGAGCTCCAGGAGCAGGTCCGAACACATTCATCACCACACTGGAGCCCCCAGGATATGGCGCCAGTTGGAGGCTACACGGAAACAGCTGGCAAGCCTAGACCTAGACAGGGCTGAATACTCACTTCTCCGCCTAAAACACTCCTTCTATGTAAATGGGAATAGATGTGGAAGGCTCCTCGCAACCAAGCTCCGAGCCCAAAGGCAGTCCAACAGAGTGAACTCTCTCCTCTCCGGAGAAGGAGACCCCATAGAAGGCGACACTCAGATAGCGGCCCGCTTTAGAGAATTTTATTCAACCCTGTACTCGGAGCAGCCTACCTCCCCCCAGAAGCTCCCTGTGCTATCTACGCACCACGGCTACAACCTGCTTGACTGACACCCAGGCGGCCTTCCTTAAGGATCCGATCTGAATAGAGGAGGTCATCTCAGCCATTTCTAGGCAGAAAGCTTTGAAATCTCCGGGTCCGGACGGCTTCTCTTCAGGTTTTTAGAAAGCCTACTGCCCGGAGTTAGCCCCAATCCTTACGTGCCTCTTTGATGCTATTGCAGATACGGCCACTCTCTTGCCCTCGATGTACGAAGCAGCCATAGTTGTCAACCTCCAAACCTGGGAAGGACAGATGCTCATGCACCAATTATCGCCCCATCTCACTCTTAAACGTGGACGCGAAGTTGTTTACGGGAATCCTGGCAGCCCGTCTTAATCCCTTTATGCAGGGCCTGATAGGTCCGGACCAAGAGGGCTTCGTCCCGCAGAGACAATGTGCGGGTATACCAAAAGGCTCCTACACATTATTGATAAAGCTCATTGCAGGGAGGGGTCTAGCATGTTGCTTTCGGTCAACATGGAGAAAGCTTTCGACCGGGTCACTGGCCCTTCCTGGAAGCGACACTGGTGCACTTTGGGCTAGGGGAAAGATTTCGATCTTGGGTCCTAAGCGGCTATGGGTTCCCAGTAGCCTTGGTGCGAGCGAGCGGACATAGTTCTGAGAGCTTCCCAATACGCCGGGACACACAGCAGGGCAGCCCTCTCTCACCCCTCCTCTACGCTCTCTATATTGAACCCTTCGCGCAGCAATCCCGGCCCTGCAGGCTGCGCTCCACCACTTTGACTGGGCGGGCAAGCAGCCCCGGATAAGCAAGGAGCAAAGCTGGCTCCCTTCGATGGAGGGTGGACTAGGAGTACCTTGCTTACTCCGATATTTTCAGGCAGCCCAGGTTCGATACTTGGATGAGTGGTCTAGAGCAGAGTCAGAGAAACACTGGCCTTTTATGGACAGGGCCATAGCCAGGACCTCATTGTAGAAAGTTCCATTCCTTCAACGTCCGCATCGGGCACCCAGCCTCTATATCTCCCCAGTCACGAGCTCCCTTCTGAGGGTGTGGGACTGGTGCACCCGCAGAGGACGACTGACTACCCTTCCTTCTCCTCTGATCCCGATCGTCGATAACCCCTTTTTCACACCCGGGACCGGGCCTTCCTTTCGAGTGTGGCAGGGAATAGCTTGCAGATCGGCAGGGCATTTCTTTGATCTGGAGGGCCCTATCCCCTTCGACACCCTCAAGAAAGATTACTCCATCACCGAGGACAAATGGTTCTGATACCTCCAAATTAGACACTGGTTACTGCTCCCATCACTGCGAGGCAGAGCAGAGCGAATGTTGACCCTTTACGAGAAATGGCTCCTCGGTATACACTCAGACAAACGCCTCATCTCAGAACTATATGTTCTTCTCCGACCCACAGAGACTGAGGACAAATGCCCAGCCCAACAATGCTGAAAAACAGAATTAGGACGCCAAATCTCCCGGAAGGAGTGGCGAGACATATACCACAGAGCACGAGACACTGCCTATAATACATCAGGCACGGAAACTGCCATGAAAATCACATCATATTCGTACCTAACCCCAGTGAGGCTCCACCGGGGGAACCCGACTCGTAGTGACGAGTGCTGGCGTCAGTGTGGGGCGAAAGGCACGCTCACTCACATACTGTGGGACTGCCCAAAGAAAACCTCGTTTTGGGACTCAGTCCTTGATGTTATCGACACCCACTTTTCAACTCAGATCCCAAGATTTCCATTGTACACTCTGCAGGGTCTCCCTAACCCTCTCACTTATCCCCTCGCATCACGTAGGCCAGATAGGTATTGCGCTGGGGGCCGCTCATCAGACCATCCTATCACTCTAGGGGTCCTCCACCACACTGGGGATGGAGAAACTCACCCTTACACTCACAGCCCGGGCCGACACATTCAGAACTACCTGGCGACCTTTCATAGCCATGTTATCCCAAGAATTTAGAGAGCTGACTTGCCCCCGTTACTTGTGATATTTAAGACTCACTGACCCAGCCTTAGACAAAGGAAAGGAGGGTACCTAATGAACGACTCACACTCAGAACCCTTGACATTGAACACTACACAGCTACTGGTACAGGGGAGGTGGGTGGGGAGATGTTATTGGGGGGGCGTTCCTTTTCTTGCCTTTCCCTTCCCTTTTGATCGAAAGTCTCGCTCTGTACTGGTGCCCGGAGAGGTTACCTGTAGTACCAAAGATGTGCATGCTATTTTGTGCTGAGGTTGTGACACTAAAAACAGATTTAAACCTTAAATCTGAAATTGGCACAACAAAGAACTAAATAAGCATAAAAAGAAGATGCTGTGTGCAGTTTTGTTACACTTGATGGTAACCATTTTTTTAAAGACACTGATCACTAACAAAGGACCACAAAAGTAACTCCTCTCTTCAGACGTCTGCAAGGAAGATGAATATAGATTGACACGCAAAACCCCTGTTGCCTGGGCAATGTGTATCTTTCATGATTTAATATAAAATGTTCACAATAAATATAAAATGCCTACTACAATAACAAGAAAATGTTGTTAAAAAGATACAATCTACCCAAATTGTTAAAGGCGGTAAATAGAGCCAGAATGAGAAACCCCTTGGTGTATGCACTGCAAGATGGGCATGATTACGAGATGGGCATGATTACAAGATGGGCATGATTACGAGTCTGGCGGTCGCGGTGGCAGGACTGGTGGTCCATCGTTTTGTCGATTACAACTTACAAAGTAGTATCGGCGGTGGACCGCCAGCTGCGCCCTGGCGGTGGTGTAGGAGCGCCACAACGCATTATGTTGAGCAGGGACTAGCGCAGTCCTGCTCAGCATAGTTTGGGTTCTTGCACCGCCAACCTTTTCATGGCAGAGCCCCGCCATGTAAAAGCTGGCAGTGCAAGAACAAAGGGGTTCCTACAGGGCTCCCAAGTCCCCCACCCTAAGGGGATACATTCACGGGGGCACAACGTGTCCCCCTGTCTGTATTCCCCCCAGTTCCAGAACGGCATGGACGTCACCGTCCATGCCATGCTGGAACTTTTTGGCCGTTCCCTTTGCGGTGCCTGTTTTCAAGGCACTGCCATGGGAACGGCCAAAGGATCGCCGACCGTATTACGAGTTGCACATTTTCAACTCGTAATACGGTCGGTGGGCCTTGCGCGGCTTTGGTGCAGCGGAGGCGGCATTGCGCCGGCGCCGCTGCGTCAAAGTCGTAATCAGGTCCTAAGATATTAATTACCTCAAAAATGCATAAACAATGTGATCTTCAAGCAAACCAACCAGATATAGTTTTAGGATTTAATTAGCAATTGTTGAACATTGACAATGAAGACCTTACATCCTCATGTTTTAGGATTCTGATCTTTAGGACAGACAACCCAGGCATGTACAGACTGTGCCTCAACCCTACCTGCATTCAAGAGGCTACAGCGACCCAAAATGTGACTGATCCCGGTCCTGCTCAACAAGCCCTTCATAGGCACTGTTCCAGGTAAAACTCTCTTGCTAGCTGATCGACCAGTCAGCAATTTGTAGGATGTAAAGAATGGCACAGATTTGCGCTCCTAACCATAGCATTTTCCATTAACAATCATAGAGAAATGTTCCACTTAAAAAAAAGGCTAAGTCTCAAAATGAAATTGTAGGATGCAAGAAGGTTCCTAACATCTTAAATGATGACGTCACATTGGGAAAATAACCTCAGGCTAAGCAATGATAGTTTTCGTGTACGTGCTTGTGCTGCCAATAGACAGCTTTTAACACCATCTTTCCATTCTAAACTAACTTTACATTTACACCTTAAGATGCTGCCCTCTCTTGCTCTTTTCACAATGGAGGTTTGATGTAAAGAATGTCTAGCCTCCAGCTCCATCGGGGGATAGGGCACTTGTCCAGAGTGAGCTATATCTCATGTTTCAGTCTCGCCCTTAGCTATTTAAGATATACCTATCAGTTACAAACTAATGAGTGAAATAAATATAACTGAACAACGGGTAGCAACACGTAGGGACACGTAGTCCAAGATATGGTGCCCCTGGATTGCCTATGATCCAGACACAAACTTTCCAAGCAAAGAAACAAAGCACTTTGTCCACAACCACACCCAGCGCCTCAGGCATATAAAGGGAATGTCCTTCACTGTTTTGCTCATGTTCCCTGATGAAGGCCTCATAAAATGTCTTAATAGGCGAAACAAAAGCATCTCACGCTGAGGGATAGACCTAAAAGCAGTACCATCACCGTGCTGAGTGCTCCTCTGAGGAGGAGAAAAAAAAAATTCAGGACAGTGTAGGAAAATAAACAGAAAGCAGCAAAGGAAAGCAAAAAAATTGCAAGAACACAAAGAAAGCATCAAGTGTAGCACACTTTGGCATCCGTTTGCATATGCTATGGCCCTAAGAAAAGGTTCATTAATTTTTGTTGATTATGGTCCAAAACCATTTAAAAAATCGAGGATGAGACACAAATTGAAAGCTTGAAAAATGATTTATCTATGTAAAACACTGTAAAATAGGCCTTTTGGTTTTGGTCAGTATGAAACCAACAACCTAATTTTTTAAGACATAAGCACAACCTATCACTTCAAATTGCTGAAATCATATTGCGAACATATTTGAAATGAAAAGTGAAATTATTGTTACTATTAATTTGACAAAAGGGGGGCGCAAGAAAGGATGTGAGTATGCACAAACTGAAAAGAAATTTCTTTGGTGCACATGCATCAAACCTTGAAAAAGCGAATCCTTATTTGTGAAAAATAAGGATTCGCTAATAATAAATCGCTAAGCGGAATGCATCATGAGAATCGCTAATAATTAGCGATTCGCAATAAATCGCTAATTCGTGACCGAGTACACATTTGCGACTTGCTATCACATGAAATCGCAAAAGCGATTTCGGTATTAGCGACTTCGGTATTAGCGAAATCGCTAATACCGAAATCGCTAAAACGGAGTCGCACTGGAAGCAGGCTGATGACATCATAACGAGGAAGTCATCCAGTCCATGCTTCATTCAGTGCCCTGAGGAGCTCAGAGGAAGAGGCAGAGACCTGAATCTGAGTGGAGAAACCTCACACTCTGTATCCAGCCACTGTACCCAGACCCAGGATGGACAAAAACGATGCAGGGAAGAGTGCCACGCCTAGGAAGAGGAAGCTGAAGTTCTCTGAGAGGGAACTTGAACACCTGATTGAAGGTGTCAGCAGTAGTCACGACAAACTGTTTGGTAAATTGTCCCTGAAGGTGCCAGAGGCTGTGAAGCGCAAAATATGGCTGCGCATAAAGGAAAAAGTGAATGCTGTGGAGTCACACCGCAGCATTGATGATTTAAAGAAAAGGTGGTATGACCTGAGGAAACGCGCAAAGGAGCGCATAGCAGAAAGGGTGAAGGAAGCAGCTGGTACAGGAGGGGGTCTATCGAATGCACCCGCAAACACAGCCCTGGAGGACCTTGTAGAGGGGACAATCGAGCCTGAGGCAGTCGTCGGAGTGACACAATTGGACACATCCGGCACAGCAGGAACATCACAAGGTAAGATGCATGCAAGCGCTACTCCTCTGCGTACTGTATAACCGTGCACAATCCCCCAGGCAAATCACAGGGTACAGGTAAAACCACATGCCACGTTTCACCTCATACACAAAATGCATCATGGGAGTTGTAGTCATGTCAGACAAGTGGTCATTCAAAAGCCAACATGGTCAATTAAACATACCAATACCGCATGCCAGCCAGTGTGTTTAAGTCAGTGATTTATTTAGAAATAAGTTTGCCAAATGATAAACAGAATTAGGATAATACAAGACTAACACTGCACTGTTTCACATCACAGATGCAGCGGAGGCAGACTCCGAGGATAGTGACCAGCTCGTCATCTCAGAAACACCTGCAGAGACGGATGCAGAGACTCCTGTGGTCCCAGAAAAAACACCACCCCCACCACCAAAACACAGGGCACATGTACCCTCACTGGTAGAAATGGAATCGATCAGACTCCAGCACCCACTACATCCTCCAGCCAGCCACGCGTCCCTTCACCAACTCCAACACCGGCACAGCTCCAAACAGGATGACGGCGCAGGTCCAGGGCCCGTATTGCGGCACATGATGAGCAGGTCCCAAATGTATATGGCGGCGTGGAGTCTCAGATGCTACGTGTGCAGCGCCTGCAGAAGAGACACATGGGCACAATCAACATGCAAATCACAAAGCTGGCCAAAACATAAGCACAATGGCAGACAATGTGCGCGAACTAACATCAGTGGTTGCTGAGGGGAATCGGCAGACAAACTTGAGCTTACAGGAGCTCACCCGTGCAGTGCTCGCAGGACAACGCATGAAGCGGAGAAGGCCTCACCAGAGCCTGATCCGCATGTCAGCGAATACCAGGGCCATCAACAAGCTCTGTAATACCACTGCGCTATTGGCACGGCGCTCCGTGTCAATGCAGATTGATCTAGGCCATTTCTGTGGGGATGTTGCCAGGTCCTTAGGACAAGTCACCACTGCTGTGGAACACATCCAGTCCGGGACTGTGAGTGCCATCCACCTGGAAGGGGAGGAGGGGAGTGAGGAGGCCTCTAGCCTGAGTAGCCTATCGGTGCCAGTGACCACTAACAGGAGGCGCAGTTCGCGCAGCTCAACCTCCATGGGATCACGTCAGGGTGATGGTGCAGAGGCAGGCGACAGGAGGCTGGGGGTACGTGGCAAGAGGCGCTAGCCGTGCATATACTTCTTTTTGGCCATGGTGGGGTAACCATGGGCAATTTCTACTTGGTGATTGCCCTCCAGTGCTGAGTACAGTTTTATTTTGTCTTTATAGACCAATGCAATCACCTTCCAATATTTCTAAACGCACGTCTCAAGTTTGACTTGTGCTCATGTTAATAAATATTTACGTACAGCATTTGTTTGTCATGGCTCATTCTTACCTACCTCAAAAATGATGTTGTGTGATGTGTGCACGTCTCCTCTGACCCTCTGCAGTGTTTGCCACATGCGCCTGTCAGTGTTGTGCGGGTGGTTGCTCGTCGCCATCCGAGTCACTGTTGTCCATCTCAATGGTAATGCCCCTTCTGGTGGCAATGTTGTGCAGCATGGCACATACAGCCACAATCCTGCAGCATGTCTCGGGGCTATATTGCAATGCACCACCAGTTTTATGAAGGATGCGGAAACGACTTTTCAGTATGCCGAATGTCCGTTCTACCACATTCCTTGTGCTTATGTGTGCCGCGTTGTACCTCTGTTCCTGTGGTGTGGCTGGGTTGAGGTATGGTGTCAGGATATATTCGCGCAGGGCATATGCGCTGTCACCTACAGGGTGGAAAGCAAAGGGTTAGACACAGTAATGCTATTACATTTTGCTTCATGATGTAGCAACTAGATATATGTATGTACCAAGTATGTGTCCTTCGCCAAATTCACCCCTGAGCAGACGCCTGTGGATACCACTGTGGCGGAATATATACGAGTCATGTGTGCTCCCTGGAAATTGTGCCACGATCTCTGTTATTATATGCTTTGCATTGCACACGACCTGCAAATTGATGGAGCGGTACGACTTCCTGTTCCGGAAGATGTACTCGTTGGCTGCTGGTGGACAGATGGGGACATGCGTGCAGTCAATGCATCCGATGACATGTGGAAAATGTGCCACCTGGTAGAACTCCAGTTTTGTCTGGTTCAACTCCTGTGGGGTTGTGGGGAAGGTGATGTGGGTGTGTATCATTGTCAACATGGCGTCAAGGAATTTTCGGAAGAAGCGTGAGAGCGCGCTTTGGGATACACCTCCGGCTACGGCTACTACCCCCTGGAAACTGCCTGACGCTAGTAGGTGCAGGCTGCATAGGACCTGTACGTGTGCAGGGATGGCATTGGTCCTACGGGTCTGGTGCTGCAGCAGGGGTTCCAAATCTGCAATGAGGCTCATTATCATTGCACGGTTCAACCGGTACTTATCATATATTTCGTCTTCATTTTGGCCCAGCAATGTTATGCGCACTCGGAATACCCTCTCCTGTATCCTCCTCCTGCGCTGGGCTGCTGCATTGATCCTCATCCTCCTTGCCAGCACGTAGAGGGCTGCCATTGTGAAAGGCTTACGGGGTCTCCTGAGGCATTTTTCAAGTGTTTCTGATTGTTTGCACCTGTTGTATTTTTTTTTTTTTTTTTTGTTACTTTACCTCCTGGTTGAGATTCCCCTTATTCTGCTCTTGCAAATTAGCGTATTTCATTCTATTCGCTAATTGCTAATTTTGATGCATTGCTTTGCGATTCTTTATTTGCTAATCGCTATTTGCGGGAGCAACTGTATGTTTCGCTATTATGGTTTCACTATTTTGCGAGTCGCTAAATTTGCGAGGGCTTTTTTTGCGAATCTCTAGTTTTTTCGGTATTTTGGTTGATGCATTGGAAATTTTCGTTTTGCGGTCGCTAACGGCCTATTTTGCATTTTCGCAATTTTTGCCAGTGCAATTATGCTTGATGCATGTGCCAGTTTGTGCTTAAAGCTGCCATCAAACTGACTTTTTTCGCTCTGTCGCGTACACCTTTCCATGTAAAGTTGATGTAGTTAGAGACACAGTTCTCCTGCTGTGACAGGAGAAAGACGTGAATTAACGCAGTCAATGCAATGCTTACACAACACCACCTAATTTAAAGCTATTACGAAAATAACAAATTTAAAAAAACAGAGATACATTGCTCAGGCTTTTCAAGACAGCGAGCTCATAAAACCTCCATGGACATTCCTAATCAGATCTATTTACATTGAATCGTGATCACGTGATTGCTGTCGGCTGACGACTTTGTAAAGACTTCTCGTATGCCTGCCCTCCCCTCCCTTCTCCCTCCTCCCTCTCTTGAAGTCTTGCGCTTTTAGGGGCACATGCATCAAGCTAGGCAATTGCGATTCCTTAATAGCGATTATTAACCCCTTCCATGCTCATGACGAGCTGGACTCGTCATGGCACACAGTGGTCGTGTGCTCATGACGAGTCCAGCTCGTCATGACAGCCAGCATCAGAAATCCCTCTGGTGCGGGCACCAGAGGGATTCCCTTTCTCCCTAAAGCCTCGGGAGCTGGGAAGAGCTTCCCAGCTCCCGAGGCTCCTGGTTTCCCTGAAATGACGATCGGCGCGCACGTCGCGCTGATGTCATTTCAGTGAAACGAAACTGAAATGAGCCAAGAGGCTCATTTCAGTTTCAGTTTCTACGTGCTCAGGGGGCTATCTCAGCCCCCTGAGCACGTAGAAACTCAGGAGAGGTATCGTTGGAAAGGGGAGAATCTCCCCTTTCCAATGGTACCCCTCGCAAGTGGATCCCTGCTTGGGGATCGCCCCAGGAGGGCGATCCCCAAGCAGGGATCCACCCACTAGGCACAAGGGAGGGGGGAGCGGCCCCTTGGGCAAGGGCCTTTGCTCCCCCAATAAAAATGTTGGCATGATTAGTCTTTCTGCCCACCCGGGGGGGGTAGAAAGCCCACTAGACACCAGGGATTTTTTATGGGATATTTATTAGGGGTGGGGGCTGCCCAAAACGGGCATGCCGACGCCCCCCGGCCACAAAATTAGTCTTTCTGCCCCACCCCCAAAAACCTCGCTGGACTCCCCGGGTGTCTAGCTTTCAGAAATGTTTGGGTTTGGTAGTTTCCCAAGATGGCCGCCGAGCCCGGGGACAAAAACCCAGGTGACCCCTCTTGCAAAACCAGGTTGTTTTGTGGTAGGTAATTTTGATGTCGCCTCAATAGGTTTTGGGCCCTTTTCTGTCGCGGGTACTTGACCCACTCACGCGAGTGAGGTATCATTTTTATCAGGAGACCCGGGGGAACGCTGGGTGGGAGGAAATGTGTGGATCCACGTAGATTCCAGAACTTTCCCACACAGAAATTTGAGAAAAAAGTGATTTTTTCAGCTAAATTTGAGGTTTGCAGGGGATTCTGGGTAGGAAAACGTTAGGGGACCCACGCAAGCCATACCTCGCTGGACTCCCCCGGGTGTCTAGTTTTCAGAAATGTGTGGGTTTGGTAGGTTTCCCTAGATGGCCACCGAGCCCAGGGCCAAAAACTCATGGGACCCCCCTTGCAAAACCAGGTTGTTTTGTGATAGGTAATTTTGATGTCGCCTTAATAGGTTTTGGGCCCTTTTCTGTCGCGGGTACTTGACCCACCCACGCGAGTGAGGTATCATTTTTATCAGGAGACCCGGGGGAACGCTGGGTGGGAGGAAATTTGTGGATCCACGTAGATTCCAGAACTTTCCCACACAGAAATTTGAGAAAAAAGTGATTTTTTTCAGCTAAATTTGAGGTTTGCAGGGCATTCTGGGTAGGAAAATGTTGGGGGATCCATGCAAGCCATACCTCGCTGGACTTCCCCGGGTGTCTAGTTTTCAGAAATGTGTGGGTTTGGTAGGTTTCCCAAGATGGCCGCCGAGCCCGGGACCAAAAACCCAGGTGACTCCCTTGCAAAACCAGCTTGTTTTGTGATAGATCATTTTGATGTCTCCTCAATACGTTTTGGGCCCTTGCCTGTTGCGGGTACTTGAACCACCCACACCAGTGAGGTTTTTGGCCCTGGGCTCGGCGGCCATCTTAGGAAACCTACCAAACACACACAATTTCTGAAAACTAGACACTCGGGGAGTCCAGCGAGGTATGGCTTGCGTGGGTCCCCAACATTTTCTACCCAGAATCCCTGCAAACCTGAAATTTTGCTGAAAAATTCACTTTTTCACACATTTTTGTGTGGGAAAGTTGTGGCATCACCGGGCTGACACAAATTTCCTACCACCCAGCGTTCCCAGGTCTCCTGATAAAAATGGTGCATCACTCGGGTGGGAGGTCAAGTACGGGCGACAGGCAAGGGCCCAAAACGTATTGAGGCGACATCAAAATTGCCTATCACAAAACGACCTGGTTTGCAATGGGGGTCCCATGACTTTGGCCGGGATCGGCGGCCACATAGGGAAACCTACCAACCCACACATTTCTGAAAAGCAGACACCGGGGATTCCAGGAGGTATGGCTTCGTGGATCCACCAACGTTTTCTACCCAGAATCCCCTGCAAACCTGAAATTTGGCTGAAAAAATCCCTTTTTCACACATTTTTGTGTGAAGTTGTGGCATCACGGGCTGACACAAATTTCCTACCACAGCGTTCCCAGGTCTCCCGATAAAAATGGTGCCTCACTCGGTGGGAAGCCAGTACTCATCGACAGGCAGGGCCCACAACGTATTGAGGCTGACCTCAAAATGGCCTATCACAAAAGCGACCTGGTTTTGCAAGGGAGTCCCATGACGTTTTGGCCCGGGGCTCGGCGGCCACCTAGTGAAACCTACCAAACCCACACATTTCTGAAAAGTAGACACCCGGGGATTCCAGGGAGGTATGGCTTGCGTGGATCCCCAACGTTTTCTTACCCAGAATCCCCTGCAAACCTGAAATTTGGCTGAAAAAAATCACTTTTTCACACATTTTTGTGTGGTAAGTTGTGGCATCACGGGGCTGACACAAATTCCTACCACCCAGCGCTCCCCAGGTCTCCCGATAAAATGGTGCCTCACTCGGGTGGGAGGCCCAAGTACCCGTGACAGGCAAGGGCTCACAACGTATTGAGGCAACCTCAAAATGGCCTATCACAAGACGACCTGGTTTGCAGGGAGTCCCATGACGTTTTGGCCGGGCTCGGCGCCACCTAGGGAAACCTACCAAACCCACACATTTCTCAAAAGTAGACACTCGGGATTCCAGGGAGGTATGGCTTGCGTGGATCCCCCAACGTTTTCTTACCCAGAATCCCTGCAAACCTGAAATTTGGCTGAAAAAATCACTTTTTCACACATTTTTGTGTGGTAAAGTTGTAGCATCACAGGGCTGACACAAATTTCCTACCACCCAGCGTTCCTCCAGGTCTCCCGATAAAAATGGTGCTTCACTCGGGTGGGAGGCCCAAGTACCCGCGACAGGCAAGGGCCCAAAACATTTTGTGATAGGCAATTTTGATGTCGCCTCAATACGTTGTGGGCCCTTGCCTGTCGCGGGTACTTGGGCCTCCCACCCGAGTGAGGCACCATTTTTATCGGGAGACCTGGGGGAACGCTGGGTGGTAGGAAATTTGTGTCAGCCCCATGATGCCACAACTTTACCACACAAAAATTTGTGAAAAAGGGATTTTTTCAGCAAAATGTCAGGTTTGCAGGGATTCTGGGTAAGAAAATGTTGGGGGATCCACGCAAGCCATACCTCCCTGGAATCCCCAGGTGTCTACTTTTCAGAAATGTGTGGGTTTGGTAGGTTTCCTAGGTGGCCGCCGAGCCCCGGGCCAAAACGTCATGGGACTCCCTTGCAAAACCAGGTCGTTTTGTGATATGCCATTTGAGGTCGCCTCAATACGTTGTGGGCCTTTGCCTGTCGCTGGTACTTGGGCCTCCCACCCGAGTGAGGCACCATTTTTATCGGGAGACCTGGGGGAACGCTGGTGGTAGGAAATTTGTGTCAGCCCGTGATGCCACAACTTTACCACACAAAAATGTGTGAAAAAGGGATTTGTTCAGCAAAATGTCAGGTTTGCAGGGGATTCTGGGTAAGAAAACGTTGGGGATCCACGCAAGCCATACCTCCCTGGAATCCCCGGGTGTCTACTTTTCAGAAATGTGTGGGTTTGGTAGGTTTCCCTAGGTGGCCGCCGAGCCCCGGGCCAAAACGTCATGGGACCCCCTTCCAAACCATGTCGTTTTGTGATAGGCCATTTTGAGGTCGCCTCAATACGTTGTGGGCCCTTGCCTGTCGCGGGTACTTGGGCCTCCCACCCGAGTGAGGCACCATTTCTATCGAGAGACCTGGGGGAACGCTGGGTGGTAGGAAATTTGTGTCAGCCCCGTGATGCCACAACTTTACCACACAAAAATGTGTGAAAAAGGGATTTTTCAGCAAAATGTCAGGTTCGCAGGGATTCTGGGTAAGAAAACGTTGGGGGATCCACGCAAGCCATACCTCCCTGGAATCCCCGGGTGTCTACTTTTAAGAAATGTGTGAGTTTGGTAGGTTTCCTAGGTGGCCGCCGAGCCCCGGGCCAAAACATCATGGGACCCCCTTGCAAAACCAGGTCGTTTTAGTGATAGGCCATTTTGAGGTCGCCTCAATACGTTGTGGGCCCTTGCCTGTCGCAGGTACTTGGGCCTCCCACCGAGTGAGGCACCATTTTTATCGGGAGACCTGGGGGAACGCTGGGTGGTAGGAAATTTGTGTCAGCCGATGCCACAACTTTACCACACAAAAATGTGTGAAAAAAGGGATTTTTTCAGCAAAATGTCAGGTTTGCAGGGGATTCTGGGTAAGAAAACGTTGGGGGATCCATCCAAGCCATACTCCCCTGGGTGTCTACTTTTCAAAAATGTATAGGTATGCTAGGTTTCCCTAAGTGCCGGCAGAGCTAGGGTTCAAAAACTACAACTAGGCACTTTGCAAAAAAAGGGTCATTTTTCACTGTGAAAATGTGGTGCGTCCACGTTGCGTTTTGCGCTGCTTCCTGTAGCGGGCACTAGGCCTACCCAGAAAGTGAGGTACCATTTTTTTCGGAAGACCTTGGGAAACGCGGGGTGGGTGGAATTTTGTGGATCCACGCAGATTCCAGAACTTTCCACCACAGAAAAGTGAGGAAAATGTGTTTTTTTTGCCAATTTGTTAGGTTTGCAAGGGATTCTGGGTAACAGAACCTGGTGAGAGCCATTCAAGTCACCCCATCCTGGATTCCCCTGGGTGTCTACTTTTCAAAAATGTATAGGTTTGCTAGGTTTCCTTAAGTGCCGGCAGAGCTAGGGTTAAAAAACTACAGCTAGGCACTTTGCAAAAAAAGGGTCATTTTTCACTGTGAAAATGTGGTGCGTCCACGTTGCGTTTTGCGCTGCTTCCTGTCGCGGGCACTAGGCCTACCCACACAAGTGAGGTACCATTTTTTTCGGAAGACCTTGGGGAACGCAGGGTGGGTGGAATTGTGTGGATCCACACAGATTCCAGAACTTTCTACCACAGAAAAGTGAGGAAAATGTGTTTTTTTTGCCAATTTTTAGGTTTGCAAGGGATTCTGGGTAACAGAACCTGGTGAGAGCCAGTCAAGTCACCCCATCCTGGACTCCCTGGGTGTCTACTTTTCAAAAATGTATAGGTTTGCTAGGTTTCCCTAAGTGCCGGCAGAGCTAGGGTTCAAAAACTACAGCTAGGCACTTTGCAAAAAAAGGGTCATTTTTCACTGTGAAAATGTGGTGCGTCCACGTTGCGTTTTGCGCTGCTTCCTGTCGCGGGCACTAGGCCTACCCACACAAGTGAGGTACCATTTTTTTTGGAAGACCTTGGGGAACGCGGGGTGGATGGAATTTTGTGGATCCACGCAGATTCCAAAACTTTCCACCCAGTGCTTAATTTGTGCCGGTGCTTTCCGGTGCTTAGCACCGGCACTTATTTATCAGGGCCGGGTCTACACCTGAGTGCCAAAACACATCAACGACAGCACGTAATGTGTCAAAAAAATCTAATTGACTGCAGTGTTCACAATATGTCTCCCGAGTCCCCAGTGAAGATTGCTGCTGAGCCAATAATAAATCCATGCCAATTAGACTTCAGTGAAGTCAGTGTTACCGGTGATCGGGCCACTGACTGGGCGAGATTTGGTTCTGTGGGGCTGCGGCAGCCGTGGCAGTGTGCATAACCTTTTTAAAATTCTACGCCCCGGCGCACACAAGAGTCACGACGCACCGGCACTTCAGAATGACGTCAGCAGCACTGTTATTTGAAGCAGCCAGCGTGTCGCGCAGTGTACAGCAGCAGGCCTCTTCTTATTAAAGGCAGTTACCCAGTAAGTAACCAAACCAACGCTGCTTTATCTTTAGTGTGGTCACCGTGGTGGTTGGTATGAACCGACTCAGAGTCTGAGCAATCATCATGTCGCCGGCGCCGGGCACCGTGTGCAATCCCCGGGTCAGGAGGCTGGAAGGGCAGGGCCTTAACTCCTTTCTGTCTGTATTCTTGTCTATCTATTCGTTGACTTACATCTGAAGTGCTGTTTATCCGTGTCATATTTCAGTATTTGAATACCTGTTCTCCCCAGTGGCCCTCGGGAGCCGTCCTGTCACTGGTCTCCTTTGCTGGCAGTCTCCTCTCCTCCCTGGGGTGGACCCACAAAGTAAGCATCGAGGCCTGCCATCCACAAGGCTGGTGGGATGGTGAGACCATAGCACAGACTGGCAGCTCTGGGGTAGTGGTGCACTGGGGCCCGGGAAGGGGAGATTGTGTGCCGAAGCTGCAAGCAGGATTCATAGTGGCCCTGGGCAAGTGGTCGGCATGGAAACGGAGAAGAGGAAGATTTGCTTTAGTTGCTTGATCAAACTGCAGGGCGGGATAGGAAATCAGTAATATTGCCCTCCCTTCAACGTCCCTAGTAAAGCAGTTCTGTTGTTTAACCACATGCTGCAGTGACGTCCCCAGAATATGCAGGATACATCTTCCTCTGTCACCCATTTTGCTGTCACCCACAGGGGTAAAATACCCAATACCCATAGACCTATTTGAAGTTCCTTTCGTAACTGCTAGATAAGGTGTTGGTGTTACATGCGTTTTTTGTTTCCAACGTTTGGTTTTAGTTCAATTTTGCTTTTTCATGCAGTCAGTGCTAACAGTGCCCTTGATTTACCTAGGACACATTCTTGAGTTTGTTACATTCTTTGGCATATTTTGTCGACTCGAAGAGCTTGATAAAGAATATAGAATATTCAAACCGTCAATCAATTTTTGATGTGACCTGGAAGCTTGTGTCACCAGATGACTGCATGGCTCCAGGACATCACAATTCCTGTTCCAGTCTCCTCTCTGTTGTTTAGCAAATTAATGTATTCTGGGAGTTGTAGGCAGTGCACTTGAACTAGATTTCAAACATACCCTGATAAACATGATCTGTTAAAGGGTGAAAAAGTTATATTCTTGTGAAATAACAGTGCTTAATTTGAACTGGGCACTTGCTTTTTTTCCTCATTAGATATTGACACAGCGGCTCCCGGCGAGAGCAAGTGAGGGGAAAAATACACAAACGGGAAAGGAGAAGTAAAATAAATATGGAAAAAGTGACAAAGGGAGAATGCAGGTACCAACAACAGTGAGCTAAAGAGGCAGGTAGTGACTAGGAGTAGATTAAAGAGGCCTGAGATGAATTCTGGACTACGCAGCCTTGGTATTCAGTGCGTAGACATTTAATAGCACCATTCGAGGCCTTTGGAGCACAGCTGTGGGCACTCTCACTCATTTCTCTTACAGATTAAGCACTGGATAGGGTCACCTGATCTCCTTGCCTGAGAGTCCTTCTGATGCTGTAGTCATATGGCCCAGATTGTCCTGGTATTTTAACACAGTTTATCTTAATTTAAGTTGTATATTGTTTTTGTTTCCAGCCCAGGATGCCCTGCTTAAACATCGTTATTGTACAGTGGGCCTGCTTCCTTGTAATGCCTGGACACAACTCAGAGGGACAAACAACTCAATTACTAAGCAGTTTACACTGCACAGATGACTGTGTGTAAAATATGCATTAACTTTCCCTGTGTTATTACCAGAAAAATGCAGATCTTAGGCTCGCAAGCATCGTTGAATTCCCTTTTCCATGTTGATGAATGTAGTTTTGACAATCTGGTCACCTCACCAGTGTCAAAAATGGGGGCGGAGACAGAAAGTTGGCCCTCCGCTCCTCCTGTGACAATGAACTACTTATACATATCCAGATATTTTTTCATGTGGTTGACGGAACATGAGGAAAATGTAGCCCTATGAAGTCCCATGACTTCCTGACAGTCTATACTTTTACTGTTAGTAGAAGTGTCATGGAACAATATATTTATTATTGAAAAAGGTAGAGGAACAGTTCTTATGTTGGAAATAGAAGTGCTCCTTTCTGGTTTTTATTCACGCTCAGTTAAACATACTTAAGGGAAAGGACTGAGTAAAGGTGTCCTCACTTATCTCACTCCTTAGCGTTCATCCGCCTTGTAATTTTCCTCAAAACGTGCGATCTTTCGGCATTCCCTCTCCTACTATCTCACTTACATATTTCCTTGTTTGTGTATCAATTTATTGTTAAAAACTCCCGTTGAGTTGCCTCTGAGACTGCTTCTTTTTCTTTCTAAACGCACACCTCCTTCACCTCCTCTCTTTACTATATCATCACATTCACGGAATGTTTGTCACGGCGTGACACTGTGTTTAACAAGTTAAGCATAAGTTACACTCCTGAACTTTGACCGACACCTCTTCTGTGTGGACATAGCTCAGTGAGATATGCTGTACCTGTCGAGATAGGTGAATATATGTGTGTGTGTGTGATCTGCAAGCTTCACACTTAGTTGAGGATGTGGGTGGGGCCAATACAGTAAGTGGGCGGAGCCGGCAGAAGTGGGTGTGGCCTCTGACAAAACATTTGAGCACCTGGACTTCCTATTTTACAAATTAAGCACTGTTTCCACCACAGAAAAGTGAGGAAAATGTGTTTTTTTTGCCAATTTTTAGGTTTGCAAGGGATTCTGGGTAACAGAACCTGGTGAGAGCCAGTCAAGTCACCCCATCCTGGATTCCCCTGGGTGTCTACTTTTCAAAAATGTATAGGTTTGCTAGGTTTCCCTAAGTGCCGGCAGAGCTAGGGTTCAAAAACTACAGCTAGGCACTTTGCAAAAAAGGGTCATTTTTCACTGTGAAAATGTGGTGCGTCCAAGTTGCGTTTTGCGCTGCTTCCTGTCGCCGGCACTAGGCCTACCCACACAAGTGAGGTACCATTTTTTTCGGAAGACCTTGGGGAACGCGGGTGGGTGGAATTTTGTGGATCCACGCAGATTCCAGAACTTTCCACCACAGAAAAGTGAGGATAATGTGTTTTTTTGCCAATTTTTTAGGTTTGCAAGGGATTCTGGGTAACAGAACCTGGTGAGAGCCAGTCAAGTCACCCCATCCTGGATTCCCCTGGGTATCTACTTTTCAAAAATGTATAGGTTTGCTAGGTTTCCCTAAGTGCCGGCAGAGCTAGGGTTCAAAAACTACAGCTAGGCACTTTGCAAAAAAAGGGTCATTTTTCATTGTGAAAATGTGGTACGTCCACGTTGCATTTTGAGCCATTTCCTGTTGCAAGGCCTACCCACACAAGTGAGGTACCATTTTTATCGGGAGACTTAGGGTAACGCAGAATTGTAGAGCAACTGTTATTACCTATTGACTTTCGATGCATTTCTGCCTTCCAAATGAAAGACAATGTGTAAAAAATAAGTCATTTTGAAAAATGACCTATAATTCTCATGCTAGTATGGGTACTACCAATTTCGGAAATGTGCAAATATCTACTGTTTCTAAAATCTACATTTTGTTCCCATTTCATAAATACATAGGTGTCTTTCATAACAATTTTTCCATGTATACATTTTCCCAAAATAATTGCTATATACCCGGTACATAATAAAAAACCATTGCAAGATGCTGCTCAGTTATTGGCTATGGGTTCATCGGGTTCTTGGTGAACCTACAAGTCCTATATATCCCCACAACCAGAAAGGTCCAGCGGATATAACGGTATATTGCTTTCAAATAGCTGTCATAATTAGAAGAAGTTACAGGTGAAAACGTTGACACAAATGGCTGTTTTTTTCAACTAATTTTCAATTTTTTCTTTATTTAACTGTTAGTTTCTATGAGGAAAACTTTAAGGATCTACACAAATGACCCCTTGCTGAATTCAGAATGTTGTCTAATTTTCAGAAATGTATGGCTTTCCAGGATCCATTATTGGTTTCATAACCATTTCTACCATTAACTGGAAGGAGGTTGAAAGCACAAAAAATAGCAAAAATAGGCTATGTCCCAGAAAAATGCCAAAACTGTGTAAAAAAGTTGGTTTTCTGACAAAAGTCTGCTTGTCCCTGAAAGCTGGGAAGATGGTGATTTCAGCACCACAACCCCTTTTTGATGCCATTTGCAGGGAAAAACAAGACGCTTTCATCTGTAGCCCTTTTTCGCATTTTTCCCCAAAAAAACAAAATTTTGCTGTATTTTGGCTAATTTCTGGGTCCCTCCAGGGGAATCCACAAACCCTGGGTACCTTTACAATCCCCATGATGTTAGAAAAAAAGGACGCAAATTTGGCGTGGATACCTTATGTGGTCAAAAAGTTACAGGGGCCTAAGCGCGCACTACCCCAAATAGCCAAAAAAAGGCTTAGCACAGGGGGGGAAAAGGCCTAGCAGCGAAGGGGTTAAGGAATCGCTATTAAGGAATCACAATTGCCTATGCATGTAGGTTTTGCAAAAATATTTGCGATTCCTACAAATTCCTTAATTGCGAATCGCAAATTGCGATTCGCAATTAAGGAATGCCTTTCCATTCATTCCTATGGGCCTAGAGGCCCATAGGAATGAATGGGAAGCCATTCGCAATTTGCGAGTACCAAATAGGTACTCGCAAATTGCGAATGCAATTTGAAGGGTGCTAGGGGCCTTAAAGGCCACCCTGCTGCACCCCCAAATTTCGCATCTGGGCTCATGTGGCTTACGGCATATGTGTGCGCCACATGGCACTTTGGAAAATGCACTTTTTTGCATTTTTCAAAGTTTTTGCACATTACCATCAAGTTCAGATTGATGGTAATTTGCGACCCCTATTAGCGAAATCGCTATGTTTTTCAGTTTAGTGCATTGCATTTATGGAATAGCAATTTGCGATTCCTTAATTGCAACCGCAATTAAGTAATCGCAATTTTGCGATTCCTTAAATTTGCGATTTTTGCATTTGGGATGATGCATCCCAAATGCAAAAATACAGGTCGTAAAGGGGCTGATTCTGCGAATCTGCCCGTTTGCGACCCGATTTTCGGATGATGCATGGGGCCCTTAATACTTTCAGACCAGCCGAGCACTTATTTTTCTGCATCAGAGAGCAAGAGGCGGAAAAACAAGCAAAAGAGGAAAGTCTGGAGAAGAGAAAGACGAAAAGCCTTCAAAAAGGGAGAAAGCAGAATCCTATAACAGTGAGATAAAGGGACAGGGGACGGTTGGGAGTGGATTAAGGAGTCATGAGGTGGATTCAAGACAAGCAGCCTTGGTATTCAGTCCCCCGACATTTCATTGCACCGGTCCCAGGTTTCAGAGCAGAGCTGTAGGCACGGGCACTCATTCCATTACAAATTAAGCACTGTTATTTGGTTCACACTTTCAAATGAATTTGAAGCTCAAGACATTAGGATTGTGCTTCATCTTCACCATAATGTAGTTCACGCATCTTAACCTCTGTACCAACTTTATTGCATCGTTTCTGTTTACAGGCTCAATCAAATATGTATTACAATTGCTGGGTTTTGGGGGTTGGAGGGGGCTTACGATACACAATGCTGTTCTTCTACGTGCAATAATTACAAAAACACGAATTTAAAAAACGACTAGTGCACAAGTTTATTGCACAGACCCAAAGTGCGAGCAGTGAAGATCAAGGAGATAAGAATCCAGAAGTTCCTCAGAAGAATCTCCCATGTACTCTACATGTATGTGGTATAAACACCAGAGAACATGGAACCATGAAATATGGAAAATAGCATTCTTATCTATCTATCTACTACAGTGGTGGTCGCCACTGAGTCAGAGTTAAGTTTCCATAGGAAGAGCGTCTTTTTATTTGCAAATAACTTTGACACTGTTTGACGAATCTTCACAAAACTTTCCCAAAAAAAACAGTTGATCCACCTCTGCTCCTTCCTGAACAGTTTTGGGGTGCTCCGTCGAGAAAGGGTCAAGAAAACGGGGCAGTCCCAAAAACACCGTTTCCCCATGCAATCTTCAGAGTGAAACAATGATACAGAAAAACACCGCTAAACAGAATGACACCAAATTTGAATGAAAGCTAGGGGACACATGCATCATTGCAAATTACGGTCGCAAAGGGGCAGATTCACAGAATCTGCCCTTTGTGATCGCAATTTTTGCATTTGAGATGCATCATCCCAAATGCAAAAATCGCTTTTTGAGTAATCGCTAAATTTGCGATTACTTAAATTGCGATTGCATTTAGGGAATCGCAAATTGCGATTCCCTAAATGCAATGCAACAAAAAAAAAATAGTGATTTCGCATTTAAGAAATGCAAATTACCATCAACTCAAAGTTGATGGTGATTTGCGAGAACTTTGAATAATGCACAAAAGAGCATTTTTCAAAGTTCTATGTTGCACACATACATGCCCCTGGGGCATGTGTGTGTGTACCATGTTTTTAAATTGCAATTTCAGGGGTGCATCAGGGTGTCCTTTTGGCACCCTTGCACCCTTGAAATTGCATGCGCAATTTGCGAGTACCTATTTGGTACTCTTAAATTGCGCATGCAATTCCCATTGATTCCTATGGGCCTCTAGGAATGAATGGGAAGCAATTCCTTATTTGCGATTCACAATTTGCGAGTCGCAAATAAGAAATGTGTAGGAATCGCAATTTGTTTTGCGATTCCTACATGCATAAGGAATTGCGATTCCTAAATTGCAATTTCTTAAAAATCGCAATTTAGGAATCGCAATTCCTAACTTTGATGCATGTGGCCCTAGGTCTTTACTCAGAAAGTGTGCTTTTTGTAATTTGTTGTAAATCTTTTGAGCTGTTTTAGAGAGGCTAAGGTTAAAAAAATAGCGATATCTCTTGCTGCCAGACTACCACTGGAAAATACACCAAAAAAACATTTTGATGGGGTGGGTCAGTGGGACCAAGAAGAGTCTCACGGGACCAAGATCTGTGATTGTCTGGCCGCAACATGTGGAAGAATAGTGTGGCCACCATTACAGAACTCAAGGACTCAGTCCCTGAGGCCGGAAAATAGATATAAGGGGGCAGGGGAGGGATACCCTAACTCCCTAACCCATGTTATGGGGTGTCCCAGAGAGACCCGCCAAGGGATCACAATTACAAAAACATTTTTTTTGCTCCTTGCTGTTCCTCCGGACCTAGCGCGGGACTCCAGCGGAAACCAGCTCCGGCCCCCATGTGGTAGTGCGGGAGTCCTTCGGGAGCTGGTGCAGCGTTTTGTGGTCCTGGTGGACTCCTGTAGGACCCCAAAAATTCTTTTTTCTTTAAAAAAAGAATGCGGGGTAGGGTTCCCTGTGCTGCCTGTGGTTAGGTGTCTGTGAAGGGTATTCAGCTGTGTACGGCGGGGAATTGGTCACAAATGTATCATAATAAAATATTATATTACAATAAAAATCCCTGATATTCACTGAAAAAAAAGGTTATAGTGACATTATATGTAAGGTACTAAGAATTTAAACAGAAAATAACATTTAAAAACAAAAAAACACTGAAATTCACATGTTATACGTAACTAGCTTACGTATAACTTGGTTGCAGCAGGCCATGCAGCTAACCTCCACCCCGTACATGGGCAAAAGGCCTTGTGCAGTGGGCAGTAGGCCGTCCATGGGGAGTTGGGTGCAGCCAGACCTTGCGGACAATGCCTCGCTGTGCATGGCCAAAGGCTGTGTGCAGTGCGGGGTTGACCACATTTAAAGGTTTGGGTGCAGGGCCTGGCTGCTGTGGCCAACATCATCATGTTGCTAATGGCCGAAGGCCCTGCCCAGCAGTGGGTTTGGCCATCAGCAGGGGGGGGATGGATGCCCAGCCTAGCACAAGGCCCACAGACATGACAAACAATATAAACATTTCTTTCTTTTTTTAACCTGGAAAGGTGGTACCAACAGGAACCTTTTTTTATTTTTTTTAAAGTTATTTTACTTTTGTTTTTTGGAGGGGGGGGTTAAACTGAAAAGGAAGAAAAAAGGGGCATCAAAACTTGGATTAAAAAAATAAATAAAGAACTTTTTTCAAACTTCCACATTAGTCATCAACAACCAGGCCCTCGCTTTGGTACTCTGCTCTCCAGCAGATACAAATTTCCAACAGTCAATACAATATAGCGCAATGATCTCAGACAGGGGGTCTGGTCACAGGTCAAGACAACAGCAGCATCAGGAAAGCAGAGTTTTCAGCCTGAACAGTGGATACAGAGCGGTGGTTGTAGATGCTCATTCATCCTCATCACGTCTCCGCTTTGCAGCTTTTAGCTGCCTGCTGTGGCAAGAATTCATTTGTTTAAAAATTCTGGATGTTCCAAAAGAATATTTCTTCCTGGTTCCCCTGAAAAAATTGCAATGGCAGATCTTGCACGTGATGATCTGTGCAGACACTTTTTTTTGTCCCACCGAAACTGTAAGGAATTTCCACACCAGGGACTGTTGTGCGGTCTGTGGCTCGTCCTACTGTTACTACCCTTCCTAGAACTGTTCTTCCCTGTCCTCTCTAGGGGATGCCATTTTTATAGTTCAATCCCCAAAAATAAAATTGGAAAAAACAAAAAAAAGTCAGCAGAGCCTGCAGATGATGTGAATGTTCTCAAGTGCCACTCCCCAAAAACAGCAAGAGGGTGGGGACTTCCTAGGAATACATCTAACTAATGACATTAGCAAATGAGATGGTGTTTTATTGTGAGTCACAAATACCAGGGGACTCTTTGAGTTACTGCGGTACAGTGACACCTAAAATGAATAAATTCCACAAAAACCTTCAAGTCACCTTTCTTACATGGGCCTGTGAGGAAATCCTCTATGCTCAAAGTTCAAATAAAACTATACCTTCATAGTGAACACATTTAAAAATTAAAAAATATATATTTTTAGAAGAACTGGGTCCCGTAGTACTCCCAGGAACGTGTGTTGTGCATTTTACTAAACAACTGAGTGTTGACCAAAAGGCCTTGAAAAAAGAATCTTTACAGTGACAACGTTACACCTGTCAACCTCTGGTCTTAAAGTGAAGTATTTAAGAGGGTATTTAAGAGGCTAGTACCATTTAGGTGAATAGAAAATTGTCCACACCTGAAGTGTGTTGAATTACTTCAATGCCTCAAACCCTAAAGAACGGTGTCACAATGATTGTATAATGTTATGACTGAAGTTATCAGTGATGTCAGTTTAGATATAATCAGTGATGTCATCAATAATGTCATTTAACATGTCATAAGTGATGTAATTTGTGAGGTCATAAACAGGGTATGACGGGGGCCTAAGTTAGTTAGCTCAGTACACTGAGTGGCTTTTTAGTTCTGACCTTATTTCAACACCTGGCAATAAAGTCATTTTCCCAAAAAAAGGTTCATCTACCTCAGCTCCTTTCTGGAAAGTTTCGGGATGATCCATGAAGCAGGGGGGTTGAGAAAGAAGGGGAGGTTCCAAAACATGTTTTTCTCATGCAATTTCCCATAGCTATTTTGAACAGCGCTACAGCCAAAACAAATGAATGGAACTACATCAAATTTGGCAGGTAGCTAGATCTTTACCTAGAAAGTGTGCCTTTTGTGGTACGTCAAAAGTATATTATCTCTCTCGTGGAATTTTTCTTGTACGGTGTACAGAGAATCATGCTGCAAATATATATATATATATATATATATATATATATTATCTACTGGCGGTCGCCAGTAGATAGTTATAGTTAGAACCTATTTTCCATAGGAAATCCGCGACATTCTATTTGAAATAACTCTCTTGCCGGTTGACGTATCTTCGCAAAATTTTCAAACTTTGTGGGGCGCTCCGGTCCGCTCCTACCCTGAAAGTCTCGGGGTGATTCGTCAAGCGGGGGCCGAGAAAAAGGGGGTCCCAAAACGCGTTTTCCCCATTCATTTTTCCATAGGAAACTTTAGACACGGCAACAGCCTGAACTGCTGAACGGAATTACACCAAATTTGGCAAAGAGGTAGTTCTTGGTTCAGAAAGAACCCTTTTTGTTAAATGGTGTAAATCCGTTCAGTAGTTGCTGAGAAAATCAAAAGTAAAAGTACATATATATCTATGGGCACGGAGGATCCGCGCACCCTGAGCGCACCCTGCGCGCACCGTCCCGATCACGAGCTGCATGTTAATTGGCTGTCAGCTGGCTGTCAACATTCCGATTCAGGAAATGTTGGCAGCCATTTTGTCCCTCGGTAGAACCGAGGGACAGAAACAAGTGCGCAAAGCGCACAAAGGGGGCAGGGTAGAAACACCCTGACCCCTAGGTCTGCTCAGGGGTCCCATAAGGACCCCTGGGCAGAAAAGCATTTTTTTTTTTAAATCGGCAGGATGCGCTCAGGGTGCGCGGATCCTGCCGAAAAAATCGAGCGCGGTCTCCCGCGCTTCGATAAATTTGCCCCCGGGTGGCCCAAGTCCCGGGGGCATGCGGGGGGAGGGGTGTGTGTAAATTGTTTATATGGGGGCCTCTAAGGCCCCCAAGCCCGGGGACCGCCACCCCCCGGGGCTTAATTTAAGAATGGTGCGGGAGGGCTCTCCTGCCCTCCCGCAGCCCCGGGGACCGCCACCCCCGGGGCTTCTTTTTAAATTTAAAATAATGTGTGGGGGCCTCCAGCCCCCCACACGCCCCGGGGACCACCACCTCCCGGGGCACATAGAAAATAAATGTGGGGGTCCGTTACGGACCCCGAGCCTCGGGGACCACCACCTCCCCGGGGCTGTGCAATTCAAGGAGGGGGGCCGCACGGCCCCCCTCCTGGAGCCCTTGATGGCCCTGGGGACCGCCACCCCCCAGGGCCGGCTCCTGCAGTGTCCCGGGGTGCCTACCCCCCGGACACTGTAGTTTGCAATGACAGGGCGGGAGCCTCGCGGCTCCCGTCCTGTCATTGCAAACTGCTTTGGAAGTGAAGCGAGAGCAGGGAAGCCTGCTCTCGCTTCCAATATCCAAAGACAATTGCTTTCCACATGGGGAGCAGCATGTTAGCTGCTCCCCATGTGAGAAGCAATGCCGGCTCGCGCAGGAGGCGGGGAGCCGGCTGGGACTGTGGGGGGATTGGGGACCCCCCACAGTCCCCAACCAGAGGCCAGGCCCCGGGGGATGGGGTCCCCGGGGCCATAGTGACCAGGGAGGGAGCCACGCAGCCCCCCTCCCCAAATTAGTAAAAAATAAAAAGAATAATAAAAGTGCAAGGCCGGCCCCGGGGGATGGGGTCCCCGGGGCCTTAAATGGCCTGAGGGGGCCACGCAGCCCCCTCCAAATAAAAAATTGAGGGCATGCCCCGGGGATGGGGTCCCCGGGGCCAATACAGGCCCAGGGAAGGGGGCCACGCGGCCCTCTTCCCGTTTTTTTTTTCATTTAAAAAAAAAAAAATGCTCAGGCCCCGGGGATGGGGTCCCCGGGGCCAAAGTGGGCAGGGAAGGGGGCCACGCAGCCCCCTCCCTTTAAAAATTTTTTAAAAAACGACCGGCATCGTGCCGGAGGCCCCGCCCCCTCCCTGCAGTACTCTGCAAACGCGCCCCTGGCGCATTTTAAGAAGGGAAGTATCCCCTTGAATACTGAGGGTCCCTGGGGGCCAACTAGCCCACCAGGAACCTCCAGTATGCGCCAGGGGCTGCGTTGCAGAGAGGTGTACAGAGGCCACGCCCCTTTTACACCTCTCTGCAACGCAGCTCTGTGGCGCTTTTTAGAAGTATATGGTGGCCTATTTGGACTCCAGGGACCCTCAGGATTCAAGGGGACTTAATCCCCCAACTTAAAACGCGCCACGGGGCGCGTTTGCACAGTGGTGAAGGGAGGGGGCGGGGCTTCAGGTGACATGTGTGCAAACAGGCCCCGTGGCGCGTTTTAAGATGGGGAATTAAATCCCCTTCAATCCTGAGGGTCCCTGGGGGCCAACTAGCCCAACAGGTACATCCAGAAAGCGCCACAGAGCTGCGTTGCAGAGAGGTGTAAAGGGGTGTGGCCTCTCACACGTCTCAGCAACGCAGCCCCTGGCGCATACTGGAGGTTCCTGGTGGGCTAGTTGGCCCCTAGGGACCCTCATGATTCAAGGGGACTTAATCCCCAACTTAAAACGCGCCACGGGGCGCGTTTGCACAGATGTCACCTCAGGCCCCGCCCCTCCCTTCACCATTGTGCAAATATTCCTCTAAAATCTGCCGAACTATGAATTCCGATTTACTCACCTGTTATCAGGAGAGACCTCAGTGCTGCATCTTTCAGCCCAGTACTAATCCTGAAAAGTAATTTTAACCGTACTTACCAGTAACTTGAATTTCCTTCCATAAGATATCATTGCCTGCTTTTTGCTGAAAAAGTTTCTAAGTGTTGATTTTTGAAACATACAAATATTCCTCTAAAATCAGCCGAAATACGAATTCCGATTTACTCACCTGTTATAAGGAGAGACCTCAGTGCTGCATCTTTCAGCCCAGTACTGGTCCTGAAAAGTAATTTTAACCGTACTTACCGGTAACTTGAATTTCCTTCATAGGCTAACATTGACTGGTTTCACTTGGAAATTCTTCTAAGTGTGGAGTTTTGGAACTTTATAATATTCCTCTAAAATCAACCAAAGTACGAATTCCAATTTACTCACCTGTTATCAGGAGAGAACCCAGTGCTGCATCTTTTAGCCCAGCACTGACCCTGAAAAGTAATTTTAACCGTACTTACCAGTAACTTATATTTTCTTCCATAGGAATCCATTGTCTGGTTTTCAGCAGAAAAGTTTCAAAGTGTCGATTTTCACAAACTACAAATATTTCTTAAAAATCGCCTGTATGACTTAAACGCATTCTTTCAACTGTTTACAGGAGATGCACCAGTGCTGGATCCAGGATCCAACACTGAGTAAGAAAAAGTAACGATAACAGTTTTTACCTGCTAAGTGAATTTCCTTCCATAGGATAACATTGGTGATTCTATGTGAAAAGTTTCTAAGTGTCAACTTTTAAAATACAATAATATATTTTCGAGGCAGTATGACCTGACCGAGACCACATAGACAGAAGTGAAATAGTAACCGAATCTGTACAGAGGGTCACTTTAGAGAGGGCCACCTTTAATTTCAAGAAATAGTAGAAATCCATATTGTTAAGATTATATTTACTGGTCAAAGAAGAAAAGGGAAGAGGATCATGACCGGAATCATAAAGATGTTTGACCAACGTAAGACCTCCATTAGCCCAGGAAGACATTGTGGCAGGATCGATATCAGTAACAATTTTAGGATTATACCATTATGAGGACCATCTCGATTTATGAATGGGGTTGGAAACCTTTTTATCTATATGTTTCAGAGCATTGATTGTGTCAGAAATAATACGGCTTGAATGAGGTAACACAAGTTTAGAGGCAGTGAGAAAAGAGGGGGTAGAGAGAGGAGAACACAACACTTGTTCAATATAAATCCACGGAGGAGTATGGTGTGAATTCGATAAAAACCAGAGAGCACCCTGAGACGATAAGAAAGCAATTTGATACAAATTCCAATCTGGAAGATTACAACCACCCAAGACCGATGGCTTCCTAAGATGTTTGTAAGCAATTCTAGCACGTTTGTCACCCCATAGAAACTTTGAGGTAAGTAGGTCAATCTCACGGAAAAAGGATGAGGACAGCCTCACAGGTAGCATTGAGGATAAGAAGTTAATAATCGGCGTTATCATCATCTTGAGAGTTTGGAGCCTTCCCCACCAGGAAATATATTTCGGAGACCAAGAGGACAAAAGATCTTTAATCTTAGCTAGAATGTGAGATTCATTATAAGAAATAGTATCTACAAGGTTATTGCAAAACCAAATTCCTAAGTATTTAATTCGAGTCGATTGCCATTTGAAGCCAGCCTCACCCATATGAGAAGGGAAGCACAACGCATTAAGAGGGAACATCTCCGTTTTGTCTCTGTTCAAAGTGTACCCTGAAACGATTGAAAATTCTTTAATGGTATTAGAGATGGCAGGGATGGCAGTAGCAATGTCTTCAGAGAATATGAGCACATCGTCTGCATATGCAGCCGTTTTAAGTGTATGTGTACCAAATTGGAAGCCTTTGATGTTGTCATTTGAGTTGAGTAACTGAAGGAGTGGGTCAATGGTCAATAGAAAAAGAAGGGGTGATAACGGGCAACCTTGTCTAGTTCCCTGACGAAGGTTGAAAAAGGAAGACGTAGCCCCATTGACTCTGATGTTGGCTTTAGGTTGGGAATATAGGGACATTACCATGTTTATAAAAGAATCTCCTAAATTATGAGCCTGGAGTACCGCGTGTAAAAAAGGCCAAGAAACTTTATCAAAAGCCTTTTCGGCATCAAGAGCAATCGCAGCTGATGGCAAGGCAGAAAGTTTCGCTTTCTCCAATATATGGCAAAAGTTTCGGATATTATCCCTAGCAAGTCTTCCTTTTACAAAGCCAGTTTGGGAGTTATGAATAAGGCTAGGGATATGGCGCTCTAATCGCTTAGCCAGGATTTTGGCAAAAATCTTAGCCTCCATATTCAGAAGCGAGATTGGACGAAAAATTTTCGGGTCAGAATGATCTTTCCCTTCTTTCGGAATCACAACAATAGTAGCCTCAGCAGCTGAACCAGAGACTTTACCCGACACTACAAAGTTATCGAGAGCGTTCTTAAGATATTTTATTATTGATGATGAAAAAGTCTTGTAGAAAGCAATAGGGTAACCATCAGGCCCTGGAGCCTTCCCAGATCGAGTCGACCTAATGGCCTGAATTATCTCTTCAGAGTCAATCGGTTGCCCCAGAGCATTAATCTCCGACTGTGAAATAGTATGTGTAGGAATCGAGGACAAGAATTTCTGACACCCAGATATGTCACATTGATCCTTAGGAGTGTACAGTTTTTCGTAAAAATCACGAAAAACTTGTAGGATTTCTTGAGTATGGAATTTCCTAGAGCCCTTAGTGTCATTAATATAAGAGATCTGAGTAGTTTTGACATTATCAGTTTGGTACTTTAAAGTGGTAGCCA
The DNA here is from genome assembly GCA_963921515.1 of Calotriton arnoldi. Taxonomy (NCBI): domain Eukaryota; kingdom Metazoa; phylum Chordata; class Amphibia; order Caudata; family Salamandridae; genus Calotriton; species Calotriton arnoldi. Next base: position 2,008,260 of record CAWUFW010000480.1, read on the forward strand.
ACATCTTACCAGCTCTATTCTGTAAGAGTAAGCGTCTAGACTTTTGAGCATGTACACCAAGGTAAGCTCTCTTAGTAACAATGGAGTTAAAAGTATATTTCAAATTCTTGATGTCTTGCAAGAGAGACTTATCATTAGAGCCTCTATATAAGATCTCTTTACATTTGATCTCATCCCCTAAAGATTGTAATGATTTTCTGATATCACTATTCCTTTTTGAAATTTTTTTGATAATATGACCCCTAATAGTGCATTTAAATGCATCCCATAACACAACTGGGGAGTTATCATTGAAGAAATTGTCAATCTCCACAGATATTTCTTTAACTTCATCCTTATCTTCCAAAATCTCTGTATTGAGACGCCAAGTACGAGGGCCTTGTTTATCCGTCAAGTTAAGAAGAGTAAAAGATACGGCTGCATGATCGGAAACAACTATTGGGTGAATTATAGCATTACTAGTGTGTTTTAGAAGTGCAGCATCGACTAAAAGATAGTCAATACGTGAGAAACTAGAATGTGGAGAGGAAAAAAACGTGAAATCACTACCCTTCGGGTTATGTAACCTCCAAACATCAGCAAGTTGATGAGAGGAGCACATATTGAGCATTTGTTTATGTGACCTAGAATTTTTATCTGCGCCACTTCCTTCACAGGCTACTATTACACAAGATAAATGGGCACATCATTTTGATAGTGATATTTTTAAACATATCACACAAGAGTCATGGCAGTTAATTGGGAAAGTTTCATTACGAAATAAGATTGCTCCTTCCCTTATGCAATCTAATTTTTTTTCGATGAATCTTCTGCATTGGACCCCTGCTCGTTTACATAAACTGAGGCTGAGGGATGGGGATCTTTGTTGGAATTGCAATTTGGTCCCAGGCACTTACCAACATATGTTTTTTGAATGCTCGTTACTACAACCCTTTTGGGATTTAGTTCAGAAACACTTATCACTAATTTTTGACATTCCAGTGGAACTTTCATTCCCTATGATCTTATTGGGTCCATGGGCCGCATGTTCCCCTCTTCCTCTGGATGATACGGATATGCAGCTATTAGATCTTCTTATTTCAATTGCTGTCAAAATTATTTTAACTGAGTGGAAATCCTTTAATCTACTGTCCTATCATACTTGGTGGGCTTGGGTATCATTTCTCCGTGGGGCCCATTCTTCGGTTGAAGAGAGACACTGTACTCCTTCCATTTCCAATACTATCTGGAGGTCACTGGATAACTATATGAAGTTGTCATCTCAGGGGTTGGTGGCCCAGTATCCCTTTGTCTCTATTGCTTAATTTAATTTATTTTTCATACTGTAGCAGGTGTCCCCATCTACCCATCTATCCATTTATCCATCTGTATTATTTATTTATCTGTCTATCTACCCATTTATCTATCTAGCTATCGTCCCCTTTCTCTTTCTTTCTTTCTTTCCTTGTTCCTGCTTTTTATTCTCTCTTTCTATTCTTTCCTTGTTTCTTTCGCTTATCCTGGCACTTTTTTGGTATCTATGCAATACAACTAATTTTTTGCTATTAATCCAGTATAAGATACTCTCTTTATATGACGTATTGAACCGGTACTATGTGTGACTTCATTATTTTCTGACATAAATTTTACCTTTGTGTATATTTTTTGTTAAACGTCTTAATTATCTATTGACCATGTTGTTCTGTTGTATTGCATTTTATTACAACTATATGAACTCTTGCTTTTTAAAAACAATAAAGATATTGAACAAAAAAAAATAAAAAAAATACAATAATATTCCTTAAAAATCACTATTGTAACCAAAACGCTTTTACTCAACTGTTTACAGGAGATGTCCCAGGACTGAATCTAGGATCCAGTTCTGTGGTTAGAAAAGTAATCCATAAAGTAACTAATTGCATTTAACTAGAAATTCACATTGAGCTGAATGTTGCATTGTGTTTGAAAATGTGTTGCCCATTGCAACAACTGTAACTACTGTACTTAAAAGTCTATTGCCTATGTGCAAAGTATTTAAACTAAAGTAATTCATTCTCAGAAAGTATTTTTGTAATGTAATGTATAATGTAATTACAATGTAATTTAAAAAATAAAATATGTAAAAAAAATTGTTTCTAAAAATGTAGTAAATCAGTATGACAAAAATTAATATAACAATTAATACATTTAAAAATTGTCATTTACAAAACCTTTGAAATTCACTGAAAAAAACGTAGGTTTCAGACATGTTATAGTTAGGAATTAGCATTTAAAAACCTTTGAAATTCACTGAAAAAACCATAGGTTTCAGATATGTTATAGTTAGAAATTAGCATTTAAAAACCTTTGAAATTCACTGAAAAAACCATAGGTTTTAGGGACAGTTATAGTTACTTGGACATTGCACTCGTACAAAACCCGTGAAATTCCCCGTTATAGTTAGTTCAGCTAACTATAACTCGCGCCTCGCAATGCACTGCTGATGACGTCACATATTACATCACTCATGACATGGTCAGTGACATCACTGATGACATCACTGATGACATCTCAAATGACATCACTGATGACATCATCCACGTGATAATCTGATGCACCTCCTCACACCCTAATATAACCTTTGATACACCCACTCTAAATTACAGATTGCCATTCGCAAAACCATAGACACTCCAGCACCAATAACTACATACCCACTCACTGATTCATAGGTCTACGCACACATCCACTCACTCACCCGTACAGTCACTCATACTTACGGTCACTCAGTACAGGACTATCATATGCACTCATACTCCTATATAGACACTCAAACACCGCCACTCATCCATAGAGGTACTCACACACCTAGTCAGTCATGCAAATAATTAAACACACTGCCATTTACTCACCTATACAGTTATACACACCAGCTCACTTACTCATACAAATACTAGCACATTCTTACGCTCTTATACAATCACTGATACAAGCACACACTCATCCATACAGCCACTATCACAATCACTCACTCTTGCTTATAGCTATTTATATACTCCAACACACATATATACTGCCTTTCACATATGTAGTTACTCACACATGTACCACTGGGACATACATTCACTCACTAACACACTCTTACACACACTTACCCACCCATACAGTCTATCACAGATGCACTCTTGAAACCATCCACCCAGTGAATCACCCACTCACACATCTATGCACAGAGTCGCACACACCCCTCCCACACAAACACTCAGGCACCCATACAGATACTCAGACAACCATTCAATAACTCATATAGACACTCATGTAGCTATTCACAAACACATGCAGCCACTTACACAGCAACAGACAGACGGATACAGACATTCACCCAGTTTAGTCACTAACCCATGCATTCAGTAAGATACGTTAAATCACTCACTTATAGAGTCAGTCACGCACCTACTAAATCATCCATACTAACACTTACACACCCACTCATTCTTCAATACGTCTTTTCCTATATATATTAAAAATATTTAAACTTTACAGAACTTTCACGGGTTTTGTACGAGTGCAATGTCCAAGTAACTATAACTGTCCCTAAAACCTATAGTTTTTTCAGTGAATTTCAAAGGTTTTTTAAATGCTAATTTCTAACTATAACATATCTGAAACCTATGGTTTTTTCAGTGAATATATATATATATACACACACACAAAATTGGTGATACACCTACACAGCAGCGGCAAGGCGAGTTAACAACCAACCTCACTCTGTGAAGGATAAATGTATAGTGCCCGTGATTGAGCCGAAAGTACCTTGTGTATGCTGTGCATCTAATGCACATTATCTAGAGTCCATTCGGCTATGAATAGTGGTCACTCAAGGGGATGGTTTTTCTTCGTACTCCATGCCCTTACAGCAAGTTCCTGACAGGTGGCAGAATAAGATTCACAGGAGAATGAGGCGTCGTGCAGGGCCTTATTGCACATCGCTCATGCCTGCTGATAGGGCATGTTTCTCCTTCACACATGATGGCTGATCCAAGTTAGATTGAGATTTCCTTGCATTGAAAAATCTCCCACATGTTTTTGCCTCCTCTGCAGCAGATACAAAGATATATACCTTGTTATTTATTTCCACTCTCAGCCTGGCCAGGAATAGCATAGCATATTTTATAACTTTGGACTGCAAAGTGTACTTTAACTCTACAAATTTGTGCCCGGCATCCTGCACTGCAAGACTGAAGTCTGGGTATATGGATACTGCCGACCAATGGTATTGCATGGGTCCTTAACTCTTGCAACTCAGAGAGCCATATCGCTATCGCGTAAATTGAGAATACTTGCTATGAGGGGCTACGCGGGTGCCCTGGTAGGGGCTATGGTTCCAAAGAATGATAGGCCAGTTCCACCATAAATGTTTCTGATAAGGAAGCTCTACCAAACAGCTCAGATAGGAGAGTCTCTACAAGGTGTAGGGCGCTTCATGTTTGTTGACTCAGGAACTTTCATAATTCCAACCTTGTTACAGGAGGAGCAAGCCCCCAAATCTTATTTTTGCCACTAATGTATGAATCTAATTTGGTCAGTTTTGCTGGAGGTGTCATGTAGTCATTCCCTAGGAAAGAAAACCTTCTTTCAGCCCCATCGAGCTGTATGTTTTACCAATTGAGTCTCTCCGATAGGCGGTCTAGTCTGGAGGTCATGGGATCAATTTTGTTGTCAATCGTTGTGAGGCTAGCCTTAAGGTCTAGCAGCATGGATTCTGTACTGTTGCTGTGGGCCTCCATCTGTGTCTCACCCGCCTTTGTCTCATTAGTAGTTGGCGCTTGCCTTTATGGTTTGTCACGCTCAAATGTCAACTTGCCTTGATTCTTTTTATCTCCTCAGGCCCAGGGCCTCCAAATCTGTGTCACACCACCAGTGAGCTTCATGGGCTCTGTGCACCACTCCCAATGCAGTTAACAAGATCTACTATATCTCATGGCTCCATGTCCCTACAGGGTCCTCAAGTGATCGGGCTTTCATCTGTAGCGCCAGGTAGCAAATACTGAGGCGACCCCAGTAGGCACCAAGCCCACGGCAACAACCTCCAGCACAACCCCTCGGTTAAGCAACATATCTACACAGGATCTCTCATGCAAAGTGATTGGGGTGTGCCACACGCCAGGCCTGATGTATGGCCCTACATTCTCAAAGTTTCATCAGAGCAGCTGAGGCATTGAGATAACAGAGGGAGGCAGATGGATGGCTCTTAGAGGTGTGCACTGCTGCATCTGGGGGGCCTGCTGTGCCCATACCACAATCCTCGATTTACTGCAGTTCAGTTCGGGGTGTGACAACTCTTGTCATGGGGGCGCAGATAGGGCAGAGTGTCCTGGGTAAGGAGTGCGGCGTTGGCTGGGGGGCTTTCTATGACCGTCTTTCTCGCCAGGCAGCCTGTGTGGGTGGCCTCAGGCTCTCCAGCAGCATCTATTATCGCCAGGCTACCAAGGCACGTCCACACACAAAAGCTGAAATTCTAGATTGAGGCGTGCGACGACACCATCGGGTCATTAGTGGGTTCCCTCGGGTCCAGAGGCATCTGAAACATATATATTTATATATCAAAGCAATGCCCTTTCCGGCTTAGAGTGCCACATAAATTATCCAAAAAAAAGGAAGCAGGGAACCCTGGGTAGTTTCCAAGTTGTAGGTGGAAAGCAGCCTTATAAGGAGCACTACCACACCACTGACACTCCAAAACTGCACACCTTAAATGTAGGTTTTTCTAGCACAGTTTTTAAGCATAGGATTAGCACATTGTCATACATGCTGAACTGGAAAAGAGACAGCGCCTTTTTAAATTTTTGTGGCAAAGTTTTTAAGCATAAGATTACGGAGTGCTATTCATGGTGAACTAAAAAATTACAAAAGCCTTTTACCATTCCAGGCACAGTATTGCAGTGTTGGATTGGATTGACAAAATATCATCCAAACCAATCTGGAATGAATAAAAACAGCCCGTGACACTTGTGTTTCGCTCTTATTACAGCTCATCAAAAAGGCATAGCTTTGTCCAGACACAAGGGAACGCCCAGTATTAGTTAAAACAAAGCTGCTTCAGGCTTATAGTGTTACACTTTCTTGACAGCTTTTACACCCATTCCCCTGTTGGATACATTGGCCATCCTCAAATCCCTTAAATCAGGTTCTCCAGCTGATCCTTGCTTAGCTAGGAAGTTAGCAGCTGCGGCGGAGGTGCTTAACCCTGAAATGAATAATATCATCAATTTATCGCTTCAAACCGCTACGGTTCCACCGGAGTGGAAACAGGCGAAACTACTCCCCCTGCTAAAAAAGCCTTCCTTAAACCCTGCTACACTAGCCAGCTACCGACCCATCTCACTTCTCCCGGCTGTGGCGAAGGTGTGCGAGAAGGCAGTACACAAACAACTCTCCAAGTTTGTTGATACTTCTGGTGCCCTCCACCCAGCCCAGTCGGGATTTAGGGCCTCATATAGTACCGAGACTGCCCTGGTCGAGATGTCGGAGGCTATTAGAGAATGCCTAGATTCAGGTGGCAGAGCGGCCCTGACTTTACTGGACCTCTCTGCCGCCTTTCGACACGGTGCCGCATCGCCAACTCTTGGCCCGTCTCTCCAATATCGGAATCTCTGGCTTGGTGTGGGATTGGATTGAATCCTTTCTAGAGAACAGAACACAGCAGGTATGGCTGCCCCCGTTCTCTTCAGCATCAAGAAAGGTGACCACGGGAGTCCCCCAAGGTTCAACTTTGAGCCCCCTTCTCTTCAACGTATACGTCACGCCGTTAATCTATCTCGCGGAGGAGCTGGGTGCAAAGATCATAGCCTACGCTGATGATACCCAGCTACTCTTTACGTGGAAGGAAAACGATCTGTGCCCTGATTTAGCCAAAAACTGTCTTGCAGCAGTTTTTAAATGGCTAGCGCGGGCCCAATTCAAATGCAATGAGGACAAGTCTGGGGTCCTCCTCTATGGTTCCTTCCATCCGCACTTCAGGGATGACCTTTGGCCAGCGGGTTACCCCACGCCTAAGTCAATGGGGAGTCTAGTGAAGAATCTGGGGGTCCGGTTCAGTGAGGACCTCAGATTCTCACCGCAGATAAAAAAAACTGGCCGGAGTGTGCTTCGGCACACTCAAATTACTTAGGAAATTCCTGCCATTGCTGCCTAGATCAGCAAAGGAAATGGTGACCCGCGCTCTCATTCTATCACACATAGACTACGCCAATGCTTTATACATTGGCCTTCCCGGCTATCAGCTGAAAAAGTTACAGACCATCCAGAATGTGGCAGCAAGAGCGCTGTTGGGCATTTCTGGTAGGTCTAGCACAAAGCAACATCTCCGGGATTTGCATTGGCTCCCGGTGGGACAGCGTGTCCTGTTTAAGGCTTTTACCCTTGCCCATAGTGCCTCATACAAATCCGGGCCCCCCTATCTCAGGAGACGCTTTGACTTCTATGTGCCTCATAGACATCTACGCTCTGCAGGGCAATGCCTCGCCGTTATCCCTCGCTACCGCCTTGTTAGAACAGGGGGAAGCTCCCTTTCATTCAAGGCGGCCAAGGCCTGGAATGCCCTTCCCTATGAGCTGTGAAACACCCAAGACCTTAGGCTGTTTAAAAAGCAGTTAAAAACCTTGCTCTTTAATTAACATCCAGCCTCGGTTCACGCCCTTCTGTCTCCTTCAAATTGGTTTCCGCGCCGGGACACTCCTGAGGATCCGTGCGCGCTATAAATGTCGTATAGCATAACATAACATAAATTATGCAAAAAAGGAACCAGAGAACCCTGGGAAATTTCCAAGTTTTAGGTGGAGTGCAGCTCCTTTATATTAAACACCACCGACACTCTAAAACTTCTCCCCTCAAATGTCTGTTTTTCTAGCATAGTTTTTAAGCACAGGATTAGCAAAGAGCTAGAAAAGTGACAAAGACTTTTGCCATTTTTGCTGCATTTTAAGGACAGAAAAAGTTGCTACAAAAAGCACAAAAAGTGGATCCTTTTTATATGAGAATTGTAAAGTGATGATGTTCCCAGGTTATACCAGCTGCTGCACAGGACCAATAAGTGAAGTTCTTGTTAGGAAAAAACTGAAAGAACTTAATCTAAGATTCATGCTTGTTTTTCCCGATGCAGCTGAAAATATTTAAGAAGGAAAAACATATTTTTTTATAAGACCCCAAAGAAGGTTGGGATTGGACAGAAGAATTTGAGTGAATGTGAGTGATGGAGAAGTCTGACAGGCAGGAAAGGAAAGCTCTATTAAAAAGGAAACAATGATAGTGAAATTAAAAGAAGCGCAGACCATGCACTCACCTTCACTAAAAGGCAAAAGATGGAAAAAAATTGTAAATTTTGAAGGGGAAAGAGAAAGAACCATGTCCAGTTCGTCCAACTCATTTATATTGGTCGACGATCTATGCAGAATGACTTCCAGACTGGCAGATGACTTATAAAGAACAAGGTATGACTCTGGGGTTGACTCTCTTCCCACAAATTACAACCAAGGATGGGGCAACTAGGCAGAAAAAGACTGAGACATCGGAGGAAGAGTGCAGACCTTAGACAAAACACTCATATACTGAGAAAAGAAGTTACACAGACACAAGGATAAAGATGGTTATTATTGGCATGCTTATGTGTTGGGTCAGATCAAGCTTATAAGTTGGTCCACGTGGCTACTATCTCTATCTAAAAACAAGCATTTGCAATGCAGTAGGTCTCGCATTTTTTTTTAGAGCTAGAGCTATTGGCGTTGTAATGGAAATGTTTTTTACTTATGTGTTTCGGAGTACAGTGGATGTATGTGATGGCAATTGTATGTTTTACAATGAATCTAAAAGGAAGAGCGTTGATGGTCGGATCAGATGTATGCGGCATGCCGCTATGTGCGCCATGTAAATATAATGTACCCACTAGTTAAAGAGATTCTGTGGTGTGGTGCACATTCCAAAAGTGAAAAAGAATCACCCATAGTGAGTATGCAAAAGTTAAAGCAAAAGGAACAACTGGCGGGCTGTGCGTTGTCTAAATGAACCGCCGTGACGGCACACTCGTATTTTACATTCACCAAACCTAAAAGGATTATAGGGACGACACATGCAAATCCGCTATTGTGAAAACCATGCATGGGGCATGTGGTACGCTATGTGAGTGAAGTGAATAAGGTGGGAACAGCAGGTGATGAACACTGGTTAAAGGGATTCAGTGGTCCCAAATATGGTAAAAAATAAAAAATCACCTGATGTGCGAACCAAAAATTAAAACAAATTAAAAAAGGAACAACCTGCAGGCTGTGCCTTGTATAAACGAACTACGGTGACGGCAGATTATAAGGACAACGCTGCGTACTAGTGAAGTAGCTGCCAAATGTAGTTTCACCGCCATCTTAGCATGGTCTTTAAACCCATGGCACGTTGAAGGCTAGAATATATGTTGTATAATCAAATCCACGTGTACAATTGACTTCAAATCCACATCCATCCACAAATGCACAACGCCTCCACTGCCAGTACACGCTGTCCTACTGAGATGCGCACAATCAGCTACTCTTGCATTGCTCTACACCCCTATCCACGAGTAACGAGAGAGCTGAAACTCCAAATGTCTCCCCGCTAACAACAAAAACCAGTGAGACCATAACTGGAGTCTTATCTGAAACGAATTAGTATCTCAAGCCACCAAATAAAGTATTAATAACAATGGCTGGACATAAATATATTTTTTTTTTGAAGGGTTGACGGTGGTGTGAATCACTGTGGCACATTACACACAGGAAGGCAGGAACAAGGGGAGAGCAATGAACCCAGGTTAAGGAGCATCACGTTTTTTCAATGTAAACTTTGGAAATCTGTCTAATCCAGGTGAAGAGATGTTGATCATCTCAACAGAAATTATATGACCCAACTTAGTGAAGAGAAACTGCCCCAATGCCTTTGACATTTCCCCAAAAATCAGCGACCTGATACTAAGCAATGTTTCGCGTAAACCACTTTTTAGAGGTTATTGGGGGCCTGCTTCTAGCGTCAATTCAACCCCTCCTCTAGTGACCCACCTACCGTGCCGTCTGTCTAGAAAGAGGCATCCAGCAGCAGGGCAAATGAGGAGAGCAATCTGCAGCCCCACTTACTGGACTTCACAATGTCTTAAGGAACGCAAGCAAGAGGTACACTACCAGTCCGAAACAAAACAGTCTGCCATGGAAGGGGGCGTAAAGTGCGTCGCCTATGCCTGCTGAAGGTTAGGCAAGGTAGAGGATCTGGCGTTACGACCAGAGCTGTTAAACTTCGGAACTGGAGAACTAGTTTCAAGTCTTGGCGTTGGTTTAACATCCTGTTATTCTGGCCAAATCATTGAATCTCTCGGTAGTTTAAAGAAAAAATGAGTGACCTTGTGTAATGTAACTGGTGCTTATATAAAGCACTCCAATACCTTCGGTTTGAGTTCACAATATAAAAAAACTGCAAAAAAATGTAATTAAAAGATAAAGGTTCGAGTCTCTCAGTAATCACGGTGAGCAGTCAATTTGGATGCAGTGTGCCTCCCATAAAAGAAATAATTTGTGATGATTCTCCACGCTGTTAGGCTCACCCACCTTTCTGCCAGGACACCACTGCTTCTGCCTACATTCTGTATAGCGATTGCCCCGGTGAGGTCACTTGTGGATTCGCCTGAAGAAAGCGTAAAACAATCATAATGCCCTTTGAAAGAAAGACCAAAATACTCATGAGCTGCCTGAAACATTCAAAACAAGTTGCCACTTACATAACAACCACAAATGACTACAAAAACAAGGCACTGAAGCTATGAATTATTTAACAGAAGATTCCGTTATCCCGACGTTGTTTTAATAAACTCAAGTTTTCTGTTATTTCCACACATAAGAATTAAGATGCAAAAAGTGTGCTGTGGTAATGTATAACATTAAGAACAAAATTGTGAGGCGAGCTCCTTAAGGTCTCGCATAATATAAAACAATCCGAAATACTCGACGGGTGGGAGGTGGTGGTTGGGGGACATCTGAGAGCCGAAGCTAAACAGCACCAAAGAGCGAACAGGAAAGAAATAATAAACAAACAGAAGGTAGGAAGGTGCAGCCTGAGGAGAGGGAGCGAGTGTGGGCGCAAGTGAGTTACTGAGACTAAACAAGCAGAAATAAATAAAGAGGGCTCACAAAGAAATAAATAACATGAAGAGTAAGAACACATGTGACAGGGGCAGTCCTCATGGGAGGTTAAAAAAGAAAAAAAGGAGGGACTACTGAGCATATTAACCAAAGAAAAGCAGCAATTTACAAAGAACAGTAAAAGGAGCCAATTAGAAAGATGGGCGGTGCTTAAAGTCCATATTCTAGATAAAAGCATGTCTCAAAGAGACAGCGCATGCCCTCCCTAGGCGAGACCTAATACCTGGAACGGGATAGATGTATAGCATGATTAGTAATCTTAATTGGCTTAATTGGATGGAGGGAAAATCTCCAACCATTATGAGGTGGAGTTTTAAATTGGGGTCGTTTTTGGAAATATTTAGATACACTATCAATCAATCAATCAGAAGTTTGTTAAGCGCAGCTACTCACCCGTAAGGGTCTCAAGGCGCTAGGGGTAGGGAGGGTGCAGGATCCATTCCATCAAGGAGGGGGTCTGTCAAAGAGCCAGGTTTTGAGGTTTCTTGCGAAGATGGGGAGTGATGTTGTCTGTCTGAGGTGGAGCGGAAGGGCATTCCAGGCTTTGGCCGCAAGGAAGGAGAAGGAGCGGCCTCCCGATCTGGTCTTTCTGGTGCGGGGGACCATGGCGTAGGAGAGCTGGGCTGATCGTAGGGTCCTTTGGGGTGCGTGGAATTTGAGTCGGCTGTTCAGGTATGCTGATCCGGTGCCGTGGAGGGCCTTGTGTGCGTGGGTGAGTATCTTGAAGGTGATTCTCGCCTCGACGGGGAGCCAGTGGAGTGTGCGCAGGTGCTGGGAGATGTGGCAGTGTTTTGGCAGGTTGAGGACCAGTCTTGCGGCGGCGTTCTGGATGTTCTGTAGCTTGCGGGTGAGGTTTTTGTTTATTCAGGCGTAGAGTGCGTTGCCGTAGTCGAGTCTGCTGGTGACCAGGGCGTGAGTGACGGTCTTTCTGTGTTCGAGGGGGATCCATTTGAAGGTCTTACGAAGGAGGTGGAGGGTGTGGAAGCAGGAAGACGAGACGGAGTTGATCTGGCGGTCCATTTTGAGCTCGGAGTCCAGGATGATTCCCAGGTTGCGTGCGTGGTTCGTGGGGGTTGGCAGGTTTCCGAGGGCGGGGGGCCACCAGGTGTCGCTCCAGGCATCGGGGTTTGGGCCCATGATGAGAACTTCTGTTTTGTTGGTGTTTAGTTGTAGGCAGCTGTTTTTCATCCATTTGGCGACGGCTTCCATGCCTTCTCGAAAGTTGTGTCTGGCGGTGTTGGGTTCGTTGGATAGGGAGAGGATGAGTTGGGTGTCGTCTGCGTATGACACAATGTTCAGTCCGTAGGTCCTGACGATGGGGGCGAGTGGAGCCATGTAGACGTTGAAGAGTGTCGGGCTGAGGGAGGAGTCCTGGGGGACTCCGCAGGTGGTAGATGTAGGGTCCGAGAGGAAAGGGGGGAGTCTGACCCGCTGCGTTCTGCCGGAGAGGAAGGAGCGGATCCAGTCGAGGGCCTTGTCCTGGATTCCTGCGTCATGGAGTCTGCGTATTAGGGTGCGGTGAGAGACTGTGTCGAACGCCGCTGAGAAATCGAGGAGGATGAGGGCTACTGTTTCACCTTTGTCCAGTAGGGTGTGGATGTTGTCTGTTGCAGTGAGGAGGGCGGTTTCCGTACTGTGGTTTTTTCTGAATCCGGATTGGGAGGAGTCGAGGATGTTGTGCTCTTCGATGAATGTGGCGAGTTGGCTTTTGTTGGCTTTCTCGATGACTTTCGCTGGGAAGGGGAGCAGGGGTCTGTAGTTTTTGAGGTCGGTGGGGTCCGCCGAGGGTTTCTTCAGGAGAGGGTTGACCTCGGCGTGTTTCCAGTCGGTGGGGAACGAGGCGGTCGCCAGGGAGCGGTTGATGGTGTGGCGGAGCATGGGTGCGATGGTGTCGGTGGCTCTTTTGAAGATGTGGTAGGGGCAGGGGTCTGTGGGGGCTCCTGAGTGGATTGACTTCATTGTCTTCAGTGTGTCTTCAGTGGTGAGGGCTGTCCAGTTGTCAATCGCTGGTTTCCGGGTGTCGGCGGTGGTTGGTGAGGGTTCAGTGTGTTGGTTGTCTTCGTCGAAGTTGTTGTAGATGCTCTTGATTTTGTGGTGGAAAAAGGTGCGGAGTTTGTCGCAGAGGTCTTGTGAGGGAGGGATGTCAGTAGACTCGCTGGTGGGTTGGGCGACCTCCTTGATGATGTTGAAGAGTTCCTTGCTGTTGTGCGCGTGGGTGGAGATTCTGTCTTCAATCGCTTTTTTCCTTGTTTCTCTGATGAGTTGGTGGTGGGCGTTGGTGGCGGCTCTGAAGTTGTTGTGGGCTTCTGTGGATTTAGTGTTCCTCCAGGCCTTTTCGAGGCGGCGGCAAGTGCGTCTAGACTCTCGAAGTTCGGTGGTAAACCATCTGGCTTTCTTGGCGCGGGTATTGTTGTTTTTCTTGAGGGGGGCTATGGTGTTGACGCTGTCCGAGATGCATCTATGCAGGGTTCGGGCTGCGGTGTTGGGGTCGTCGTTTTCCGCAATGGTTGGGGTGGAGTTGTTGAGTGAGGAGGTGAGCTGGTCGTCGGTGATTCTGGTCCAGTTTCTTCGTGGGAGCAGGTGCTGGTGTCTGTGGATTGTGGGTGTTCTGAAGGTGAAGTGGACGCAACGATGGTCGGTCCATGGGAGTTCGGTGGTGTGGCTGAAGGTGATGGAGTTTCCTGTAGTAAAGAGGGGGTCGAAGGTGTGTCCTGCTGAGTGCGTGGACTCAGTCACGATCTGGCAAAGTCCGATGTTGTGGAGGTTGTCCAGGAGGGATGCAGTGTTGGGGTCCAGTTGGTTGTCGAGGTGGAAGTTGAGGTCTCCCTGTGGAAAACGTGTAATAATTTCTGTTAGCATAAGCTGAAGCCATCTTGTCTGTGGCATCCATTTTGTTAGCTATGTAATTCTTCTGTCTTCACTGCTGCTTGCCTTTCTATTCTGCTTGAGTCATCAACCTTAGTTAACTCCTTCTGTACTGAGCCAGAGCAATGTATGAGCTCAGAAAGGCCTGTAGCTGCTAGAATGCACCTGTTTGAGAATGTAACTGTCTATCATATCCTACTGATGTAAGCAGTTCTGTTCCCCCTCCCACTTTGCTGACTAAGTGATTACTCATCTGCCCATGTCTGGCTGTAACTATTCCTGTGTATGCTTGTACCTTCTATTTGTAACTACATGCTTATCAGTGCAGAAAACACAGTATATAAGCACCATGGTCTGTGTATTCAAGCCACTACCTCCTGGAACACTTGAGGGTGTTATATAGACGTGGTCTCACTCATGAGTGAATAAACTTGTTCTTTGAATTCCAGCTTCAGTACCAATTTCTTCTTTGTTGGTTTAAGGACCCGTGGACAAGATAAGGGTGACCCCTGCACCGGTGTGCCCCTAAAAAGGCACATTTTCGGCGCCCGACTCGTGGGGCTCATCGGAGACGCGGCCGCCCGAAGGAGTGGTCTTGACGGAGGAATGGAATTTTCCTGAGGAGACGTCCTGCACGAGGAGACCCTTGTCTTTGCAGACCAAAGTGCTTTTCCGGTTTTCCTGATTTGACCCTCCAGGTGGTGGCCGGTCCCGACTGAGATCTCCTTTGGCGCAAGTTTTGCAGTGACCATTAGGTCGACCAAGAGATTGGCAGGTGGGAGTTGAAGACTTCTGTTTGGTAAGGTCACTGAAGTGGCACTTTGGATTTGCTTGGCCAAGATTCTGGTTTTGTTTGTTTGTTTATCTGTTGCAATAGATAAAAGCAGGTAATGTGGAGATTTTTCTCTACTTTGATATGTCTGGGATAAGTAATATTTTACAAATTTGGTAGCATGCCTGCTCCTAGCGCACTCCGTAGGTTGTGTTGCTGTCTTGGAGGTACCAACATGGATTTAGAAAGAAGTCAGCCGGCTCCCCTAGAGGGGACACCTAATAGGTACATGTATATTAAATACGGTATTTCTTCCATAATGTATAGTACACTGTGGAACAAATATACGAAAAAGGATCCTGATCTACGATGGCCAGTGAATGGGTCATTTGATTTTAAAAAGATTCAGTATGTAGAGCAGTGTCTGTTTAAACGAAAGAGTCGACAAGATATGTTTGATTGTGTACGAATGTGGGAGAAAGAAGTGCATGAGAGAGTGAGGAAAGAAGAAGCTATAGCAGAAAAAGAACAGCAAAAAACAATATATAAAAAGCGTTGGAATGGAAAAATAGAGATGAAGGAAATAAAAGAAAAAGAAGATAGGAAGCGTCGTTTAGAGGTAACTGGCCAGTACCCTATTAGGCGCCCTATTTATCCCATACTTAATAGACCTCAGGATGATTCCATCCTGTTAGATAGACCTCCGCCCCCGTATAAATTCCCTAGTGCCCCTGAGAATGAGGGTCCTGATGAGGAGCATTTGTCTTCAAAGAAAAAGATGAAGATAAGCAAGATGGGCGGAAGACTCGCTCTACTTTGACTACTGAAGGCAAGGCCACTCTTCGATCCGCTGCTCGTAAAGCAGCTCATGAGAGTGCCTCTGCTCCAGAACTCGTAGCAATGGTTCAGCAGTGGAAAGATTTAGAGCAGTTATATTTTGTAGAGACGTTTACTTGGGAAGTAATTCTCAGTTTTAGAAAACATTCTGATGATCTAGAGCCCTCTGATATAAATTCTAATTATAAACAATTAAGTGATGGCACCTTTCTTCCTTCACAGGTGCCTGATCTAGTTAGGCGAGTGGTTAAATTGCGCACTGACACGTTCAGTCTGCGAGAGGAGAAAAAAGCAGCTGGTAAAGCTACAACTGAACAAACAGTTCAGACCCCGGAGCGACAAGAGGGAGCTACGGGGACAGATAAAGATACTAGTGATATTGAAGTTACTATGAAACCCATGCGTGAAGCAGCACCTCTGTATGTTCCCCCAAAGGGAGCGGGAACGAATGATGATAAAGATTCAGATGATGCAAAAGGATATTTTGTTTATAATTGGGTCTATACTCCTTAAAGTAGAGCAGATGTTATGGCTCTTAAAGCTGCTTTGCCCGACCCGCGGAAAAATCCGGCCGCTTTCTATGAAGAAGTGGAAGGCGCTATTAGCTCCTGCACTATGACCTTGCCAGATATTGATATGTTTTTTGGACTTATTTTGCCCCCTGATATGTGGAGAACAATTCAGAAAATAGATGATAATGTAGCACATGGTGATACTTGGGTGCATTTAGAAGAAATAGATGCGGCTAGGGAACCTGCTCAGAAACCACAACAGGAGATATTAGATCTTCCCAAAGCTATTGTGACTAAGTTGAAAACTCTTATACCCCCCAAGAAAATAGATTGGACTACATTAGCGTCTTGTAAACAGAAAGCGGATGAGTCAGTTTCTGATTTTTTTACACGATTTGAAGAGACATTCCATGACTTTAGTGGGTAGTCATTGACAGATGACACGGGTAAGCATCTGTTCGTCGACAAATTTGTCGCTAACATGTTGCCAGAAATAGCTAGTCGCCTAAAGGCCATCGAGAGTTCATGGACTACGTCTTCCCCCATCTTCCTTTTGACTATGGCCCAGTATTATGAGCGTCAGGAATTGGAAGCAAAAGGCAAAGAGGATAAGAAGGTTAAGGAGTTAAAAATGAAAGTTATGTTGGCTCAAGTATATGGTCCACCTTTCAGAGGTGGTGGTAGAGGCAGACGTGCAGTATATACCCCTGGTGTACCCCCTTTCTCTCGATCAACGTTGTCTTCTGATCAGTGTGCTTATTGTAAAGAGATTGGACATTGGCGTTCTGTGTGCCCCCTTTTGCGAGGTCAGCAGTATCAACGGGGTAGAGGAAGCATGAGAGGACGCCCAGGGAATTCAGGACAAAGGGGAGGAATAGGAAATCGTCCCAGGTTTGAGGCAGTTGAACACGGACCAAATTATTCTAATATCTTTGATAGACGAAATCAATATCAAATGTCTGATTATTCGGCTGATGGTCTTGGGGATTCTGATTATGCATAGGAATGCATAGGATGGGGTAAGGAACCGGTTGAGGTCCCAGTAGATCAGAAAGGTCCTTATGTTGATGCAAATGTCTTGGGCTCTACTGATCGGTTTCTGGTTGATACAGGAGCTACTCGTAATGCTCTGTCTAAAAAAATTGGTTCCTAGGGCTCCCCTGTCTGGCGCAATGATAACATCGATAGGATTCGATGAGACACCTACATCTAGCCCGCTGTCACAGCCACTTGCATTTAGTCTTGATAAATTCACTGCAGCATGTCCATTTTTGCTTTCCCCTAATACGCCGGACAACAGTGTGGGTAACAATTTGCTTAAATATTTTCGTGCCACAATACGTTATTCTCTAGAGGGTGTGCATGTTATTTTAAATAACAATTATCCAATGGTTGAGAGATCCTGTCTTATCAATGAGGATGCCGCTCTGGCGTCCTTACCTAGTGTGAAAGGAACACTGTCCTTGTTATCATTCCTTGCCTCTCATCATCAGAAAGTCTCTCGGAAGAAGTTGCAATTTTGTAGACAGCAGGTTACCTATTTAGGTCACCTCCTGTCTAAGGAGGGACTTGCACTCACACCAGATCGCATTCAGACCATTTAAGACACACCTGTGCCCCGTACTCAGAAGGACGTCCGTGCATTGATTGGCCTTACTTCTTTCTGTAGGCAGTGGATCCCTAGCTTTTCATACATTATTTTCTCACTTCACATGGGACACAAATAGTGCATGGGGAATTAGTACATAATCTCCTTACTGCCTTGACATATCCTAAGAAAGTGGCAATTGTTAAGTGTAGCGCACACAAGAAAGTGACTGATAAAATAGGAAAAGGCAATGCCTTTGCAGATCACACAGCTCGTGAGACTGCAATGCAGCGAAGTACCACATCTATGTATGTAGTTAAGTCACAGGCTGAACGTTGGCATAATGCCAGGCAAGAGGTACTGGATATGCAACGATCTGCTTCTGTTGAGGAATTAGACCAATGGTCTAAGGAGGGAACATTGGATGATGAGGGCTGTTGGAGGAATAAAGAAATGACCAAATGGAAGTTACCCACAACCTTTTTACATCCTATGATTCACATGGCACATGGGCCGGCACATGTTGGAGCGTCCTCAATGACAAAGCAACTTATGCAAGTTTGGGATCATCCAGATATTGCCGGCACTGCTAAAAGGATAGTCCAGTCTTGTCTGGTCTGTCTCCAGTATAATCCTAGAAAGTGAATGCAAACTCCAACAGGAGGGTTTGCGACACCAACTACACCTTTTGAGGTCCTGCAATAGGACAACGGACCCCATTTCTTTGGGCAAGTTGTTGAGTATCTCATGAAAGGGTTAGGACTTAAACAGAAGTTTCATGCTGCTTTTCACCCACAATCAGCAGGGCTAGTGGAACGTTACAATTCTACCCTAAAACTAAAATTGGCTAAAATACAGGCTTCCACATTTTTGAAATGGCCTGATGCACTGCCCTTGGCATTTCTATCCGTTAGATCGGTACCACATACACGATCTGGCCTCACACCGTATGAGGTGGTTTTTGGAAGGCCAATGAATATTTGGGGGATTTCTAAGCCACGCCCTATACATGATGTACCCTATGTATTGATGAACGACTATTTGTCTCAGTTAACTGACAGCTTGTCTTCTATTTATCAGTAGGTACGGGAAGTTCCTCCAGACAGGTCGCAGGGTGAAGGCTACGATCTGCGGCCTGGCGATTCCATGCTGCATGCCGTCGTAAGCCCAGCTGCGTTGGCAGATCACCGTGATATCCTGGTCACGCGACAAGCTACGACACCTGAAGGACCTGAGGAAGTCTTCCCGGACCACACGATCCCTGGTACATCTCGATATCAGCTGCGACCCCGGAAGAAAGACACTTCATTGCTGAAAAAGACTGTTTGAGCCACTGTCCTGGGTAGTGAAAGACTGAGTTACAAAGGGGGTACTCTTTTAGTGGCTACTCGTCTCAACCTCAGTGAAGAAACCAACGTCTGCCCAGGACCTTAGGGCATCATCTATTTTGTTATTTGCCGATGAAAATGAGCTCGCCTAAGAAGAAGGAGATCGCTGCGACAATGTGCAACGGCTGTACAATCTGCATTCTTGGTCTAACTTTGACTGTTGCCATCATCGCTACTGTAATGTGGGTAGTGGAGGAAGTAATGCCTGGAGCCTCCTTACCTAACATTACTGTTACATCACTTGCTGCAAAAGAGCACCATCATTTTGATTTGCCGCAACATGAACAGGGATACCGGCAAAATTTGAGAAACAATTCATTTCTTCAAATGTTGCATCAGACACACCAGCTAAGCAATGCTACTAACTGTTGGGTTTGTGGCAAGATTCCTCCTCATCAGAACATAAAAGGAATCCCATTGTCACCGCTGCCATTCTCTAACAATGGCTCATGCCCAGCTTGGTTCAAACTTCTACATGCCTCTAATGAACAAAGTCTGTTACCCCAACAAAGATGGGGACCTACAAGCAAAAGGGACCGCTTTAGAAATGGAAGAATATAGTAAAAGAAGTGCAGCAACAAACTATGTGTATTCAAATTCTAGGTTGGGTAAAGGAAATGGACCTCTTGTTATCTCTGTTGCCATGACCACTGGTCCCCTTTTTGTACAAAGTACAGGCGATGTGCCAGTGGGCCACAGTAACTGTACTGCAGTGTTGCAGATGTCTACGAGAGGCCGAAGCAGCTTCCTTGCATTTCGTCATGCTTATTTTTGTGTGGAACTAAGGCATACTACTTCCTACCTCCAGGCTGGTCTGGTACCTGTTACATAGTCTTCCTTCTACCACCTGTGTTTTTAGCTCCCCCAACTTACCATCAAGATTTGCAATTGTTCAATCACTATGCTGGTAGTAGGGGAAAACGTGCAATCGATGTCTCTGTAGTCGACAGATGTTTTGTTCCCTCTGCATTTCCACTTGTACTACATGTCTACCATTTAAAACAAATGTCCAAAATGTAAATGCCCGTTTAGCAGTAGATCAAGAAGTCAGCAACATAATGTTAATTGATATGTATAACATTTATCGCACCCCTTTAGAAGCATAAGAAAATGTCTTAGCTTATGCTAAAAGGGCCGTCTGTGGAAAACGTGTAATAATTTCTGTTAGCATAAGCTGAAGCCATCTTGTCTGTGGCATCCATTTTGTTAGCTATGTAATTCTTCTGTCTTCACTGCTGCTTGCCTTTCTATTCTGCTTGAGTCATCAACCTTAGTTAACTCCTTCTGTACTGAGCCAGAGCAATGTATGAGCTCAGAAAGGCCTGTAGCTGCTAGAATGCACCTGTTTGAGAATGTATCTGTCTATCATATCCTACTGATGTAAGTAGTTCTGTTCCCCCTCCCACTTTGCTGACTAAGTGATTACTCATCTGCCCATGTCTGGCTGTAACTACTCCTGTGTATGCTTGAACCTTCTATTTGTAACTACATGCTTACCAGTGCAGAAAACACTGTATATAAGTCTGTGTATTCAAGCCACTACCTCCTGGAACACTTGAGGGTGTTGTATGGACGTGGTCTCACTCATGAGTGAATAGAACTTGTTCTTTGAATTCCACCTTCAGTGCCAATCTCTTCTTTGTTTGGTTAAGGACCTGTGGACAAGATAAGGGTGACCCCTGCACCGGTATGCCCCTAAAAAGGCACATTTCCACATCCCAGTAGGGTGTATTTGGTGGATGCGATGGCCTGCGGGGAGATGATGTCCGTGATGGAGTTGGCGAAGGGTCCGCGGGGTCCAGGGGGTCGGTAGATGAGGGTTCCTCGGAGGGTGGCGGTGGGGCTGGCCAGTATCTTGAAGTGAAGGTGTTCCATCAGGTCTGTGTGCTCGTCGGGGGGTGCGCTCAGGCAGAGGGTGGATTTGTGGACGATGGCGATTCGTCCTCCCGGACGGGTGCGGCGGTCCTTCCTGGAGATCTTGTATCCTTGGGGGATGGCGATGGCGATGTCCGGTCCCGAGGTGGTGTTGGTCCAGGTTTCGGTGAAGAATGCTACGTCCGGGGTGGTGCTGTCGAGGAGGTGCCAGATTTCTGTGGCGTGTTTGTGGAGGGATCGGACGTTGAGGAGGATGCATTGGAGGGTCTTCGGTTCGGGTGTGTTCTTGCAGTCGGGTTGTGCTGGGTCCATGTTTCTTGCGGTGCTGTGGGTTTGTCGGCAGCGGTGACAGCTGAAGGGTCCATGGGTGTCCGCTGGTGAGGCTAGCTTGCAGTTGTTGTTGCGGCCTGGGTTTAGTGCGTGGTGTGCTGCTGGGTCGTAGCGTTGGCGGTGCGGAGGTCCAGGGTTCCTGGTGCTGGTCGCGGTCGGGTCGCGGACGGGCGCAGATGGGCTTGCCTTTGGCGTGCCAGCAGCGCGCCAGCGTTGCGGCCGCACAGCGGCCACCATTAAGTAGGGGTCGGGGAGGGCTGGACAGCTGGGAGGCGGGAGCGGGGAGGGGAGCTGGATTGGTCGCGCTGGTCGTGCTGGGGGGGAGGGGCTGCGGGGGCAGCAGCGGCGGGGAGAGCGGGCGGGAAAGGAGGGAAAAAGGAAGAATAAAGGAAGAGGAAATAGAGTGGAAATACTCAGAAAAAGAGCAGAAATGCAGAAAAGTGCAGAAAGGAGAATAAAAATGAGGTTAGAAAAACGGGTGAAAAACAAGTGAAAAACAGGGTGAGAGAAAGGAGATAGAGGTCCACTGGACCACGAGGGATGAGGCGCAGGTGAACCTGCGGGTGGAGGAGGGCCTCGCGCACCAAACACTCAAGAGTGCAGGGGCAGGCCTCACTTAATGGTGGAGCTGCGAGGGAGGGGGAGCAATTTCACTGACAATGAGTCAGTGGTCATGCTCGCCTGTCCCCGCAGCGGCCGCCATTAAGTAGGGGTCTGGGAGGGCTGGACAGCTGGGAGGCGGGAGCGGGGAGGGGAGCTGGATTGGTCGTGCTGGTCGTGCTGGGGGGGAGGCGTCGCGGGGGCAGCAGCAGCGGGGAGAGCGGGCGGGAAAGGAGGGAAAAAGGAGGAATAAAGGAAGAGGAAATAGAGTGGAAATACTCAGAAAAAAAGCAGAAATGCAGAAAAGTGCAGAAAGGAAAATAACAAGCATTGGCATAGCCAATAGGTCTCGCCTTTGGGACCTTATAAGTGTTTAGCCATGCAACAGTTGATGTTGTTGCACCAAGGATATTGTGCTGGATAACTAAACACTTATAAGGTCCCAAAGGCGAGACCTATTGGCTATGCCAATGCTTGTTATCTTAAACCTTTTGCACGTTTTATAGCAGCCTGTACTGTAGCTTGTAATTTTAGAAGAGCAGATTTGACATCATGCAACAGTGAAGGCCGCTGAATAGACGTAAAGGCCCATGGTGAAATAAGCTTTGACAAATACGCTGTAGTCGAAACTGTAGTTTAGTAGCTGAATAATTTACCTAATTTCATCGTAAAAGTGTTAAATTTCTTGCACATCTTTAAAGGCCTGTCCTCAACTACCCAGCGTTGAAACTCTGTCTGCGCCGCTCACAACTATTTGTTTTAAAGCGGGAGAAGTGAGAAAAACATGGGTGAGTCACAAACACCCACTTCGTTGGCGCTCACTGTACCAACTGCCATAAACAAGCATTTTCGGAAATTATGTACAATATTCCATTTGTGGAGTGCTGCAGTCGGGGCCGGAGCTGAATTTTAATCAGGGGGACTGCAGTGATGGATTGCAGTGTGTCTGCTGTTATACCGACGGCATAAATCACGGCGAGCCCGATTCTGCGCCCGCAGGCACCAGCTCCCAACTGTCAGGGCGGTCGGGAGGCAGCGGGAAAGGTCGGAGGTGCCAGGGAGAGGGGGCTGGATACGGAAAGGAACCGAGGAAGCAAGGAAGAGAGGGGAAGACGAGGGAAGAAAGGAGAGGAGGAAGAAAATAAGATGAGAAGAAAGGAGGAGGGGCGACGAGAGAAGAGAGGGATAAAAGGAAGAAGGGGTTTAAAGGGAGAACAGAAAAGGAGTGACAGAATAAAGTCTGAGGAAATAAAGCGTGAAAGCGAGCGAAAACGAAGGAAGCAGTAGAGGCAAGCATGCAGGGTGGAAGGAATAGAGGGGAAAGATCGACAGGGAAGAAAGAAGAGAATGGAAGCAATAAAGACGGGAAGCTGCACATGGAGGAAATAAGAAATAACGAGCAGAAGGAGAAAGGCAGAAGCACAGCGAGAAAACGACTGAAGATGATGGGGCAATGTTGCAAAGAACGAGGAATGAGGTAAGACAGAGAAAACAGGAGCGAGAACGAGGAAGGTGGAATAAAGAAGAGGAAATCAAATAAGGAAGGCAGTAATAAAGAAGAAGACAAAGAATACAGGCGATAAAGTGGTAGAAAATATGGAGGAAGGGGAAAAAAGGAAAGGAGAAAGTACACAAAAGCATGTAAGAAAATAAAAGATACATCGAAGATGAATGAAGAATGGGAGACAGGATAATTGACAAAGAGGAATAAACGAAGGAGGAGGAATGTGGTGAGAGCAGTAGCAATAAAGGAAAACGAGGGGAAGAGAAAGGGCAGGGCGAGGACAAAGAGTTCAAAGATGAAAACACAAATAGAGAGAGGGAGGAGCGGAGGCTGGAAGCACAGAAGGAACACAAAGTAGAGATGAAAGGAAAACAATGAGAGCACAAACCAAGAAAGAAGTAGAGCGAGAAGTAAATAAGTATACCTAGAACGATCTATAGAAAAAGTGAAAACAAAAACAATAAAAGCTACTGACTGACGAAGGAGATAGAAATGGAAGGAAAGTGAAAGAAGCCCGCGAGCGGTGCGCGCGGCGAGAGCGTGCACCATGGCCTATTGCTTGCGGTTACCCGTACGGCCGCCGGGCGCGATAATTGAAAACACATGGCGGCTGTGCGGGTAACCGCACGGAAAAGGCCATTGTGCACGAGCGTGTGGTCAGCTTTTGGAAGCCCCAGTAAATAAGTATACCTAGAACGATCTATAGAATAGAAAAAGTGAAAACAAAAACAATAAAAGCAACTGACTGACGAAGGAGATAGAAATGGAAGGAAAGTGAAAGAAGCCCGCGAGCGGTGCGCGCGCGAGAGCGTGCACCATGGCCTATTGCTTGCGGTTACCCGCACGGCCACCGGGCGCGATAATTGAAAACACATGGCGGCTGTGCGGGTAACCGCACGGAAAAGGCCATTGTGCACGAGCGTGTGGTCAGCTTTTGGAAGCCCCTTACATAAAGTCTCGCAGCGCATGCGCGCTACTCTAGGCTCGACCTAAAAATGAGGGTAGAAAAACGAGTGAAAAACGGGGTGAGAGAAAGGAGATAGAAGTCCACTGGACCACCAGGGATGAGGCGCAGGTGAACCTGCGGGTGGAGGAGGGCCTCGAGCACCAAACACTCGAGAGTGCAGGGGCAGGCCTCACTTAATGGTGGAGCTGCGAGGGAGGGGGAGCAATTTCACTGACAATGAGTCAGTGGTCTTGCTCGCCTGTCCCCGCAGCGGCCGCCATTAAGTAGGGGTCGGGGAGGGCTGGACAGCTGGGAGGCGGGAGTGGGGAGGGGAGCTGGATTGGTCGTGCTGGTCGTGCTGGGGGGGAGGTGCCGCGGGGGCAGCAGCGGCGGGGAGAGCGGGCGGGAAAGGAGGGAAAAAGGAGGAATAAAGGAAGAGTAAATAGAGTGGAAATACTCAGAAAAAATGCAGAAATGCAGAAAAGTGCAGAAAGGAGAATAAAAATGAGGGTAGAAAAACGAGTGAAAAACGGGGTGAGAGAAAGGAGACAGAGGTCCACTGGACCACCAGGGATGAGGCGCAGGTGAACCTGCAGGTGGAGGAGGGCCTCGAGCACCAAACACTCGAGAGTGCAGGGGCAGGCCTCACTTAATGGTGGAGCTGCAAGGGAGGGGGAGCAATTTCACTGACAATGAGTCAGTGGTCTTGCTATGGAATGTACACATTATTTGAAAGCAATTGGAAGTGGGGACTCATCTATGAGATAGGTTGCAAACACCCGGGACACCACTGGCAACTCTAGAAGATACTACAACAACAATTTGTAATTTACTGAAGTAGTAAGGGCAAGGTTCAGTTACGTACCTGTTTATGATGCGGAAGGTATGTGGGTTACAGAACATTGCTAAGATCATAAAGCATACACATATACCAAGAGCTGAGGATCCCAAATCACATTCCTGCAAGAAACACTCACGAAAGCAAATTGCACTCAGATAACACATAGGGGCATATTCTCAAGGACTTATCGCCGATTTATCGGCACTTTAGCGCCGCAAAAGTGACGATAGATTTATCGCCCCATTCACAAGCTGATGCAAACTGGCAACATCGCCAGTTTCCCCGCGATAGCTGCCGCAAAACACATCGCCACGGATGAGAGCGACAACTAACGTTAATGATATGCAGAGTAGGCGTTCCCGTGCAAAAACACACGAAAACACCACTTCGCGATATTCCCAACGAGCAGCCAGATCAGCGATGCGATCCGAAAACAGGCGATAATGCGCGTTAGCAGCAGGGAAACAACACCTGCCTCTTACTGGTGTTATGCAGGACGACAACCTGCAGTATGAAAGGGAGCCCAGCCTAGAGCCACATTTGAAGACCAACAGATGCCATGGAGACAATGATCATGCAGCCTGGAGACCCAAGAGGGCCATAACACCCACCGCAACCACCCCCTGGAACCTCCCCCAGGTCATGAAGTCCAGTAGTCAACGGTAGTGTAAAAACAGAACTTTAATACAAATACATAAACAACAAGACGAAAAGCACAGTCAACGCGTTCCATTCCCAACGGGGAACTCCACCAGGGCAACTTGTGGATCCAATAAACTGCAAATGCTGCGGGAACTCCCCAATACCATTCCATATCCCGAAATCAGTAGTCAGAAACCTGTTGGAGAAATGGTGACAATGATCAAGCGTCCTCATAGTCACAAACGTAAACTGGTACAGTGTATTGAACTTGGACAAACCGGAATGCATACAGGTATGATGAATCCAGTCCAAATATACTGTAACAGAAGTCCGTGTGCTCGTAACCTCCGCACGAAAGAAAAGGAAGGTTACGACCACACAAACATCTGTTACGGTCTCATCATGCAGGATTCATCATACCTGTAAACATCACGGTATGTATCATCTTGATACCCCTGCACCTTCACTTCCCCCACGTTGTGCATGAACAGCTGGAGACTATGCAAGGGAATCACGCCATAGCTGCCTTACCGCACGTGTCGAGGGCAATTGACTGTACACATGTACCACTTGTGCCCCCTGCCGACCCTGCACACAATTACCGCTACAGAAAGCACACGCATTCCATCAATGTGCAGGCGATAGTGGACCACCGGGGACAGTTCACCAATGTTGTTGCCAACTTCACAGGCAGTGTGCATGATACATACATCTTCCGACAGTCCATCATCAACCAGCGCTTCCAGGATGGCACCCATGGCAATGCACTGCTCATTGGTAAGTACTAACTAAACACACCACACACCTCAACTCCACAATCACACAACTCACAACTGTGGGAGAGCACACGTAACAAAATCACATACAACATGCCAACCAACATGCCCAACTACCGGACACGACAACACAAGTAACCGTGGTAACAGGGGCCAGACATGTAGACAAACCATCAACAAAGGCAGAGCCCCTCTGCCACACAATTGCAGAATGTGGGGAGAGGTGGGAACCAAGAATGTGCGAAGGAGGCAAGTGACCCAGCACAAAGAAAGGACACAATGCCAAGTGTTGCGGAGATGTGCTGGACAGACTGCAGTATGCAGAGCACAGACATGTCCATGTGGACATCTACTGCTGGTGTATGCAGTGTAGTGGACAGTGGACGCAAACAGGTTACCCCAGGCAGTGTGGAAGCCCTTGGACATGTAGCCATGTGGTCCCCCCCTGTAAGCCTGAGCGGGGCGGCCTTGGCCGGCGTATGTCGCAAATGAATACCCCGGGGCCCTGGGCGTGGTCCAGTTCCGGGATGGCCACCACAGTAACTACTGCGTGTGTCTCTGTGTCCGCCATATCGTGACCATAGGCCTACACACACGTGCCCGGCCACAATCAACGGCCGCATTCACACTGGAGACGAGGTGACTACGTCCCAAGCCAACCCGCGCACATCTCATCAGCGCATGCAGGGCCGTGTCTGCCAGGGCGGCGCCCCCCACCCAGCCACGAGGCCGCCGCCGTGACCGGTGGTGCCTGTGCGATCCTGTGCACCTGCTGCACCCCAGCCCTGGTCCCCAGACCGGTCCGCTGCCCAGCGATGACTGCCCGCCCCTGCGCACCCAGGCCTCAATGCCCACCTGCCGCCACCGGCGTGTCTCCAAGAGGGCCCTCCACGTGCCGGTGCAACCTCCTCAGCCGATGGCTGGATCCAGCGCCACAGGCCCCCAGCGCACCCTGCGGCACTGCACCGCGGAGTCATGTGTGTGCTGACTGCTGCCTGCGCGTACACTGCGGTCCAGCAGGGCTCACAAATCAAATCGAGTCCTGATATGCTGGACGCCGTATCGAGGCCAACACATCATCGCAGGCTGCACACCCACTCAGCTCTTCAGGTGGGCCTAACTCAGTGCAACGCAAGTCATCGCCACGTGGCGGTAGGCCCGTGCCGGACCCAGGCCATCGGGTGCCACCATCTCAGTGCAACGCAAGTCATCGCCACGTGGCGGTAGGCCCGTGCCGGACCCAGGCTATCGGGTGCCACCAAATCAGGGCAACGCAAGTCACGGACCCTTCATGATTGTGTTCCGTGGATGCGGGCGCCATCATGTCACCTCCGGCAGTGGGGGATGTGCTGTGGTGGGCCCCTTTTATTGGCAGGGTCACATGTACCATGACACCTGTGCTGGATGGGTGTAGTGTGGGTGTAAACCAGCCCTCAGGGAGTGGCTGTGGCATGCTGACGACTAGACCAGTGACCAGCAGATCACTACAGGGAAGACCTGGGACATGTAGCTGTGTCGTCACCCCCTGTGAGCGAAAGCGGAGTGGGCTGGGCTGGCGTATGCCAGTCCAGTTAGGGGTGTGAACAATGAGCCCGGGCCCTGGGCGTGGTTCAGTTCTGGCCTGGACAAGGAATTAACCAATGCGTGTGTCTCCGTTGTAGTGTCTGCGCCACCCGGACCGCAATCGGCAATGTTGTGACCCAAGCCCCACAACATGTGCAAAATGGACGTGAGGGGGAATCAGTGACCCTACATTCATCCATACTGTCATACTTGAAGGATCATAGACATGACACATCTGTGTGAATTTGAATGTTTTATTCACATCCAGTGGAGTGTTGCAGCAGGAGCAGTACAGGGCCATGCACACCCCACTTGACATTGTTGCCCTGTGGAGGGCCAGCCAGAGTCCATTAGGGAAGGACAAGTTCATCGGAAGAGGAAGAGTTCAGTCCGCAGTCTGATTGCTGTGTCATTGGTAACCAAACAGAATATGGCAGTCCATGTCGAGGTCCAAGGTGAGTGCCGCAGAGTGTATCGGGGGACAGTGGAAGGTGATGATGCAAAGGGCCGAACCAAGCTGAAACTGGCCATATGGCGGAGATGAATGCTACCGCTTCCTCATTACCACAACGGCAGTCTCATCCACATCATCGTCCTCTGATGTGTGATGTGCCTCACCTGTGGGTGTTGGTGTTTCGGCTGCAGCACTGTGTGGCACTGACACATCAGGGGCCGGAGGTGGATTGCCGGCCGCACTGTGTGGCAGTGACACATCAGGTGCCGGAGGTGGAATGTCTGCCGCACTGTAGGGCACTGACATCAGGGGGCGGGGATGTGGATGGTGTAGGAGCAGCAGCATTCATCTGCGCCAGGCCATGCGGCAGCAATGCCATGATGAGGATCTGCAAGGCATGGTAGATCCCAGCCACATCTCGCTGATGTGCAGCCGTGGCAGCCATCCTTTCCGCCTCCATCCACAACGAGTCCTCCATGAACCTCCGCAAGTATCCCAACTCGCGGCTGAGATCGTTGGAGCTACTCTGACTAGACAGGTGTTCTTGTCTCCGAGTCATGACTCCAGCGATGTCAGCCATGGCTCGTTGGAGACCATGGAGTGAACTGTGGGTGTCCGTTAGGGACTGTAAGTGGTCCCTGATGGGACGTAGACACCCATGGATGACATCAAGTTTGGCTGCCATGAGGTCGAACCCCACCCGCACCTGCTCAGCCATCTCCTTCTGGCCCTCCAACAAACGGTGTTGAAATGCCATGTGTTGGTCGTGGGGATCCTGGGAGACAGCTGGGGTGGTGGGTGCTTCCTGCTGTGTGGTCTGTGCTGGGGGTGGGGTCTCCTCGATGCAGCTGGGCTGCCCTGCTCCTGGAGGTGGGGTGCCGAAGCTGTCCATGAGCTCTTGGAGGGCGTCGGTGTCGAAGATGGGGAGGTCCTCCTCGTCATCAGTGAGGAGGTGTTCAGTCTGCTCTGCAGGAGGTGATGATTCTCCCTCTGCAATGTAAAGGGGAGATGCAGTTTAACAGTGTGTTCCATGTATGTTCACGCATTGGGTAAGTTTCCAAACATACTGCATGACAATGTACATTGTGACTGTTTAGGAGGAGCTGCCTATTTGGAGCGGGACAGTGGACATTTGTGCACCATCAGGGATGTGGGGTTGTACTTGTCCATTTTCATGTCACACTTTCCTGCTATGCCAAATGTGATTGTCCAGTTTCTACACACAAGCGGCAGCAGTTGTGTCCTCTGTTCTGTTGTGAAAGAGTTGCAGTTTGTACCACATTGTTGTCAATGTTGATGTGCTCTGATTCTTGTGTGTGTGCTTCATTGTGGGAGAGTCGCCCCTGCAGCTCAGACTTTGCTTGGCCTTCTCCCTTTCAGGCGGTTTGCCTTTGACTTCTGTGCTTATGCAGTGCTAAGATGTTGCATACTTGGGTGAATTGGGCTCTTGGTGGGAGTTGGGACTCTAGGGCATGGTTTGTCCGCAGATGTCTTGTTGCCTTCAGGGGTTGTTTGTGCACGTGGATGTGTCAGTGTGTGACCTGCTCCTTTCCGGATGTGGACCACACTCAGCCACCTCGGTGTTGTGGCGTGCAACATGTCATGATGAGTGGCCTGCAGACATGCTCATCGTCATGCAGTGTCACTTGCATTGTCAGTGGGGCTCACGGATCCGCAGCTTTGCTGGGTTCAGCACATGTGCATGTGTTTGTTGTGAGATTGGTGATGTGTGGGGAGGGCCCCCTCTGGGCACATTGTGGACGGGAGACTACTTGCTGTTTCTATGTGTGCTGCAGTATGGCAAGGAGATCAGGGACATGATCCAGAGTCATTGTGGTTGTGCAGTGTGCCATACTTCATTGTGCATGTGTGCCATTGTGCCCATCTCCCCCCGTACCCCCAGTCCCTGGTGGTTACTCACCCTGTTGCTGTTGTGTCAGGTCATGTTGAGCAGTGTCCGGTCCCCCGACTCCTGCCACCGTCTCCACACTGATGACTGTGGACACCATTTCCTCCATCTCATCCAGCTCCGCCTGTGGCGCAGGGCTCCCACCCCCAGTCTGCATTGCTGCTTTGCGGTTGTTTGCGAGTTTCTGCTTGGTTTTGCGCTTTACATCATTCCAGCGCCTCTTGACCTCGTCCATTGTCCTCCTCAGCACTCCGACTGCATTCACCTTGTCCACGATGGACTGCCATGTCCATTTTTTGTTGCCAATGACACAGTGGAGGTGACGAACAGTTGTTGATGGTGTTCGACCACCTCCGTAATCAGGATCCTGTTTTCCTGCGGACTGAACCGCGTCTTCCTCTTCTTCTTCTCCTTGCCCTTCCCTGACCCCGAGGTCCCAGGCTGGTCTTCCGTGGGGCTTGTGGGGTTCGGGTTGTCCTCTGTACTTGCTCCGGCTGCCTCCATTGTGCTTCGCAGTTGTTATGTGTTTTTTATTTTATTTTTTTTGCTGCTTTTATGGTGATTTTTCCCGCCTGATGTGTGAATTGCCAGCCTGGCGCTGCTTGTTGCCGATTTTTCTATCGCGGTTGGGCCCATCGCAACTTTATTCGCGTTCAGGTTTCCTTTTTTATCGCCGTCGCTGTAGTTGTATCGCGGACATTTGAGGCGTTATCGGGAAACTATCGCATGTTACCGCCGTATTGTGAATACGACGTTGACACAGGGTTATTTCCCCGCGATAGACGGTGATATGAAAAATTGCGTTAGCCTATTTTGGCGATGTTTATCGCACGTTCTTGTGAATATCCCCCTCAGAAAGAGAAGACATATATATAATTACTCAGCATATGCAAAAGGTGTTTGGCGTAGAAATGTCCAGAGGTTCTGTTTGAGCACCAACATAACTGTATAGACACATAAGGAGGATATGTCATAGAAGTGAGTAAATTAGATGGGATGGAGGTGGTTTTTCCCAGTGTATATGCACCAACATAGGTCAACAACAATTTCTAGACTCTTTAGCATCAGTTGCCACACAATTCATTCATATGCCCAAGATTATAGGAGATTTTAATTGAGTTGAAAATGTCACCACAGACGGATCGAATCACCCCATCCTTCTTCCCTGCAACATGTATGGCACAGGAACACATCAATCAATCAATCAATCAATGATTTATAGAGCGCACTACTCACCCGTGAGGGTCTCAAGGTGCTGGGGGGGTTCGGGCAGCTCCGACGTCATCCGAAGAGCCAGGTCTTGAGGTCCTTTCTGAATATTTGCAGTGTAGGGCTTTCTCTGATGCTGAGGGGGAGTTCGTTCCAAGTCTTGGCCGCAATGTAGGAGGTTTTCCCCTTGTTGTGGCTCTGTGTATGCTGGGGACCTTGGCTAGGGCTAGGTCGCTGGAGCGAAGGTTACTCTTGGGGGCGTGGAAGGAGATTCTTTTTTTTTTTTTTTACGGAGTTTTATATAGCACGATCTTGACCCGATTCGGGTATCAGAGCGCTTTACACGAGCACCAGTTGCGTTACATGAGGACACATTCATTTTTGTTAGGCACGGGGAGATTAAGTGATTTGCCCAGAATCACAGGATGTTGTGCGTCCCTGCCGAGACTCGAACCTGGTTCCCCAGCTCCGAGGTCGACCGCCCTAGCCGTTAGGCCAGCTCCTCTCCCCTTTTGTTGAGGTATTGGGGTCCTGTGTTATGGAGGGCTTTGTAGGTGTGTGTGAGCAGTTTGAAGGTTATTCTCTTTTTGACGGGGAGCCAGTGGAAGTCGTGGAGGTGCTGGGTGATGTAGTCATGTCGTGGGATGCTGAGGACGAGTCTGGCTGCGGCGTTCTGGACGGTCTGGAGTTTGCGAAGGAGTGTTTTGTTAATTCCGGCATAGAGCACGTTACCGTAGTCCAGCCTGCTGGTGATGAGTGCGTGGGTGACGGTCTTCCTGGAATCGGGGGGGATCCTTTTGAAGGTCTTGTGGAGTATGTTGAAGCATGTGGAGGACACGGCATTGATCTGGCGGTTCATGGCGAGTGAGGAGTTGAGTATGATGCCGAGGTTGCGGGCATGGTCCGTGGGGGTGGGTGGGTTTCCGAGGGCGGGGGACCACCAGGTGTTGTCCCATGCGGAGGAGGTGGATCCAAGGATGAGGACTTCCGTTTTCTCTGAGTTGAGCTTTAGGCAGCCGCTGCTCATCCAGGATGCGACGTCCTTCATTCCTTCCTGGAAACTGGGCCTGGTGATGTCGGGTTCCTTGGTGAGAGAGAGGATGAGCAGGGTGTCGTCGGCGTATGATACTATGTTGAGTCTGTGTTTTCTGACGATGGTTGCGAGGGGGGGCCATGTAGATGTTGAAGAGCGTGGGACTGAGGGAGGATCCTTGGGGTACTCCACATCTGATCTCTGTGGGTTAGGAGAGGAAGGGCGGGAGTCTTATTCTTTGTGTCCTGCCAGAGAGAAAAGAACAAATCCGGTCTAAGGCAGTTCCCTGGATACCAGCGTTTGTAGTCTGGCGGCTAGTGTGCGGTGGGAGACGTCTTGAAGGCTGCTGAGAGGTCTAGTAATATAAGGGCTGCAGTGTGGCCTTGATCGAGGAGGGTGCGGATGTCGTCAGTGGCAGCTATGAGGGCGGTCTCGGTGCCGTGGTTGCTGCGGAATCCGGATTGAGATGAGTCGAGGATGTTGTTGGTTTCTATGAAGTGCGTGAGCTGGATGTTGATGACTTTCTAGATGGCTTTGGCGGTGAAGAGAGATGGGCCTATAGTTCTTGAGGTCAGTTGGGTCTGCGGAGGGCTTCTTGAGGAGCGTTTTGACTTCTGCACGTTTCCAGTCATCGGGGAACGTGGCTGTTTTGAAGGCGCAGTTGATTGTCCGTCGTAGTTCTGGTGCGATGGCGGAGGAGGCCCTGTGGAAGATGTGCGGCGGGCAGGGGTTAGTGGGTGCTATGGAGTGGATGCTTTCCATAGTCTTTGATGTGTCTTCTATGGTGACAGGGGTCCACGTGAGGAGGGTCAGCTGGGTGGCGTCGCTGGTGGAGAGTCGGTGCCATGAACCTGGTCATCGAAGTTGTCGTAGAGCGTCCTGATCTTGTGGTGACAGAAGGAGCTGAGTTTGTTGCAGAGGTCTTGGGAGGGAGGGACGTCGGTGGTTTCGCTGTGGAGTCTGGTGAATTCTTGTATGATGGTGAAGAGTTCCTTGGAGTTGTGGGAGTTGGAGAGGATTCTGTCCTGAATTAAGTTTCTCTTCATTGATCTGATGAGTTGGCGGTGTGCCGTGGTGGCAGCCCTGTAGGCGGTGCATGCTTCCAGGGTTTTGCTGTTTCTCCATGCTTTCTCCAGGCATCAGCACGAGCGCTTGGATTCACGGAGGTCCGTGGTGAACTAACTGGCTTTCGTGTTGTGTCGTCTGTCGGTGTTGGTGAACAGGGAGCGGGGTCCGGGTGGTGTGTATGCGAGTGTTCCACGGAGTGTCGTTCTGGGATTAGGCAGGATCTGGAAGTGGATGTGTTCCATGGGGGGCGAGGCGTCGAACGAGTTGGTGGTTGTCAGTCGGAGGGAGCTTTTGTGAATGATGGCGAGGCCTCCTCCAGGGCGGTTGGGGCGGCCTTTCCTCAGGATCTTGTATCTGTCGAGGATGGCAGTTGCGATGTCGGGAACGGAGCAGAGCAGCTGGGAGGCGGGAGCGAGAACACGCTGGGGGGGGAGGGGCCGTGGGGGCAGCAGTGGCGGGAAAACGGCACAAACAGAGGCAAACAGAAAAATCGCCAAAAAGGCAAACACAGAAAAGAACAGAACAGAAAAAAGACAGAATAACAGCAAACAGAAAAAGACAGAAAAGGCTGACAGAGCAGACCAGCAGAAGAGCAGGCACTTCCACTGGACCACCAGGGATGAGGCGCAGGCAGGAACCTGCAGGTGGAGGAGGGCCTCGAACACCTACCTGGGAGACCATAAGGTGCTGGGGGCAGTGCCTTAAGGACGGAACTGCGCGAGGGGAGAGCAGTTACCCTGACCAGGAGGACAGAGGTCTTGCTCGCCTTGTCGCGCAACGGCCGCCATTAAGTAGGGGTCGGGGGAGGGAGAGCAGATAGGAGCTGGGAACATGCTGGGGGGAGGGGCCGCCGGGGCAGCAGCAGCGGGGCCCATGCAGAAACAGAGGCAAACAGAAAAATAGGCAAAAAGGCAAAGACAGAAAAAAAACAGAAGAGAAAAAAGACAGAAAACAGAAAAAGACAGAAAAGGCTGACAGAGCAGACCAGGCTCTTCCACTGGACCACCAGGGATGAGGCGCAGGCAAGAGCCTGCGGGTGGAGGATGGCCTTGAACACCTACCTGGGAGACCAGAAAGCGCTGGGGCAGTGCCTTAAGGACAGAGCTGCGCAAGGGGAGAGCAGTTACCCTGACCAGGAGGGGTATCAGGCTGGGAACTGGTGGACTCATGGAGACAGGGGCACCCAGGCACTCGGCAATACTCATTAAACTGGGAAGTGCACAACTTGCATGTCAGACTGATAGGGATATACTGCATCACAGCAACACAACACCAGATAATCCAGTCAGAACACTTCACAGAACGATCTCTGATCATTGCTCCATGTTAACAGAGATGAAATGGGGGAGGATAAAGTCAACTATCCTGCTGAAGAAACCACAGCCTGTAGCATTAGAGGACTTTGGATTTCGAAATACAATTAGAGAAGGGAGACAAAAATACTTTGCTAAGAATGCAGGAAAGACCTGAATCTATTGATAGAATGGGAGGCCTTCAAATTAGTCCTTGGAGGTATATGCATTATCAATGCATACAGGACTGGAAAAGTATTAAAGAGATAACTAATGCAACATGAAAATTATATGAGAGCACTGGAAATACATCTAGCACAGGGAGTGAGTGATCTTGACAAATTAAGAGCCACAAAAAAACAATACTATCAAACAAATACTATCAAACTCTGTACAAACAGAGGTTACGTTGTATACATTACAAAATATGCATGACTAAACCAAATAATGGGGGGTAAACATGGAAGGCAGTTGGCATGGCTGTTAAATTTTGAGATTCGACATGCACCTATCACTAAACTTTGCGATGACAGAGGACAAGAAAGACACATGCAACAAAATATCAATCAAGCCTTTCATGCATATCATATGCATATCATATGCAGCTATACAGGGATGAGACGAAGGACAACAATTCTGTAACCATTTGGTTACTAGACAAAACAGAGGGAGTTGCTGGAAGGCCCATTAACAATACAAGAGATCAGGAAACCCATAAAGGAACAAGACATAGGAAAAACACCCAGAACAGATGGGTTCCCATCGAATTTTATCCAACATATATGAATATAGGGGCACCCAAAATGATAGAACTGTATATGGTTACAATTGAAAAGAGTCAGTTACCTGCCACCACTAAGGAGACCTTAATAACATCATTTCTCAAAAAGGGGAGAGAAGAGGGTGAGAAGGGATCTTACAAATAGATTGACACCAATTCTGCCAGCTAAAGTTAGAACGGAGCTGGTGGTATTGGAAAGTTATGCTGGTCATGAAGGTACACTGCAGAGATGTTCCACATCTCCTCTAATATTTGCACTATTAATGGAACTAGCAGCAAACCTAGTGTGACTAATTGGTTAGGATGTTGGCATCACTATCTAGGACAAAACCATGGGATTTTGTTATATGCACATGACCTCCTTCTGCATGTACATAACACTGATAGTGGAATCCCAATTCTATATAAGCTGGTAGAACATTCGCCAAAGACTCTGGTTTAAGAGTTAATTGGAAAAAGTCTTGTGTATAATCCTTAAAAGGAGGCCATACGGACATCTCGCCACCCAAGTTTTGTAACATACTAAAATAGGATTAGGAGTAAAAAACTATTGGTCAGCCCAGGATATCCCGGATAAATGTCATTCTAGGCTTAATTACCACTGTCAGTTATGGATGAAATAACACTGATAGAAATGGTGGTCTTGCCCCATTTCTTATATTTCTTCGCCACTTTACCGCCACAGAAAGTGTTTTTTGGAAAATGGACTATATGATCACTACATTAATCTGGAGCTGTGGTAGGCATAGAACTGCGGTAGCCTCCCTCCAGTTACTGCTGGATGAATGGGGGTATGGTCCTCCCAGACCTCGAGAACTACTATTTCGCTACATAACTGCAAAAGTGTGGGGGGAGGTGTGGCTGGCTGACCCTTCTAGAGCTGAGGCAACATATGCCCTGCATGGGTTGGTGGTGGAGAACTATTTGCTGCACTGCTATATATAAAATACAAACCCAAACCTGTACATTTTCTGGTAGATGTTATCGGATACTGTTGGAATAGATGCGACAAAAAGCTGAATGTTAAAACTAGATATGCACGACATATTAGAATCAAGACGTGCAGGGTGTGCCCCAACAAATATCCAAAAGGGATATACTCACTTGGAAAGAGGTAGGGATAGAATATTTGGTTAATGATGTCAACCGTATTTAGGGAAACGGTTGACATATTTCAGCTCCCTCCTGGACAATTTCTAACTTACAAAAAGCTAAGCGTCCTGTTCAGACCTGCTTCTTGCCTGGGGGATTTACGGTGTTGCATTGCTATTGTTTATTTATAATTCTATGACTTCAGGTTTGGATCCTACTGCCTTTTATTCACTGTTGAATACTCTAAGCACTCTCTTTGCTTTTAAAGTGACCAAGCTTCCAGGTGTTACTCATCAAACCATAGAGGAAATAAAAACATGCCCCCAGGTAACTTATTAAATATATTTTTGGGCCTAGAAAAAAAGATAGGAAAAGCTCATACTAGGCTTCATGGCAGGGATCATTAGTCAATCACAAGTCAACAAATCAACTATGCGCCAGCAGGAGATCCATTGTTAAGAGGCAATAACGTGTTCCTTCTGCAGCATTTGATCTTACATAGATTGGCATCCATGGTTGAATAGAACACCCTGTAGTGCTAATCCAGAGGAAGGAGGATATCACGGAGTGAGCACGTATTTAAAGAGGTTTCCAAGAGCTCCTTTGCCTAATTGCGAACCAGCTGCAAACCCAGTGTCAAGGAAACACTGCTCACACAAAATGACTATTGGTCTCGAATACATTGGCACATGTGGAATATTGCCCAAGAGTGCTAGTGCTGCAGCTGCCCCCTAATAAAATATGCAGTTTAATGACCTGTACGTGGACAGTAGTCCTCCTGGTAATGTCATTAATTCAGACCCTACATGTGGCTATCAATTGCTTCGACAAAAACTTTCTTCCATCCGCAAGACCACCAGCCACGAAAAAGAGGGGTACTTTATCATTTGCCTTTGTTAGATAATTGTGGTGAAAATAGTAACATTAGCACAAAGTGAGTTTTTGAAAAGTGTTTTAAAGAGGCACTTTATAATCAGTTAATGTTATGCATTTAAAACTGGTACTCATTTTAAGGACTATGGAAGGATGAAAGACTGGGCTTCTGACATGTAGATCTCACACTTCTCGGCAGCAAGACCTTAATTAAACTGGGATATCTACCTAGATGATACCCAATGTTCTTTCAGAATCAAGGTCGTAGTTGGACTGTCATGTTGGAGGTCAAAGGATAAGGCAAGAAGACTCACAGTATAATTTAAGGGAGTGAAGCGGAGTCTGAGGAAAATGCAAATCTATGTATCTCATGGTCATGCAAGATAAGTAAGGTAAAAATGAAACTCCTACCCTACTGTACTTTTACCAGGCTTTGACAGTTTTCATTCTAAGCAGCATTATGAGCTTTATACAGGAGGAGGCAAAGACTGCCAAAAACGCGTTGATGCTACTGAAGACAAAGGGAGGGATGGAGTGCGCTGTGGCGGAGGATTCCTAAAAGCACCCACCCCACTCCACTAGGAACGGCTGAGACATTCAACCTCCGCCACAGAGACTTCACCACTTTTTCCTAAGACTGACTTCTGTGCTCGCTGTGACCATCCTGGAGGGTCACGGCTCCAGCACACCCTTTGTTCTTGCACCAGACTGTTTATGCCTTTGTACAATCTCGGCCACATGTTAGATGGACCGCCTCACTATCATCTAATAGCTCACCTTCCAAGCCACTCCTCAGATACTGAAACCCGCACCTTGTACCAATCTTCACTGCTTAATTGGTGCTTGCCTCACCTGCCATCTGCAACATCTCTCCCTTCCTCAGATGACCCTCAATGTACATTTTTGATTGGCTGGGCACCAGGCTCCTCTCCTCGCAGACTTACATGGAACCCTCCATCGCTCATATTGTTGGACTGAACCTACCTCCAATCCACCTCATATGAGGGCTACTTTATAAAAGAAACCCACCTGTCTTCATCAACGAGCCCAAACACTGGTCAGAGGGCGCACTCCTGGGGACGCTTCTGAGTACTTCGGGCCCTGGGGTGGGCTTGTATACATACGGTGCTGTTGCAGATAATGAATCTTTTTTGTTTGGTAGGTGCATGTTTTCTTCATCGAGTTTGCCCTGCATGACTTTTTCTGTCGGTTTGTTCCAAATGTGTCCACTGAGAGTCTGGTGTAATCTTCCCTTTCGGGCGTCTGCTGATTCATATGGCCCCAGAATAATACTTCGGTAATAAGGCACATTTCTCTCACAAATCCAACACCGGAGTAGAAAACTGTGCACAATCTCGCGTGAAGGCACTGCTCATTGCCCCAGGGCATTTCCAGAGGAAGAAAGCATGCCAGAAATTCATGCTTCTCCCTAAACTTTCAGAAACCTCACAACCGCTTTTAGGTACACTCCATCCCAATGCAAGGCAGGCAGTTCAAGAAGAAGAGGGGCCTAGCCCTGCTGCTCCAGAAAACCAGCCGCAAGTAACTTACTCCGTGGATGCCTCACTGATCAAACATAACATCTCACAAGCGTAGTAGCATTATACAGAGAAAAAAACACTTAGGAATGGAGACAGTGAAATCCTAATACCGCTTCTGAATAAAAGGAAGTAAAGTAAACCTCTCACAAGAGCAGTTTCTGATTCACTCCGCCCTGGAGGCACGGATGTGCACGGGAAAACCTCACCAGGTGTTTTACATCACATACAGGAGTACAGCCGAACTACACCAGACAGCATGCTCTGTGCAATGGAAGAGCGTCCTTCAATATATAAAAGTTGCCAATAAAACAAAAGCTGCAGAACTTGCGAAGGAAGGGGTCCAGGTTTCTCCCTCTACTAATTCTGTTCCAGTTAGTTAATTTAATATTCAGCTCTTAAAAGAGAGATTTTGGTTGAATATAGCTTTTAAAAGTAAGCTTTTGTGTTGAATAGTTTGGCGCCGCAGGCCGCGGAACAAAAGCACCTTTCATTACCAAGGTAAGTGCTGCTTCTGCAAAACTATTTCCACTGGAAGGCGCCCTTGCACGGCTTTTAACTGCACAGACTCGAGCCTGATTTAGAAGAGGGGAAACCTCTCAAAGGCCTGTGGATACACTTAAAAAAGCCCAGAAGGAACAGGCTAAAGAAAACCAGGTCGCGAGAACGCACTGGAAAATTCTTAACTTTTCCTCTATTGGGCTGTTCAGTCGCTAACTGCTGAGGAAGTAGTGAGTCAGGAAAAAATGACACACCCCGCATATAAATGCTCTTCAGTATTTCGCAGACTGGTGCTTATTCATCAGTTAGGCTGTAAAGTAAGCATTTTATAGGGTGTGGATTTTAGTTCCAGAAGCATCACTCCTGAACTCACTCCTACCGCAAGACTGTTTAATACATCAGATAGTAACAAGTTTTTTGTTTTGTGGATTTTCCGTTTTTTGCACACTACCCATCCTGTCAACAGCACATGAAAACAAGCATAGGTCCCGCCTTTGTAAGAGCTATTTTTTTTTTTTTGTTGCATATTTATCTAGCGCGAACTCGACCCGAAGGTATTGGAGCGCTTTACATGAGCACCGTATTTACATTACACATGACTTTCACAATGTCTATTAGCCATTTGTACAGCAGCGCGGCTTGAGGGCAGCAGGGCTAAAAGTTAAGGAAAAAAGTGCTATGATGCGGCCAGCCCTGGCTGCGTGATAGCGCTTTTTTAGGTTGAGCCTGGGCAGCACATGCGCTGCTCGGCGAGGCATGCTATATTCAGGTATTGACTTGAAGCTCCGACCACTCTCCGCCCATATTTTTCATTGGCTTGTGTCATTGTCCTTTGTAAACTGTGCCTTTTCATTGGTCAATAGGCTTAGTAGTCCCTCCTTAGTACCGCCTTGTCTCATTTTGTAACCTCCCATCAGGACACCCTCTGTTACATGTGTTGTTACTCGGTAGGCTTTAATTACAGCCTCCAAGCACTATTTGATTAAATGGTTTTCTCCTGCCTGCTGTTGCAGGCAGGACACGCTCTCCCCCAATGCTTTATTTTTTTTTCATAGCACGCCATGCTGATACAGTGGTGGCCGTGTCTTTAGTTTGATGTTTGCGGCACGAACGCGGCCCCATGTTTTTTTACCCAAAAAAACATTTGTTTGTCAACTTGACAAACGGATGCTTTTTTTGGAAAAGCGCCCCATACAGCGCTTTCACTTTAATGGCGGCCGCGCCCCTTTCTTTAGATGAGCCGGTCTAAAGAAAGGGGCACGGCCGCCATTAACGTGAAAGCATGGCACGTGGCGCTTTTCCAAAAATAGCATTTGCAATGCAATAGGGCTCGCATTTGCAAGAGATTAAGCTATTGGCATTGTCATTTACAATGCCAATAGCTCAAACTCTCGTAAATGCGAGACCTATTACATTGCAAATGCTTGTTTTTCTTATGGCAGGTTAGTCGGAGCAACACGTACAATGGGAGGAAAGTGGGAGGGAACAAGCAACACCGACAAGGGAAGTATACAAGCACACACACAATGGGTACTTAAAAAAGCACTATGATGTGGCCAACCTTGGCAATGTCATAGCGTTTTTTCTTTTATACGGCTTATGAGGAGGGAAACACAGACAACGGAATAACAAGTAACAACAAACACGGACAACAGGAGGGTGGGGGGAGGGAGGGAAGAAGCAACACAGACAAAGGAATGGTGGAAGGGAACAAACAATGCAGAAAGCTAACAAGCAACACCGACAACTGGAGAGTGCGAGAGAACAAGCAACAACAAGGACAAAGGGAAGAAGAAAGAAAAAAACTGTATCTCAATCACAGCAGGTGTTTAGACAAAATATGAGAGAAAAAATATTGTGTAGAC
Organism: Calotriton arnoldi; assembly: GCA_963921515.1. NCBI lineage: Eukaryota > Metazoa > Chordata > Amphibia > Caudata > Salamandridae > Calotriton > Calotriton arnoldi. The sequence continues at coordinate 2,050,082 of CAWUFW010000480.1, forward strand.
AAAATATTGTGTCAAAAATATCGGGGACAAAAATATAGTGAAGGTAATTTTCTATAGGTAAGCAAAGATTTACTATGTATAACTTCACATATATGTAACTTAGGGATATATATCTTCAAGGTATGTAGATGTGGAGTTAAGAATAGTAAATCTATACTTACCTATTTACACTTACCTTCTCAATATTTTGGTCTTCGATATTTTTGACACGATATTCTGTCCACACCATATTTCTGTTTCCGATATTCTGTCAGTGATCCTCACAGCGTGAGTGGACACTAAACAAAATAAAGCAATAAGTACTTGGTCCACACTGCAGGGAGAAACAAAAGACGTAGTGAAACTGGCAGGCACAAGCCATTAGGAGGCAGCAAAGAAGAGTGACAATCAAGCCAACGAATGGCAAGCAATGGGTTGCTTCCAAGCCTCATTTAGTAAACAAAATGTCTTGCAAGCAACAACACATGCGTGTCTCAGGCGAGACCTAAACAGACAAACTACTAAGGCATGTATGCAGGAAATTATGGGTGTTATGCACTTATGCTAGACAATAAGGGCAGCATTGATTGTTTAAAGTAAATAGTGCACACAAAACCATGAATGACCTAAAAATCGCCTTCACCTACTTCACCTCTTTCCACCTCATCTCTTTACCTAATTTTTACCTCTCCATCTCGCTCTATACCCCATTTCTCTCTACCTCTTACTGCCTTCTCTACATCACATTCCTCTACCTCATTTCTCTCTCTACCTCACATCCTCTCACTACCTCATCGCTCTCTGTCCTACATCACTCTAATTTCTTTACCTTTCAATTTATCTCCCTATTTATTCACTACCTCACTGTCAGAACTCACTTTGGGCACTATTTGGATCAAAGGATCAAAAGGGATTTAGGTTGGCGTCTTAATTGTCAAATGGTGTGCAGATCTCGAAAGCCACGGAGATTGGCAACCAGGAACCACAACACTGTACTTATGAAACAGCGTGGTTGTATCAGTTCAGGGTTCCATAGCCCAATACAATCTCAGTGAAACTGGGCGTAACAGTTAGGTTCAACAGAAAATGGAACAGAGAGGAAAAACTGGTCTTATGCATTTATTTTGTTTCAAGTTTCCCTACATTAGTTATAAAAGTTAATGATAATTCTCACACAATGGGTCTTCTCTTTTCAATTCAGGCCAAGACTGGATCCTAGAGGCTCCTTTCTTTAGATTCTATCTTTCAGGATACTCCAGTGTTTCATCACCAGTTCATACGCTCAGAAAAAGACAGTTATTTGACTCAAGTGAAACCCTTGTAAAGAAATAAAGTCTTCAAAAGAAAATATCTTTCCACTAGCTCCTTATTTCCTTCTCCCTCGTAGTGGGGTAACTCTCTCCCCAGTCTCTCTCTTCCATGCTGTCTCTCCCTCTCTTTTCTTTAGGAATTCTTCCCTTGTTCAGGTGAATTTTCTTGCCCTGCTTAAAGAGTCACCTATGCCCCAGGTGTATTTCCACTATATTCTGTAGGATTCAATTGGTAGCCCGAAACCCCAGTTCCATAATAGGGCAATTGAAAGAAAGAAAAACTTGCAAAACCAAAAATAGTAACAACAAACATAAAATAAGCAGCATTCCTTTGGGGCCCTTGCTGTAAAGGTCAGACCAACTAACCCAAGATCTTAGAGGGTCATTACTTTGAGAGATGCCAATGCTTTGAGAGATTTACATTGGCTTAGAGTGGAAAGTCGGACTAAGTTTAAAGCCCTGGATTATATGTTTAAGATTAAGATTGGGACTGCCCCTCAATACCTGCAAAATCTGGTTAGCCATTATCAGCCCTCTCGACTGTTACGCTCTACGACACAGGAATTATTCATGGTTCCCAGGATCAAACTCACAAGAATGGGAGGCCGTTCTTTTTCCTATCTTGGTCCTCTCTTGTGGAACTCTCTTCCCATAGCGATCCGCAAAGAAACACTTCACTTAAAATTTCGTAAATTAGTGAAAGCTTGGCTGTTTAACCAATAGTACTTACTCTTTTTTATTTGTTGGTTCCTCACGGTCTGCGCTGGGAAACCCTTTTTGGGTAGCTACGCGCATTACAAAATCAATTAACATAACATAACATAACATTACGATGGCGGACGGACTGCAGTCCGTCCGCCATCGTCCCGGGGATTGAGACCGGCCGCCTATAAGGCGGCGGTCCCGCAAGTGCAATTACAATGCAGTCGCCACCACGGCGGCCGCATATGGCACGTTTAACATTGCGGCGGGTGCTGCTGGCTGCAGCACCTGCCGCAATGTTAGAAATGCACTGTTTGCATTTCCCTGCACTACGGGGCAGGCACCATGCGGTGCCTGCCACATGGTGCAGGGAAATATAGGGGGGCACCATAGGTGCCCCCCCCCAGTGCACTAACAATCAGCTCCTGCACAAGGAGGCCCGCAACGGGCCCCCAAAGCCAATCCCGCCAACCTTTCCATGGCGGGGGAACCGGCATGGAAAGGCTGGCGGGATGCAACATCCTAATGTGGAGGACGGTGCCTGCTAGGCACCGCCACCATTCTAGGGATGCAGGGCGGGTCCGACAGGCAATCGTAACGATTGCCTCTGTCGGACCCTTGGCGGACGGGCTTTCCACCCCCCAGCACACCACCCGCCATCCTGATCTGGCGGGCGGAAAAAGGCCTTATGATGGTGGTGAACCCTCCACCGGCAGCCTGCCGGTGGCGGGTTCACCGCCATCGTAATCAGGCCCTTAGTTTCCTTCCCTTACCTGGGGATTTACCATGAACCTGGCTAGCCACGGTCCTTTCCTGGGCCCTTGGCAGGATAATGCACCTCTCCCAGAAGGAACTGGGACCACTCACTCAACCAGTTTTCCGTTTCTCGCCTTCTGACTCTGAGGCTCAACATGCAGTTTTATGGAAATCTCCTCCCTGTCTTCATGCTTTCGCGTTCCTCCTCTCTATGGGCATCCCTGCTGTTCAGACTCTGCATCATGCTCTTGCGATTGTATCCTCTTTCTCCTCCTTGTTAGTGATAGTATCTCTACCTTCATGAGCGTCCATCTTCGTTTTCTTTGTTCCTAGAGGAAGTCCTATTAGTTTGATTTGCTTTTTATACCCTCCATCTATACTTTGGTCTTTCCTCTTTTCTGACTCCCTCTGTTGTAGTCTGTCTTTCTTTTCTAGCTGCCGTCTGTCTTTCTTTTCTAATAGTGTTTGCTTTATCCTATTATTATGTGGCTCGACGGGCACCCAGATAGCATTGCAGCCCTGTTGGAACACATTTTGTGAATACGCTGTCTTGTTACATTCCCATTCAATATTCAAGATGGCGCCTCACTACACTAGCGTCAGACACACTTTCTTATATAAGCATGTATGCCTGCTTTCACAAGAACACAATGCCTGACAAATTCTTGTGGGTTGTTGGATTTTCTCCACTGTCGTAAGTTTGTTCCCTTGGCCCTTTCCTTGCTGCACCTTTCTTGTTTTTATCGCATTCACTTTTGGGTTACCTGCTATTCAGAAACTGGAGTGATCGCTGACGACCGGCCTCTGTGTTTGCCTTCCTTCCTGTGCTTTTAGTTCCTGTGTTTCCCCCAAGCCTAGTGGAGCAGCATAATTTTATCTCCACCCTTACACGTCACAGAAGTGTAATATTTATGTGCACTTAGCACCATATATTTTGTGTGTCTTAATCCTATTAATGTAGTATGAAGCATTAAATATACTGCTGGAGTGTATTCACTGTAGAAAATAGTCAGTCACTTTAAGTGTGTGTTCTAATACCTTCATTATAATGTTACAAATTGTAGTTCTCGTTCACATTTACATTTGTGCATTTCGAGTTATACTGCTTTTATTGAGATTGTATTTTTATGTACCCATGTATTCATTTCTTAATGTTTGCATTTATTCTATAATCGTAGGTGCCTATATAATTATATATTTACTGTGTAGACTGACTGTTTTATGAAGTTAGCATAACCAAAGGCCTTATACATTTGGTCTTCGATGTTTAACCTTCAACGTAAACGTTTTCCTTGCGCTGCAATGTTCTTTCCTTTGCAGGTGTGTTCACATGATCTCATAGTCAGTGAAAGGCATATTGTGTATTAGAGATAGTGAGGTACTGGAAGATAACTTTTGGCAAGAATGTGAGGTGCTAATGAACTAAGAAAAGACTCCTATTCATGTCGTATCAGGAGCAGGGAGACATCCAAGGTCGTCCTAATGTTCAAAACGCAGGATGGGAAAACTCAGTGAAGTTGTCAATTTCTACTGTGAGAAGGTGGAAATTTACTGGAGTTGATGATGTAGAATTGTCAAATGTTCTGTGGGTTTAATTGGTGTTCACACTTTAGTCTTAAGGCAGATACCCTTTGGACTCTGAGAGGTTTAGACCTCTCTGCTCATATTTCCATTGTGTGGCTTTATGGTATACTTTGCCTCGTTTTGGAGAGCTTTTACTGAAGTCTCCACCATGCTGACACATTCCTGCTTTTCCTGATTTAACTAGATTTCCCTAGTTTTCAACTTTAGTTTAGAACTAGTTTAGGCGACTTTAGATTTTTTCATGTATAAACGGGAGGATCGAAACCTGTACGCTGACCATCAAATTCTATTTCTTGTCTTCTGCATTGCCGCAACTGAATCCCTTGTATGCTTTATGCTACTAAGACTTAATTTCATTTGACGCTTTGGCATACCTGTGGTGATTTTGTATCTTTACAACATGTTTTTGAGATTTTTATGTGTTAGTTTGGCCTTTAATTTGTAAAAAAAAACTCCTTTAACTTTACTTATTTTTTCCGGGTCCTTAATGTGTAACCATATAGGTTACACTGTAAATTGAATTGTTCGATTGATGTTAACTCTCCTTTACCGGTCAGGCAAATTTCAGAGGTTCAGCACAGGATAAATGGTAAGACAGGCCCAGTGCTCCATCACTGGCCTATTAGTTATACTGCATAGGGAACTGCGGGTCATAGGCAGTGCCACTGAAATTATGTGATTTTGCCATCCCAGCGTTTTCCACATAATTATAGTTTTGTGCGCTTGCCACATAACCCACAACCTGCTGCATAATTTACACATTTTAACAAAAATATTGATTCTAGCTCAAATCGATCAAAAGTTACTAACAATGCTACAACAAGTGTTGGCATGCAGTGGCAGACCTTAAATCACGCAGAAGCAAGTCAACTTTCAGTTGCTGACTGATGCATTTACATGTTGAACTGATATTGATGAGACAAAACTTTGCCCACACAGTGTTAACATGAGTAAAAATGATTAAAAAAAAGCGAATACTGCTTCAAAATATACGTCATTACGCTGCATAATATAGCTTTTCACTTTACTTGGTCCTCCCTAGCCACGTAATTTCATTGGAACTGAACATAGGCTACTGTTAGGTAGATGGTTAGCCTTTGTCATCTTTGGTACTTCACATTCAAGACACTCACCTCTTTACTTCCCCTCTCTCTATTTCTCTCACTGTTTCATCTGCATCACCTATCTCATTACCTTACTCCTTTATAGCTACCACTTTCCCTACTTGTATCTCTTTGTCTGTATCATTATCGCTCTTCTCACTCTAATTTTTCTGTAATTCTTCTGTTTCAACTCAGTCTCGTGGTCACTTCTCTCTCCACCTCTTTCTCTTTATATAAACCCTCTATTCAGCTCATTCTCTCTACCTCTCCACGTCACCAATCTCTACTTTATGACCATTATACTCTGCCGCTGTATCAACTCACCTCTTTCTCTACCTCATCTTTTTTCTCTTTACACCTCATTTCGTTCTACTTCTAGGACCCTTCTCACTACCTTTCTTTCTGCCTCACTGCTCTCTTTACCTGACTTGTCTTGCCATACCTCACTTCTCATTTTGTCCTTCTCTCTTAAAGGAAAACGGGATGCATTTAAAAAAGAAAAATGAAACTTTTCAGTTTCATTAGGTCTCGCCTGAGCCAGCGCATGCGCTGCTCGGCGAGACATTTAGTGTGTGGGTTTTCAAAGTGCTACCACACGCTTTTGGCAGGCATAGAGCATGCGGTTACGCGCACAATGACGAGCAGAGGCGCCATATGGCTTTCCTCTCTCGTCATGGTGCGCGCACGTCGCACACCACTCGCCCGCCTGCTTTTGCCGTTGCGCGCATTCCTCGCGGCACCCTTTCCTTTCGCTTGCTCTCCCAAGCGCCTCGCTCCGCCCCTCCCCCACCACAGAGCGCGTCCCCGCGGTCACTTTTGCTTGATCGCGATCACTTTCGCTTTTACGGCCTGATTCCATTTCTTTTATAGTCCTCTGTTTAGCTCTATTACACGTGGTTTACGTTTACGCTTACACTCACTTTTTAACTTGGACCGATTACCGAGTTCCGTGTTTCCCATAAGGATGTACCTGAAACGCATTCACTCTACTTGCAGGTATGCACCGTCCGTTGCACGCGTGTAACTGTTTATGCTTTGAGCCTAACTCTCGTTGTTTCCGAGCACTTAGCTTTGAGCACGTCACTTCGCTGACTTTCTTATTTTTTCAATCAGTCTTCAATCAGCCTTTCATATTCTGTCACAAGACTTGTCTGGTTCTACATGCACTTATTTCCTGAGTTTAACTTCCGTTCTTTCCAAGCACTTAGGTTTGAGCACGTCACTTCGCTGACTTTCTTACTGCGTCTTCAATCAGCTTTTCTCATTCTGTCACGATAGTCTGGTTCTGCTTGCACTTATTTCCTCACTCGGGTTTAACGCTTTTAATCTGATACCAACACCTCGTGCACTCCTTATAGTGATGCCGATCTATAGCATTAGAACACGGATCAACAGCACTGCTTTCATTTTTTTCCTCTTCGTTTATTAGTCTGAAAGGATGCAACAACGGAGCACTTCTGAACTCCACACAGGTTTCTCAAACACCGCTGTTCAGCGAGATATATCACGTTTAACTGCTGGAATGTTTCACATTTCTTGAATGCAGCATGACATGTACGGATGTTTCCACCATATCGGAAGTGTGTTGAGTTAGTTGATCACTATTAATTTTTTCATGTGGTGCTGCCATGGTTGGTAACCCAGCTTCCTTTTGCGCTTCATTTCACAGAGATTAACAGTTCCCCTGATGAAGGGCCAATCCTGCCCGAAATACATTGGGTCTGATACATTGTGATACCAGGATGCATGTATTATGTTTTGCCATATGGAACTGAATTTATTAATGCATTTGTGCATAACAAGAATACCATGAGGATGACAAAATTAATCCTTCATTAATGAAATTATCCAGATTGATTTTTGGTTTGGAATCTATTTAACGTGATAAATCCATTCATTTGGACATATTAAGCGGTGCAATATGGGGATGTCTCCCTGGTGGAGAGACGCTTTTTCTTAATTTGTCTTCACACGCCCGTGGACCAGTGGGCGATACCCTTTATGCACGCAGATCTTGGTTAACATTTAAAACAGAATACAAAGGCGTGCAAGTACCACTCTTCTCATTTCATAAAGTATTTGTGCAACACTTCAAACAGTAAAGCAGTGAATACGCCACACAAAAAAGATTCCACACAGGATTAGAATGACTCACTCTCGCTGACTGACTCACTCTCGCTGACTGACTCACTCTCGCTGACTGACTATCTTACTGACTCACTTTCACTCACTGACTAACTGACTCACTCTCTCACTCTCATTCACTCTCACTGACTGACTCACTCTCTCACTCTCATTCACTCTCACTGACTGACTCACTCTCACTGACTGACTCTCTCACTGACTGACTGACTCTCTCACTGACTGACTCTCTCACAGACTGTCACTCTCTCACTGACTGACTCTCTCACTGACTCTCACTCTCTCACTGACTGACTGACTCTCTCACTGACTGACTGACTCTCTCACTGACTGCATTGGCATAGCCAATAGGTCTCGCCTTTGCACTGTCTCGCCTTTGGGACCTTATAAGTGTTTAGCCATGCAACAGTTGGTGTTGTTGCACTAAGGATATTGTGCTGCATAACTAAATACTTATAAGGTCCCAAAAGCGAGACCTATTGGCTATGCCAATGCTTGTTTTTTAAGGGCAGGCAGTGGTCCCTGGGACCACTGCCTGTCCTTAAAAAATATTTTCGCACCCATTCACAAAGGGGAAGGGGTCCGATTGGTTTACCACCTACTTGAAGTTGCAAAACAATGTACATACCATTTGGACTCGCTATTAGGAAGGGATGCCCTCTCTGACTCGCAAAATAGAAATTGGTACATACCAACACAGTTTTTTGCGGTCGCAAAAAGGTTGAATACCCTTTGCGACCGCAAAAAACGGTTGTACATCTGGCACTTAGTTCACTTCCGTGTATGTTATAATTTAACAATTTGCGTAGGTAGGATACAACAAAAACTCGAATGCCTCTTGATGATAGCCCAGGATTTTAAGTTTTGTTGCAGTCAAAGATATTGGTGCAGCCACGATTCATATAGATGATAAACAAGAACTGGCAAAGCCAGTAGGGCTGACTTTAAGGTGCCAACACATGTAAACACACACATTCACAAATGATGTTTAGATGCGAAACATGCACAGATGCTGTTTATCACATTAAAAGGCTATCCTATTGGGTGTGCCAATGCTGGGGAAAAGTATCAAAAGGGGTTTGCTTTCTATATAAAATGCACATAGGAGATAAAGAAGTGAATGTGATGTGCGGCGCACTTTTCAGATGTAAAATAGTTCCGGATGTATTCCAATTAAAACACTTCCTGAACGGTCGAATGATACACAAAACAGCATAAAAAAAGATGAGAGGGTAATACTCTGTTGGATCCAAAGCCCACTCCAAGTATATTTTAAAGAATTGGTGAGTCAGGCCAGATCAAATGAGTATAAATACCACTTCAACCGCTATCTATTTGCCCTACAAGGTGAAACCACGAACACACCTCCATTACTTTTCTTAGCAAACCTAAGAAGCTGCAGAGAAGATGCTACCACAACTAGCCACCTGTTTTCCCCCCAAAAAAGCTGCACGTCCTCACGCTGCTTTCAAAAGCTTCTCTGAGCAACAACATGATTTGAATTTCCACCTCTCATATAACAGAATGTGTTGTTCCTCTATGAAAGTTAAAAATACCTAAATGTTTCGCAAGGTGATGAAACATGGTGTACCTGTCAAGAAAGCACAGCTGATGAAATAGAAAGAAAATATGGAAACAAAAGAACCATGGCAACTGCATTCACGGCTTTGTTTCCATTGGTAGCTCACAACACCCCTCTGTCTTCTGCTCTCCAGTTACAACCTGCTAAACATATTGCATGCCTAACAAACGCTGAATTTCAGATCAGGGCTTTATGCAGAGTATTGTGATAAAGTTTGGTAGACGCCATTAATCAGGATTGTGTTACCGAGAGTGCTCGGACCATGATATTTGGAGGAAAACAACCACTAGCAAGAAGCTTTTGGAAGGTGGTAGACTGAGCCAGAACTGGACTACTGGGGCCAAAAATAGGGCCAGAGAGCCACCCCAAAAATGGCCGCATGTTTGAGAATAGTGAGGATGCGAAACAGAGTGGATTGCGCAACCCAAAAGGGTAGTCGTTTGACCCAAGGGGGTACACAGCATAGACTATGGGTGTGCAGAGCATTATCCATGTTTGTGCTGCGTCTGAACGAAGGATGACAAGTAATCTATTTAACACATATATGTATCATGAACTTAACAAGGGTGATAGGCAAATTGGTTCAAATTCATTCAGAATGCAAAGCTCTTTGCAAGTAAACCTTCGTCTGCAGACAGGACAGCCCCCAGACCTGTGACCCTGGACGTGTTTCCACACCAGCATAGCACAGGATCAACAGTTCAAGCCCCAGTCTCTTTCCCCTCCATGCATGTGTCACTGCCTGTCTTTCAGTCTTCAACTTTTCATAGATTTTATAAGGGTCCTCTCGTCTAACAAGAGAGTGCTGGTCTTTCTTCAACTTATCATTGCAGTACTTGAGACAGAGAAACTAATTTGAGGTTCACAGCAGAAAAATTGAAATTTTCTAATTAAAAATAAGGGTAAAATGTTAGTCTGAAGAAGCCTTTACTCTCTATTTTCATAAAAAGTAAAACAATTTGGAGGTGGTTGGGCGGTAGATAGCCTGAGTCCAACCTAGATGGCTATGTTTTAGAGAAACTCCCAGATCTGTAGCCAAATTTCGCCCAAAACCTATACTGCAGCTACACTAGGGCAGGTCTCCCTAAGGCTAACTATCAGGAAACCACCTGGAACACAGACTGACTAATAAGTCTTACCTAAGGATGGTGGGGCCCGCTAGGTCCCGGGCAATACAGGTCCGTGGGAACAGTAGGCATAACTGCTTTAGGGAGCCAGCAAGTGGAGGGAAATCGGTCCTTCCCTAATTCACGAAGGAAGGGTTTTGAAGTAGTTCATTTTGGAAACAACTAAACGATGACGTTCTATTGGGCTCCACTGGACAGCATCTATACAGTGAAAAGAAATTGCAATACAACCTCTCCAGTGCACGCTGCAGTGATCTGTGCTGGTACTAAAAATAGTTGAAAGCCGTAGATACAGGAAACATTAGGGCAGTACTGCTGTTGCCAACAGGTATTCTGTCCAAAATTATATCCAGATTGTAGGTGAATGGAAAACTGACAGAGCCAGTGCGGGGGCCTCAGTAGCAATGGCAATCCACCTATACATCATAAGATCCAAGGGGTAGACGGTGGTGACAAACTTTTTGACTGAACTGATCATCACCCTCCAGGTCATTATGGACACAATTTCCAGTCTTGGACTTTTGTGTGATAGCCTAAAGCATTCTGCGTGTTGTAGCCTTTTTTTCATTGATTCAGCTAATTACAATTAATACACCTGAAATCAATGACTAGTAGATGGAAAGTTCAGGCCTAGGGACCGTGTCCGTAAAGACCTAGGGTGAAATGGTCACCCATGCCTTGACTCTTACGTCATAATCAATGCAGATATACACAGCACGTTCTCTGTAGCAGTGGTAACGTGTAACCTGATACAGGACTGATCTATACGAAACAGCTAAATATGGGCTGGGAAAAAATGGCAAATCCACTCAAAAGTATAGACTGGATTTATATGCATTCCTCCGAAACAGGCCTATAGAAGGTATATATTATCAGACGCAAGAAACCACTGCTGTCTTGCATTTTCAAATTGCATGCTGTCTCAAAAAGCCTCCTCTATATTCCTAAAATCTGGCATAAAAAATTGACCTTTACTTAATACTTCTAATTGTTGCCTCTCCTTTTTTGTCACATAAACTCTCCTTACTTTTCCTGGCCTTCATGCCTCTTCTCTGGGACCACAGCCTACTGTAAGTGATGTGCATGTTGGCCTTAATCTCTATTAATGCATTTCTGCAATTAGTCCACACCTCATTTCAAACATCATAACCTCTCATTCTTGAAAGTTATACCCCTGAAACCTCATACTACCTAATCTCCTCAGCAGTGGCGGCCGGCACAGCTCACGGGCGGTGAGGCGGGCAGCGAGGGGCGGAGTGGGGGGCAGGCACATTGATAAGTAAAAAAAAAATACACTTACCTTGCTGCCGTGTCCTGCGACTCCACTCCCCTCCGTCTCGGACTCCAGGAAACAGCCAGGCTCCCCTGACCAATCACAACGCTGCAATGCAGCGTTGTGATTGGTAAGCACCCAGGCTCCCCTGACAAATCACAACGCTGCAATGCTGCGTTGTGATTGGCCTGAGCGCCGTGATGCGGCGCTCAGCCAGGGGCTGGAGGGGTGGGCATATTCTCCACGCAGGCTGTAATGCAGCCTGCATGGAGAACAGGGAAAGTGCGCAGGACTGTTTTGGGTGGCCCAAGAGGGCTAACCAAACAGTCATTACACACTTAGGAAGGTTTTGCCACTCCTCCCCTGCTCTGCAGTCCCGCCCCGCCCCCTCACCCAAAGCTGCCATAGCAGGAGGACAAGATAAAATGATAATAACATTACGTTATTATCATTTTATTTTTCCTTTTTTTACTGCTGCTCCTCCGCCTTAACGGAGGAGCTGCCCCTGCTCCTCAGGCCCATATATTAAGTCCACCATCTATCTGAATGAACTCACTTACCACCCTACACCCACTAAGGTTCACACCAAATTCGTATTAATTTAACCCACCACAAAGAAACTGGAGTGAATGCATAGAATGGTTTGCCTGAAAGCAGAAAACTAATCCCAGTAACAAACAATAACCAATAACCATTGGATTGACCATTAACTTTGGGTTCTGGAACAGCGTGCTGCCCGGCGTGAAAAGCTTCAATGCCTTGTCAGCGTTAAGTGCTATATAAATGTGGTTGCAATTACAATTATGTGTCCGGATGGGTGCTGAACAGAAGGAGACCAGCTACTATAGTGGCCTCCAAGTAGAAGTTTAACTGCTCCAGTGCTGACATCTGTTACTCAATCCTTCCCCTTCCACTCCTCCGGCGCAATCACTGAAAACAAGTTATAGGTGATAGTGTGCCGAATTTCATGGTGGACTTTATTACGCTGTGCAGATGGTCACTCCACAAAACTGAACGGAGGGAAGGCAGTAAAACACCTGGGACTAGATAGAGTATACACCAGAAAGAGCATTACTGAAGATAAGTAACTTGTTCTTCTGATGGATATATCTAACCGCAGATTCCTCACCTTTAGAATAGATACCACAGCAGTACCTCCCAAAGGTGGAGGGTCTGACAAGCGGATTCAAAACAGGAAGTCTAGCAGAACTGAGATGACAAAAAGGCCCTCTCTGCGTACCTGGCTGTCAAGGGAGTAATGCTTTGAGGAACGTATGCACCAACGCCACATCGCTCAGTGGTAGATGTGCAGGACAGACGATCCCCTTGCTAGCGCAATTGTTGGAGCTTTGGTCCTAGTGGAATGGGCTCACAGGCCTTCAGAGGGCTCTTTTCTGGACAACGCATAATTTATCTTTAGACAAATGACTATACACTTCGAGAGAGTCCTACTGACCTGCATTTTGTGGCCCTCGCAAAACTAACAAAGAGCTGGACGTCCAAGCAGTGGTATATTGTACGGTTAATATAAAAGCTCAGAGTGTTTTTAGAGTCAAGTGAAGCTGATGAAGCTTCTCCTCCTCATTACAATGCTGTGGCTGAGTGAAGAAGGTCAGCAGTTTTATCTACTATCTGACATGAAAGGACAACACCACTATTGGCAGGAAGGCAGCCCTGGTCCTCAGTACAAATTTGTCTGAAAAGATAGTAGTTTAGGAAGTTTGCACAGACAGCAAAATGTAGTGCACTGAGAAAGAAAGAAGCTTTGATTGTCAGGAGCCCTAGGGAGAAACTATGCATTGGCTCAAATGGTGTGCATATGAGGAATGTGAAATGTTGTATGACAAAAGGTTTTGGAGGAAACGTGAGTCAAACCTTTCAGAGAGTGCAGTACAAGAGGTGACTTGAAAAGGGAAGGCTGTTCTGCAAATACAGAAAATTTAAAATGGACAACATGTAACCCTTAACTATGCCCACCACCAGCACTTGCTGTGTCTAAAATAGACAACAATACATCAGAAAGTTTGGGCTGCAGGGAATGTCCCACACAAGACCAAAAACTTTTCCCAGCATCCAGCATATATGCATTTTGTTGAAAGACGCTGGCTGAAAGGATGCCATTCCCTGTCTTAGAAGGCAAATTAAAGGAACTCACCTGTCACCGCTCAACTGCATGTGTGTCAATGACTGCCGTTACAATGAATGGCTTTACAACAATGTTTTTACAATGAAAATGAATTTACAATGAAAGTCTTTTACAATGAATTTTTTTACAACGGATATGCCTTTACCACAAAAATATATGTTTTCACCTTTATCGCACATATGCACTTGAAAAACTACATCTCCCAAGACTGCTAAGGGTGTCTTTGGGGGGAACTGACGAAAAAATATGAAAAAAAAGAGTTTAAATGGCGACACGGTGGAAATGCTTATGTATCCCGTGATCAAGGTCCCTGTGAGGCCGAAACGCGTAGGGGCATTGATGATATTGTATTATTTACATAATTAAAATGAGTAAATTGGAAATAATTTACCCGTGAGAGCGGCTCATCTTTACCTTTGGGTAAAAGGTGCATAATTTGCAGCTTGGCTCTGCCGCTTACATGGATCGCACCGCCAGGAGCGCCAGCATCACCCGCGAACTCGGGCCAAGGAGGAAGATATATATATATATATATTATCTACTGGCGGTCGCCAGTAGATAGTTATAGTTAGGACCTATTTTCCATAGGAAATCCGCAACATTCTATTTGAAATAACTCTTGCGTCGGTTGACGAATCTTCGCGAAATCTTCAAACTTTATGGCCCGCTCCGGTCCGCTCCTACCCTAAAAGTTTCGGGGTGATTCGTCAAGCGGGGGCCGAGAAAAAAGGGGGGTCCCAAAACGTGTTTTCCCCATTCATTTTCCCATAGGAAACTTTAGCCACGGCTACAGCCCGAACTGCTGAACGGAATTACACCAAATTTGGCAAAGAGGTAGTTCTTGGTTCAGAAAGAACCCTTTTTGTTAAATGGTGTAAATCCGTTCAGTAGTTCCTGAGAAAATCAAAAGGAAAATCACATATATATCTATGGCCGCGTCGGATTCGCGCACCCTGAGCGCACCCTGCGCGCACCGTCCCGATCACGAGCTGCATGCTAATTGGCTGTCAACACTCCAAATCAGGAAGTGTTGGCAGCCATTTTATGCCTCGATAGAACCGAGGCACAGAAACAAGTGCGCAAAACGCACAAAGGGGGCAGGGTAGAAACACCCTGACCCCTAGGTCTGCTCAGGGGTCCCACAAGGACCCCTGGGCAGAAAAGCATTTTTTTTAAACGGCGGGATGCGCTTAGGGTGCGCGGATCCCGCCGATTAAAAAAAAACACAAGAAACAAGTGTGCAAACGCACAAAGGGGCAGGGTAGAAACACCCTGACACCCTAGGTCTGCTCAGGGGTCCCACAAGAACCCCTGGGCAGAAAAAGCATTAAAAAAATAAAAAATAAAAAAAACAATGTGCCGCAGGCCCTGCCCCCTTCCTTTACCACTCTGCAAACGCGCCCCTGGCGCGTTTGCAGAGGGGGAACGAATTCCCTTGAATACTGGGGGTCCCTGGGGCCAACTAGCCCACCAGGAACCTCCAGTATGCGCCAGGGGCTGCGTTGCAGAGAGGTGTACAGAGGCCACGCCCCTTTTACACCTCTCTGCAACGCAGCTCTGTGGCGCTTTGGAGGTACATGGTGGGCTAGTTGGACTCCAGGGACCCTCAGGATTCAAGGGGACTTAATTCCCCAACTTAAAACGCGCCACGGGGCGCGTTTGCACAGTGGTGAAGGGAGGGGGTGGGGCTTCAGGTGACATGTGTGCAAACAGGCCCCGTTGGGAGTTTTAAGATGGGGAATTAAATCCCCTTCAATCCTGAGGGTCCCTGGGGGCCAACTAGCCCACCAGGTACGTCCAGAAAGCGCCACAGAGCTGCGTTGCAGAGAGGTGCAAAAGGGGCGTGGCCTCTGAACACCTCTCTGCAATGCAGCTCTCTGGCGCATACTGGAGGTATCTGGTGGGCTACTTGGCCCCTAGGGACCCTCGGGATTGAGGAGGATTTAATTCCCCATCTTAAAACGCGCCACGGGGCCTGTTTGCAGACATGTCACCTGAAGCCCCGCCCCTCCCTTCACCACTGTGCAAATATTCCTCTAAAATCAGCCGAACTACGAATTCCGATTTACTCACCTGTTATCAGGAGAGACCTCAGTGCTGCATCTTTGAGCCCAGTACTGATCCTGAAAAGTAATTTTAACCGTACTTACCAGTAACTTGAATTTCCTTCCATAGGATATCATTGCCTGCTTTTTGCTGAAAAAGTTTCTAAGTGTCGATTTTTGAAACATACAAATATTCCTCTAAAATCAGCAGAACTACGAATTCCGATTTACTCACCTGTTATCAGGAGAGACCTCAGTGCTGCATCTTTGAGCCCAGTACTGATCCTGAAAAGTAATTCTAACCGTACTTACCAGTAACTTGAATTTCCTTCCATAGGCTAACATTGACTGGTTTCACTTGGAAATTCTTCTAAGTGTGGAGTTTTGGAACTTTATAATATTCCTCTAAAATCAGCCGAGCTACGAATTCCGATTTACTCACCTGTTATCAGGAGAGACCTCAGTGCTGCATCTTTGAGCCCAGTACTGATCCTGAAAAGTAATTCTAACCGTACTTACCAGTAACTTGAATTTCCTTCCATAGGCTAACATTGACTGGTTTCACTTGGAAATTCTTCTAAGTGTAGAGTTTTGGAACTTTATAATATTCCTCTAAAATCAGCCGAACTACGAATTCCGATTTACTCACCTGTTATCAGGAGAGACCTCAGTGCTGCACCTTTGAGCCCAGTACTGATCCTGAAAAGTAATTTTAACCGTACTTACCAGTAACTTGAATTTCCTTCCATAGGCTAACATTGACTGGTTTCACTTGGAAATTCTTCTAAGTGTGGAGTTTTGGAACTTTATAATATTCCTCTAAAATCAGCCGAACTACGAATTCCGATTTACTCACCTGTTATCAGGAGAGAACCCAGTGCTGCATCTTTTAGCCCAGCACTGACCCTGAAAAGTAATTCTAACCGTATTTACCAGTAACTTGTATTTCCTTCCATAGGAATCCATTGTCTGGTTTTCAGCAGAAAAGTTTCAAAGTGTCGATTTTCACAAACTACAAATATTCCTTAAAAATCGCCTGTATGACTTAAACGCATTATTTCAACTGTTTACAGGAGATGCACCAGTGCTGGATCCAGGATCCACCACTGAGTAAGAAAAAGTAACGATAACACTACTTACCTGCTAAGTGAATTTCCTCCCATAGGATAACATTGGTGATTCTATGTGAAAAGTTTCTGTCAACTTTTAAAATACAATAATATTCCTTAAAAATCACTACTGTAACCAAAACGCTTTTACTCAACTGTTTACAGGAGATGTCTCTGGACTGAATCTAGGTTCCAGTCCTGTGGTTAGAAAAGTAATCCATAAAGTAACTAATTGCATTTAACTAGAAATTCACATTGAGCTCAATGTTGCATTGTGTTTGAAATTGTGTTGCCCATTGCAACAACTGTAACTACTGTACTTAAAAGTCTATTGCCTATTTGCAAAGTATTTAAACTAAAGTAATTCATTCTGAGAAAGTATATTTTGTAATGTAATGTATAATGTAATTATAATGTAATTTGAAAAATAAAATATCTAAAAATAAATAGTTTAAAAAATGTAGTAAATCAGTATCAAAAAAATAAATATAACAATTAATACATTTAAAAATTGTCATTTACAAAACCTTTGAAATTCACTGAAAAAAACCATAGGTTTCAGACATGTTATAGTTAGGAATTAGCATTTAAAAAACCTTTGAAATTCACTGAAAAAACCATAGGTTTCAGGCACGTTATAGTTAGAAATTAGCATTTAAAAAACCTTACAAATTCACTGAAAAAACCATAGGTTTTAGGGACAGTTATAGTTAGTTGGACATTGCACTTGTACAAAACCTCGTGAAATTCCCCCGTTATAGTTAGTTCAGGTAACTATAACTCGCGTCCCCGCAATGCACTGCTGATGACGTCACATATTACATCACTCATGACATGGTCAGTGACATCACTGATGACATCACTGATGACATCTCAAATGACATCACTGATGACATCATCCATGTGATAATTTGATGCATCTTCTCACACCCTAATATAACTTTTGATACACCCACTGTAAATTACAGACTGCCATTGTCAAAACCATAGACACTCCAACACCAATTACTATATACACACTCACTGATTCTTAGGTCTACACACACACATCTACTCACTCACCCGTACAGTCACTCATACTTATAGTCACTCAGTACAGGACTATTATATGCACTCATACACCTATATAAACACTCACACACCGCCACTCATCCATAGAGGTACTCACACACCTAGTCAGTCATGCAAAAATTAAGCACACACCCATTTACTCACCTATACAGTTATACACACACCAGCTCACTTACTCATACAAATACTAGCACATTCTTACGCTCTTATACAATCTCTGATACAAGCACACACTCATCCATACAGTCACTCTCACAATCACACACTCTCGCTTATAGCTATTTATATACTCCAACACACATATATACTGCCTTTCACATATGTAGTTACTCACACATGTACCACTGGGACATACATTCACTCACTAACACACTCTTACACACACTTACCCACCCATACAGTCTATCACAGATGCACTCTTGAAACCATCCACCCAGTGAATCACCCACTCACACATCTATGCACAGAGTCCCACACACCCCACCCACACAAACACTCAGGCACCCATACAGATACTCAGACAACCAATCAATAACTCATATAGACACTCATGTAGCTATTCACAAACCCATGCAGCCACTTACACAGCAACAGACAGACGGATACAGACATTCACCCAGTTTAGTCACTAACCCATGCATTCAGTAAGATACGTTTAATCACTCACTTATAGAGTTAGTCACGCACCTACTAAATCATCCATTCAGACACTTATACACCCACTCATTCTTCAATACGCCTTTCCCTATATATATTAAACATATTTAAACTTTACAGAAACACACAGTCACTGGATGATGTCATCAGTGATGTCATTTGAGATGTCATCAGTGATGTCATCAGTGATGTCACTGACCATGTCATGAGTGATGTAATATGTGACGTCATCAGCAGTGCATTGCGGGGGTGCGAGTTATAGTTACCTGAACTAACTATAACGGGGGAATTATACGGGTTTTGTACGAGTGCAATGTCCAACTAACTATAACTGTCCCTAAAACCTATGGTTTTTTCAGTGAATATATATATATATATATATATATATATATATATATCCTGAAAAACAAAGATTACAGGGACGTTTTAGTTAGGCTCAGATTTCACTCATACAAAACCAGTGAAATTCAGCAGTTATAGTTACCTAGGCTAACTATAACTTAAGCCCCCGCAATGCACTGCTTATGACCTCACATATTACATCACTCATGACATGGTCAGTGACATCGCTCATGACATCTCAAATGAGCCAGCGATGTAGTCTAGTCTGGATGTGCTCCAACTGCCTTCCAGTGGGATGCTCCACGAACGAGCTCAGCAATGACATAACACAAGCTACATTCTATGAGTTGGAGAATTTTACCAACTCAAGATATAGAAAACAACAGAATGATGATGGGCACTGCTTGTGCTGTATCAGTTGAGGTTTAACTGGACCTTTTCTGGATGTAGTATAGCGTTGATGACTAAGCCTTCTTACTATTTAATTTTTCCCAGTTCTCCTTACAGGGTATATTTCATATAGTGACAAGGAGTCTGGAGAACTATCTGGATTTGCCAAATATGTGGTGTCTTCATGCAGCACCATCTAACAGAAATTAAGGGGGTTAAAGAGATTCTCTCCCTCCAACGTGCTGAAATGGGGGTGATTCATTTTAGATCTGGAGTGATAGCACTATTAAGTCTGGTGGAGAGCGTTAGCTGTCTGTTAAAATCTTGTAAATAGTAGAGATGGGATTTCAACCCCTCAGCCATTGCATGTTGGAAATGTCATTCACATTTTGATCAGTGCCCATGACAGCCATTCGGTTATGGATTATCAATTATCTTGAGTGACAGAATTTTCCTTCTTTACGTGTCAGTCTGTATCGGGATAAGGTGAGCACCTCAGAAAGGAAGGAAAAAATGGGAGTGACTTTTCTGCCTTGGCACACACCTGAAGATTGCTTTTTTGGAACTAGCGCCAAGTGCTATATGAACTATACAGGTGGGAAAGAAGGGCTGCAGAGGCTGGCACTTGACTCTATACAAACGTGTCGCCCATGCCTCCGGATTATATTTTTTTAAGCGTTAGCTGTCCGTTAAAATCTTGTAAATAGTAGAGATGGGATTTCAACCCATCAGCCATTGCATGTAGGAAATGTCATTCACATTTTGATCAGTGCATATGACAACCATTCGGTTATGGATTATCAATTATCTTGAGTGACAGAATTTTCCTTCTTTACGTGTCAGTCTGTATCGGGATAAGTTGAGCACCTCAGAAAGGAAGGAAAAAATGGGAGTGACTTTTCTGCCTTGGCACACACCTGAAGATTGCTTTTTTGGAACTAGCGCCAAGTGCTATATGAACTGTACAGGTGGGAAAGAAGGGCTGCAGAGGCTGGCACTGGACTCCATACAAACGTGTCCCCCATGCCTCCGGATTATATTTTTTTAAGCGTTAGCTGTCCGTTAAAATCTTGTAAATAGTAGAGATGGGATTTCAACCCATCAGCCATTGCATGTAGGAAATGTCATTCACATTTTGATCAGTGCATATGACAACCATTCGGTTATGGATTATCAATTATCTTGAGTGACAGAATTTTCCTTCTATTCGTGTCAGTCTGTATCGGGATATGGTGGGCACCTCAGACAAAAAAGAGTGCTTCTCTTGTGCTGCAGCCCTCACATAAGCAAAGGAGATCAATGGAGTCTATGTCTCTCATCCCCACTAAACCCCAGTTTGGCGCGGGCCCTGCCCTACATGGCCTTGCGGAGTTGGCAGTGCTGCGTTCTTCTTGGAGCTCAGAGGTGGGCTTAGCAATACAATATGGGCGTGAAAAAGCAGCTCTGAATTGATCCAAGTTGAAATATCTCTACCAACATAAGGTCTACTTGGGCGACGAGGATCATGAACGGGGAGAGTTAACTGCATGGGGGTTGGCTGATGACTCTCTATTGATGGCTCAGACTGGCTCTGATTGTGGTGTATCTGAATAGCCCCAGTGCTGGGTTTGGTTGTAGGGGCTGGGTGCTCCCCCCTACTCCTGTCGACCACACAACAACACATAAAATTGGGGTGGTGTGGATCGGAGGGCGGTTGGTCCTCTTTCTTCTCATCGTGAGACGGAGGGCTGGCAGCGGACTCCCCTACCCAGAGACTGTACACAACACACACACCTAAATGTAACTGTAAGGAATCCTTGTAACTTTGCTGCCATGTATTGTTTTTGTTGAAAAAACTTAATTAACAAACACTTTAAAAAGGTCTACTTGGGCAAAAGATAGGACAATTGCAGAAACTAGCACAACACTATGCATCTAACAGAAACTTGCTTTCAACCATTGCACACCCGATGATCCAACAAAACATCAAAAGATGAAGCACAAAGGGAGCAGAGTCCCAGCCTGTCGATTCCACTGGACTGGGATGTAAGGTCTGAATGAAAACTTTAAAATTTAACAGTTGCAGGCCAGCCAGCCTACAACTGAACTCTGTGCAAATACAGTACGAGACAGAAACGTACTGGACAAAACAAACTCCAGCTTCCCTCCCTAGTATCATACAAACTGTGATATAACTGCATTTATCTAAAAACACTGAAAAGTGATCTAAGAGCTTTATTAAACTAAGTAATATATAAATAATAAGCTCTTACCACTAGCCAGAATAGCACTTCTGTAAACTTAAAAGTGACATGTAAAATATCACTTTTTTTTTTTTGTCCAGAGTTTTATATAGCGCGAACTTGACCCGATGGTATCAGAGCGCTTTACATGATCACCAGTTGCATGACAGACTGACAGGACATTCATTTATTTATTTTTTTTGTTCGGCAAGGGGAGATTGAGTGATTTGTCCAAAATCACAGGATGTTGAGCGTCCCTGCCGAGACTCGAACCCGGTTCCCGAATGCAGTCCAAAAAAAATCAGAAAAGTGGACTACTGATGCGTTTTCCTTATAGTGGCTCTCGGTCCAGAAGCGGGAGAGTGCAGCAGGCTGCCAGGATCACGGCCAAGTGTTCTGCTTTGTGTAGGTCTTTTATTTTTTGTTTGAATTTGCCTGCGGCTGCCACTCCTAAAACAAACATGAAAATGCTAAGAGTGGGAGCAAATCAGGAGGCAGTAGCTTTTGATTTACCGTGAATCAAGTGTCTTTAAGTCACACCTCTTTGGCTGTCTCCCAGTTTAGTGCCTGAGACACACACAATTGAGTGTTATATTATATAGGTTAATATTGATGTAAATATGTGCAGTGCGGATATTCCCAAACATGACTCAACTAGCTGATTCGCAAGAGCTAAATGTGCATTTTGTGGGGATAGTGGCAAAGTTCATCAAATAAATGTACTGCCAAACCCTAGTGAGGACGGAGAAATATGGGTTCTCTCTGTAAGTCAGGGCTCGAGTTGAGGGTAGACGCAGGTAGACGCTGTCTACCCACTATTTTCAGAGGGTGGACGCCGTCTACCCTGTTACAAAGCTGGCCGCTTTCAGCTGAGTGCCAAGTTCCTTTCCTACTTCTCCCGGAATTCATAGCAATATGCTCGTCTCGGTATTATTTTCTGACACCAGGACACTTTCAGCAGCCCTGGACTTTATCTGCTTTTGTTCTGAGCAGCAACATGCAGGTGGGGAAGGGGCTTATCAGATTTCATATGCACCTATAACAAAAGCCAAGTTAACGGGCCATTAGGCCTCTTTTTGTTGGTGTATCCTGGCTGGGAGCCACATCTTATCACTTCACAGGTACTTAAGAGAGAAATGCTTTTGACTTTGTGCAGTCCCTGGATATAAGGGATATGCATACACTGTAAGAATGTCAGATGTGTTGGTCGCCCCAGTATGTGCACAAATAATTTAAATACCACTATTTTGTTTTATTTCTTATATAGCGCCACAGTAGTGCTGAAGCGCTATAACAGTATAATGGTATTTACATTGTTACTTGTGTACATGTGATGTAAAACGCTTTGACACCCTGCCTTGGAATGAGCAGTGCCACTCAGGGCCGGTCCTAGGATACGTGGGGCCCCGGGCAGAGTAGGAACATGTGGGGCCCCTAAGCAGATACGACGCGGGATCGGATCAGGCCGGCTAAGAAAGTTATTTTTTTTCCTTTAAATTAAAATTACCCCCTGCCCCCACAGTTAACAGCTAACAACCATTGACAAATGCAGCCGCGGCCGACTCATGCCGGCCGCGACTGGGTTTTGTCAATGGTTGTTAGCAGTTTAAGCTAAATGAGTAACTACAATAAATGATTTTACTTTCACCTTGTTGTTTTGACCAATAAGTAGCTCCTTCACACACACTTGCATAGAATCACAACTGCAATGCAGGACCATTGATCTTTGTGCTCTGCCTAGAGGCCATATTTTGAATGGTCATGTAATCTGAACACCTTTTTTACCCACAGACAGGCACAGTGTGAAAGTTGTACTGCCTGCAGCCTCAACTCCAAAGTGCTCAACTGTAGCCTGTTATAAACACCTGGAGGCGACTCAGTACAAAGGGTGCATCATCCAAGAGTAATATGCTGTGAAATAAAATACACAAACACACACATGCTGGAAATAGCTAGCACTCTTGGGGAATGCAAGATTCAGTAAAGCATGGGAAATATAAACAGGAACAAAATTACTGCCATGGATTACCCTAACAGCAGGAACACTGGAATTATGTGGCAGGAGAGGGTTAAATTATGTGGCAGGGTGAGTAAATTATGTGGCAAGAAAAGGCAAATTATGTGGCATAACCCGGCACATTTTGAAATAGTATTACTTCATTTTTTTGCCATTTTTAAACTTGGTAACACTGTTTGGGCACTGGTTGCACCCCATTAGTACCAATTTAACACTCAAATTTAGTAGTGGGAAACAGAAAGTTGACTATTCCAGCTTTTCAAAGGGCCTTCCCACATGCGGCAAGACGTGTCGCTGCATTTTTAGTAACTTTTGAACTGTTTGAGATAGAAAGCAATTTTGTTGTTAAAATCTGTAGATTATGCAGCAGCTGATGGATTATGTGGCAAATGCGTCAAATGCATAATTATGCAGAAATCGCCTCCACCGCACAATCGCATAATTCCAGTGGCCCTGCCTAACATGCAGCATCAGACTGGGACAGAAAATAGGCCTCTGTACCAAAATAAAAGGGGCCTCCATTAGGAAGTTAGTTATCTAGAAAAGTGTCCCATGTTTGCAAACTAGGGCAGTTTTCAGCTTGTAAAGACATGCGGTATAAGTTTTTTGTAAGGTATGGAAGACTGCATAGATTTGAGTTTGCTGCAGGCAATGTTTGCTTTATTATCATAAAAATCAACAGTAAAAACCGGCTCACTTGACCGTAAAGCAGGTCAACAACTAGCCAAAAAAACGGCCTACATACTGACATGAGAGCAGGGCTTTAAGCGGGTTGAAAAAACCTGTCATTGCCTCCAGATAAATATTACAACAAGTAAAATTACACCTAAAACAAGCCAGTACTATTGGCTTTGTCAGTGGTTATTAGTTGCATAAGATGAATAAGCAGCATCTACAGCTTCCTTGTATATAATATTGAAAATGCTCCAGTTCTGACAAGATGAGACTGTGAAAGAACTATAACGAGTCTCACTGAAGTTGCATTAAAGGTAGCGAAGGGTGGCACTGCTGCAGAGTTAAGATTTGTTTTTCCCTCTGAGGGTGAGGGCAAAAATGGAGAGCGGGCCCGTCTCATCACCTGCTTTTCAGAACTTTCATTCATTGTGCAGACACTGGATCAATGTTTTTGCAGGCAAAGTTAAGGACATGAATATACGGCCCCTTTTCAATGTCCATTTTAGTTTACTACCGGGTCTAAGACTCGAGTGACCCAGCACACTTCAAACCCTGCTCCATCCACTTTTTCATGCGGATTCTGCTCCTCTGCGTGCACCTCTTGTCTCAATGCCGCGCACACACCTATCTGCCCCCCACTGTATTCCATTTGTCTTGCCCCTTTTATTCCCCTCTCTGCTCCCTTTCCACTTGTCCTTGGTGAGCAGCTTCCATTGTGATGCGCCGCCATCGCCACTCTATCCTTTGCTGTGCCCCTGCAGGATATTCGGTCTTTTATTCATACAGGGGCGGTGCCACTTCACAGGCAAGGGCACTCAAATGTCCTGTCTGATTGCTGTCATCAACATGCTGATGCAGCCATTAGGCCCACAGAGACGGGCCAGCAGGGGAGATTGACATAAAGAAAAATATAAACTCTCAGGGGGCCCCCTGGGCCTCGGAACTCCTGATGTCTTTAAAGGTGCGAGGCCCCATGGCTGCGAGCAGGCGCGGGGCCCTGGGCAGCTGCCCACGCTGCCCATGCCTAGCGCCGGCCCTGCCACTACTCATCCCAAAGCCGGATGTCAGAGCGCTTTACATCACATGTACAGATAAGACATTAACAATAAATCATATGTGTGTACATCAATATAAAGGATGTGTTACATAAGACAGTGAATGTTACAAGGTGTAGGAGTGACGTCCTTCATACCTCACTATGCTATATTAGAAGGATTACAATTTATGAACAGCAAGTAACAAAAGGATCTCTTTCTGAAAAGCAGTAACCCACTTACCCATTTACATAAAATAAAAATCTGTCATCTGCGTGTTACACAATGTGCTTTGCAGGAGACATATTAACCCTCAATGTTACTTATATTTCAAGACTAGGACTAGGCAAAACACGGATTTCTCCAGCAAATACGTCAAATAAGTTACCTTACCGTTATTATTATTCCCTGAGATTTAACTGGCGCACAACGATCTCTGAAGCAGGTGCCTTAACCTCATAAGATATTTTAAAATACAGAAATTGCAACAAATTAAGCAGAACAGATTTACTGCCATGTTTCTCCTGGTTGCCAATTTCTTTGTGGCAGGGTTTAAAAAAAAAGAAATGTATAAATTGAGACCCAGATTTTGCACCTGGGTTGCATCAATATTTTGGCACAACCCCAATGCAAAATCTAATTTGTTTAATATTGTAATGCACTCAAATGTGCTCATGATACACCTGCTAAACGTATAAGAGGTCTTAAGATCTGATGTCACTTACTGTGAGGTCATGGGTTGTGATGTCACATGTGATGTCACGCACGGTGATGTCAGTCATGCCCGGTGATGTCATACCCATTCTTTCTAACTTGGTGAGTCCCCTCATTTCTCTTTTTTAGGACTTGACCCCTGGTTAAAGTTGGCTGAATGAATCACTGCAGAGATGGAGGGCTTAAAAAATCCAAGGCAGTTCTTTGTGGGCTGCGCCTTGTGACCCAGCTCTGCATTATTCCAAACTATACATTTTTGAAAGTACGAGTATATTACGTTGTACTTTTGATGCAGCCTGGTCATGTCTGGACATATAGCGCATGGACTAAAATAGAATCTCGCGTGAAAGGAAGACACAGAGAATACAGTGATGGGTTTGGAAATGCCAGCACACCCTTCTGCGGATCATAGATGCACCACAATTTGCTCCAAGTCTGCCTTAATCTTTCCCACATTCTCGTAAATGGTGTTTCTGGAAAGAACTTCCCTTGCACGTTTGGAGCTTTGTAGATAGTGGAGAAGGAGGAAAAGAGATTTTCTCTTACTAAATGACTGATATGCAAATGCATGTGCGCAAATCACATGTCCAAATGCTCTTTTCAGGGCTCTTAAGTGACCGGTAGTAGGCATTTAGGCAGTAAAGAAAGCGCATAAATAAATTGTACAATCGAGTTTCTAGAGCACATATGCATTTTTTTAATCTCATTTCTGGAGAAAATTGGGGTTGGAAGGAATATAAATTACGGAGGAGTAATCCGAGTAATTTTGGTGAATCTGCATTACTCTTTGATGTGGAATTACAGATAACACGATTACTCCCAATCGCGTAATTAAGAGCAATTTGGGGGAATATTCCTACTGTGAGAGCACATTTAGAGAGCGCGACTGGCTGCTAGCGCTGCTGTTTGTGTTCTGTTGCATTTAGTGCTATTTTCTTAACGTAAAATGGATCCCCACATCAATTTTAAATGCGAGGGTGCATTTTGCACTAAGACACTATTGCTAAATGCTGAGGGTAATTTGGGGGAAAATCCTAACCCGAGTGTACATTTAGCGAGAGTGAGCAGCTGTACACTCCCTCTATTCATGTTCTATTGCATTTAGCTCTCTTTCTTAGCACTAAATGCATCTTCACGTCCATTTTGGACGTAAGGGGGCCTTTTTGCACTGAAAAAATAGCGCTAAATGCAGAATTACTCTCCTCATGCAATTCCGCTTAATTTTGCGCAGTTTTTGGGTATAATTATGCTACACTGAATTACGCCGGTCTCGCCCACACCTAGAAGAAAATCACACTGAAGGCTGATCCACTTTGGAGGAGAGGAGGTCTACAAGTTATTCCAGAACCTACCCAACACTGGGGACGACCAAGCCTATGATACGGCAGTCGCCGCCCTCAACTCCCCCTTTGGACCCCAGCTCAACCTGGATTATGACTGTTTCAAACTGCGCCAGAGAGAAGACGAAACCAAGGATGGGTTTCATGCCTGCCTCTGGGCCCTCACCAGCACCTTCATCGACGACGACCAGTTGAAGGAAGTCCAGGTCCAGATCATCCAGGCTGTCGCTCGTCGATCTTAAGACACCTCATCCTAAGCCAGCCTGGAATCAAGCTGGAGGACATCCTGGTCCTCGCAAGGTCTCATGAGCTGATCAGCACTCGGGAGCAAGAAATGGAGATGGCTCTGTCAAACAGGCCCAGTCCCTGTGCTACTACTAAGCCAACAAACGTCTAAGAGGAAGTGGTTGATGCAGTGTACCACCACCAGTCAAGTTAAACTCGCAGGGGCGTAACACAGGCCTCCGCAGCCCCCGCGGTACAGGGGAGCCCCCGAGCTGCAGGGGCCCCCTCAGCACAGTACTCAGGCCTGAGAGCTCCGGATTAAATCCAGAGAGGGGGGGCCCCTCTGTGTCCCTTGCAGGGGGGCCCCCTCAACTTTCGTTACGCCACTGCAAACTCGTAGACGAAAACCCCAACCTCGACACCAAGCAGAGGCTGAAACTACAGATTGGAACAGCACACGTTGGACATCTCCCCTGCACAAGGACGTGCCTGTTCCAAGTGCGGCAAGAACACCACTATAAGAAGGTATTTCGGAGCGACAACAAGGGGCGAAAACTACCAGATAATTCATGTGTCACCCCAGCATTGAGACAACTGATGCTGGAAGAAGGGTCAACATCACAAACCACAAGCACACAACATTAAACAAGGTAGAACGAAGACAGCAGAGACGAGGAAGTCTTCCTGATTTCACACGCCGGGGTGGGAGCCAAAAGAGCAATGCCACCACCGATGTGCATGATAATGATTTCAAGGAGCAGAGTCAAGGCCCTCATTGACACGGCGGTGTCTGTGAATGCCATGGACATTCAACAATACTGCATTGTGACGCCACCACCTCCCCAGACACCCAGCATCACCAGGATCTATGCCTATAGGGACGACATCTGCTGCTGCTGGCCAGGGTGATCCAAGTGGGAGTTGACAGTGGCAAGACACCAAACAAACATGCTTTCATGTCACTAAGGATGGCAACGGCACACCAATAGGGTGCCACACAGCAGAGGAACTGGGACTGGTGTTCTTTCTTCAGGGAATCCATGCCGCTCAAGCTGACGAGATCCGGAAAAGCTGCCCGCTGCTGATCCATGGTTTGGGATGCCTAAAGGGCACCTAAGTTAAGCTTCACATAGGCATGGCAGTTAAACCCATTACCCTTCATCATGAACAGGTACCCTTCCACCTTCGGCCCTCAGTTGAAGATTAGCTCAACAGGCTGCAACAGCAATGAGTCATCGAAAAGGTGTCCGGGTCCACGTCGTGGGTGTCTTCACTGGTAGTCGCCGCAAAGCACAAGCAGCCTGGAGCCATCCGGCTCTGTGTGAACACACGGCTACCCAACAAGGCTATTCGCCGGGAATGGCACATAACACCAACAGTGGAAGATATAGCAAACCTCAATGGGGCTCCCAGTTTTCAAAGCTTGATTTGAACTCTGGTTATCATCACACGGAAAGCAGATACATTACCACATTCTCCACACACGTTGGGCTGTGGAAGTATCGATGATAACATTTTGGCATTTCCTCAGTAGCGGATGCGTTCCATAACGACATCTGTGAAGTCTTGTTGGGGCTTGAAGGGGTGTTAAACATCAGCAATTACATCCTCATCTACTCCGCATTACTGGAAGAACAACACCGCTGCCTGAGAGTGACCTAGCAGAGGCTCACGGAGCAGTAACTGATGCTGTTCAAGAACAAGTGTTAATTTTTTTAATCGATCATTGAGTTTTTTTGAGTACATCTTTTCAGGTGAGGGTGCAAGAGTTGACCCTCGCAAGGCAAATGCCATCGAGAATGCCCAAACCTCAAAATCTGACAGATGTTAGGAGCTTCATGGGCATGGCTACATACTGTGGGCAATTTGTGCACAATTCTGCCACTATATTTGAGCCTCTCCAAGCGCTGAAGAGGGTTGGTGTTGGACAGATTGAGTTGACCAGGCATTCAAAGAGGTCAAGAAGGCATTGCTGAGAGTTGCAACAATGTCAAATTTCGACCCAAGGCGTCCAATAGATCTAATAGTGGATGCCAGCCCAGTGTGGCTAGGAGCAGCATTCATCCAGAAACGACGTCCAGGAGAGTGGATGCCCATTGAGTACACCAGTAGGGTCTTGACAGCAACTGAAACAAAATATGCTCAAATTGAATGGGAGGCCCTCACCAACTGGTGGGGGTGCAAACTTCCACCTTTACCTCTGTGGAAGGGAGTTTAGAGTGGAAACAGACTATAAGCCATTAGTGCCACTGTTCACTGGCATGTTAAGACATGCTTCCCCAAGGATAGAAAACACTGGGCAGGACAACTGTACCATACTGTTTCACAGTCATCTATCGACATGGCGTGGGGAACCCAGCAGGCTACCTGTCCTGGCACCTTCAGTCAGGTCCTGAACCTGAAGGGGGAAACTCCAAAGCCACTGACAAGTTTGTGCACACGGAAGTGCAATCTGCCTGCCCGAAGGCCATGTCGATGGAAGACATTCAGTAAGCAGTAGCGAAGGATGCCAGCCTCCAGAAGGCCATTAAAGCACTCAAAGGTCACCAGTTGAGGTGGTTTGTGGAAAGGCCCCAGAGGTGGAACCCCACAGAGCGCAGATGATGGCACAACTTTGGAGGGTGAGGGATGAACTCAATGTCACCTCAGAAAGAGTGGTGCTATGGGGCAGGTGACCGGTGGTGCCCCAGGCGTTGTGGGAAGGAGTGGTTGATCTGGCTCATCAAGACCACCAAGGCACTGCTAAAACAAAGGCGAGGCTTCGGGAAAGGTTCTGGTTCCCCGGCAGGAACACGAAAGTGGACGAAAAGATACAGGCCTGTCATTCATACCAGATTACAAGTGCGGCTCCTCCTCCAGCACCTTTCGTAACTGATGAGCCCAGTGTGGAGCCCTGGAGTGAGCTGAGCTTAGTTTTTGGCAATTTTCCAGATGGCCGCCACACGCTCATATTCATTGACATATTCACTGACAACGACTCAAAATAACCTGTAGTAGAGCTTACTGGCTCCACAGTATTCACCAGCGTAAGGCCCATTATGGAGAAGGTGTTCACCATGTTTGGCTTGCCTCGAGAGGTAAAGACAGATAATGAACCATCGTTTCAAGGACAGGAGTTTAGAAAATATCTCAAGGCCCATGGGTTGACACACTGGAAGATCACACCCCAGTGGTCTCAAGCAAATGGAGAGGCCGATAGATTTATCAGGGCACTCCGGATCATGGCACTAAATAAAACACTCCAGATCGGGGGTGTCTCATGAGGAAGACCTGGAGTGGTGTCTGCACCAATTCTTGAGAGTGTACCGCAATACTCCTCACAGCACAAGGTCCTGCTCTCCCATGTCACTAATGTTCCAGAGACCAGCGAGAGACAGCATCCCATCTGAACCAGTGTGGTGCCCTACCACAATCGACACCCCTGCTGTGCAAACCAGAAGGAGGGCAGGAAATGATCACAAAAGCAAAGCACAATTAGTGAAGGTGCCCCAACTACAGATCGCAGGCCGAGTGATTGTTCATGAAAGGCACCTGGGGTGGAAATTTAGGATCTCTTTTGAAAAGGACCCGTGGCAGATAGTTGACCTGAATGAGAAAAGGGCGACGGTGGCCAAAGAGAGAGAAACCTTTACTAGCAATGTCTTGTGGTTCAAGATATTGGGTGTGGCGGACCCAGGGTCATCAATGGAAGACGCCGAAAAAGTAATGGATGAACGGCTAATGCTGGAGGTGAACCCGCCCAGTCCGCAATCACCTGGGATGACGGATGCCCTAATTGTTGATGTCAGAACCCCATTCCGGGGCCCACGGGGCACACAGGAGTTATCAAACCCAACCGAGGTGGTTGAGGCCTTTTACCCCTGATGTTCTGAAGCCCATTCTACTATGGATCCCGCTCAACTGGGTCAAGCGCCTCCTTCTGCACATGACTCTCTTCTGGGTAGCATAGATCCAGCAGTCATGGCTCCCTCAGGGGAAGCTCAGATACAGTTCAGTGAACATGACTCATAATTCAACATGCGGGCAGTGCGGCAATAAATCAATGTCCAGTCAAAAACTTGTTTTTGTATAAAAAGAAGTATTTTTATTCTAACTCTACGCATGTAAAAGTAGACGACATTCAAAAAGCAATAACACAATCCCCTTGAGGTTGGGGCTCTAGTAGTTGTCAGGCCACTCTCTGTCCTCCCACCTCTAGTGTAACGAGTTTGGTGTTATTCCCCATTCACTGATGGGCGCATCCAGGGAATGTAAGCTAATAGACCCTACTCAATAGTTCTTCCCTTGAACTATGCAAGTAAATTTAGCTTTTAGATTCTAGGGTTTAGCAGCATCAATGATGGTATGTCCCCCTGGCCCAAAGGCCCAGTTCTAGGCTTACCCCCACCGGCGGCAAAGTAACCTGCGGCATTGCAGCGTGGCACTGTTCTGGATCGTCTGAGTCAGGCCACCCACGTTCAAACACAGCACCATGCAGGCGCGGGCTATCACTCTGAGCCACGCTACCTGCGGCGGTCAGATGGGCGAGGTGCTCTGGTTCCAGCGGTCACGCGGTAAGTCCTTTCTCCAGTGGAGGGTGGGGGTTGGTCTCCTAGCGGGTTACGTGGGGGCAGTCCACAAGATGCGGTTGAGTTGCTCCTTGGGAACAACAGTTTCCCGGTCCTGGGCGACGACCCGGACCTCTCATCTTCAGTGTCTCTAGCGGCCCCTCCTGGCATATGGGGATGCAATTCAGGTCTTCACACTGCAGTGATGCTAGCCTCACGTGGATAGTCACGGTGGCCCCTCTTGGCATATGGAGTCACCCAGCCACCTCAACACACGGGCAATGGCCTGATCGGTGCAGGGACGGGTTCCTACCACTACAGGCTTTAAACCCTATAACGGCGGTCCCTCCTGGCATACGGGGTCGACTAGTTAATTCAGCGCACTGGCAACTGCTCTATCGGTGCGGAGACGGGTTTCTCTCACCACAATCCATAGGCATTCAGCAGTGGCCCCTCTTGGCATACGGTGCCGCCCACTTAGTCTGGCACATGGGCCAAGGCCCAATTGGTACAGGGAGCGCGTTTCTCCCACAGCGCTCCTCTAACTCAGTTCATGGCGGGCCCTTATGGCATAAGGGGTCGCCAATGAAGTCCAACACATGGACTACGGCACGATCGGTGCAGGGCTGCATTACTCACACCAGGCACAGAGAGTCCTCACGCCAGGGCACTCTTCTGGACCTCGCTCCCTCC
This sequence comes from Calotriton arnoldi, assembly GCA_963921515.1. Taxonomy (NCBI): domain Eukaryota; kingdom Metazoa; phylum Chordata; class Amphibia; order Caudata; family Salamandridae; genus Calotriton; species Calotriton arnoldi. The sequence goes on from CAWUFW010000480.1 coordinate 2,082,867, forward strand.
AACGCTCTCCTCTTCCTCAAGGGCACCCTGATCTTGGCGAGCAGGCAGCCGCCGGTGCTCCAGGTTCCAGGCCCGGTGATCTTGGCTTCCCTAGGTGATGTCCCCTCGCCCAGCAGAGAGTCTAGCAGGCGGGCCCATAGACCTGGTCACAGGCAGAAATCTTGCAGAGCTTCCTCTCCTCACACAGCCCGGCTGGCTGCTCGACAGATGACCAAATTTTGGGGTCTCAGGCTACCCTAATAACAGTTCTTTTCCAGACACAAAAATGTGATTTAGGGTCTGGACCTTTGAAGTTTTATGTTGCAGGTTCTGCTTCTTTGAAATGGATTTCTCTCCCCTTTCTTTTTCATCCTGAAGGATGTCTGTCTCAGCAGGTAGGACTCTGAAGCTGATTTACCCACAATAAGATTCATGGGAGTGACCAGGATTCACACCTGGATGTCTGACACAGTGATATGTGCATCAAAGGTTAATCCTGAGCTCTCAGCCCTACTCTTTATGATTCTCTTATCAGCCCCATCTCCCTCTTCCTGAGATGTGTCCAGGCCCCTTTCCTTGTGATCTGTCACTGAATCAAAGAGCCCCCTGAAATGCACAAGGGGGGGCCAGGCTCTCCCTTCATCCAGTGGTTTTCCCACCCAACTTACAGGAATGCAGCAATACACAATTCTGTCTGGGGAGATTCCTCTACTCCTCATGTTTTTACTAGGCAGGCCTCGGCTTCCCAAAATGGAAACCAAAGTCCTCCATGTTATGTATTAGTGCAGGCACCCCTGCACTCACTGTACATTCACAGCACACTCACTGCCTAGTACTGTTGTCCTCATGCATTATTCTACTACCCGCATTCCCACATGCAGCACACACAGTCAGTCTGGGCTCACTGTTCAGTGCTGCAGTTTCTCTGTACTGCATGAGAGTGTTTTATTTTAAAAGTACACCCTGCCAGCACACAAACATTTACCATGTGCACTGTACCACATTTCACCCTAGGTGAAGTGTATTCCTTGTGAGCCCACATGTTATGTTATGTTATTGCAATTTATATAGCGCACTTATACCCGTGGGTGTCTTGGCGCTTCCGGTTCTACATACTGTGCCAGGACATCTAGCCTCTGAAAAGCCATGTCTTGAGTTGTTTTCTAAACTCAAGAAGGGTGGGAATCATCCTAAGATGTATTGGAAGGGAGTTCCACTCCTTGATGGTATTATAGCTGAAACTCCTCCCACCCCAGTTTGTCTTTTTGATTCTAGCAGTGGGCATCAAATTGGCATTGGCCGATCGCAGGGGTCTATTTGGGGAATACCAGCTGAAAAAGTCCCAGAGAAATTTCGGACCTTCTCTGTGCAGTGCCTGGTGGGCAATGCAGAGAGACTTAAATTTAACACGCTGGCAGACTAGCAGCCAATGCAGATCCTGGATACCTGTCCTAACAGACTAATATTTGGGAGCATCCAGGACTAGTCTAGCAGCGGCATTTTGTACCGCCTGCAGCCTTCTAAGTAGGTTGGATTGGAGGTTGATATATAGACCATTACAATAATCTAGTTTCGATAAAACTAGAGAGGTCACAACCGTCTTTCTGGTGTTTTTGGGAATGAATGGGAGAATTTTTCTTAAGGTTTTAATGGTAAAATACGAGGAAGACACCACCTTGGAGACCTGGGACTTAAAGTTGAGTTTCTCGTCTATAATAACACCAAGGTTCTTGGCTTTAACTACTGGTGTGGGAGGGGGGCCAAGGGTGTCTGGCCACCAAGCTGGAGACCAAGGTGGAAAGAGGTTTCCAAACAGAACCACCTCAGTTTTGCTTGAATTCAACTTCAAACAATGTCTACTCATCCAACTGCTCAGTGTGATCATACAGTCATGTAGTTTGAGGGAGTGGTTAACATCCTTATCCACTGTCGAAATTACCAACTGGGTATTGTCGGCATAGGATGTAGGAATCAAGTTAAAACTTCTAATCAGCGGTGCAAGTTCGGAAACATAAATGTTAAAAAGCGTAGGGCTCAACGAGGATCCCTGCGGAACCCCACAAGGCAGGATAAAAGGTGCTGACTTAAACTTGCCTAGGTGTACTGTTTGGGTTCTGTCTGATAAAAATGATGTTAAAAGGGAGAGGGCCTTTCCTCCTATCCCTATGGCTTTTAAGCATTGGACCAGAAGAGCATGGTCCACAGTATCAAACGCTGCGGATAGGTCGAGCAGAATAAGGGCTGCCGACCCTCCGCCATCCAGTGTAGTGCGAATTTCTTCCGTAGTTTTTATCAGGGCCGTCTCAGTGCTATGGTTTGCTCTGAAACCGAACTGATTATGGTCTAGGATTTCATTGTCTGCGATAAAGGTGGAGAGTTCAACATTTATTATTTTCTCTATAATTTTCGCTGGAAGAGGGAGTCTCGCGATAGGACGATAGTTAGCAGGGTCAATAGTGTTCAAGCTAGGTTTTTTGAGAAGCGGCAGGATACAGGCCTGTTTCCACGTGGTAGGAAAGAGTCCTTGTGAGAGCATCTGATTAAACATCCTGGATAGATGCGGAATAATAAACCAGCACATGTTTTCATCACGCTTGCACTTCCACATCAACCTGATGTAGGCCAGGGGTGAGTTAAACACACAGCAGCATACTTTTTTTAACAAAGGTGAGTGAGCCTGTAGGCCTTACTCCACGGACACAGGGTAAAAAGGATCTGTTCATTACTCCTGATCACTACAGAGTATGCTGCCACCACCACGCTTGCGCTGCTTAACTCCTGGTGAAGGCGCTATGAGGGTAGCGCTTTTGGCGCCCCTTCTGGACCAACAAAACCGCACTCCTTGAGACAGGCCTAAGTCATGGCGCACACGCATGATCAGTGTTCGCCTATGACAAAAAATCAGCAGTAGGGATCCAGGCCACAATACATTTGGGCATCCCGGGCAGCGGTACTCGTCTCTCACCATGCAGAGAACTTTTCCGTCCCAACAGTCAATGAGCCATGAAAGGAGATCCCAGCGCAAGGTGCGAGCAGGCCATGTAGAGCGGGTCCAGCAGCGGTAAGCGAATGGCTGAAGAGGAACCATACTGGACCACCTGAGGCCTAACCCCAGGCGCAATCAGAACTTGTCTGACTTTGTGTTGTGATTTGTTTTTTTTCTTTACTGTCCCTCATTGTGTCTAATTCTTGAGAATTTTGTTTTAGGTGGTCATACCTGTCCACGAATGTGGGCAGGGATGTAGAAGGCCACCCGGCCATTACATGTAGTATCATGAGGTCACCACGCATCCTTCGAGCCGGGCCTGACAGAGGGCATAAATAAAGGGGAGTGGTGCCAGGCGAGGCTCACTCCAAGACCTGCAATTGTGTACGCATATCTCCAGTCATTTGCTGTCTTCTAGGCCCGCCCCTTCTGTCAAAAGCCTTGACCTTAGGTCCATTGAACACCAAAAGGGGGCCCCAGGCGGGATACCACAGTCACGAGATAAGATAATAGGATCCATGTTAAAATTTACAAGCATGTGTGTTCTGTGGCAGCAGCCTCCCACAAAATGATGGGTTCAACATGAAAAGTATGCTGAGGCCTGTAATATTCCTGCCACCTGAAACACAACTGTTCAATCATAAGTGTGCCACCCCCGCAAAACCCCCAGTTTAGTATGGGGACCTTAGCTTTAATGACAATGCGGTTCTTACATGCCTTTAGTGCATGGTCCAAAATGGAACTCTGCTGAAAAGGATCCTTGCATGTGTGCTCCCCTCCCAACTCCCACCAGCCCAGATCCGCGGCCCAGGCTCTACAGAGTTGGAGGAGTGTGCGTGCATTAAGGTGTCACGCATCTGGCAAAATTTTCAAATTACAATTTGTAATTTTCACAGAACAAGTGCGGTGAGTGTAGTCAGCGAGTGATTATCCACTGTGGTTCTGGATGGCCTCCAGTCTCTATTCGTGCCATTAGTGTGCATCTCAAGTTTCCACTTTTGGCCGCCGCTGGTGGCGCCCTTGTTGGTGCATGCACGTTCCAGGAGGACATTAAATAGGTTCTGTTTTGTATCTCAGGGCTGGCCCTTGTGATTGAAATTTGCTGTAAATTAGTAAATTCTACATGTTTCTTATTTGAGGAAAAAGGTTAAATATGTTTAGTCTGTGCCCTCGAGGAAGAAGTTTGCTTTCAGTATATTACAGCTACGTTTGTCAGGAAAGCATCCTGTTGACAGTTTGTTGAATAAAAACTGGCTAGCAGTGGTGTAACGCAGGACCCTGCAGAGCAGAGGTGCTCTCACCCTTAAGACCCGCCCCCTTTAGCCTAAGGCCTACGACTAGCTGCAAGATATGGGGGTCTGATTGGCCCCTCGCCACATTATGCAGCGAGGCCCGATCATTTTGAATTACGCACTGCCGGAGCGGGTATTCTTGTATCTTAAACGTCAAGTATGATCATCAACTAACCCCCACCACTGGTCGTATGGACCTTTGTTAGTCGACAAGAGAGAGTTGATAATGAGTTATCATTTACATCAATTACCATGAACAGTGAAGTCCAATTGGGGCTGCACAGAAATCGACAAAAAGATTTAGTGTGAGTTTAAAGGGTTTATAAACAAATTAATTCAAATCAATCTTTAGTTCAGTAAGTATTTAAATTTTAGTCATCAATATAAAAGATTAAAATAATCTAAAAGTAGATATTTCAAAATAAGATAAAATAGCACATTAGTAAGAAGTACAATAAATTGCAGACTATGCAGCAAGTGTGTTCCATATAGGAAAATCCCTACTCTAAATTAATGACGTTTGAGCATAGAATGGCATTTATCTTCAGCAAGCAAGGTAAGGTGTCAGTTTCAGAAACCCAAACGAAGGGTTCTGATGAGAGAATAGGAATGCACAGGCTTGAAGCATCAGCACTTAAGCTTTGGGGTTAAGCAGAGGCTTGAAATGTTTTCCCAGCTCAAAGTTAGCAGACATTGCTAAGATCTGCCTCCTAGGGTCTGCAGCAAGGTCTCCGTACCTAGTCTAAGGAACACATGCTAATATAATTCAATCAAAACATTAATTGCAAAAATTCTCCCATTCCCTTGTCCGGCGAACCAATCAGTCTTCAGCAAAATCTGGGAGCAGGTAAACTCCACAGTTTCTCACGTCTTCACAATGGCCTACACAACCATATCCTTGGTTTGTTAGTTTGTACAGATTCTTGTGGTTCAGACAGTTCTTCCCAAGAGTCACGCTTCCTGACATCTCCTCTCCTCCCAGTGAGATCCTCACTATCAGTTGTCTAATACATAACAAATGCCTAATCACTATCTAATAGTGGGCTTCAAAAAATTACAGCATCTGCAGTGGTAAGAAAGGGAAAAACATCTTGTGCAAAACAACAGTTTAAAAGCGAAAAGCAGGCCTCTTAGCCCTAACGTGTAAAGTCGACATTCAAAATGGCATCAGCAGTTAGGCTAACTCGGGGCGATGTACGACCCATTTTTGCATGCGCAAACGGGTTAGCGACCCGTTTGCGCATGCAAAAACTAATAGGGCCATGTACAAACCCTATTTAGTGAGTCGCAATTTATTTGCGACTAGCTAAATAGGATTTGCGACTCGCAATTAGGAAGGGGCGTTCCAAGGGTGTCCCTTCCTAATTGCGACTCGCTACCCTATGTAAGAATGTTTTGCGACTGCAATTGCGGTCACAAAACACTCGCAATTTACCGTCCTCTTCAAGAGGGTGGTAATGCACTCGCAAATGGGAAGGGGTCCCCAGGGGACCCCTTCCCCTTTGCAAGTGCATGGAAAATATTTTTTAGGGGCAGGCAGTGGTCCCAGGGACCACTACCTGCCCTTAACCCCTTGCATGCTCATGACGGCCGGGAGCCGTCATGCGTCACGGTGGGCGTTTGCGCAGGACGGCCCCTGGCCGTCCGAATCCCGCCCACTCATTAGAATCCCCGCACAGCGCGAAAATTCGCGCCGCACGCAAGGGGTTAAAAAAATGAAACGAAAACGTTTCATTTTTTTTTTTTTAAATGCATCCCATTTTCCTTTAAGGAAAACGGCTGCATTTTTTAAAAAAACTGCTTTTTTGAAAAGCAGTCCCAGACATGGAGGTCTGCTGAACCAAGCAGGCCACCATACCTGGGAGGGCCAGCCATTCCTAATGGGGTCGCAAATTGCGAGTGCCTCATGAATATTGATGAGGCATGCAATTTGCAACCCCATTGGGAATCGCAAACAGTGTCTCTGAATGAATGAATGAATGAATGAATGAAACAGCATTTCTAAAGCGCGTGGTTACTTGAGGGCATCCCAGCGCTGACAGTTGCACAGAGTTAAACTTCGAGCAGATCAAGGAAAGAGAAAAGTTTTCAGTTGCTTTTGGAAGTTCAAGTAGTTTGGCTCCAGACGAATGTGAGGGGGGAGGTGGTTCCATAACTTAGCTGTATTATACGAAAAGAGGCAGCCTCCACTTCGTGTTCGTCTTATTTTCGGGACTGCCACCAGATGCTTATTTTCAGATCTCAAAGCCCTATTGGGTCGGTAGGATTGAATCATAGAGCGAATCATTGGTGAACCTTTTCCGGAAAGTGCTTTATGTGCAATGCACATCGCCTTAAACTGGATTCTCTCTTGGATTGGAAGCCAGTGCAGAGTGGCCAGAGCAGGTTTAGCCGAAAGGCGCTTGGGGATGTTCAGGAGCAGGCGGGCTGCGCAGTTCTGCACAGTCTGCAATATTTTGGTCGTAGAGTGTGGAGCTCCTAAATATAGGGCATCCGTGACAGAATTAATGCTTGAACTAGCAGCCTTCTGGCAGTGAAAGGTAACAGGGGAAGGATCTTTCTAATCATCCTCAGAAGACCATAGCAACTGGCTGCGACTTTCCGGGTTTGTTCCTTGAAATCAAGGTTGCAGTCGAGCCAGACGCCCAAGCTTTTAATCTGCTTTTTCGGAGCAGGGGGTAGGCACAGGCAACTAGGCCAGAATGGATCTATATTAGGGGGGGCAGAGTTACCAAGGAGCATGAGCTCAGTCTTTGCCCCATTAAGCTTCAAATATGAGCTGTCCATCCATTTGGATACCTTTTCAAGGCAAGAAACTATGCCAAGTCCAGGGTTATCCTGTTTATTGAGGGAGACGACCAACTGGATGTCGTCAGCATAGGTAACAATCTGTACCCCAAACGGAGTTACTATTTCTGCCAAAGAGCTCATATAAATATTAAATAGAGTGGGGCTCAGGGCATATCCCTGAGGAACCCCACATGTAAGGGGCATTTGCTTCGAGATGATTTCATCTTCAAAGACTGTAAAGAATCTATTTTCCAGGAAGGACTGCAGCCATTTCAGCGCTATTCCAGTCACTCCCACATCCCTGAGTCTTTGAATCATCAGTTGATGGTTCACCGTGTCGAAGGCTGCGCTGAGATCTAACAGAATAAGTGCAGCGCAGCCTCCGCCATCTAGGATTTTTCTAGATTCCTCTACTACAGACAAGAGAGCAGTCTCCGTACCCTGCTATGATCTAAATCCTGTCTGTGTGGGGTGAAGACAGTTGTTATTTTCCAGGAATGCAGAGAGAGCGGAATTCACATGCTTCTCAGCTATTTTACTTATTCCAGGCAGCAGAGATATGGGTCGGTAATTCGCCCACTCCTCTGAGTCCAAGTTGTTTTTTTTTAGAAGTGCTTTGACCATGGCCTGTTTCCATAGCGGGGGCACAATTCCCGTCAGGAGGGAGGCACTGATCAAATCCAGTATAACTGGAGATACAGTCTCAGTGATCTGATTTAGGATAACGGGGGGGACGGGATCTGTGGGGGAACCAGATTTTAAATGACTCAGAATCCTCCGAAGAGAGGTTAAATCCAAAGGGGGGAATTCCTCCAACAGGCACTGTTCGTTTGAGATTATAGTGTCTGTTGGTAATACCATTTGTTGGGCTCTTACCTGAGGAAAGGACATATAAATGTTTTGTATTTTGGCAGAAAAAATTCTGCTATTTGGTTACACCGAAGTTGGGTATTCTCAGAGATAGTGGGGAACGGGGGAGTAAGGAGTGATTTTGCAATATGAAAAATTTCACGAGGGGAATTTGCAGCCGATGTAATTTTATCTTGGTAATAACAAGCTTGGGCAGATTTTATTTCTGTTTTATAGAGTTTTATAGCCTCCTGTATTTAACTTTATTGGTTGCTAAAAAGTCCTTTCTCCAACTTCTTTCATGTTTTTTACATGATTGTTTGAGCTCCCGAAGTTTAGGGGAATACCAGGGGTTTTATTGGCTCCTATTTTTATGTAGGTCACTTTTTTGGAAGAGCAATGTTGAGTGAGGACTCAAGCCATTTATTAAGATTGTCATTTGCAGTAATAGGGTTTGGGTGAGATATAGGTGTGGTGTTTTCCAAATTTGTCACCCACGACTCCAATGGGAGTTTTGACCATGTGCGGGCCAGCTTTTTAGTTCTCGCAGCTGGTGTAATAGTATCCTGCAGAACCCAAGTAAATGGGAGTAAGAAGTGGTCCGACCAGGGCATTGGAATAGGCTTACCAACCAGAATGTTCTGGATGTTTGAGAATATGGGGTCCAGCAGGTGGTTTTTAGAGTGGGTGGGGCCAACCACTTTTTGATTAAGCTGAAACGCCGCCAACCCATCAACCAGTTCTAACGTGGTTGTGAGTTGGGTATCGTCAAAATGCATATAAAATCTCCCAATAGTGTAAAATTGGGTAGGGTACTGGCGAGGTTAGCTACAATGTCGGGCAGATCCTTACAAAATTGGCCGAGAGGGCCTGGAGGGCGATATACTAAAATACCTGAAAAGGTACAAACATGTGATACCCCGATTGCAAAAGAGATACTTTCGCAGTCGGGTATGGGGTTTATAGTGATGCGGCACTTAAATTCACTTTTATAAATAATGGCAATGCCCCCTCCTCGGCCTGAATCCCGGTCAAGCCTCTGGATTAGATAGCTAGGGGGGAGAGCTTGGACAATGGCGTGGTCCGCCTCCTTATTCAACCAAGTTTCTGTTAAGAATAATACGTCAGGTTTCTCATCTTCTAGAAGTAGATGGATTTCTATTGAATGCTTAGGAAGAGAGTGGCAGTTAAGTAAAAGCATTTTGAGCGCCTTCTTGCCAGGTATAGTAGCAGGGGTTTGGGGGGCAGGACAAAGTTTAAAACCACAACAGGGACACTGAGTGATAGTACTATCAGGCAACATGGAGTGCATACAATTACTTCTGAACACCCCTCTGTGGTAGTTGAGCTGCTCAGCGGTGTAAAAGTACTTTCCACTTGTTAAACCAGCAGGGGTCCTGGCCCTCAGTCCCGGGCGGACGGGCGCAGACGGGCTTGCCTTCGGCACGCCAGCGGCGCATCCGCTGCGCGGTCGCGTCATCGGCTCCTTATGAGGCCAAGTGTGCGTGTCAGCGTCCAAAAGCTAGAGCGCTGACCTGTCCGTAGAAATGACTCGCAACCCCCCCCGGAGCTATAACACAGCTCCTATGTGCAAATAGCAATTGTTAAGTAAAAGTTAAAAATATGGATAAAACAACACAATCACAATCTGACACTGTTGTACATGGCATTTAGCGACTCGCAAATTGCAACTCGCAATTGAGCGCAATTTGCGAGTTGCTAAATGCCCCGGTCGTACATCTGGCCCTCAATTCATTACACTATGTTCATTCATGTTTTTGTTTATAATGCCTAAATATGATTACCTCCTACAAATTTTGCATTAAATGCGTGTTTGTTATTCGGCATTGAAGTTAGGACTTCACAGTTCGCTCTATCACCACTGGTGGCCAATCAGGTCCTCAATCTCAGCTCTGAGACGTGACATTTCACTCTGCACAGGCAAGCAACAGTGCTTTAACCAAGCATTTCTGGCACACGTAAATAAACTATCATGTCTCATCCTGACAGAATTTGAGATCCAAGGCCTTAACTTTAACCAAAAACATCTGTCTCATAATTCCTATGTTTTAAGGTTTCAAATATTTACCTGCACTCAACCCTCTGTTTTTTGCAAAGAAAGCGACAAAAACACCCACTTTTCATGAAAGATGTGACATTAATACAAATAAAATCACTCATGTTGCTGATGGACACAAGGCAACTGGTGAAAGAAAAGTGAGGGTAAGGTCACTGACAATTCTAAACTTGTCCATGTTCCATTTTCAGTGTTTCACACACCTTCGTTTAATGGGGAAATCATTTTTTTGTTGCTGTATTCTCAAAGCCTCTACTCTCCAAAACGTTCTTATAAAAGAAAAGAGTAAATACAAAAATTGTAATACATAATATAAATGTAAATTAATTTAAAATATTTATTATCACCCTGCAAATAACATCACATTTTAGAGCACATTAACACCTCAAATTAAACGTGCAATTAAATAATAAAATAATGTAAATATATTACATGTATATTTATTTTAAACCAATCGTTTAAAAAAAATTACTTTTCCTCACTAAGGGGCCCATTAGGATGTCGGGCGGTAGCACCACCGCCGTGCTGTCGGATGTAAAAACCAGCAGTTACCGTCCGCCCGCCGTGGCCCACACGCCCGCCCAATTAGGATGTGAAAAGTCAGCCAAACACCGCCCGTAAGCCAGCGACGCCGTCCGCCATCAAAGTGCGCCCGTTCACGTAGCGGCGCGGCCCAATGGACACACACCGTCCGACGAAATCACGTACCGCCCGGCGTACAAATTACGATGCCGCAAACAAACATCTCCCACGGCTAAGAAACACCGCACGAGAAACCAAGGCGGAAACTCGAACGCTGAGTACGGACACCAAAGAGGCGGACCCCCGAGCATGAATCCAGCACTGCAGGCCCTCCCCATGCTCTACTTGATGCAGAACCTAGGAGTCAACGCACCGCGGAGACGCAGGTAGGCAGACACACAACAAGGGCACGCAAACACCGCACACAGTGCAAGGGCGGAAGAACTGTACATGGCCCTCCCCCAGACACCCCTGCGTGTACACGACACATCCACCACTGCACCCACAAATGTCACACCGGGCAAATTGAAACAACTCGTAACAACCGGATACACACTACCTGGGACCAGGAACTAACGTCCCCGTCACGGCCCCGCAGCGCAGCGGCGAAGACGCAGCCACACATGCGCACAACGCAGAGCCCAACGACAGCGCCATGTATGCGCCGCACACAAACAACACAGGGCACAACAAACACCACACACCAGCCCCACCCTGAACGCACATGTCACGTGACAGACCTGCCAAAGTCATGTCCCCAACCGGCAATTCACTGTTGCCAACCTGACGTCACACAACTGACCCGAACATGTCAGTGATGTCACGCCAAATTAGGACACACCCCTGTGTGCAAAACATGGCGAAGCACACAGCGGCGGCAATATCACCCAGCAGAATATGGACCCCGTCGGCAAAAGGTACGCCAGTACCACACAGAAACACCGATACCACCCTGCACCCAATACCAAGACATGCAATACGTAACATCAAAGATCCCGGGGACCGACAACAGGTGGCTCCAATTATAACACCCACACACAAGGCCCAACGTATAGCGGAAACGCAGCGTGCCGCCCACACACGGGAGAGGAGATAGCACTGAATGGCCTTCCATACCCACACCGAAACCACAGCTCAACCATTCAAGCAGGACAATACAGTCATTATCCCCAAAAAAGCCCAACACAGGCATGCAGAGGGAACCGTCCACTGGGCAGATAGCGCATAACACGAAAGAACATTTCGAACGGTAAAAAATAAATAATACCACTCCCCCATGTGGTTCACATGCAAGTTATCTGGAAGGAGTCAGACACCACTGACCTTGACCATTCATAGAAGCATGTGGGATGAGGGCCTGTGTCCTCCGCACAAGCTACTATAACCCAAGTCCTGCCTCCCTACGACCATTACAGAATTCCCAGCAACGTTGGAGGTTGCACTCTGCAGACTGCACAGACAGCCGGAGCACGCCATCACATCGCCCTGCAGCAAAATGGCACTTGCACCACACCTACCCAACTACGCCGGACAGATGAAGGTGTACAAACATAACCTGATACAGATATTGGGATGTGAAAATCTGGCTCTGCTGAACGTAAGTTACCGACTAACTTACCGCATCGCATTGTTCAGCTGCGTCATCCCCGTCTTCTACTGTCGGAGGTGTCCCTTCCACTGTCCTGTGGATTTATGTCTCTCCAACCCGGCATGTCCAATGGCGGACCTGGTACAACTGTTCAACCCCCTGGACGTCCACGACAGGATCTGTTCAGCCTATGGGGGCATGGCGTATGTGGCTGCAATCGGACCCACACTGCAATGGGACCACTGTGCCTCCACACGACGTATTCTGGATCACAGTTTCATCGAATGTCATCCAACATGTCCCATCAGGCTCCTACAAGGGACAACTTACGACCAACACCTTGACAGCCACCATCCGCTACATTGGATGGCATCCATGTATACCACCAATGCCATGGAAGCCCTGCTGGAAGGTATCGCATACCTGACAACCTGTCAATTCGTCGGACCCCGACGCAATACCCCCAATTGAACAATGATGTCCTACACCGTACCCATGCTTGGCTCCGCACGGACTGAGCAGTTACCAGTACAACAACTATACCATACAACCTGCAACTAACACCACACCATTAACTACACTGCCATGAAATCGGATATTTTCGGGACATGCACTCTGTTCCACATCACATCCAGTAACACTGCATGAACAGGGGGAGGCAGAGGCATGGGATTTGTGAATGGCAACCACATGGACAACACTGCACGTACAACTATGCCATAATATGTATCCTGCGCCCATGAACATATGCACCGGTCAGTGGACAGTCATCGGTTGGCTGTAGTATGTGAGAGCTGTCACCTCACCTCCCTCTGAACTTCCGTGCCAGGACTTTTGCATGGACAACAAGTGCATCCCCCTACAACATGACCCCAGTGACTGTGTCATGTCCAGTAGCCACCACATTGCAACAACAAGTGGGTCGCCGTTGCATGCACGTAGGCCCATGCCCTGATGACACCCCTCACGCACGTGTGTATGAGTAACTATAGCAGCAAACCTGTAACATGGAACTGAGATGTACTGTGCCCATGATGTCAAGCGGTCTGGTAGGCAAAATGTATACTGTCTGTGTCAAAGTCAGCAGCTCCACAGTAATTAGCAAATGCACATTAGCACAGCAACGGCTAAGCAGTTGTAACTCTGAAGCCCACATCCCACAGTCAACAACTAATCACATGTACCCCTACACCCTATGCTATGTGTAATCATGCTGAGTATATCCTCCACATGCATTTCGCTGCCAGTAGTGTCCACTATACTGCATCACAGAGGACATAAGTCCTAATACATGGCTTGAAGTAAATATGTGTCTCTGCTCATTCATTCCACGAGTACGAATGAGAGAGGATGAGAGTGTGTGAAGTACACGGCAGTCGTGAGATGACCATGTAGTCCACTGTCATTGGATGTCAACGCAAATGAGTAGCACAACTGTGGAAGACACACATGTGTCATGTGAAGCGGGAGTTACGCTTGGCTCAGGTGGGTGGGTGTGACGGGTAGGTGCGCACATGCAATGTTGAAACACGCTGTGTTGGGAGGATTCCGGAGCAGTACATCACCGCTCTCCTGGGAATTTGTAAAGACCACCTGTCTGGGGATGAATGTGAACTCGTGTGTGCACAACAGGCGGGCACACGATCAATGCTGCATCAGGTGTAGACGTCAGCCCACCCTCTGTGGACATGCTGGATACTGCTGTGCGTCCGCCAGGCCCTTGCCAAGGCACTCACATCCCCTGTCGACCAGGTGTATCCCCAACATTGTCCACCTGCACAGGCAATCCAGGGCACGGGATGGCAGTGGAGCATGGTGGGTGAGAGGTCATGGCGCGCTCCTCCTGGTCACATCACGCAGGCAACACATCCTCAATATGTAGTATGGCACAAGTCAAATGGAAGTAGTGGGGTGACGCACACATCACGAGCAGGAGTGACGTCACGGAAGGTGGCTCGCACCATCTCACTCATTGCCTATTTTCCCACACACGTTACATGCCATTGCAACAGAGAAGCCAGCGCGTGCACAAGCAGCTCCAAGCTCGCCCCAGAGAGGCCAAAGAGTGAATGTGTGGGTCCATGAGCTCCAGTTGGACGCGGCCTGGGCCGCTAGGGCAGCTACAGCCTCTGTGTGTTGCAGGTGGTGTATCCGGACTGCGGAGCCTGTCATGCATTGTCAATGTTGCCCGGGTCTCGAGTCGGGGCACCACGCAGGTGTACGGCGTCCCGCCACTTATTATACCGCGAGACAGACCACTTGTTCAACTGGACCCACACATACACTCCTTGGCCTCTCTGGGGCGAGCTTGGAGCTGCTTGTGCATGCGCTGGCTTCTCAGGTGCAAACGCATATTTGGGTGAGCGAGGGGAGGCCATGAGGACAGGGTAAAATATGACTGTCTGACTTCCAGTTAGTTTAAGGAATGACCCTGATGTGGTCATAAAAAGACGTGTCTCGTGTGTATTGCAACTAGTAGATAAGCCGATGAACTTCCCATGTCTTGCATGTAGCCCCGCACCTAGACCCGCCCACTCGACACATAAAAATGAGTACCAGCACCACATCCTTCCCATTCGAAGCACTGACTGGGTGTGACAACCATCGGACAGTCTTGTGTAGTCCACCCACGCGTACATGTGGGCCCTCCATGATCCATGTCACCTGCGGCAAAGTGATGTCATGGGCAATGACGGAAGTGAGGAGAGCTGTCTGCCCCACGCACAGATGGCGCATCAGCTCAACAGACCCAGCACTGAGGGCAGCAGGGGTCACATGTGCAGGGGCAGCTGTGCCTGGTGTGAAGGCACATGCATATAGACAGCACATCGAGCAATGTGTAGTCTGCCCACATCTACTGTCCATCGTCAGGCGGACCTAGCAAAAGATCACAAGACAACACATCTGTGTGGGTGTACCCACTGTGACCAACACTGCGCAACAATCAACGTACTCGCCCTGTGCATGGCCCACCCCGCAACGGAGGTCACATTCAGTGCCACTAACTCACACACATCCCTATCACGAGGCATGGTGTGTCCAATCGACAGGGCTGAGTTTGCGCTTATCCGGAGGGTCCTGAACAGGAGACACATGTAACCCACTAGGCAGTCTGTGTTGTCACCTACTGGCATTGTGCAGTCAATGTGCAGGCCAGGCCTGCTGGGACTGAGAAGGGCAGCATGGCCCCAGCCTGACATTCACACGAGCAAAAAGTGCACTGAGACCTGCATTGCCAATTGTCTGTGTCACTGGATGTCTGACATGAAGTTGCCATGTACCACCACTCGGGAGGGACAGACATGTCAAAGTGCCCGAGAGCTCACATACCCCTGCCCCCTGCAGTCAGCATGGTGAGCAGTGCATGTTTGAACCCCACAGGCTCTGACTCATAGTGCTGCGGATCAACGACATGTGTGTCCCCCACATGCACTCACACACACACTGCAGTTGTCTCTCACACACAACTTCGCAAGGAATAGCCATGTGCAGTGTGCGTGGAGCTCGGAATCCAGGATCTCCAGCTCCTCGCTGGTGAGTGGACCTGGACATATCCTCAGCGTCATCGACGTGAAGGTGGCCAGGTGGCAGCAGCAGGTGTTGTTGAGGGATGCCAGGCTGCAGTCCCAGGTAGCTGTGGTAATGCCGGTCTCACTCCCACACTCATATAGCCCCCTGGGGCAGGTTCAGTGGGTCCAAGCTGCTGCAATTTGTGTACCATGTCTGCCAGCTTCAATTGCAGACGATGGCCTGCTCCCAGCTGGCCCGGGACGCTTACCTCCATAGTGGAACACGCAGGGTGCAACCGCGAGGGTAATTGGAGTTGGCCGCAAGGGCCTGGCCCATGGCGGGTACAGTCCGCTGATGCCATGTGCACCACACAGTATGATGTGCGCAATGCATCTGCAGGTGTGGCCATGATTTGTGTGTGGGAGCAGGTCCACAATGGACAGGGCCACAACATGCTGTGTGCATAGGCAGTGACGGCCAGTGCCCAGCCTCCACATGTCTGTTAGCATATCATCATGTACACATTGGCATGGGAGCATGGGATATGCATATGCACACACATGCCATCTTTCACTATGTACATCTGCCACCTGGCACGTGCAACGTTACGTGTCACTTGTGATGTGTATTGGCAATCACACAGCCGTGTTGGCATGGAGCTGTCAATGTGTACACCTGTCAATGTTTCTGGAGGTGTGATCCGTACTGTGCTGTACATAGGGTGCAGTAGGGACATCAATGACTGTCTCATATCCCCTCGTGCTACAGGTCCCACTTGTTTTGGCCGCTCAGCCTGTGTCCATAGCGTTGTTGGTGTGTGCCATACTCACCCAGCCTCGGAAGCAGTGTCATGCACAGCAGCTAGTTATGTTGCCTTGGTATTGCCGCTTGCCAAATATGCAGTCTGATACCATCAGCATGCCTTACAAGTTATTGAGGCCTAAATCCCCATGTGCATGCTCATAGCAATGGTGTGTGTCACTGCCCATTGCAATTGGCAGGGGACCTGTGTAAGTGTATTGTGGCTGTGCTGTCCCTACCTGTCAGCTGTTCTGTGATTCAATTGCTTGGTCAGTCATTTGTGTTTTGTGTATGTGGAAATGCCCTGTGGCGTGTTGCTTTGACATGTGTCCACTTCCATCTTTCCTAGGAGGAGACCAAACATACATCGCCCCTACCAATTGCTGTCAGACATGGAGGATGTGGAGGTAATCCGGAAATTCCGTCTGGACCGACCCACCCTGCATCGCCTATGTGCCTTGTTGGAACCCCACCTCCGTCCTCGCAGGGTGTATCCAACTGCATTTACCCCCACGGCTAAGGTGATGGCTGCACTGCATTTCTTCGCCACTGGGTCATTCCAACACACAGTGGGCAGTGGAAGTGGGATGTCCCAGCCCATGTTCAGCATGGTGCTACGTGATGTACTGTCAGCTATGATGCTGTACAGGAACAGGTACATCAGATTCCCCAGGGCTCGTGAATTGGCGGCAGTGAAGGGTGATTTCTATGCCCTTGGACGGATCCCCCACGTTGTTGGTGCAATCGATTGCACCCATATTGGCCTTGTAGCACCACAGGCCATGGAGCACATTTATCGGAATAGGAAGCACACCCACTCCCTGAATGTGCAAGTGGTGTGCCTTGCGGACATGGTCATTACCCACGTGTGTGCGAAGTTTCCAGGATCGGCCCATGACTCGCACATCATGCGCAACAGCATCCTACCACGTCTGATGACCAATCTGCAACCGGACCGTGCTTGGATTGTTGGTGAGTATGTGTACTCGTGTAGCGTGCCTGGTGTGCGATGCTGTCTTGGGGACAGTTGGAATTGCAACTAATCTCGGTATTCCTCACACCCAGGGGACTCTGCTTATCCGAATGGGCCTTGGCTGCTCAGCCCATTACGTAATCCTCGGACCCCAGCTGATGACCGCTACAATGAGGCACATGGGAGGACCAGACGTGTGGTGGAGCGGACCTTTGGCCTCCTCAAGTCCAGGTTCAGATGCCTGGACCGCACCGGGGGCGCACTGGCGTACTCCCCACAGAAGGTGTGCCAGATAGTAGTGGCTTGCTGCATACTGCACAATCTGGCTATTCGCAGGCAGATCCCCCTAATAGTGGATGACGGTGATCATCCAGGGCCCCAGCTGGCAGACCAGGACGGGTCCAGTGACGAGGACAGTGGAGAGGAGGAAGCTGTGAATGTGCGTCAGCAGCTCATCGCCCACTACTTCACTTGACGGTGAGTGTCCATTTACGACAGCTGAAGTAGCTGTAGTTGTGCAGGTGTATGTGTGCTCTGTCATGGAGGCCTTTTGTCCACTGAGTGCTGTGTGTCAATGGTCCATGTCCAGGTTAGTATGCCACTGACAGTGGCTGTAGCATTGTGCCCTGTTGCTCTGTGAGATGTGTGTACATTGCTTGTAGTTGGTGACAAGTACTGTGTGATGAGTGTGTGACACACTCATTGAATGTACTCTTGTTCTGTTTTTCACCCCTAGGTCCCTACAGCCTCTCCTGTCCCATCGACATACCACACAGCAGATGCATTTCTGCTCATGGTGGCGGTTGCACATCGTTGAATAAACACAGGGCACAGACAGCAGATTGTGATCAAGGTGTATTTATTTACAGCGGTGACATGTTATTGTGTGCAAGGTGTTGACAAAAGTGGTGCGTGCAGTGACTATGAGTTGACGGTCATGGCTGCGTGATGCTCAAGGTGTACCCATTTAGTCCTATGTCCACAGTCCAACAGACACATGCCATTCACATGGCAGTGTGGGGTAGGATCGTATTACAAGTCAATGCAGTAGGTGGTCAAGGTGGCTGGCTGACTCACTGGCGTTTGGTGCGTGCGAAGTCCTCTCTGGACACCTGTTTCCTCTTCGGACGGCCCCTTCCACGTTTGGAAGGGGGTGTGTTGGTGGGCTGCTGGTGGTGGCTGAGGAGTGCTCACTCGCTGTGGACGCAGGGGAACGCGATGCTGCACGACCCTGCGCCACAGCAGGTGGTGGCGGAGGTGGTGTTGCTGGCCTTGCTTGTGCCCTCACCACCACCACCAGCTGGCCCATGAGGGCCACGAATTGGCCCATATGGGCGTTCATGGCCCTCAACACCCCAAGGACCTCCCGCGTGTCGCTAGCCGACCTGGCCCATTCTCCTTGGGCCTCTTCATAGGCCCCAAGGACTCTGTCGATTTGCGGCTGGGCTTGGCTCCCAGGCACAGATGGCGTTGGCCTGACCCTGCTCCTCCTACCAGTACTGCTGCCACCGACCTGCCCACTAGCCACATTGCTCACCACGGTCCTCGTTCTGGCTCCCAGGGTGGACCCCGACGGCCGGGCCACCCCTTGCGCTGGGGCTGTGGCCAGGGATGACGTGGTGGTGGTGGTTGCGGCGGTGGTGGTGGTTGCGGCGGTGGTGGTGGCCGCATCGACCATGGCAGCAGGGGTCTGTGACTGGTCAGCAGCCCTGGGTAATGGGTTGGTGGGTAGGAGGGGCCCTGGGGAGCGGTTGTGCCCTGCCACACCAGATGGGCCTGCTGGGTGGTCCACGTCCGAGGAGGTGTCCAGCTCCTCTACATCCGTGAGTCCGGGTCGGGGGCTTGCGGACTGGCTGTGCTGGCTGCTGTCTCCCTCTCCAGCGTCCAGCAGTTCGGCACCTGTGGGGAGAATGAGATGGGTTAATGTGTTGCACCTAGCAAAGTATGTATTGGTTGTCTGACATTCACAGTTCGTGCACTGTCGTGCACAGGTTTCCCAGAGGCGTGTGTGTGGATGTACGATGTGTGTATGCGTGGGCAAGGCAGTGGAACAGTGTGATGTGAACATGTGGCATGGGACGGATTAGCAATGCCGATGGGTGTGTGTTGCTATACTCCTACATTTTGTGGCTCGGGTGTATGCGGGCTCCAGACCCATCGACGATATTGAGGTGAAATATGGTTTAGGGGTTCAAATGGAACGCTTAGAAACGCAAATGAGAAAAGGGGTACAGCCCCTCAACGCTTTGAGGTGAATTATGGTTTAGGGGTTCAAATGGAATGCTTAGAAACGCAGATGGGAAAGGGGGTACAGCCCCTCAACGCTTTTGAGGTGAATTATGGTTTAGGGTTCAAATGGAACGCTTAGAAACGCAGATGGGAAAAGGGGTACAGCCCCCTCAACGCTTTTGAGGCGAATTATGGTTTAGGGGTTCAAATGGAACGCTTAGAAACGCAGATGGGAAAAGGGGGTACAGCCCCCTCAACGCTTTTGAGGCGAATTATGGTTTAGGGGTTCAAATGGAACGCTTAGAAACGCAGATGGGAAAAGGGGGTACAGCCCCCTCAACGCTTTTGAGGTGAAATATGGTTTAGGGGTACATACTGTGACATATGGGTGCAGAACGGGACATGTGTTTTGGCAACATGACAGTGCAGAGACAAAGGTGTGTGTATGTCTGACATCCCCAGCATATCTGCTCACTGTTATCATTTATGGACATTGCACTGCAAGCATTGTAGTGAGTGTGTGATGGTTGTGTGACACACGACGTATTGCAGATGGGCCAATTCCTTGGTGTGCGTGCTACCCTCGGCCATGTACATCAATGCAGTGCTCTTGGGGTGTTGACTATATTATGTATGTTGTGAATCACAGTGTGACGTGCGCTTCAGTCACTGCAGGCACATTATTTGTCATGGGCAGGTATCTTTGCATAACTACTGTATGAGGGCCAGCTGTTCGGATGACATACCTTTCATGACACAGGGGCTGACAGATGAGATGGATGATATGTTGAATGTGCATTATGTGCCTGTGTGTTTCATGGGTCCAGAGGTGTGTATGTGCATTATTGTGGTCCCACGCTGTTACTTCTAGGCAGGTTGGACTTACATGGGCGTTGTTGTACGATGTGTGGGTAACAGGCAGTAAGGACTACATGGACAAGACTTCGATGGTGTTGCTGATGTGTGTGATGAGTGGCACGGTGCCCGCCGTGTGGGTCTGTGCTCCAGTGGGACTTGTGCATGCAGACGTGGCTCCTTAGGTGTTGCTGTGTTTGTGATGGGTCATGTGGGGTATGACTCTGTAATACATGTCCGTGTGCACATTGGTCACATGATTGTGACAGGGAGCAGTGCTGCGTGTTCCTCTGCTACGTGACATGTCCCATGTGTTAGTCGTAATACTGTCCTCATGCCTACAGACACCCCGCCCTGTACCGTTTTCCACCTACAGGTTGTTTTTGAGTGCGCAATGCAATGGATGCCACATGGTTATGGGAGGGAGGGGTGCTCCATGTTGCTGGTCTGTGGGAGTGGGGGCGGTGTTGTGAGTTGTGGTGCTGGCTTACCACCCACAGAAACCCCTCCATGTAGGGTGAGATATCTACCTGTCGGCTGAAGGTGTGCACTGCAGTGGCTGACACATGGGTGTGGGGTGTGCTCCACCTTGCTGCGCTGTAGGACTAGGGGCCTGGTGTGTGTTGTACTTCAGCTGTCCCCCCTCCCACCCACTGACTTTGTGTTCCGGCTACTTACCTGTTACTTGTCGGTTACTGCAGCTATGGCTGACACATGGGTGTGGGTGTGGTGAGTGCTCCTTCTGGCACTTTTGGAGTACAAGGGGACCTGGTGGGAGTTGCGGTGCTGGCTGACTGTACACATGCCTCCATGGTTTTGTTAGTTGGTCGGTTTGGGCTGAGTGTGTGGTAGTGTCTGTTGCATGTGTGAGTGATGTCTTGTGTATTGTGTACTGGACATGGGGGTGTTTGTCCCTCGGAGCTATGGCATAGTGGTAGTGCATGTGAGTACATAGCGGTGTGCTGGTATACATTT
The DNA here is from genome assembly GCA_963921515.1 of Calotriton arnoldi. NCBI lineage: Eukaryota > Metazoa > Chordata > Amphibia > Caudata > Salamandridae > Calotriton > Calotriton arnoldi. The sequence continues at coordinate 2,104,293 of CAWUFW010000480.1, forward strand.
GTTTGTACTTACCAGCCTCCACTCCCCCTGGTATTCCGGTGAGACTCTCCGGATGTATGATGCCTCGCACCTTCTCCTCCCACGCCTTGAAGCTCTTGAAAAGCGCGGGATTACCTCCGCCAGTCCTGTCAGCCAGCTGCCGATTCTTGGCCTCCTTCTTCTTGACCTCCCTTTTCATATCGTGCCACCTCTTGGTGATTTCGCCTCGGTTGCGTGGCACGTTCCCTACTGCATTGACCTGGTCTACGATCCTGCTCCACATCCGATTTCTGGTGGCTACTGTTGTCTGTTGGACCTGGTTGCCAAAGATTTGTGGGTGCACCTTGATGATCTCGTCGACCATGACCGTCAGCTCAGTTGAAGTGAACTTTGGCATTCGGTGTGCTGCCATGGTGTGTGGTTTGGTGTTTGTGGTGCTGGTGCGGTGTGTGTGTGTGGTGTGTGATGTGCAGGTCGTTTGTGGTGCTGGTGTTTGGTGGTGCTGGTGTTTGGTGGTGCTGGTGCTGGTGCTGGTGGTGGTGGGTGTGATGGGTGCGTATCTGTGGTGTGCTGCTGTCCTTGCTGTGTCGCTGTGTTCTCTCCTCTCTTCTTGGCTTTGTAGTGTTGCAAGGGATTGTGGTCTGTGAAGGGGCTGCTTTTGTGCTTACCTATGTGGGTGTGTCATGATGGTCTGTTGTTTTCAGGTGTGTTGTGGCTGGTGTTCTGGGATTAGTAGTTTATTTGTTTGTCCGGGGGGGGGTGTTTTCGGGATGTGTACTGTGTTGGTGTATTTGTGCGTGGCTTGCTGTGTGGACTTGTTGGACATGTTGTGTGTGTTTGTTTGGGTCCGCGGATGGTTTCTGTGCAGGGACGTGGCCGCCAGGGCTTCCGCCGTGTACATTTCCATCTCTGTTGTTTACGATGGCGGGCGGTGTATTTGTGTATTTACCGCGCTCATGTCGGAGCGATCCTAATTTCACGGGTGGTGTCTCGATCGTCAGGGCGGGCGGTTTTTGATTGTCGTGCGTATTTGCGTCCGTGGCGGACGGGTGGACTTAGATTCGGACATGATCGGGTGGTATTTTTGGGTTTTTTTCCGCCGCGGGCGGTGTTCGCTTCGCGGGTTCGTAATTGCTCGCTCGTTATTCAGACGGTGTGGGCGGGCGGATTTTTACCGCTATGGTGGATGGCGGATTTTTTACCGCCCGGTATCGTAATGGACACCTAAAAGTTTTATTTTTATTTAATAGTTAGTAAAATTAGTTAAAAGTTATATATTTCATTAATATAAACACTTTTTATATGTTTTTAAAAAGTTTAAGTTTAATGCATTTTTTAAATTAAGTTCATCATTACCTTTAAAAAATAAATACAATACCCGAATATAAATATAATACTTTTCCCACTACTTCCCCTGGTCCCTTCCACATTTACTCCTAATTCATATACCTATGTGTGTGTGGAAATCTCCACCACTCTGGTGGAGATCTTTGCACAGAAAAGATAGAAGAGGCAGAGGTCTCAATCAATCAATCAATCAATCAGGGAATTGTAAGCACGCTACTCACCCGTGAGGGTCTCAAGGCGCTGAGGGGGGGGGGATCCGCAGGTCTGTTTAGCCGAAGAGCCAGGTCTTGAGGGTCTTCCTGAAGGTGTTCAGGGAGGGGGCGCGTTTGATGTCTGCCGGTAGCTCGTTCCAGGTCTTGGCTGCAATGTGAGAGAAGGATCTTCCGCCTGCTCTGGCTCTGTGGATACGCGGGGTTTCGGCCAGTGCGAGGTTGGAAGATCGGAGGTTTCTTTTGGGTACGTGGAAGTTGATTCTGTCGTTGAGGTATTTGGGTCCGTTGTTGTGTAGGCATTTGTAGGCGTGAGTGAGGATTTTGAAAGTGACTCTTTTCTCCACGGGAGCCAATGGAGACTTCGTAGGTGTTGGCTGATGTGTTCGTGTCTGGGGATGCCGAGGACGAGTCTGGAGGCGGTGTTCTGTATTGTCTGGAGTTTGCGGAGTAGGGACTTGTTGATGCCGGCGTAGAGTGCGTTTCCATAGTCCAGTCTGCTGGTGATGAGTGCGTGGGTGACTGTCTCCAACTGAATTGTATTTTGCAGTATGTTGGTTGCAGACCTGTAGTACTACTTTACATTGTATAAAATTCAGTCTGTGAATCAGGCCCACTGTGTGAAATTATGCCCACTGGTGGGCTTTTCAGTTACTCCGCAATGGTATGCATACAATAAAGTTACAAATCCATAGGATATTCACTTCTCCTTTCAATCTGATAACCAGATATGACTGTCATTGGAAGTTTCGCAGAGGTAGATACTCCTCCATTCACACCAGGTCACGTGTCCAATAAAGACGATGACTGAAAAATTAGGCATGCAATCCAAGTAGACCACATCCTATAAAGGTCTGTTTACTGTACTGTTGCAAAGTCATCCTGTGCCCTGGGCACCCCCCAACTTTTTTGCTGACTAGTACTGGTGGTAACTGACTCTGACTGACCCTGGGCTCTGCCTAACCAGGCCCAGGGCCAGTGCTATGCTGAAAACACTTAGAATACAGTGAAAACACCTACATACACTAGGGTACACTAAGGGTTGGGGTACCCCTGTGATTGGCATGACCTACCCTATAAGGCCCTAGTACATAATCGGGCAGGGGGATTGAAACTACCTATCAGTCCCTAGTTTATAATAGGGCATGGCAGTTTAGAGGCCAGCAGCCCTTTCTGCACTTGCATATGTGCACTGCTGAAGCCTGAGGTCAGTTTAAAAGTGGCTCTGTGCTACAGGACTGCTTTTAAAAAGTAAATTGTGCCCAAACTCGACTTTTGTGTTTGGGGCACTTAAAAATGGTTAAGCTACAATGTTTGGGCATATTAGGTACCTCCTATGTCTCCCCTAGGTGTCCCAGGGTTGGGGGGTCAGGTATCTATAAGGTGGACCCTTATAAAATGAGTTTTATGTGCCCTGGGTAAAGTGAAATTGCACATTTCACTCCCCACATTGTGATAAAGTGCTGCCCAAAATCGACTTTGGTGGTAGGAGCACTGTGGAGAGAGGATCTGCAATATTTCTGCATATTCAGAACCCCTAAAGTCTCCCCTAGGTATACCAGGGGTGGGGGTCCTGTAGATATAGGCAGAGTACTTATAAAATATGTTTTTATAAGCCCTGGTGCTGTAAAAATGGCCCAAGTCATTTTTCTCATTGCAAATCCCTTGCCACATAGGTTAACATGGCAGAAAGTTATTAACTAATAGCTCTTGATAGGAGAAGGATAAATTTACCATTCAAAGACTTCCCAGAATGGTATTAATAAATCCAACACTATGATATTGTTGAATTTCTCCTAAAATATACATACAAGAAGTTATAAGACTTTCTTGTTTGTAAGTCCCAATTCAGCCTTCCAGTGGTATGTCCTGATTGGTCAGAGGTAAGGGGATTAGCCAGTCTTCTTTGAAGAGGTGATACAGAGACCCTAGGGGTGAACAGCTCTGCTGGGAGGGCAGGGTCCTGTTGCACAGGAATGCCAGAGCAGGGGGAGGAGTCGTAAACCATGGACTTCAAGAGAAGGGGAGGACCCCAGTGTCATTTACAACCTTACCCTGTTCACCTCCAGCCAGATGCTAGGATTAAGGAAGGAATGAGCAGTTGCAAGGGGGAGAGACTATGGAGATTAGCCATCCTAGGGGTGTGTTTAGCCAGCTCTTCTCTCCCTGCTGAAAATTCTGACATATTGAATTTTGGAAGAATAGTGGTTTCTGGGTTGGCATTTTGCCACACTCCGCAGGAAGGTCAGACCTTTGGGTGGAACCCTGCAGCCCACTGGACAGGTGTGATCTCCTGCTTGACTCAGAGAAGTTGGAATAAGTATCTGAGAAGGGCAGAGCCCCTCAGATCTGCTGCTTTTGAAACCGAAGAGAAACAGAAGGGCCCACGCTGAAGAATTTGATGTGCATTTCCAAAGGCCTGCACTCTGAAGATTGCGCCTTTTGCACCATCTGAAACTACAGCTCTGTGGATCAAACCTGCTTCAAAAGGACTAAAGAGTGGACTCCCTGCAAGCTACAGGTTAACAGAGCTCACCTGGACCATCACCACAAAGAATCCCCAGCCTGGAGTACTACCAGTGGATTTGTAAGGGTTTTGTCCAAGTGGATTGTGGTAATTGAAGTCTCACACTTTCAAGGACCCTCTTGGAGATTCCAGAACCTTGGATTGTGTGTTGGATACTTTGGGACCTGCAAAAAGAACTTCAGGAAGGAGCTCTAACAGGACCCAGCCTGCTGGAGGGGGCTGCAAAAGACTGGTGAGAGATCCTCCAGAACAATTGCTAAATGTGAATGTGTCCCTGTCAGAGGCAACGAAATGACCAAAAGGGGCACTGTTGGTTTCTAAGCACTAGAAAGTGACTAATCTTTAAAAATTCATATCTCTGGTTCCCTACAGTGGATGTTTTTTGTTTTGGTGTCATTTAAAAGATAAACATATTTGCTATTTTTATAAATTGGTGTTGGATTTTTATTTTGTGTTGTGTCTTAATTATTTACTGAATTTGTGTTTTTAAAAGCTTTACATACCTGTCTTTGAAGTTAAGCCTGCCTGCTCGCAGCCAAGCTACCAAGGGTTGAGCATAGAAATAATTTTCTAAGACCTATTCTGAGCCCTATACTGTGTTATTGGCCTTATTGCCAGTGACAGATATACATTTGCCTCTACTAATAATTAACTTTCCAACATGTACATATTTCAAGATTTGTAACAGAAGAAAACAAACAATTTCTTCACAGAGTATCAACAGGAAGACAGTTATTAAGACAGTCTGTAAAGGGCAGAGTGTAGGATAGTATGGGTACAAGACATTCTGGCTTTGGGCAGGTTCTTGGAATAAAGCTTAGGATTTCTAGCAGCTTCGATGAGAGGATGAATAAAGAGTAACTTTAAAAAAAGCTGGTGCCATCTTAGCGAGCATTTAGGAAGTGAATTCCCATTAGGCTGAGACTGGAGACTAGCTGACAGCTACACCTACTGAAACACCAAAAAAGAAATCTGCAATAAAAGCAACTTATTATTGATGTGTGACTAGTCAGTGAAGTCACATTTGCTGGTGAACAGACAGGCATGGATCCTGAAATAGTGTGAGCCATGGACATAAAATAAAAGTGGACATTTGTGAGAGGGCAAAGCTAATTCATACTAGGTAAAAAGGGAAAGTCTGTCAAGCACAAGTCTAAGCAGGGCTCACACAGGCTCTGCTGTGTCTACAATAACCTTTTAAAAACCTGAACCAATAACTCATTTGATTAGTAGACTCTGGACAACAAAGCTTTCTGGGATATGTACAGCGGTACATAGAAGTGTCCGTTATTCTTTTGTTTCATATGTAGATGCTGGTAGGACCAATAGCTCAAATTTGAAAATTCACAGAACAGAGCTTGTTTTATGTTCTAGATCAGTGATTCTTAACCTTTCGATTTCTGTCGAACCCCACTTAATCATTACTGGAACCTGGGGGCCCCCAGTGAATCATTATTGAATTCCGGGGACGCCCACTGAGTCATTACTGGAAGCCAAGGACTCAGCCCTAAGCAATTTCAAAAGATGATTTGAATAGAAAAACAATAAACAAAAATACAGAAACAAAGATTCATCAAACAGATACATAAGTGATGAAATATTCAATTTTAACTCACAAAAATATAAATAAAAATCAACCTTTTTATTTTATTGGAAAGCTTTTCTAAATTCAATTGAAGCCACTCATCATCCATACTATATTCTGTTTGATGCACTTGCAGTGCTCTCACTGATCAATTTGAAGATACTAACTTAATTTTTAGCCTTCAATTTCAAATTGCTTCACAATTTCAGAACGTTAAAATTTTTTAGATTTTACATTGTGCTTCCTTATATACAGTTCATTTATCTGTTAATATTATTTAGTTTTCCAAGCAGTTGCGGACCCTCTAGGTAAGCTTTGCAGACCCCCAGGGGTTTAAGAACCACTGCTCTATATTGCAGCAATTCTTTGTGGAAATTTGCAAATTTAATATTCTATCCACGTAACACAGAGTGGACCCATAAGGTTTTCTCCCAAGTGCAATTCAACATTACCAATTGGTTTTTATAAACATTGGGACTGCTACTAATTTATTGGCTTTAGGAGACAGAGCCCTCATTGTTTTGCTTAGTTCTAGGATTTGTAGTTTTGTCATCTTCTCATTTGTGGTGTTCAATATGGAAATAAGGAATGAGAAAGAGGTGTTGGGTAGTGGGGGCCGGAGCCAGGCGGCTCCCCTAGGTGGAGTGCGGGCCTGGTGCATTGTAGTTGGAGTGTGGCGAGCTGGTGCATGGCCAGACTGTGGTAGAGGGCAGTGGCGGCGGCCAGTGCAGCTTGCAGCATTTGTAACATGCTACAGAATTTCTTCAGAAATTTATGTAACGCTTGGATTCAGACTCAGGTGTCTGGCTACAGAGTTCCAGTATCCGTGTTTAAGGCTACTAGCTAAAAGTTCCGAATATTTGGCACAAATCGGGAATATCACAGGTTTCAAAGAACCATTGGAATAAAAAGCAAGACAATAAAGAAATTGAGAAACCGCATCATTTATATAAAACCACTTTTTGCCCTTCAAAGGTCAGAGAAAGTTAAAGAGGGCACTCATACTGGATCCTTGGCTGGCTTAAGGCAAATTTCCACTTCCTTATCAAAAATGGAGTAGAAAGCAATCTCTTGAAAATGTAACCGCAACTGGTACACTAGGAGAAAATAAATATTTTCTTGTGTCTCAAGAGCCTTTGTTAAGTGAGTATCTTGCACTCACTGAAAGTGCTTTAGGATCTGCAACGTTATCATCATGTCATCAAGCTATGGTTTCAACAAAAATGGCAAGGGATGCTAGCTAGAACAGAAGCAAGGTCACAGGTTCTGTTGATCCATGTGGTTTTTACTTTGCCAGGTATCAATCCAGTACCACAAGTTTTCTTTCTTAAGAATGATGTGGCCTAACGGCAAGAGCAGTCAACCTTGAAGCTGGGGAACCAGGTTCGGGTCTCGGCAGGGACGCTCAACATCCTGTGATTCTGGCCAAATCACTTAATCTCCCTGTGCCTAACAAAAAAGAATAAAATGAATGTGTCACTCTGTAACGTAACTGTTGCTCATGTAAAGCACTCTGATACCTTTGGGTCTAATTCGTGCTTTATAATACTTCCCCCCCCCACCCCCCCCAAAAAAAAAAGAACAACGGAAATGAGAACATGGGGCTTGTTGGACAATGGGCCTCTTTGATGCCAGTTTAATTCGAATTGATGATCTTCCAAATTTTCTGGATTTTCTGTTAAATTCCAGTGGTAATTTACATGGGGAATATGTTGATGTATCAGAGGCTATCAAAGTGTTACAAGGTATCTTGGACTCTATTTTAAAACTTTGGGAAAAATCAGTTCAGAATTCTGACCATATATTGTAAACTTTATCTTCAACTTTTGCCCATTTAACAGAACAGGTACTAAATCTAGTTTATGCATCACAAAATGAAATAAGAGCTGCTGAAAAAGCTCTTCCGAAAGGAATATTTTTTGCCAGTCAAGCTGAAAAACCTTTGGTGAATAAGGAAATAAAGAAGGAAAGAAGGAATGATGTTGAGGTGTACTCCATTCGTGGGCTCTTTCTGCAAGAGCAAAACTCCTCACCAACCAACCCTCTCTTATCTCCTGGGAATTCGAAAAATAAGGAGCAGATCCAATACTACCCACTTATTTGTAAGTATTCAAAAGCTACTTCAGCGGAAGGTCATTCTCAATCTGAAATGTTCGTAAGAGACACACCATAGGCTTGTAGGAGCAGGCTCAAGATTAAAGTCAAGGGGGCAGATTTACAAGGAACTGACGCATCTGCATAGATGCGTCAGTTTCCTTGCACCAGTGCCAAATATCCTTGCGCCACCATGGATGCGCTGTATTTACAATACAGTGCTCCATGGCGCAAGGATTAACAGATGCATCAGAAATACTGATGCATCTGTTGACACAAAAGTGACCCATCGCTGGAGTTGCTCATGAAAGTGACGCTACTCCAGCAATGTGCCACAACAGATCGGTGAGTCCCATACAAAAAGCCCTGCGTCATTCCTTATGCCTGGTCTGAGCAGGCGTAGGGATTTTGATGCAGTGAAGGTGTAGAGTGACTCAGTGAAATGTTGTCAATTTCACTGCGTCGGTCCTACATGTTTTTTTGCGTGGGAACGCCTAGCCTGCATACATTATACCTGGCGCAGGTATAGTGTGACGCAGGGCTTTACAACGAAAGGCATCCCCCTAGATGCGTCACGTTGTAAATTGGCCGCATTGTTTGCGCCGCCGTTGCATCAAAAAAAGTGACGCAATGGCGGTGCAAGGAGGCACAAGGGGCTTGTAAATCTGCCCCAAGGAATTTAAGGAAAAGAGGAGGAAGACAAAAAACATAGTATAACAAAGAAAAAAGGGAGATGAATTAGATTTAAAAAATCGAGGTGGAACCAGTAGGAAAACAAATCTGATGAACTTCATAGAAAATATGGATGTTTCAACAGTTAATGATCAATCTACAAATGTGGACCATAAAAGAACCGAAGATTTAACTTTAAACCCTTCTCCCTCCAATTTGGGGTCAAATTTGAATCTGTTCTCATACTCATTAAACCATACATTTTCCACCACGTACAATTAAAAACCATCTTCAATACTAGAAAGAAATGCCTCCATGAACATGCCCTCTCAGCATAACAAGCTTTTGGTCCAAGAACATGTCTCTTCTCACATGTTGTCCATACTTGAATTTAGAGAACCATTCCATGTGGGCTTTTTTCCAATAATCAGATCATAACTATTGGATCTACTGCATACGTTTCCCCCGTTGCCCCCTTGATGTAAGTAGAATACAGAGGTCCTAAAATGGGCAACACCAGATGGCATCATTCTACCTCATGAAGAGCGCAGAAGGTTACATAAGCATCCCATGGGAAACAACCTTTACATCGCGGTGATTACACCGCGATGCAATTACAACGCGGTCGTTCGACCGCATTGTTACCACGCAATGCCATTACTACGCAAGTCATTACATCGACTTGCAGTAGATGGCGCACTAACATAAGGAATAGTATAGTTTACAATTCCAACACCTTCCCTACTGTTGCGTAGGCTAGAGTTGGAATAGTAAATTATACATTCCTAATGTTAGCGCGCCATCTACTGCAAGTCGATGTAATGAGTTGCGTAGTAATGGCATTGCGTGGTAACAACGCGGTCGTTGTAACGACCGCGTTGTGATGGCACGGGATGTAATGACTCGCGTAGTAACGAGTCATATTCGCATCCCATAGGTGACCTCTGGAGTGACTTGGCTAACTTCGTCACAGCCCCGGAGGCACAGAATCCACACTAGGTGCCCCGGAGTCTCACCAAACAAAGAGATCAGTAAAATGCCCGAGGCATTCTACCAGAATACGGAAAACACCAGTGCAGGGCTGACTTGCTGACGCTCATGTGTCAGAGAGGTAAAATGTCAGTCTAAGTCTTTTGTTGGTTATTCTTTCAACATGGGAGGTATTTACATATTCTTCTCACTTTGCAGTGGAGAAGAGAACTAAGTGAATTATGTGACACTCTTGCTGGGGTACATGAAGTGTGAAAGGAAAGGCTGTAGGATGCCATTTTTCAGAACACACAACAAAACGTAAATACCTGTAAATAACCTGTACACATTCAGCAGTTTGGGAAAGCAAAAATGAAGCACATCTTTTTTGTAATTCTAAAGTGTGATGGAAACAGAGATTTTAACAGGATCAGAACAAATCAAGACACTTTACTTGGTGATCCTGAAATAATAAATATGCACTGAAACATGATATCCACACATTATCATTTGTGTGCAATATAGTTTTGTCAGTAAAACTATGTGTCTGCGCAAATTTAGGGCCCATTTCAATGACAAATGTGCTTTCTCTAAATGACAGTGTGCTACCAACTAATGCCTTAGTTACATTAAAAAATCATCCCCGCATGTCCAGTAAAGCTAAGTGTGCCACAAAAGTCTGTTGTACTGTCAAGGCAACACAAAACAAGATTTCTCCAAATGAGGAAATCATGTGCTTGCCTATAAAGAAGTAGTGTGCCAGGTACAAAAATGGATGTGCAGCAGGCAAATATTACCAGCCATAGTAGATAGAGTACTGATGTTTATAGTGTGCCCCACACAAAAAAGTCAATACAAAATCCTAGGATGAGATAAATGATACTGTTTTTTTATGCTATGTCATGCCATTACGCCTTCTGCACTTAAAAGTTCATCAAACCCTTCTACACTGCAAATAATTTGATGCTACATAAGCGATATTAAAATATTCCAATTAACAACTTCCTGGACACAGTTGGGGTCATTCACTTAATCTTTACTGAATATTATGAAATTGTAGCGGTAATTAAACCTACCACCTGCATAGTTTTTAAAATTTTGAATTACACCAGATTAATTTGTAGCCGCCGTACATTCTAAGGCACCTGAACCTTTATGCTTAAAGCATGTTCGCAACTGCTTTTCTGCATTTTGCCTGACTACATTAAGGAGGTCCTGCTGTTGTGTTGACATTCATAGCTGCCAAGTGTCCACATGGAAAATGTCTCACTTTAAGTCAGCCCTGACCTTTTAACAGACATTAAATTGTGTTCCAGGGCTTGAAATTATATTTTCTCTTACTATGGTAACAATGGGCTCCAAAACCCCAGCAGTAAATTGCTGTTGGGTAAAAAGCCAGGATTAGCTGAACGTCTCACACATAACAATGGGACACCTTGCACCCATAAATTTCATTGATATGTAGAAAGCCTTGTGTCATGTTTTCACCACTATTCCATATGCGCGGCGACAGCACCCTTTCCACAGTTACCGCCCACTACATCATGCATTTAATGTTTGAACTATGCAGTGTTTGCCATTTAACCGGCTTTCAATACTCACTTTTGAGAAAAAGGGGCCAATGTATCAAAGGGGTTTACCCATTCTGTGGGTAAATGTGATGGTACATAAAGTACATATTGGCCAAGATTCTTATGAAACAGCCATTTCACCAATCAGGGAAAGAATTAAACACTGCCAAAAGATCAAATATGATTTTAACATTCCCAGATTCCCTACAGTGTATACAATAATTTGATCAAACCTAAAATATGCATCTAAACCTTGCACCTTTAATTCAAGCACAAAAAACTGGAGGAAACAAAAGAAAGACGAAACAATATTTTAGTGACACTTCTAAACAAACAAATCTCAAGCAAAATAATCTCAGACCAGTCTTCCTTGTTGCTATTTTGTATAACAAAGTTGCATGGCCCCTTGAGGAAGAAATAAAAATAACTCCTCTCTCACTTTCCTTTCTTTGAAAGGCATTTTAGTTTGTGGTTGTGGAGGTGTTTATCAGTGTTTATATGTTTACACTGATTAGGGCTCTTTTCCTTTCACTGGGGTTTTATCAGTCATTATAGGTTCAAACCTAAAACAGGGTAGCCTATATACGCCCTAGCATAAGGCACCATCCGTCCTGCACTCGCAAGACAGTTAAGAAAAGTCAGAGTGAATGTATTAAGAAGGGCTCTTCCTTCTGAGGCCCCAGAAGAAAGACACACTGTGCGCTTGGAAAACCCTCTTATATGAGCTGTGTGTTCGCTTTGCAAGAAATGCTGCTACTAAATCTGGCAAGGCAGGACACCAATCTTCCAGAGATCTTCTGGAAATTATGTTATTTGCTCTGTTGCAGTGGTATGGTAGCTCCAGAAATCCTAGAGCTTATAGCGAGTTAAGTGGTCATCTGCATTATTGTGGGTACCTGATACATATCTAGCTTTAAATATTATATTTAATTTCAAACACATGAGAACTAAATGTTTCAACAACTATTGGACATGTCTGCAAGCAGTCTTTATTGACTGCCTCCACTACTGCAAGTGTTATCGGAACAAGAGATTACGCTTCTATCTCTAAAGTTCTCTGACCAGAATGACAGTGCCACAACTATAGGGAACAGTTCCAGAAATGCAATATTATTTGTACGGCTAGATTAATACAATGATATGAGCCAATCTCTCCTACACTATTGATCGCCAAGGAGAGCCCCAAAAGCGACAGTGACTGCCACATATGGGTATAAGCCCAAGACTTGGCTGGAAGTTTGGGGAGAAGGCCATACAACCGTACCATTGAACTGGACCAGGAATTTGAGCCAGATTTTCAGATCATCTTTTACCTCAGCTGACAGCCTCGTGAGGTGATGTTTTTGGGTGAGGTCTTCTATGGACCTGGAATTTGACCAAGAGAAAGCGCTAGCCATGGTGATGATTCTTAAGGTCAAATTTAGCTGTTTCACCAAGACTTGAAGCTGGTGTAAAGTGACTTTTTTAATGTAACAATACTAATTTTATGGATTAAATAAACACATAAATCTCCTCCTGCACTAGTCCACTCTTGCCTGGTATGGCATCATTTTCAATACCAAAGAAAGTGATGCATGTATAGGGACCTGCTGTTTCTTTCCATAGCTAACGGGACATACAATTCTTGAAGCAAGGACACAAAAGCTTTGAGGACCCAGTGATACTCAGTAGTCCTTGCTCCCCCAAAAAAGAAAAACGTTATCTAAGTAAGTAAATATAACATTCATGATGCCATAACTATTGGAAAAAATTAATTCAGGGCATGAGCTGAATTACTTAAATAAGAACAATAAATGGCACAACCCATTTCTATGCATTAATTGTAATAGTACAGGTTCTCATGCTGGAAACCCAGCAGGAAATAATCATCAGAGTTGACAGGAAACAACCTAAAGGCAAACTCAATGTCAGTTTTTGCCAATAAAGGGCCCGCCCTAACTTCTTCAACTTAATCAAGGTTTTGTTCATAGAAACATCACAGGCTGAGCAAACCTGAAAGTCAATAGCATCATTAACTGAAAAGAAGTTTGGGCAGAGTGGTTATGTAGTAAAATATACTGGCATGGCTCTTTCTGTGGAACAATAATCAAAGGAGAACACACAAAGCCCTCGAGTAAGTGATCCCCAGAGGGACCCACAATACTCCCCATAGCCAATCCTTTGGGTAATTTTTTAGCCACAAACCCAGGGCGAACCTGCACAGATAACTGGTTCTTGCAATATGCATTGGGGAAAAAACATCTGCCACTGGAATCCTAGACCCTAGAACAATCCCAAGTATAAAACCTGCACTGAACTGTAGTTGGGATAAATCTTGAGCCATGGCAAGAGTTTATGAGTCCTAACTTGTGTTGGCACAGGAAAGTCAATTGCTAGATTTACTGGATTATTTTCCCTTCTCGTTTGCTTTTTTAATACCCTTGAATTTGGGGTGAGAGGGGAGGCTGAAAAAGGAGCACACATGCTTGAACCTAAGGACCCAGTGGGCATCTGTACACTTTCCTATTAAATGCCCAGGATCCTTTCTTGTCTCGCCCCCCTCGCGTGGAACTCCTATATGACATTGATTCTAACATTCAACATCTACCTCTGTCCGACCCCTTCTAATGTCGAGACGTCCACCCTTGCCCACCAGAAGTCACAGTCCTAGTCCAAGCAAGCAGTACCCCCATAATTATGGTGCTCCTTGAGTATCTTATTCCCATAAAATACCAGCTCTAGAGTCATCTCCGGTTTCTTTTTCAGGATTACCGTCACGTATAGATTAAATCCAAACAGACAATTTATTATATTTTCAAGTTCAGGCTTCTTATCTTTTGATGACGTGCCCCCTTTTTTCTTCATTCCAATTTCCCTCCTCTTTTTTTGAATCAAGAAAAAAAACCTCAACAAAATCCCCCTTCTTTATCATCTCCTTAGTTCCTAATGTTATAAGGGTGGCAAGCTTGCCTGGTCTGGGGAGAATAGTTTCTTGGCCAAGAATATTTTTGGGAGTCTCTGCTTCTGTCTTCTCAGTTGTTCTCTCTCCCTCATGTATTTCTCCTCAGTGGAGCTTTATGACCATGTTCCCAGCTGTCTGCTCCATGGGTTCTGTACTAGACAAAGGGGTACCAATTTGGCCTTTTTTGACTTCCTTATTCTGATCGGCTGCAATAGCAGCAATCTGTTTCTGCAAGTAACCAATCAGGCATTACTACTAGAGGGCTTATCTAATTTTCTGCCAACTGTGAGAGAAACATGGTGATTGAGGTAAGGACCCCAGGTGTGTTGTCACTAGTCTCGACTCCACTGCCCTCCAGGTTGTGGTTTTTCTTGAACCCCATGTTGCATGTGAGTGGCGGCCTGTTGCGATTCAGCTTTTGGTGCCTCTTGAATGGTGCTAGCGCTTGGGAATGCATTGCTAGATGCACTGCCCCCATTAAGCCTTTGATTGCATTCTTTCTCATTTCTTTTAGGGGTAAACCCCTTCAAAGACACGTAATATCACCCAACATCCTTAGTACCTCGCTGTTGGCATCCTCCCTTTCTGAAGGATCATTGCTACCCCTACTTACCGGGGAGTCCCATGGGTGAGGGAGGCAATGTCAACACTGGTCTCAGTGCCCTGTGCCATTCCCCTCGGAGCATCCACTACGCTGGCAAAACTGCAATGACCTGGGACACTAGCCCTCCTACTACTGGCTCCTTCAGCAGTGTTCTGCCAAGGGCTGATAGACTCACGTAATCCCACACGACTCTTGGAATGCCCATCCACCTGCTTCCTAGACCGCTTCTTCACCGAAAGAAAGGCAGCTTTGGTGACAACCCCTGTTCTTCGGGGGATTCTACAATCTAAACTTCCTGCTCTCTGTCTTATTTTACAGACAGATCCTTCCCACATCCCAGTTTAACATGTACAAGCTTCAAAAGCTGTGTGAGTTTCGGGTACCTCCCTTTTCTCTTCCTAGTCACTCCAGCCATCTTCATACCTAAAGAACTTGGCGCCCACAGTAAGGTTATGTAAAGCAAAGCGCAAACACTGTAAAGTTGGGGAAAATAAAAGATTAAAATAGACATAAAAAAGCTTGAATTGAAGCCACTAAAGACTACTAATGCATTAAAATTGCTACTGGTAACTTGTGTAATATAAACATTGCTGCCCAAATATGTAGTGCAAGACAGAAAAAAGAAAACGTTATTGCCAATCTCATAAAAATACTCCCCCCGCAGCTCAACCACATGTCCCCCACCACACCAGTTCCCTCCAACAACACAAAGCACACCTCCACCTCACCTCTTACCAACAGCAGGAGGGACTGCTTTGGAGTCCCAATGGTTGCACATTCAATAAGCACCTTGCAACCTATTTCCCCGAGCAAAGGCGCAGCGCATGTCGGTAGAGTGTAGGTGCGTCCCACCAACAAGAGGCCCACACTCACCTGCAGGTGAAACTGGGAGCCTGTTTGCAGCACCCGAGGAGAAGTAGGGAGTGATGGAGGTTGCTAAGGGATGGTGCGCTGGAGAAGGCAGGAGAACTTTGCTAGTCCTTTTCCTGGCAGTCCAGATTCGCAAGAGAGAAAGGTCGGGATCAAGATGACCCCAGCCTAAATTCTTGGATCACTCCCGCGACTCAAGACTGACCGTGTCATGCAGGCACTGCTCTCAACTTTCCAACCACCCACAACTTCGAGTGATGCAGGAAATGCTGAGCTGGGAGCGTATGCAATCCCCTGCTTCAAGTCATAGAGCTGCAAGGGCAGAGGATGGGTAGGGATCCACTGGTGCACCAAGTCTACCACAGCGAACCCCTAAGAGGGATGAGCTTGGTCAAGGTGCCAGGAGTGTTGTTCAGGAAGCTATGACTGGTACTGGTTACCTACTGTTCAGGCTCAGGACACAGACATTAGAGTTATCCATTATGTTATAGGCATTGTTATGTTGGCAGGTTCTACATGTCTTCTGTACAGAAACTATCACTGGCATCTCAGAAACAACTTTGTGGGGGATCTGTGAAGAACTGCAGTCATGCCTAAACCATATTGTCCTGGTATGTAAAGCACTACTGTCTGCTCAGATAAACACTGCCCAGGTTTGAACAGCTCAACTGTTGTGCTAAAAACCAAACTGCCCTATCATGTAAAGCACAATTTCCCTGGATCTTCTTCCAATAGCCGTGTCGCGTTGAATCAAGCACATCTTGATTCAATGAGACCCTTCACTTCTGGTGGCCATGGCTCAATGGCCAAAACTGTACACCAGGCATACTTCGTTGGCTTCAGTCTACCATGTTTGCCAGGTGGCTGAGCTCTTCCGGCAGCCAGTAGCGGCTCCTGGTGGGAGTGCTGCCGGGCGGTGATGTGGGGCGGGGGAGGGGCAGGGTGGGGGGTAGTAAACACCGGAATACGGATGAATGCAGGTAAGTAGACAATTAAATCAATAAAACGAATTTCGTTGCGCACGCTGCATCGCCAAATGCGATGCAGCGCATGGACATGGCATGGACTGGAGTCTGCAAAGAAAATACAGGTTTCAAAAACAGTCCCATGAACTCTTTGCATCGCACGAGCTTAAGAACTGACTCTGACAAAGATCTACTTGACCTGTTACTAACATCTGCGGTGAAAATGGTTCTTGCCAACTGGAAGGACACGAGTAAAACATCTTATAAAGGCTGGATAAACTGGATCACCCACCTCAGAGGGGCAGACAACATAGTTTTGCAAAACTCTCCCTGGAAACCTTCGTCCAGGCGGATGTGGAACTCTTTGGACACGTATCTAGACTCTTACGAACCTCCATGAACAATAGGGTATACCATGGATTCATATCCTGTGCCTTTACTGACGGGCCACCTGAATAATTGTATTTAATTGCCCCAGAAGACAGCAAATGACCCCTAGCAGCTTGAATAACTGTATTTGTAATTGTATTTAAATTGCATCTAACCATTGTTACCTGTACCAGGTCGCTGTATGTTAGGCCTATCAATATCGGACCGCTCTGGTGCCAACATATGCATAGAATTTTTGGAAGTAAATGATACAGCTTGACTAGCCGTCACTCTCCCTTCCCTTCTCTTCTCTTCTCTTTCTCTTTTCCCTTCTTTCGCCTGTCTTTTCTCCTTTTTAGCGATCACTCGGGTTAGTCTCATTTTACCCATATAGGCGTAATAACCTCACTTTATGATTGTATACTTATAACTTTGCCTTAGATATCTTATGCTAACCCTGTTACAGGCTTTTTGTCTGCTCTTGTGAAAATCAATAAAGAATTTTGAAATAAAAATAAAATGTGTAAGCGCACGATTCCGTTTTAAAATGATACCAACCTGGAATTAATCACAGCACGTGTTAATGCTTTTAACTTATGTGATTTGCGCCCATTTTATCTTCGATAGCTCGCAGCTGAGTCTAATTAGACAATATTTCCTTCAGAGGTGCTCTTGCACCAAACCTGAAAGTGGGAGTGGCGAGGTTTACACACCTCCTTGCAAAGAGCCTTGGGAAACTTCAGACATATAGGAGGGAATCATTTGACATAGGCCCGGGTCAGAGGGACAGTGACTAGATGTGCGCTGAGAGCGTGGCAAGTGTCGAATAGAGAGTGGGGTGCACCGCGGGTACTATCTGCTGAGAGTGGGACGCAGGGCGGAAGGAAGGGCTGGAAACACTGGGGAAACAGGAGCGTAGCTGTCAGTACAGCAGCAGGTGCATTGGTCTTAGGGGCCCGGAATTCCATTTTTAGATGTATTATACTATCTACCCAGCAAACAGATAGGGGAGCATCTTCCACTCTCGTACCAAGGTCCCAGGGCACTCTTGCTACGCCCCTGGACGGGGGGGACTGATGGAAAGAAGTAATGGGACATGAAAAGGGGACAATTTGTATATAACTAAGTGACAGTGACAACACGCAGGGCCATTAGGTAACTGCAGCAATTGTCAGGGTTATTGGTGAGTACAT
Organism: Calotriton arnoldi; assembly: GCA_963921515.1. Lineage (NCBI taxonomy): Eukaryota > Metazoa > Chordata > Amphibia > Caudata > Salamandridae > Calotriton > Calotriton arnoldi. The sequence goes on from CAWUFW010000480.1 coordinate 2,122,188, forward strand.
CAGCCCGACTGTTTTATGCCGCCTCTTGCACCTGCCATGCCATCACAAAATGCCACTGACACCGTACTAGGGCACGCACCCCTCTTCCACGGGAGCGGCCACTCACCTGCACCTCGCTCTGACGCCCCCAGCGGCCAAGGCTTCGTAGCACAGTGTCTGGACACCAGCAAGTACATGTTGTTCAGCGATACCAAATATTACACAGCACCGGCTTGGTAGCGAGCCTTGCTCTTCGCCGAGACTGAAAGAAAGTTCCCTTTCGTTACTTCGTCGGTGCTCCCTTCCCGCGTCTAACAACCTGCTTCTCAGAGACAGGAGCCTGGACGTCGCAGCCAATTGGGTATTGGCAAGACAGCCGCCAGTCAATGAGCGCATGTCCGTCGAAGGGTGCCTGGGCAGCTAATAATAGTGTAGTAGCGCGGTGGAATACACATTTTAGTTAAAAACCTTGGCCCAAAATGCTAACACTGATCATACTCCTATAAACGTTCTTCTGATCCCAATAAACTATGGGGCATATTATCAAGCCCCTATCGCCACCACAACGTCACTTTTTGTGACGTTGTGGTGGCGATAGGGTCAGCGCCCTATTACCAAGGCAGCGTTAAACCACATAACGTGGCTTTAACGGTGCCTTGGTAACAGGGCCCCTTTCACGCTAAAATTAGCGGGAAAGGGGCGTGCAGTGGGTGTTGCAGTGGGCGTTCCACCGCAACACCCATTCACTTCGACGCTGCCACCTATTATCAAGAGAGGCGATAATAGGTGGCAGCGCCGAAATTAAGACCAGGAAAATCCTGGTCTTAGGGTGGCGAAACGAGGAGAAATGCTTCATTTCTCCTCGTTTTTGCTTTTTCCATGTGTGCTGCCTGGAAAAAGCAAAATGCCAAGGTTTGTTTATGTACAGGAAGGTGTCCCTTCCTGTACATAAACAAACCTTTTTTAAAAATGCCATTTTGTAACTTACATGTGTGCTGCATGAAGCAGCACACATGTAAGTTACAAAATGGCATTTTAGGTTTGTTTATGTACAGGAAGGGACACCTTCCTGTACATAAACAAACCTCCCTGCTCGCAGACACCCTTGCACTCTGGTGCAAGGGTGCCTGTGTTGGCGTTAAGTCATGAGACTTAGCGCCATCGCAGGGGGAAACGCCAGGCTGCACCATATCCTTGGTAATATGGTGCAGCTTAGCGTTTCCGAAGTGGCGATGAGAGGCGTTAGTATTTAGGAAGACAAGGGTGCCCCAATATATGAACCTGGGGTAATATGTAGTTTAAAGGAACAGTGGTTCTAGAGTGGCCTAAAAGGTCCAAGGGGAAGTAACCCTGTAAAGGGCACTGAGATAAGTAAAGGGATAGAAACTTAATTCATAAAAGAGAGCAGTAGGAAATATAACGAGGGACATATAGGTCAATGTATGACAAATATTTATTACACAATGAAGGTATTCAGGTGCTCACACAGTAAGTGACAATAAGCGTGACGTGAGAAGTGAGGGTGAACTTAAAATAATGACATCGCATTGACAACAGAAATAGAAGCTCCTTTAAAGATTTTTACAGAGTATAAGGAGTTCATGTTGTAGGGGTCGACGACGTTTCGAACTCAATTATTCGAGTTCATCTTCAGGACAAAAAAATGTGAGCAACTTGAATTGAGCTGAAGAAGGAAATAATATCCTTGGTAAAGGCGTCTGCGTAGCGCTGTGCTTCTTAAGGTGACCGGGATAGAATCGCACTCAGCGCGGATTTTCCTTTGAGCAGGACACGCTCCTTTCATCTCCCAGGCCTCCATTTACTGAACTGTGACCGGCCAATTTAATTAATTCCCCGGCACAGCACATTGCCATTTAACGGCGAAGGATTTTAAGCATTTGCTTCCAGCAAACTAAGTTTGTTTTTCCCCTACCGGGCCCCACCATAACGCGCATTAATTCGCAGGCTATCCCGGTCACCTTAAGAAGCACAGCGCTACGCAGACGCCTTTACCAAGGATATTATTTCCTTCTTCAGCTCAATTCAAGTTGCTCACATTTTTTTGTCCTGAAGATGAACTCGAATAATTGAGTTCGAAACGTCGTCGACCCCCTACAACATGAACTCCTTATACTCTGTAAAAATCTTTAAAGGAGCTTCTATTTCTGTTGTCAATGCGATGTCATTATTTTAAGTTCACCCTCACTTCTCACGTCACGCTTATTGTCACTTACTGTGTGAGCACCTGAATACCTTCATTGTGTAATAAATATTTGTCATACATTGACCTATATGTCCCTCGTTATATTTCCTACTGCTCTCTTTTATGAATTAAGTTTCTATCCCTTTACTTATCTCAGTGCCCTTTACAGGGTTACTTCCCCTTGGACCTTTTAGGCCACTCTAGAACCACTGTTCCTTTAAACTACTGATGAGAGGCGTTAAGCCAAGGAGGCTAACGCCTCTCACCGCCACTTCCTAGATAATATGCCCCTATATGAATAAAGCAGACGTGTTGCGTAATTCAGTACCACCACCACCCTTTCGCAAATGCGATGCTGCCGCCGTGAGAGTTTGCTTCACTAACTGAGCGCCACTGTGATGTGAACGGGACCACTTAGAGGAACGTGCAAAGCGCAAGGGACTAAAGGCGATTAGGGAGTGGTGAAGATATTTTTCATATAAAAAGTGCTACAGCGGTTTACACTGTACACATTTTGTTGCAACCTCAGGTTCAGGCAACACCAGTGCATAAGTCCTAAAAAACAGAAGTGGGAGGACTAACCAAGCTGGCAGTATGCAACTGACATCATGGCGCGTGACATCACGATGGTGAGATCTCAGTGCCATCACAGCAAGTGGCATCACAACCTTTGACCTCACAGGAAGGGACATCACAAGAAGTGACATCAGATCTTAAGACCTCACACACATGTTTAGCTCATCTCTCAAGAGCACATTTGAGCACATTACAATATTTAACAAATTAGATTTTGCATCGGGATTGTGAAAAAGTGACACAACCCCGACGCAAAATCTGGGCCTCAACTTATACATTAATTTTTTAAAACCATGCCACAAAGAAATTGGCAACACAGCAGTGGCGTAGCTAGACCTTTTGCCGCCCGTGGCGGTCCCTGCATTTGCCACCTGCAGCGGCTGCATGTAAGAGCGGGGGGTGCTGGGCTGCTGGCGAGTCCTATATTTGTCGCCCGCGACGGCCGCAGGTAAGAGCTGGGGAGGCACCACCCCCAAAACACGTGCCACTCCAGGTGGACCGCCCCCCCGGCTACTCCACTGCAACACAGAGATACGTGGCAGTAAATCTGTTCTGCTTAATTGGTTGCAAAGTCTGCATTTTAAAATATCTTATGAGGGTTAAGGCACCTGCTGCAGAGATCTTTGTGTGCCAAACAAATCTCAGGGAATAATAATGATAATATAACTCTGGAGGTTAATGTATTTACCTGTCTTTTGTCTAGTACCACTTTTGCATCAAAGTCGCATAGAGGGTTAGTTAACATGTCTCCTGCGAAGGACATTATGTAATAAGCAGATGACAGATTTTTATTTTATGTGAATGGATAAGTCTGTTACTGCTTTTAACACAGAGATCCCTTTGTTACTTGCAGTTCATAAATTGTAATCCTTCTCATATATCACAGTGAGCTATGAAGGACATGTGGCTCCTACACTTTATAACCCTCACTGTCTTATGTGACACATCCTGTACATTGATTTACACACATATGATTTATTGTCAATGTATAATGTGTACGTGTGAAGTAAAGTGCTCTGACACCCTGTATTGGGATGAGTAGCGCTTTAGCGCTATAAAAGAAATAAAACAAAAATAGTGTTTTTTAAATTGCTATTTGTGTAAATACTGGGACAGACCAACACATCTGACATTCTTACAGTGCATATCTCTTAAATACAGGGACTGAACAAAATCAAAAGCATGCCACTCAAATACCTGTGAAGTGATAAGCTGTGTACCTTTGTTTCCCTTCCATTGCATTTAGGTGTGAGGCTCCCAGCCAGGCTACTCCAACAAAAAGAGGCCTGGTGGCCCTTTAACTTCAGCCTTTGTTTTTGGCTCAGCTGGAATCTGATAAGCCACTTCCTTGCCTGCACGTTGCTGCTTGAAACAAAAGCAGACAACGCGCAGGCGCTGCTGAATGTGTCCTGGTATCTGAAAATGACACCAGGACAAGTTCAGCATATTTCTGTGGGGCCCAGCCTCTTGGCAGGGTAGACGGCGTCCAACCTGTGAAAAGAGTGGGTAGACACCGTCTACCCACATGTACCCTCGACATGTGCCCTGGGCTGCACTCACAACGATAAATATTTAGTTGCGACCAAGGCTGACATCACAATCAATACAGTTCAATAACGTGAAGCGCACAAGGCTTTACAACAAAGACAGAGAATCGGATTTGTAGACCATGAAGGTTTATTAAAGGATTAGCAAAGTTACAAACTCAAATCATCAATTTAGTTAAATCAGTAGGCAGTACGTGAATGCATTAATCGATATACTTCAAAGCAATTGAAAAACAACTGTTGTAATGTTATCTCAAAATAAAATAGAGCAAATTCAGTTTCCTATAAAAGGCGTACCCCACCCTGCTAAGCTATGAAAGAGCCGGGAAGGTTGGGTAGAAGTGAGGGTAATAAGTGTAAGCATGGAAACTTCTGAAAGGCAGTAGAAGACATCTGCTCACAAGCAAATGGAAAAGGGAATTCTCTCTAAGAGTCGAGTAAAGTTTCTTCTAATAAGATGGAAAGGGCATCTGAGTTTTCATCTACATTGCATTAGTTTAAAACAAACATTTTCAAAATTTCACGACACCTACACACGATTCTCAGGAAGGGGACCAATCAGGTTACATCACAAGTAGATAAGGCAGAATCATTGTTTTCACATGCTAAAGTGCAATGAAGTCTCTACCAATGCCCTACAGATTTGCAGCTATGTGTATAATAATGATAAACATTTGACTCAAACCATTCTTCGCAGGTGCTTATTAAAACAATCTATAAGAATTGGTAAAAAAAACATTAGCATTGAAAAGAATAACAAATGGTACATAGTTCGAAGTTGCCAGTACAACTATTCTCCTGGAATAAAAAAAGAAGATAAACGGAAAGAAGAAACACGGCAGTCTAACGTTGGCCATCTTAATATGCAGCTTATGTTAACTACAGTCATTTACACATGGAAAACGCGCAGTAAATAGATTCGTGTGTTGCATGTTAACCCTTTTGCTGCGTGCGTCGGCCAACGGCCGTCGCAAGCACTACCTCGGTAGTGCTGCGCACGTCCGTTGGCCGACGCGGCCCCGCCCGCTTAATAGAACGTTCCGCACTTGCGCGGAACGTTCGAAGCAGCAAAGGAGTTAATATCATTATGTGTACACAACATTATTTACAAAAAATCTCTAAAAGGAGTTTTGGACCCATATCGACATTAACATGCAACATGCAAATGACTGATTGTGTATTATTCACATTTAGACTGACTATAGCTATTGTAGGCCTGTAGTTTTAGATGAAGGAGAAGACAAAGAAAAATTGCACTTCCCCTAGCCAAACCCAATACTTAATTCATAAACAGTGTGTGAATTGTGCAATAAAAAGGGAAAAATACATTACTAAACATTCATATCATTTATTAAATACTAAACAATAAAATACATAAATATTAAGACCACAATTTAAAAAAGTTCAAAGACAAGTTTTAAGTGGAGTTTTATTTTTTGATGGGTAACTATAGCTAGATGCCCTTTTTTAGGTCTCGCCTAGGCAGCGCTTGCGCTGTCTCTTCGAGACATGCTGTATTCAGGATATGGGCATAAAGCTCCAATCACTTTCTGCCCATCTTTTTAATTGGCTCCTGTCCCTGTCCTTTTTAAATGGTGGCTTTTCATTGGTCAATTTGCTTAGTAGTCCCTCCTTAGTACCACCTTGTCTCTTCTTGTAACCTCCCATGAGGACACCCCCTGTTACAAGTGTTGTTACTCCCTAGGTTTTAATTACAGCCTCAAGGCACTATTTTCTTAAAAGGCTTCAGGCAGGACACACACTTGGTCCTAAGCTAGGCTGGCAGTGGTTACTTCACTCACTAGAACATCTCACATTTATATGAGACCGTCTATAAATTTCCCTTCATCAGCTCCACACAGAGTACAACCTAATCCGAAATTTATGTAATAGTTCTTTTGTCACATTTCAAAGCTACTAATTGTATATATGGACATAGCTATTTGAATGTACTCGTAGTACTGTCTTGCATGCAATGCATTATGGGTAGGATGGATTTACCATATCTTCTGCAGGGTTCAGTACCATATGTGACCAAAAGAGGTCCCAGTTTGGCCACATATGGTACTGCACCCTGTAACATGGCTAGGTAAAAAACATTGCCATTTATAATGCCAATAACTCCAACTTTGTAGACATGCAGTGCTGGTGCCTTGCTCACTAGGGACCTCTAGGAGCCGCTTGCGATATTGGACCTAGAGATGCAGTGCTGGTGCCTTGTTCACTAGGGACCTCTAGGAGCAGCTTGCGCTACTACACCTAGACATGCAGTGCTGGTGCCTTGCTCACTAGGGACCTCTAGGAGCAGTTTGCGGTACTGCACCTAGACATGCAGTGCTGGTGCCTTTCTCACTAGGGACCTCTAGGAGCAGCTTGCGGTACTGCACCGAGACATGCAGTGCTGGTGCCTTGCTCACTAGAGACCTCTAGGAGCAGCTTGCGGTACTGCACCTAGACATGCAGTGCTGGTGCCTTGCTCACTAGAGACCTCTAGGAGCAGCTTGCGGTACTGCACCTAGACATCCAGTGCTGGTGCCTTGCTCACTAGGGACCTCTAGGAGCAGTTTGCGTCACTAGGGACCTCTAGGAGCAGTTTGCGGTACTGCACCGTGACATGCAGTGCTGGTGCCTTGCTCACTAGGGACCTCTTGGAGCAGCTTGCGGTACTGCACCTAGACATGCAGTGCTGGTGCCTTGCTCACTAGAGACCTCTAGGAGCAGCTTGCGGTACTGCACCTAGACATGCAGTGCTGGTGCCTTGCTCACTAGGGACCTCTAGGAGCAACTTGAGACATACAAGGCTGGTTCCTGGCTCACTACGCAAGCATTTGCAATGCACTAGGTCTCGCATTACTGAAAGTATGATCTATTGGCGTTGCATTATTATTTGCTACGCCAATACCTCAAACTAGATGTAACGCGAGACCTATTGCATTGCAAATGCTTCTCAAGGAATATGGTAACTGGCCTCACAAGGTGGCAGCCATTTGCCTTTCAATATTCAATATATGTGTAGGTCTGCTGTTGGACCTTTTTACGAGGGGGAGCCGTTCTCGTTTATTTATTCTAGTTCTTAATTTAAAAAAAAAATAATAATTTTAAACTCGTTACAGCCAGTAGGGCAATGCAGCATGTTAGCTGATGACCATTGTCTGGATGCACTGCGGCAATTCTCCTTTCAATATGGAATCTGGTATGTCCCTCCTTCCTCCAGAGCTACTCTGATGAAGATTTATTGCAAACGATTACAGCTCCAGGTGAGTGTATTTCTCAGCCGACTCTGGATATTTAAACATAGTTGTGCATACAGGCTAGTCTTTTGAGCAATGACTCGAAGAGTTTGTGAGGAATGCCATCACATACACTTTATAGGTGAGATGTTTAGAAATGCCCAAACCAGGCCCTGTTTTCAGAGCTAGAATCATGATATTTTCCAGATTTGTTAATCTTTTATTTATATGTCTTTACTACAGATTATTTATAAACTGTAGTAACTACGCAGTTAACATTGCCAGGGAGTGTTCTATTTGGTACCTGAAGTTGGAGTAAAAAAGTCAGAACAAAAAGTCAGTATAAATTTGATATGTCATCATTCTTTTGGAATCTTTAGTGGTTCTGAGTTTCACTCATTTTGAAATCACATCTATATATATTTTACAGGTGCGAGTATTCTCGCACTGCAAATTTTTGCTGGCACTACAGGATTTCCTAAGATTTAATATACAGATATCCCTCAAGTATTATCGAAAAGAAGGTTAGCCGTTTAAATAGTGTAGAGGGTGATATTGTTCCCATTAAGTATTATTATTTCCAGATATTGAATAGAATTATATAATTTCTAGGGAATACATCATGGAATGTCCCCGGACTCCTGGGCAGTTAACACGCTTTGGTTGGAAGGCTTGCTGATGAATTTTAAGGAACAGTAATGTATAGGGACGAAGAGTGAAATATTAAATAGCAGTCACCGGTCATCAATGTTTAAGTACTGTAAACATTTGTAAATTTTTTCAATTTTAGTTATTATAATTTGTTGGGTATTTTTGCCAACCCAGGTGTTTGTAAACATGTGTGAAGGGTTAGACGAGATGTGCCCAAGTAGGGTGTACCCTTTTATGATTGTATATCACAGGGTGGTGTTCCCCTTAAATTTATAAATTAATCACCCTGCCCTTTTGATTTATATGGCATTTTTGAGTTACGGTCAGAGGTTACCTTTTGAGGTTTTTTTGTTCCAGGCCCACAGTGTTTTCTGTGTAAAAAAACATTTATAGTTAAACAGTATTTGTTGTTGAAAAAATATTTAAGATATCCATATTAAATTGGCAATAATGTGCCATTTTTATTAAATGTTTGATATTATTAGTCATATGTTTTGTAATATTTTTTATCTATTTTTGTTTTTAGGCATGTTCGATACACTGAATTTACATTTCACTCTTGTTTGAGTGTTATGTGTAAGATTATGATTATATATTTATGTCCCGAAAAAGGTGGGCCAAATCATATGTGAATACACCGAAATGGGTCAACGTATTGTCAAAACCTCCTTGCCACAAGTATTAAAACAAGTATTAAAAGTCCATCTCATGTTTTAACAAATAATGTTTCAAAGCTTAAACAACAAGATACGTTGTATTACTGTAATGTCTTAATTGGTATTGTTTTGTGTGCTTTAACACTCATGCCATTAAGGGGCTACACTATGTGACTCATTTGTTTGTGCTGACTCTGATGACTCATTTGTTGTTTCCCTTTGGCAGTAGGTGGCAGTTCTTGAACATGCTCAAATGACCTGCTGATCCTGATAACTCATTTGTTTGTGCTGACTCTGGTGACTTCATTATTATTTCCCTTTAGCAGCAGGTGTAGGTCTGGAACATGCTCAAATTATCTGCTCACCCTGATGACTCATCTGTTTGTGCTGACTCTGATGAAGTCATTGTTGTTTCCCTTTGGCAGCAGGTGCACGTTCTGGAACATGCTTGAGGGCACCGCTTTCTGAGGTGGCACCTCTATTTAAAGAGGTTGTGTCCTTACAGCTGCGCTTGCTATTCATGTTTGGTTTTAAAAGGAGCTGCCAAAACAAGGAGCCAAACAACCAAGAGGTTTTCTCGATTTCAGAGTGCTATTACGGTCTTCCTACAGATCAAAGCAGCACGTGTTTTCTGACACCGTTCTCTTTAACTGCGTGCTTTCAGTCCCTGCTCGCCTTCTTCAGATGTTCAGATGAGGTACCACTTTCTGGTGCTCGTGCAGAAATTCTTCTGGCGAATTGGGAAACACAGCAAGGTGGCGAGTTGGCAGGCAGGCAGGCCGTTTAGGTCTGCACTAGTAGTTGGTGAAGGGAGATCAACCAACCATAGCACAAGAGACACATTGGGAACTAACTCCTACTTCCCCCTCAGTAGAGATTTGGCTTTGGATATATAGGCTTGTTTTGGGAACTCGCCCCGAACCTTGAAAAGAACTGTTACAGCTTTTGATTCAGGAATGAAAAGAACTTTGTGTTATTTAACATAAGGAACTGTAATTCTGGAATTTTCTCTCTTAGTAGAAACAACCAACGTTTTCTTGTGTGAGATGTAAAAACAATTCTTTGTGAAAGTAGAACTAAGAATTGTTGACTAACCTTTTTCCTTTCAGGCCTCCTTCCCTGGAACACCCACCCTAGTTTCCCTTACCCCAGTTTGGCCACATCGATACTCTGGTGAAATATAAAACTCAGAGTCGGTGCTGCCAGAAGGAGGGCATCTTGAGAGCATCGCTTCAGAGGAACCGGGCCTGACACATATATTGATGACTAATTTTTTGTTTTTAAGTTTGGTGTTTGGGAATTTTAAACAGAATTAATTCAATACCAGATGATTTGTTATAAGAACAAGACATATATACATACATATATGGTTATATGTATTTTATGAAATCTTCTCTGTTTTAATGTTTTGATTATAAATTGTCATCTGAGTATTTATGTCTTTTAATTGTTTGATATTTAATAAATGAAGCAAACACAATAAGATGATGGACGGAGCGCTGAAACTTTTCAGACACTCACCCCCAGTCACTATTAGATGTGGGTTGAATCCATCATCCTTCTTTTGCTCACTTCGCCACCCCAGTTCAGACCCAGTCATATGCAAATCAGTCTTGACACTGTTCCTCATGGGAACAGTCCAGCCCGAACTGCTAAGCCAGGTCTTCCCTGGACCGGAAACAAGCATCCTGGGACCGGTTTTGGGGTAACACCCCTTATTATCAGCCAAGCTAGCTTGAATCCAGTGGCAAAGTGAATTAGCAAGGGACCTACATCTGGGCATACCCTTCCAACTTAGGGCGTACAAAGCAAAAACATTAGATACAAATAAATTATATGAATGTTTAGTATTGTATGTTTGCCTTTTTCGTACAGTTCACACTTGGTTTATGAACTAAGTATTGTGTTTTCCTCAGGGAAGTGCAATTTGTTTTTGTGTTGTAAACCCCGAACCCCTTGGTTTCGAGGGATTCCTCTCTTTGTTGTTTTGCACTCTGTCTTTGTAAGTAGCAACATCTGGTTGCCATCTTGTTTCATGTCACCTATCTTTCCTTATTGCAGGAGGAGCTGACTTCACATGTAGCATTTGAATGTGCCCTTTATTTTCTGTTCTCATGTGAAATGTTTTCCCATTTCACACACAGTTTATGAACTATGTTTTGGGTTTTCCTAGGGAAAATGCAATTTTACTTTGTGTTGTAAACCCGACCCCCTGGTTTCAAAGGATTGTTGTCTTTATTGTTTTGCATTCTGTATTTTTAGATGGCTAACATCCGATTGCCGTCTTATTTCATGTCACCTATCTTTCTTTATTGCAGGAGAAGCTAACTTCACATGTACCATTTCAATGTGCCCTTGATTTTCTGTTCTCATGTGAAATATTTTCTTTTGCGCAATCCTTGTAGAATGTGTTGCTGTTGCAATGCACCTGTGGAGTAAACCTTGGTGCAATGTATCTCATTATGTTGCAGATCACTGTAAGTTTGAAGGGCGCTTAAAGTTGCCTCATTGTGAAGGAGCTTGAGAAAATAATGAGTTTATATTATCTGTATATGCCTTAACCTGATTGGTCCGTTATATGTCAACAATGTGTAGGTGTATGAAATGTTACAATTGTGTAATTTAAGCTAATGTTGAGGAGAGAAGAGTTCAGATGTCCTTTATATGCCTTTTGAGGCTCAGCAGATGTTTTTTTCATAGCTTTCAGAACTTCTCTTTCCTAATATGTTAACAGAGCCTTTCCCCGACTTGTCAGAGTAAGGTGCTCTCTTTATTGGAGAAGTGATTTACTTAACTTGTCTTTTGAGGCACCTTTATATTAGTTTGTCTTTGCTTTTATGATTTTGAATTGCTTTGAACTATACAGTGACTAATGCATTTGTGTATTGAATACTGATTTACAACTAATTAAATTATTTTAATTTCTAAATTTGCTAATCCTATAATAAACCTTTATGATTTGAAACGTGATCACTCTCTGTCTTCCTTGTGGAGCCTAATGTGCTTAACTTTATTGAAATGTATTGAATTGTGTTGATGAGCCTCATTTGTAAATAAAGATTCATCAGAGAGCACTTTTCAGGCACAGAATTTGCACAAAGCAAAGCCCTCCCTCAAGCTTATCTCCAGTACCACTTGCCTTCTGCTTTGTGTTTCCAATGTTTTTAGAATGGCTGGCTAGCAGAAGGAAGAAGGGTGGGCAAGCCTCTGAAAGCTCGAGCAAAAAGCCTGGCTCTAACTCAGCTCTAGGTCCTCTTGGGATCTCAAGCCCAAAATTAACTAAGGTTTCACGGGAGACGGCGTGGCCTAGTGGTTAGGGCTGCTGATCATGCAACATAGGAAATTAGGTTTAAAGCCTGCGACGGCTAAATATCCTGTGTATCCTGGCAAGTCTCCACTGTGCCAAAAAAGGGTGCAACTAGTCTGTGTCTGTTGTGAAGCAATCTTATATATTTGGGCAAGGTTTGAACTATGTAAAACTGCCAAAAATAAAACGCATATTCTGCTTGTCGCCCAAGTTCTAATCTCGTTCTCCAAGATTTAAAGACAAAGCATTAAGCTTTGATGTTATAAAGAAATACCAATCTAGTGGTTAAATTGCTCAGTGTGAACTGGAAAATCTCAGTGTAAGAAATTGGGTTACTGGTTGAGGGGGTGAAAGCTTACTAAAGCAGGAACCACAATCCTGGTCAGGGTGAAGTCACATGTAAACCCTAAAATAACCTGTCCTCAATCCTCAGGTAGCTTGGCACAGAGCAGCCAGGCTTAACTCAGAGGCATTGTGTAAAGTATTTGTGCAACGCTTCAAACAGTAACACAGTGAAAACACACCACAAAAGGATCCCACACCAGTTTAGAAAAATATAGTAATTTTTAATAAATAAAATAAGACTAAAGCAACAAAATTCCAATCAGTAGAACCAGAGATATGGAGGTTTAAATATTTCAGTGACAATAGCACCAAAAAGCACAAAGCACCAACTGTGGACATCTGTTTGTGCCAGACCATGACAAAGTCACAAGTTCAGGCCATCAGCGATGGAGCACAGGCTGACTACAGTGGCCCAGTTAGGCCCGCTGAACAAGAGTACCTTAAATCCTGGTTGCACATTCTTGTGAGGTCCTGCGTCGAGGGAGCGTCCCGCAGCCAAAGTGATGCGTCGGTTCCAAGGAGCTGCGGAGCTGCGGAGCTGCGATGCAAGGTCCTGCATCGTCATCGAGGATACCGTGGACGAGCTTTCGATGCGAAGTCCGGCATCGAGGACGAGTTGTGCAGTCAAGGCGATGCGTCAGTTCCGAGGAGCTGTGAGGCTGCGATCTGAGAACCTGCATTGTCATTGAGGCTGCTGTCCACAAGAGATTTGTGATACAAGGGCCTGCGTTTAGAAATCTTTGCACAGGCAGCAGTTCTGATGCGGCCTGCGATGTCGATGTGGAGTCCTTGTGCTGAGAAAACCCTTGCAGCAGAGGCGATGCGTCAGTTATGCTCGGGATGGCGCAGCAGAGGAGATACGTCTGCTCTGTTGGGTCAACAGATGGGATGGCAGAGCACCTTTAGGCCCACTTCCAAGGGTCTAGGGCTGGGTTGGCTCCACTTGGCTGGTTAGGACTCACAGATGGCAGAATCCAGGTGCTGAGGTCAAAGTTGCTGGAACCCTCTGCCATGAGGCTCTCGTCAGGAGGGCCAGCCAACTAGGCCTTATAGTCACTCTGGAGTCCTGAGTTCAACAGTGGCAGGTCCAGTCCTTCTCACCCTGGCAAGAGGACAGCAGGTCAGCACAGCAGGGCAGCAGTCCTTGAGAGCAGCAGTCCAGCAGAGTGGCAGCCCTTTCAGGCAGCACAGCAGTCCTTCTTCCTGACAGAGTATCCACAGGTCCAGAAGTGTACTGAAGTGAAGAGTTGGTGTCTGAGGTCCAATACTTACACCCAGTTCTGACTTTGAAGTTGGAGAAGCTTCTACAGGTTTCCTTTTGAAGTTCACAGGCGTCCTGCCTTCCCTGCCCTGGCTCCAGACTATCTACAGGAGCAATGCAGCCCTTTGTGTGGAGGTAGGACATAGCCTATTCAAGTGTAAGTAGGGCTGTGCCCAGCTCCGCCCTCCCATCCTTCCAGTGATGGCCCATCCAGGCACACCTAAACTCTCTATTGTGTGCGGCTGTCTAGGAGGAAAGCACAGAGCCAAATTGTCTTCTACACCCAGTCTTGTGACCCAGAGACAGGTTGCAGGCACTAAATGTTTAAGGCAGGAAAATGCCACCTGTTTAAAGGTGTCATTTTCAAAATTGTAATTTAAAGTATGACTTTTTTCATTACAATCCCAAAGACACTAAACATGAACTACTTACCTGTTCCTATTTTGAAATTGCATCTTATTAAATATATTAAGGTAACCCCAATGTTAAGACTTGCAATAGCAAGAAATTAAATTAAGAGTTTTTCATTATCAGGACATGTAAAACTTTTAAAAATACATGTCCTATTTTTTAAATACATAGTCCCTGCCCTCTGGGCTATCCAGAGCCTAGCCTAGCCTAGGGGGGACTTATATGTATTAAAAGGAATGTTTGGATGTAGCAAAAGGTTTATTGTGCCAGGTCGAAATGGCAGTTTAACACTGCACACACAGGCTGCAGTGGCAGGCCTGAGACATTTTTAAAGGGCTACTTTGATGAGTGGTGCTCTCAGTGCTGCAGACCCAGTAGTAAATAAACAAAACAAGTTGCCAGTACTGCGCAATTATTTTCACTTCAATTCAAGGAACAATGAACAAAACAATTGCCCTTGCAAAACCGCTCTTTCCGTTTGATTTTAATCAAAAACTTTTTCAAATATATTCAATAACACTTTTTCAATATTTTTGATGTCTTTTTTGTTGGAACTACTCAAAATTACAAATCCAAATATATAAAATCGCTATCAATTCTCTTTTTGGAGCCCAAATTAGAATTGAACTACACATTCACTCTCTAAAATACAAACTATATTCACAACATATATACCGTGTCAGAATCATACATTAAATACACTAATCCTCACATCCATCCATGCAATCACACAACATACATACAAAAGTGCCCACCCTGGGGTAGCCTAACAAAACCCTCTTTCTGGTGAACACACTTTCAATTAAATATTGCATAAACGGCAAAACATTGTTTATAATACAAGGCCATCTACCCAATCCAACTTAATTCACAATTTAACGACTGAATACATTCAGATTGGCCTAAGCAATACAATGGTCTACGCGTTTCGAATCTCCCACATTTTGGGGATTCTCCTCAGGACCAACAATTTCTGAAAGACAAAAACAAAAACTGTCTTACTTGATACATTCTACAATCCTCCTCTATCATCTACACAACTCTCACAGCACTTTGCCTCTTACCTCATTGTCTGGGGAAGGGGAATTCGTGTCAATATCTGTAAACATAAAAAAAATATCTTAATTTCCACTCTTAACATTAAGCTTCCATTATGGAATGTGGGGGAATAGAAGTTTCTCTTACTTGTTAAAAATGAATGATAAGGCACAGCTTAATGGTCAGCCTCTCAAGTATATGTTGTCCAATTTCTGTGGGACAATATAGGATTGTATCAAAGTCAACATAGCACTCGAGATCTGGCAATGAGGTTTATACTTTTGAAAATGTACCTTTTTAAATACAATGGCCCCTTTCAGAGTAACGTTGTGTTCTTTGTTCAGGTTAAATTCACATTGAGCCAGGTAACATTATGCTATAGAGCGCCATACAGCCTGAGGAAAGCGAACCTGCTCATCGCGTTTGACTAATGAAACCCTGAGCTCACGAGGTAGGCGAGAACCGCCCTAATATTGTTTAGGCATAGGTAATAAGACATATAGGACAGCGGAGACCCAGTGGTTGGATTTGTCCCCTCAATGTGAATTGCGAGTGTACTGTAACTTTGCTACACCACATATTAGAGAAATAGCCGACAAACTCCGTTTTTGTTTTCCACAGGTCGGGTGGTACTTTATTTGACCTGAACAAAGAACACAACGTTACTCTGAAAGGGGCCATTGTATTTAAAAAGGTACATTTTCAAAAGTATAAACCTCATTGCCAGATCTCGAGTGCTATGTTGACTTTGATACAATCCTATATCGTCCCACAGAAATTGGACAATATATACTTGAGAGGCTGACCATTAAGCTGTGCCTTATCATTCATGTTTTAACAAGTAAGAGAAACTTCTATTCCCCACATTCTATAATGGAAGCTTAATGTTAAGAGTGGAAATTAAGATAGTTTTTTTATGTTTACAGATATTGACACGAATTTCCCTTCCCCAGACAATGAGGTAAGAGGCAAAGTGCTGTGAGAGTTGTGTAGATGATGGAGGAGGATTGTAGAATGTATCAAGTAAGACAGTTTTTGTTTTTGTCTTTCAGAAATTGTTGGTCCTGAGGAGAATCCCCAAAATGTTGGAGATTCGAAACGCGTAGACCATTGTATTGCTTAGGCCAATCTGAATGTATTCAGTCGTTAAATTGTGAATTAAGTTGGATTGGGTAGATGGCCTTGTATTATAAACAATGTTTTGCCGTTTATGCAATATTTAATTGAAAGTGTGTTCACCAGAAAGAGGGTTTTGTTAGGCTACCCCAGGGTGGGCACTTTTGTATGTATGTTGTGTGATTGCATGGATGGATGTGAGGATTAGTGTAATTAATGTATGATTCTGACACGGTATATATGTTGTGAATATAGTTTGTATTTTAGAGAGTGAATGTGTAGTTCAATTCTAATTGGGGCTCCAAAAGAGAATTGATAGCGATTTTATATATTTGGATTTGTAATTTTGAGTAGTTCCAACAAAAAGACATCAAAAATATTGAAAAAGTGTTATTGAATATATTTGAAAAGTTTTTGATTAAAATCAAACGGAAAGAGCGGTTTTGCAAGGGCAATTGTTTTGTTCATTGTTCCTTGAATTGAAGTGAAAATAATTGCGCAGTACTGGCAACTTGTTTTGTTTATTTATATTGTGGCGCGGCCTTACTGCGCTTTAGCCAAACCCTTGTTGTTTTCTCGCAGACCCAGTAGTAGCATTTATTTTACAGGCCTTGGGTACACGTAGTACCACTTTACTAGGAACTTATAAGAAAATTAAATATGTCAATTGGGTGTAAGCCAATTCTGCCATGTTTAGAGGAGAGAGCACAAGCACTTTAGCACTGGTTAGCAGTGGTAAAGTGCACAGAGTCCTAAGGCAAGCAAAGGCAAATTCAGCAAATCAGTGGTGGGTAAAGGCAAAAGGTTTGGGGATGACCCTGCAGAGAAGGACAGGTCCAACACTCAGGTTAATCTCGGCTTCCCTGCTTGACCAAATTGTGGCAAATACTTTATTTCACAGAGCCTTCATTTTGTTCATTATCACACATGAGAGAACCTTCTAAAACATGCGTTCAGGATGTGCGCTGTACAAAAATCTCTTGAGCTTGATTTAATAGCCTATATTTCGCTCCATCTATAACACAAATCTAGTCCACATATAGGGTACACATGAAAACTGACTTGCATCTTAGTTCAATAACAGCATTGTCATCAGGGCTGTGGCAGGAATGTTTCTTAGTGCATTTCAATAAATACTTCTCAATGCAGAGATATAATCTGATGTATTAAGGTGAAAAGTTTTTAAGACAAGCACTTTTATGAATTTTGATGACTTCTCACCATAGTCTAACATGTTGTTTGTTGCATGATTTACATCCAAATATTTTCAAGACTCAGCTCGTGTACGGGCTCTTTGGGCCAGAGTCGGCCCTTGGCTCGGCTCTGACTCGGGTCTCCTTGTTAATTTGCTGGCTTGCCCACCTCTAGGACCCCACTTAGCGGGCCCAGCACTGCCCTCAGTGGCGTAGCAAGGGGGGGGGCCGCCCCAGGCGGTACAAGTTTTGGGGCGGGAGCCCCCTCCCCCGCTCTTACCTGCAGTTGTAGCAGGAATCTCCAGCACCCCCCCGCTCTTACATTCGGCCACCGCGGGCAGCAAATGCAGAGACTGGCAGGGGCGGAACAAGGCCTAGCTACGCTACTGACTGCCCTGCCTTGCTCCCTACCGTGCACTCCTGTCTGTGCCCACCAGAATTTGAACATAGACCGCATTTCTGGAACCCCTTGTTTTGCCAGGTATTTGGGGCGAGCAGGCACAGAATTATTTGCCCAACAGTATATTTTAGCATCAAGTAGGGACTCAGTGTGTGTGTTAGAGGTGAAAGGGGATGGGCAGTAAAAGGTACATTAGCTATGCTCTTAGGGCCTCATTTACTACTACTTTTTGGCATAGGGCAGGGCCCTAAGTCTCCTTGCTGCGTTGCCCTGCATCAAAAGGAAAGGGCAGGAATGCGCCGTAGTAATGAAATCTCTCTACCTGCGCTGGCACACAAATTGGTGCCTAGTGCCAACGCAGGCACCCTTTCACATTGGTGCAAGCGTGTCTGCATTGTTGGCACAATTGTTTTTGTGCAGGAAGGACACCTTCCTGCACAAAAACAACCAATGGAGGCATTTCCCTCTTTCTATGTGTGCTGCAGAATGGGGGAAAATGCAGAGAAATAAAGTTATTTCTCCTCATTATGCCTCCCCTGGGGAGGGGCACAGTTTTGATGCAATCCCAGGTTTACAGTGCCTTGTAAATCTCGGAATGTGTCAAACCTCATGGGTGTTGCGTGGCAAAACCCACAAAAATGCCCATGGAACGCCTCCTTGATGTAGAGTAAGGCAACGCAGCAATTTGCGCTGCGTTGCTTTACTCCATATCTATAAGGCCATGCAAAGCCAATCAGGGTGGCTTGACGTCGCCTCATAGATATGATTGAGAGTCCTGCGCCACCGGGGCGTCATAAAAAGTGACGCTCCAGTGGCGCAGGCCTCTTGTAAATGAGGCCCTAAATATCCCCTTGAGGTCGGTATGGGGTTTATTCTAGGTTCCCACGGTGGGGCTGCTCAGTTGCATCTTTAGAAGTGAATTTTAGGAGGGGCACACATTGGTCACTAATACAACTGTTGGGGTCACCTACAAAGGACAATCATAAGGTATATATGTATGTACAACTGAGCATGTTTGCTTAAAATGTTTAAATCTGACTTTGTATAAACCTGTAGATATCTATGTAGATATATAGTCACATAATACAAAGTCAGATTTAAACATTTTAAGCAAACGTATCTAGTGCGTCGCTTTAAACAATCACTGGTTTGGAGTGAAAGGTAGTAGGACAAATTAGTGTGTTTGGCAAGGTGCAGTGTCTTGTTTAGGTCACGCCTACTAGTCAACAAATGCATTGAACACTTCATAGGGCTTTTTTATTTACTTTGAGCTATGCTGTACAGCAACCGTGCTGTTGTACAGCATGGCTCCAAAAAAACGTTGACAAAGCCAATAGATCTCGCATAGGCAAGAAGGCTTCTTTTATTCTGTCACTTCTCAGCACAATCAACAGCTATGTTGGTGGGGACAGGAAAAATAGAGATGGGGTGGGCCCCATCAGGTCTGCCCCCTAAGAGACGCCAGTGGGACTGCTGTTTGAAGGAATCAACACTTCCTTCTAATATCCAGGCCCACATTACACGCAGCCTGACAGCTGAATATTTATTGTGGGTTTTTCTCACCAGGAATCACTTAAAAACTGAGGCATGAAAAATATACAGCACCCCCAAAAGCAAATGTAAAAATATTTGTGACTTTTAAGATTCCTAACATCAGTGTTAAGAACAGCAAATAAAAGGACGCAGCAAACACAAAGACATCCTTAAGAGTGTAAAAGGCTGCTTTATTAAGGCAGATTTGTGGTAAACTGCACAATATATACATCAATGTAAGACTCACCTCACTAATCAGATCACATTGCCTAATTCCATACCACCCTTGAACCACCAGATCCCAAACACCCCATAGCCAGCAACTTCCCCACTCACAACCCAAACTCATCCAATAGTCTACTCATCTCCGTTCTCTCCCCCACCACACACTTGGCATGAGCCACAAACTGCACCCCCATGCTGAATACGCCCTTCCTGCAGCACTCCAACCCACTTTCAATTACTGTCTCCTCTCCTCCTACTACTGCCAAACAGCAGTGGCGGCTGCTGGCAACATAAAGTGGTGGGCAGCACGGGGGAATAATAATTAAAAAAAACATTTTCCTGCTGCTGCCGCTCCCACTGCCGGTCGCCTTGGTGCTCCTCTGCTCCCGGCGGCCACACAGCACAGGCTCCTACACTCCCTACCTAATTCAGACTCTGCTCTCATGCTATTACAAAGCATGAGAGCAGCACCAAGATTGGCCTGATTGGGCTGGCTTAACACTTGCTCAGGGACAAGGAGCCTGTGCCTTTTCTCCACCTGGATGTACAACACAGCTGGGTTGGAGAAATCTAAGTGCACATGTCGGTTTTGCCGCCCTAAGACAGCGGCCAAACCGACACGCGCACTGACAGCAGTGCCCACCACTCCTCCTCCCTGCTGTCCATGGAGGATGGCCCGGACCTGCCCTACACTAGCGGCATCAGCTCAGTTAGGTAATGAAAAATAAAATGGTTTTATTATCATTTTATTTTTCATTTGCTAGCGCTGAGCAGTGTGGAGGAGGAGCCACCGCTGCCAAACAGGAAAACCCTGCAAAGCAATTTTACTGCCTCACCCCAAATATATGTCAGGAAGAGGACACCCTGTCCACTCTTCAGAAATTACGGGACCTATCACTCAAACAGTCCACACACCGATCCCTTCTTAGCACCAAAAAGCACCACTAAACAACGTAATTAAAACTCTCTTAACTCCAACAAGCAGTCTTAATTTCCTATAAAGAAAAAGTGTACTTCATATGGCCTGAACAATGTAAAGTCCTCTTGCAAAATGGAGGCATGCTGTGTCACTGTAATGCCTGACAAAAAACGTGAGCATTTATCTTATTTTGATTCGTGCGTGCTGTCTCCAATGCATTGTGTTTAAGTGCCCCTCTCTCAACAAATTTTGTCTACACCAAGGACATATAAGAGGACAATAACCTTATTTGCAACAGATCGGCCTTCATCACCGTCAAAAGGGCAAAACCCGGTCCCCCAGAGTTCCAAAACCGGCCCCCCACCCCGGCGGCCCACCAGGGAAATGCCCGGTACCCGCTACGGCCAGTCCGGCCTTGATTGCATGAGATCATTTTCATCCAGATGAATCAACAGTAAGCCTGTACTCTGCTTTCCCATGGAAAAATCAAACAACCACGACAACTGTCCCTAGCGCACGCCACTCTTGACCCATCACATACATATCGGTCTATAACCTCAAACGTTTTCCAAAAGTTCTTGACTCTTTCTCATTCAATGCCCATTTCACCAGCAAGTGCCCTAGTTTCCATATTGTATCAACGGTCAACAAAGACCTAGAAACTCAACCCCCAACAAGAAAAAAAAGAAACTGATATTATAACTAGGACTCCTGCTTTCAAGATATGCATTTTTTGGACATTTCTCTCTGTGTTTATCCATATTCTTTTTTGCTCATTTTATCTGTATGTATCCATATTTCTTTTGTGTGTTAGTATATGCAGCCATAATAGGTATATTTCCACATTTATTTAACTGATGCAAGTATACACATGTTTGATTGTCCAACGGGTTTTAGCTATTTACTGTACAATAATCATTTGGAAACATATGCATTGTAGAACAGCTTAAACACCTGTACATCTGCTACTATTTAAGCTTCATTAGAAAACATTGTTCTCTTTTATTTGAACTCCCCTGCCTGTAAATCTGCACAGCTACTGGCATGGCACTCACTGTAGTGAGAATCATCCAAAAGAAGACCTATTTTCCGTATTTATTGTATGTAAAAGGCAATATGGATAGTAAAATAGATGTTTTCTGTCTGTATTTATCTGTAAAAGTCAGTAAAAATGGAAAAACGTAAGCTTTAAATATAACCTTTAAAGCGGACACAACGGCCTCTTGCAACAATTAAGGCCTTCCTACCTAACCTCCTGATGTCAGGCGCCAAGAAACCCAACCTTTCCACCTCAGTGGCAGTCCCAGGCCTGAATGAATGAATACCAAATTGCTTTTCCTCAACACCAAACAATAACACCATTCTCATTCCCACAGCAGCTTTAATGCTGAAAAGTCTGGACCAAGTCCTAATGTCTCCCTCAGCAGTGTCCATCTACCGCTCCTTTTCTAATCCATTATTGACCTCTGCGGCCACAATCAAAGCTCGGAATCCTTCAGGAAACTCTCCTCGCACAACATGCCCTAACGTTTGCTTGTATAAAACAGCTCAGGTACTCAAAACGCCCCAGAAAGTATCATGTTATACACAGTGCAGATTAGGTAACCTCCTCCTGTGCCCTACACACACTTTGCAATTACCCCAACATTGCAACTGAAGGCTCAGTTGTAATTGGCCACTTTGCCAGCCTCTGTGTACCTCTCATCCTTGCTTAGCGAGTAACCATCCGAGTGGCGGCTAGTAGGGAAATTGGGGTGGCGGGAGGGGAAGGAACGACGGGGGGGGGGTTGAAAATATAAAAAATGCACTTACCTTTTCCACCGGCCTCATCTCTCCTCTGCTTCTCTGCTCTTCCTGACTCCAGACCGGAAAAAGCTGCAGGAAGCACCCGGGCACACAGGCTCCCTTGAGCCAATCATGCAGCATTGTGATTGGTCTGAGCGCTGTGGATCGGCGCTCAGATCGGGACAGAGAGCTTGTGCATATTCCCTACCAGGCTGTCCATTACAGTCTAGTGGGGAATGTGCAAAAGTGCGCATGACTGCTTGGCTGGCCAAAACTGCCGGCCAAGCAGTCATGTGCACTTAGTTTGCATAGTTCACTTCTCCTCCCTGAGCCACCAGCCCCGCAGCAACCAAAATTAAAATGATAACGTTCAGTTATTATCATTTTAATTTCCCTCTTTCACTGATCTGAGAGCAGTGGGGCGACGATCCTCCACCTTAGCGGAGGAGCTGCCACTGAACCATCCTTCTGCCTACCTCGCTTGCTGGTGGCTCCTATCGTTCAAAAACACTTTCCATAAAATGCTATGCCTGCTAACTTGCCCACTATCATCATCACCGACAAATTTCTATTGATCAAGCCCAGGATAAAACACACCAAGTCTCTGCTTGTTTCTGCTAGTTTCCAGAAAAATGCCCCACTTTTCTTAGGACAACTGACTAAAAATTCTCTCAATGTCTGTTGGTAGGCTTTCCTCAGCAACTCAACTACTGAGCTCTCCACCAGCAGCAACACTTTCAGCGCCAGGCTGTACCAAGAACCAAATGCTAGAGTCATATCTTATCATTCCATAAGTACAGAATGTGGATCAGGTGAGCTTAAAGACACATCACCACAACATCCTTCTTCCTTCCTGAAACAAACAACTGTTAGGAAAAATATGAAAAAAATAAAATTTAGACTTCAACATAAAGAAGACATAAAATAAAACTATACAGTGAACCTTGCCATTGCAAATAATATTTACATATGATATGAGTAAACCAACATGAATAGCTGATCAAAAAAAAAAAAACAAGCTGCGAAAACAAAGAACCATCCATTAATAATATTAATCACAAAACCTTGCTGGTAATCTGACCACTCTTTTACTGCTGACAGTCAAAGGTACACTTTGGCCATTAGATGAATCTTGAGACTCAACCCTTCCGTCAGATGAATCCTGAGAATCATCTTGTACTTGGACTGGTATTTTACCATTCTCAATGTCGCGTAGTTCAAGCACATTGTTCACTTTCACCAACCTGCTTATCTTCCACCAACCACGACCATTGACCCTAGTCGCATTGCCACTTACCACCTCAACCTTAACAGGCCTTCTACATCTTAACATGAACAGGTTTTTTAATGCAAACCCAGTCCCCAACCACCACTTTATCTCAACACTCTCTGACCCTATGCTTCTCGTCAAACTTCTGCTTCATCTTGAGTCGATAAACATCAACTTTGAGTCGAATACACTTGTCCATTTTCCATTCATGTTCAGTGTGGGGCTGTCATTTCTTTAAGCTAGCAGGGCACATTTTGAAAATGGGGATAAAACCTCTCATAACCTCAGAAGGAGATTTACCAATGACACTGTTGGGACTTGTACAATTAGACCACAACATACTCTCAACTGCATGGCGTACATCAATACTGTTCTTTATTGCCTACCGTGCACACTCAACCAATGTAGGATACATTTTATCTTCACCATACCATTGGCCTGAGGGTGATACAGTGCAAACCTTTTGTGAGTGATGCTACATTTGTTCCAAAAATATTTCCTCTCCTTGGACACAAACTGCACACCATTGTCAGACACCAGGGGGCATATTTACAAGCCCCTATCGCCACCACAACGTCTCTTTTTTGGACGTTGTGATGGCGATAGGGGATTCGCTTTATTTACAAGGCAGCGTTAAGCTACTTAATGTGGCTTAACGCCACCTTGTAAATAAGGTACAGTTTCACGCTAAACTTAACGTGAAAGTGGAGGGCAATGGGTGTTGTGTTGGGCATTCCCTGGCAAAACCCATTGATTTTGACGCTGCCCCTTATTTACAAGCGTGCCGTAAATAGGAGGGAGTGCCAAAATAAAGACCAGGGAAAACTGGTCTTAACATGGTGAAACGAGGAGAAATGCTTTATTTCTCCTTGTTTTTGCTGTTTCCATGTGTGCTGCTTTGTGCAGCCAACATGGAAACAGCAAAACGCCATTGATTGTTTATGTGCAGGAAGGTGTCCCTTCCTGCACATAAACAATCATTACAAAAATGACGTTTTACAACTTTTACATGTGCTGCCTGCATTAAGCTGCACACATAGAAGTTACAAAACGCAATTTAAAGATTGTTTCTGTGCAGGAAGGTGTCCCTTCCTGCACATAAACAATCATTAAAAAAATAACGTTTTACAACTTTTACATGTGCTGCCTGCATTAAGCAGCACACATAGAAGTTACAAAACGCAATTTAAAGATTGTTTCTGTGCAGGAAGGGACACCTTCCTGCACAGAAACAATCTTCCCTGGCAACGCAGACACCCTTGCACTTTGGTGCAAGGGTGCCTGTGTTGGTGCTAGGCAGCTAAATTTAGCACCAGCGCAGGGGGAAACGCAGGGCTGCACCATATTGTTGTAAATATGGTGCAGCCCTGCGTTTCAGAAGTGGCAGAGTGTGGGGTTAAGCCAAGGAGGCTAACGCCACGCTCTGCCACTTCTATTGTAAATATGCCCCCAACTCCCTTGAAAAAACCTCTTAAGAAATATTCTCTTGAAAAATCTGAAGACTGATTTGGTGTTGTTCCTCAATAAACTCAACCTCCTACCATTTGCTATAATAATCAACTTCTACTATAGCATATTTGGACCTATCTGGGAGAGTACTGAAAGGACCAATGAAATCAACAGCTAATGTCAACCATGGTACATCAGGCAATGCAATAGGCTGAAGCTGAGTTGTTTCGGTTTTAGGATATTTATCACTGGTGGAACATATTACACATGCCCTAACAGCTCAAACAATGCCTGCATCCATACTGGGCCACCAATAAATAGAGCAAATGTTCCTTTGAGTAATAGTTTGGCCCAGATGTCCTTCATGACCGCTAGGATGATTTTGTCTCTCAATAGTGTGGGAGGTATAAATTTGTCACCACTCATTAACATATTGTTTTTCTCAAGAGACAATTCATCAGCAACCTCAAAATAAGGTTGTAGGTTAGCATGTAACAATTTTTCTTTCACCACCCTTCTGTAATATATTTCTGAGACAAAACCAAATCTTCATCCAAATTTTAAAAAATCAAGCAAGTCTTCAGTGATACTACTCTCATTACAAACATCAACTGCAGCAATCAAACATTCTTTATCGTCCTCCTCAGCTTCACCACTTGGTAAACTTAAAGACATAGGTGACCTTGACAAATAATCAGCTCTTACATTTCTCCCACTAGGGATATGTTGTATATCAAAATTATACTGTAAAATTTTAGAACTTAACATGGCGATTCTGGGTGTATGATCCCTGACAACCAACCCACCCAGTAAGTCCACAAAGGTTTATAAAACTACACAGTGAACCTTGCCATTGCAAAAAATATTTACATATCATATGAATAAACCAACATGAACTGCTGATCGTGTGCGAGTCAAAAGTCCTGCCATAAGAACACTGCTCAAAAAACCAGCTTCTTTTTCTAATTTAATAGCAAGCACGCTTGGCTGAATTTTAGGCTCCGATTTATTAAGGGTTTGCGCAAACTCTTGCATGGGTATTCATTTTCCAGCATGAAGATATTTTGCGCGGGAGAGGAGCCCTTTTCGTAGTGCAAATAGCTCATGCACTGCTTTGCGCCACTTTGCGTCAAGTGGGCGCTACTTAGATGTAACTTGGGCTGATTAGCGTAAGCACCCACAGTTTTTGATGCAAAACTCTCTACTAAGATAGCCAGACAGGGCTTTGCCTCAAAACATAATACCTCCCTGAAGCAGGGCTAACATGTGGAAATGTTTTTATTTCTCTAAACATTCCCTGCATTGCATGTGTTCTCCACTCTACAGCATACATACAAAGTATGGAATGTGTAAATCTGGTATAGGATTTGGTACTGGAAGGGGATGCTTCCACTAAAAATTCTGTACTGGACAGGACACACACACCTCTGCACGATGATGCAAAAGTTGTGCCTGGCACTAAGCAGAGTGTTTGTGCACTAGTGGAGTGGTAGTGAGCAGCAGCAGGCCATTTTTAATAAATATAGCTTTGTGCTGCTTTCTCCTTTTTGTGCAATGCAGCACAGCAACTTTGATTGCTGTCCGGAGTTGAGCTAAAAAATAATAATATGGCCCTTAGAATGTATGCCTTGGCTGCCTACCTTTATCTCATGCACTCTTTGCCAATTGGTGGCAATTAATCGAAAACATTTCTTTCTGTCTCCTTACCTCTGCTCACCTCTTCTACCTTAACACTCTCTTTTAACCTCTCTTTCTCTACGTCTCTATGCACCATCATCCTCTCTCTCTGCACTCCACCTTTGTCTATCTCACCTCTCTCTCAATATACCCAATATGCCTAACTTGACTACATCTCCCTCTGCCTCTCTCATGACCTTGCTCCTCTCTCTATTGCTCTGTGTTTATACCTATAGCTGTCACTCACAATCCCCTCTTTCTACGTCATCCCTGTCCCTGTACCTTGCTGCTCTTTTCCATCAGATCTTTCTGTTTCTCTCCTTCATCTACTTCAAGTCTCACACAACATCTTCTCTAACTATACCTCACCTCTCTATCTCACTCCATGTCTCTACTACCTTACTTCTCTCTACCTCCCTCTCAGCCCTTTCTCTTCTCACCACTTCCCAAACCTCTATATCTCATCTCTCTCTTTACCTCACATATCCATCACTACCTCACCTTTCTCTAGAATGCAGCACACATAGTAAGAGAAAAAATGAAAAGAAATAAAGATATTTCTTCTTGTTGTGCCTCCTCTGGTGAGGCGTAAGGTTTTGGCCCATCCCCAGGGTTACAGGCTCTTGTAAATCTGGGGATGCGTCAAAATCCATGGGTGTTGTGTGGAAACATCCACAGCATCACCCATTGAACGCCTCCCTAATGCAGAGTAAGGCAACAGAGCGATTTGCGCTGCCATGCCTTACTCCATATCTATGAGGCCATTCAAAGCCATGCAAAGTAGCTTTGCGTGGCCTCATAGATATGGTTGAAAGGTTTGCGCCGTCGTTCCATCACTAAAAATGACGCAACGGCGGTGCAAGCCTCTCATAAATATACCCCTTTGGGTATGAAGAGCCTGCCAGAATAATGGAGTAGCTGGGGAATTCTATTAATTTCACTTTGGGCAGATGTCAGAGTAGACATGTCCAGTCTACCAGAACTGCATCTGTTCAATTTAGAAGATGTCTGCCCTTTACAGAGACAAGCTATTTTCACTGGTTGGATATTGCAGTAACTTTCTTAATCAAGGTCTAGCATGTCCGAGGTAAGGGTCATGCCTTCCAGTAGACACATTGCTCCAAACACACTGCAAGGAGGTATCAGTGTTTAAGAGGAAAAGGCCTCAAAGACATAAAAATCTCCAGAGCCAGATAAGTCTGATTGAGAAGGCCAGGCATGGTGGAGAATCCTGGAAGAAACTGGCCTGGCATTTCAACATCTTCTGGATGACACCCAGGGGCATATTCTCAAGGACTCATCGCCGATTTATCGGCACTTTAGCGCCGCAAAAGTGGTGATAGATTTATCGCCCTATTCTCAAGCTGGTGCAAACTGCCGATATCGCCAGTTTTCCAGCGATAGCTGCCGCAAAAAACATCGCCACGGATGAGTGCGACAACGAAGGTTAATGATATGCAGAGTAGGCGTTCCATTGCAAAAACACACAAAAACACCACTTCGCGAGATTCACAACGACCAGTCAGATCTGCGATGCGATCCAAAAACAGGCGATAAGGCGCGTTAGCAGCAGGGATTTAACAACTGCCTTTTACTGGTGTAAAGCAGGACGACAACCTGCAGCATGAAAGGGAGCCCAGCCCAGAGCCACATCTGAAGACCAACACATGTCATGGAGACACTGATCATGCAGCTCGGAGACCCAAGAGGGCCACAACACCCACCGCTACCACCCCCAGGCACTCACCCCCCCCACCCCCCGGACCCTCCCCCCAAGGTCATGAAGTCCAGTAGTCAACGGTAGTGGAAAAACAAAACTTTATTACAAATACATAAATCAACAAAATGAAAAGCTCAGCCAACGCGTTCCATTCCCAACGGGGAACTCCAACAGGGCAACGTGTCTTCAGAAACCTGTGGGAGAAATGGTGACAATGGTCAAACTTCTGTATAGTCACATGCCTAATGTGGTACAGTGTACTGCACTTGGACAAACCGGAAGGCTCACAGGCCAGATAAACCATGCATGAGAAGACCGTAACAGAACTACGTGTGGCTGTAACCGTCGTAGGAATGAAGAGGAAGGCAACGACCACACGAACTGCTGCTACGGTCACATCATGCAGGACTCATCACACCTGAAAGCATCACGGTGTGTGTCAGCTCGATACCCCTGCCCCTCACACCCCACACACTGCGCAGGAACATCTTGAGACCACGCAAGGGAACTACGCCATAGCTGGTGTCACGCACATGTTGGGGGCAATTCACAGCACACGTGTATGACTTGTGCCCCCTGCCGACACTGCACACAATCACCGCAACAGCAACCACACGCATGCCATCACTGTGCATACAAAAGTGGACCACCGTGGCCTGTCCACCAATGTCGTCGCAAATACCCCAGACAGTGTGCATGAACCCCACATGTCCGCAAGTCCGCCGCCAACCAGCGCTTTGAGGATGGCCCCCATGGAAATGCACTGCCCATCGGCAAGTACCAACTGAACACACCACACACCTCAACTCCACAATCCCCCAACTCACAACTGTGGGAATGCACACGTCACCAATACACCACCAAAGTGACTATTGCGTGTGTCTCAGTCTCCGCCACAACCTGCCCATAGGCCTACACACACATGGCCGACCACCTTCAACGGGCACATTCACACTGGAGACGAGGTGGCTACGTCACAAACCAACCCGCGCACATCACGAACATCCCATGCAGGGCCGTGTCAGCAAGGGCGGCGCCCCCCACCCAGCCACGAGTCCGCCGCCGTGACCGGTGGTGCCTGCACGATCCTGTGCGCCTGATGCACCCCAGCCCAGGTCCCCAGACCGATCCTCCGCCCAGCGATGACTGGCCGCCCCTGCGCACCCAGGCCTCAATGCTCACCTGCCGCCACCGGCGTGTCTCCAAGAGGGCCCACCACGTGCCGGTGCATCCTCCTCAGCCGATCGCTGGATTCCGCGCCACAGGCCCCCAGCGCACCCTGCGGCACCGCACCGCGGAGTCATGTGTGTGCTGACTGCTGCCTGCGTGTACACTGCGGTCCAGCAGGGCACACTGTTCAATTTGAGTCTTGATTCGCTGGATGCCGTATCGAGGCCAACGCACCATCGCAGGCTGCACACCCGCTCAGCTCTTCAGGTGCCACTAATCCTGTGCAACGCAAGTCTTCGTCATGTGGCGGTAGGCCCCTGCCAGCCGCAGTGCAGCGGGTGCCACTAACCCTGTGCAACGCAAGTCATCATCACGTGGCGGTAGGCCCATGCGGGCCGCAGTGCTGCAGGTGCCACCAACTCAGTGCACCACAGGTCATGGCCCCTTCATGATTGAGTCTCGTGGTGCGGACGCCATCATGTCACCTCTGGCAGTGGGTGATGTGATGTGGTAGGCCCCTTTTATTGGCTGGGTCACATGTGCTGTGACGCCGGTGCTGGATGGGTGTGGTGTGGGTGTACACCAGCCCTCAGGGAGTGGCTGTGGCATGGTGACAACTAGACCAGTGATTAGCAGATCACTACAGTGAAGACCTGGGACATGTAGCTTTGACGTCCCCACCTGTAAGCGTAAGCGGAGTGGGCTGGGCTGGCGTATGCCAGTCCAGCGTAGGGGTGTAAACAATGAGCCCGGGGCTCTGGGCGTGGTTCAGTTCTGGGTTGGACAAGGCAGTAACTGATGCGTGTGTATCTGTTGTAGTGTCGGCGCCACCCGGACCGCAATCGGCAATGTTGCACCCTGTGACTCAAGTTCCACTACATGGGAAACATGGACGTAGGGGGAATCACGGACCCTAAATTCATCCATACTTTCATACTTGAATGATCATAGACATGACACATCTGTGTCAATCTGAATGTTTAATTCACATCCAGTGGAGTGTTGCAGGTGGAGCAGTACAGGGCCATGCAAACCCCACTTCACATTATTGGCCCGTGGAGGGCCAGCCAGAGTCCTTCAGGGAATGACAAGTACATCGGAAGGGGAAGAGTTCAGTCCGCAGTCTGATCGATGTGTCATTGGTAACCAAACAGAAAATGGCAGTCCATGTCAAGGTCCAAGGTGAGTGTCGTAGAGTGTATCGAGGGACAGTGGAAGGTGATGATGCAAAGGGCAGAACCAAGCAGAAACAGGCCATATGGCGGAGATGAATGCTACTGCCTCCTCCTTACCAGTAAGGTTGATTCACCTGCATCTTCGTCCTCTGATGTCACATGTGCCTCACACGTGGGTGGTGGTGGATTGCCTGCCGCACTGTGAGGCACTGACACATCAAGGGGCGGAGATGTGGATGTAGAAGCAGCAGCAGCATTCATCTGCGCAAGGCCTTGAGGCAGCAATGCCATGACGATGTGCTGCAGGGCATGGAAGGTCCCAGCCACATCTAGCTGGTGTGCAGCCGTGGCAGCCATTCTTTCCGCCGTCATCCGCTCCATGTTCTCCATGAGCCCCCGCATCTGTCCCAACTCCCGGATGACATCGCTGGAGCCACTCTGACTGGACAGTTGTTCTTGTCTCAGTATCATGACTCCAGCGATGTCAGCCATGGATCATTGGAGACCATGGAGCGGACTGTGGGTGTCCGTTAGGGACTGTAAGTGGTCCCCGATGGTACTCAGACACCCATGTATGGCATCAGGTTTGGCTGCCATGAGGTCGAACCCCACCCGCACTTGATCAGCCAACTTCTCCTGGACCCCTAACACACGGCGTTGAAAGGCCATGTATTGGTCGTGGGGGTCCTGGGAGACAGCCGTGGTGGTGGGTGCTTCCTGCTGTGTGGTCTGTGCAGGGGGTGGGGTCTCCTCAATGCAGCTGGGCTGCCCTGCTCCTGGAGGTGAGGTGCCGTAGCTGTCCATGAACTATTGGAGGGCGTCGGTGTCGAAGGTGTGGAGGTCCTCTTCATCATCAGTGAAGAGCTGTTGGGTCTGCTCTGCAGAAGGTGTTGGTTCTCCCTCTGCAATGTGATGGGGAGATGCAGTTTAACATTGTGTTCACATGTATGTTGACGCATTGTACAGGTTTACATACAAACTGCATGACAATGTACATTGTGACTGTTTGGGAGGAGCTGCCTATTTGATGCGTGACAGTGGACATTTCGACGACATCACAGATGTGTGTTTGTACTTGTACATTATCATCTCACATTTCCCTACTATGCCAAAAGTGATTGACCAGTTTCTACACACAAGCGGCACCAGTTGTGTCCTCTGTTCTGCTGTGAACGTGTTGCAGTTTATACCACATTGTTGTCAATGTTGATGTGCTCTGAATGTTATGTGTGTGTGCTGCATTTTGGGAGAGTCGCCCCTGCAGCTCTGATTTGGCTGGCCCTTATCCCTTTCAGGCGGTGTGCCTTTGACTTCTGTGCTTCTACAGTGCTGAGATGTTGCATTCTTTGGGAAATTGGGCTCTTGGTGGGACTTGGGACTCTGGGGCATGGTTTGTCCGCAGTTGTGTTGTTGAGGTCAGGGGTTGTTTGTGCACGTGGATGTGTCAGAGTGTGACCTGCTCCTTTACGGATGTGGTCCACACTCAGCCACCTCAGTGTGGTGGCGTGCAACATGTCATGATAAATTGACTGCAGCCATGCTATTCGTCATGCAGTGTCACTTGCATTGTCAGTGTGGCTCACGGACATGCCGCTTTGCTGGGTTCAGCACATGTGCATGGGTATGTTGTGAGATTAGTGATGTGTGGGAAGAGCCCCCTCTGTGCACATTGTGGATGGGGGCCTACTTGCTGTTTCTATGTGTGCTGCAGTATGCCAAGGAGATCAGGGACATGATCCAGAGTCATTGTGGGTGTGCACTGTGCTATACTTGATTGTGCATGTGTGCCATTGTGCCCATCTCCCCCCAGTCCCTGGTGGTTACTCACCCTGTTGCTGTTGTGTCAGGTCATGTTGAGCAGTGTCCGGTGCCCCAACTCCTGCCACCGTCTCCACACTGATGACTGTGGACACCATTTCCTCCATCTCATCCAGCTCCTCCTGTGGCGCTGGACTCCCACCTCCAGTCTGCATTGCTGCCTTCTGGTTGTTGCCGAGTTTCAGCTTGGTTTTGCGCTTCACATCATTCCAGCGCCTCTTGAGCTCTTCCATTGTCCTCCTCAGCACTCCGACTGCATTCACCTTGTCCAGGATGGACTGCCATATTCCATTTTTTGTTGGCAATGACACAGTGGAGGTGATGAACAGTTGTTGATGGTGTTCTACCACCTCCGTGATCAGGATCCTGTTTTCCTGCGGACTGAACCTCGTCTTCCTCTTCTTCTTGTCCTTGCCCTTCCCTGTCCCCGAGGTCCCAGGCTGGTCATCCGTGGGGCTTGTGGGGTTCTGGCCGTCCTCTGTCCCTGCTTCGGCTGCCTCCATTGTGCTTCGCTGTAGTTCGGTTTTTGTTTATTTATTTATTTTTTCTGCTTTTGTAGTGATTTTTCCCGCCTGACGTGTGTGATTTGCAGGCCTGGCGCTGCTTTTCGCTGATTGTCTTATCGCGGTTGGGCCCATCGCAACTTTTTTCCCGTTCAGGTTTGGATTTTCATCGCTATCCCGGTAATGTTATCGCGGACATTTGACGCGTTATCGGGGTACTATCGCATGTTACCGCCGTGTTGTGAATGCCACGTTAACACGGGGTTATTTTCCCGCGATAGACGGCGATATGGAAACTTGCGTTCACCAACTTTGGCGATGATTATCGCAAGTTCTTGAGAATATGCCCCCCAGTTTCTTCCTTAATATGCCCATAGGAAAAGAACAATAATTCTGCTATATCTACACAAGCAAATCTAGCTTTAGGGCCACCAAACAGTGTTCCAACCCCATCCCAGAACCCTTCATCCAATCACCAGCTGACAAATGCAACACTCTTAACCTGTTCTTCATGGAGAAAATAAAAGAAAATCTGATCTACCTGCCAATGAATCATCTTCATCCACTCCATTATCAACACCCAGCCACCACACTACTGACCGGTCATCCATTAACACTATCTCCCACACAGACCTCTCCAGCATTCTGAACTTACTCAAAGTCACCTCCTACAAAGATGGCGTGCTTCCGTCCTCCATTATCAAGTCTCTGCAGGGAGAAGCCCTCATAACCTTTTTCCACATTGTCAGAGCCTCACTAACCCTGGCACCCTCCCGGACTGCCTCAAGACCAGCAGGGTGTATGAATGTATGTATGTATGTATATAGTAATTCTATAGTGCAAACCTAGCCAAATGGCAGTGGAGCTCTGTATATGGTCAAAACCAAGCTTAAAGGCTATGAGTAACAGGAGAGGAAGCTGAGTTGTGGACAGTTAATGCATTGTGATGCAGTGTTCTATAAAGAGGTGAGTCTTCAACACTTTTCAAAATTGGAGCAGCGTTGGGGTGGTCCTGATGGGTATGGGAATGTTCTTCCAATCCTGGATGCTTGGATGGAAAAGACATGTTGTCTAGTACTTTTTTAACACTTCTTAGTCTACAGTCTGATGGTGTCCTGGCTGCGAGTGTGCTGAGAACCACCAGAGATGTTGAGGTTTTCTGCAAGATAAGTGAGGGTGCTGGCCATGATAGCTTTGTAAATTATGGCGTTGGCTTTGAAGATAGTGTGGGCTGGAAAGAGGAGCCAATGAAGTACCATCAGGACGGGGGTGATGTGATCCTATTCCTCTAGGCCCTGGATGAGACGTGCTGCGGAGTGTAGGATGCCACTAGGTAGAGTGTGAGAGGCCGTGGAGCAGGGCATGGTGGCATTACCACCATCCAGACGCAAGACTACAGGGACGTTAACAGCAGTTCTGAAGTCACATTCTGGATTAAACGGTTTGACTTTCTTTAGAAGAGAGAGCTAGTACCAGGCCATCTTTATTTTTTGGCAATGTGTTCCTTGAGGGTGAGGTTGGTGTCCAGGGTGAATCCAAGAGATCTGTCATTTGGTGAGAGTTGGGGATTTAAAGCTACTAAGGTTTACATCATTGAGCCAGGTTTGTACTGTATCTCGTTTAGGGCTTAGGTGGGTTGAGCTTTGAGTACCCCCTGGCCATCCAGATCTGGATGATGTGCAAGCATTCTTTGAGGCATTGGTTGTTTGAAGCAGAGAAGTCTTTCATGTAGAGTTGTGTATCATCTGCATATTGTTGAATCTTGATGCTGTTATCGATGAGTAGAGCACCAAGCTGCTCCAGATAAAGGCTGAAGGTGACAGGAGGCAGTATAGAACACAGTGGGGACTGCACATGTGATATGGATCTTTTGTGACCTAGAGGTGCCCATGTGAACAGATCCTGCCCCTTCTGAAAAAGCCTACACCTGATCCAGCAGACTGTGCCAACTTCTATCCTATAACACATTACCCCATTTGTTTGAAAAATTGAGTTGCCAACTGTCACCTAGATACAGGAGCACATCAGCAAAAAATAACCTACTTCAAGACTATCAATAGTGGGTCAGACCACTCTGTAGTATTGAAACAGCCACACTGTAAGTAGTAATTAATGCTATTTTATTCAATGACATAAACAACACTTGCCTCCTGATCCTGCTCAACCTCTCCACCGCTTTCGACACCACTGACCATCCAGCTTTGATCCACAACCTGAAAGCACACATGTGCTTGACTGACACTATCCTATCATTGTTTACACCCCCATTCAATAATCAACTGCAACTCATTGTGACAGGAACTACCAGATCCCAGACTTTCCCCCGACCTGCGGAGTTCCCAAGGTCTCCATTCTTTCACCCATCACTTTCAACCTTTATATGGAACCCCTGGGCAGCCATCATTACAGGCAGCACCATCAAGAGCCACCAGTGTGCTGACAACACTCAACTCTGAATATCTCCTCAGACAACAACATACAGAGCCTCAAAGCTTGCCTCAAATGCATCCAAACTTGGATGTTAAAAAAATACCTGATGCTAAACCCCATGAAGATTGAATTCCTCTTGTTTGTCAACTTTGCTGAACATTCTCTGACTCAGTCATCCTCTCCAACTTAAACCTAACTTAAACCTAACAGGCTTCACACCCCAACTGACAGAACAGGCCAAAATCTTTAGATTTTCCCTCTTCTCAACCTCTCACTCAAAGAACACATTGCCAAGAAGGCCAAAACATCCTGGTTCCAACTGTTTCTCCTGAAAAAAAGTGACTCCTTTGCTCCTTGCAGAAGACTTCAGAATGACAGTTCTGGCCCTAGGCCTCTCCTAACTAAATAGAGGCAGTACCCGAATCAATGGCATCCCAGAGACCGCCCTCACTCTCCTGAAAGCCATCTTTCACGTAACAGCACGGCTCATCAAGAGGCTGGAGATATCTGATAAAATCAACCTTTTGCTAAAGGATCTACACTGGCTCCCCTTACAACTCCAGATCATCTTCACGATCAGCTGTATCACTTACAAAGGCCCTTAACACCCAGGGCCATATTTATGACCCTTGTGGTGCAGGGCAGCACAGCAAGTCACCTTGCTGCACTGCCCTGCATCACAGGGAAAGGGCAGGAATGTGCCATATTTATCCAATATGGTGCATTCCTGTCCTTTCCCTTTGCCCTGGCACCGTTCGGCAGTCTAGTGCGAACGCAGGCACCTTTGCATCATGATGCAGGGGGGCCTGTGTTGTAGTCAGGACTGTTTTTGTGCAGGAAGGGGCACCTTCCTGCACAAAAACAATCCTGAGAGGCCTTTTCCTCTTTCTATGTGTGCTTCATAATGCAGCACACATGGAAAGAGGAAAATACAAGGAGAAATAAAGATATTTCTCCTTGTTACGCCTCACCTGGGGAGGCGTATCTTTTTGGAGCATTCGCAGGTTTACCAGTTTGGTAAATCTGGGAATGCGCCAAAAACCATGGGAGTTGTATGGAACACCCACACAACGCCCATGGAACACTCCCCTGTGCAGAGTAATGCAATGCAGCGATTTGCGCTGCGTTCCATTACTCCAAATTTTTTAAGCCGTTCAAAGCCACGCAAAGTGGCTCTGCGTGGCTTCAAAAATATGACTTTAGGTTTGCATCGCTTTTGCACCACCTTGCATGGTGCAGAGCAATGCAAACCAGGTCATAAATATGAGCACCTAATGAGCAGTGGTATTTAGTTGGGTAAATGAAGGCGCCACTCGGGAGAGATAACACAAATATTTGATATTTACTTGCTGTATTGATCACGGTGCTGCAAGGTGAAGAGAACCACTGACCTCCTCAAAACACAAAATGGCCTTGGCCAATTGACAGATATACAAAGGAATTCCTCAGCACACGTCTGTTATGTCACAATATACATAAACATGCTTGATGTGAGCATAAGTAAAATACAAGTAGGTAAGTTCTTATTTCTTTTTTCCTTTTTATTTTCCGATGTTCAGACAGCCGACACGTGTTTCGTCGCTTACATGGGAATTAATCCCGCGACTTTATCAAGGCTGCATAAAAACAGAATGAATACTCAATGTATCACCTTCTTTAAATTGGGTGTACAGAACTAGTCAGAGATTACATTCAGCGGCCGGTGCCATGCTTCATCACAATATGTTATCTCATTGGTTGTGTGCCCACATGCACAAAATATAAAACACCAGAAACATTGAAAATTTTCTTCAAATGTGACCCAATAATCCGTAGATCAAAAGATCCAGAATCCCAAAAGAAAAAGATGGAGTAAGAAGAATTCCGTGGTATAGTCTCAGTAGTAAGTGCAATATAAACCATATATAGTGCCATTCGGTAGTGTCAAAATATAATTTACTCAGACCGTGTATGACGACTCCAAGAATGAACATTCCTGGGGTGAGATCGGAGTGGAGCCCAAAAGGTGAGATAAAAGATTTTTGTTTGAACTTAATTTAACAAAAACCAAATTATGTTGGGTAAATACCTATTGTCTTCCTGTGTATAACCCTGTAAAGAAACCAGAAAGCGCCCTGAGTATAAATAGGACCATCAGGCAAAAGTCACATACGGCTAAAGTTGCAAACTCAAAGTAACAATTGGCCCACCTACTTTATTAGTGGTGTTAATTCCAACCCACACTGGGATTCAATATCTCGCGACGTCTCACTTCTCAATGTTAAATCCAAGGGATCCCTGTATGTCCCAGAAGTCCAGAATCTACAAAGATATAGCCAGTCATGTTTCACTCCATAAGATTTATGGTTCAAAATGAATACCTCATCCAATCTCATTGTAGACTAACCATGTGATATTTACCTTCCCTGAGCAATGTCAAGCTCTATTTATTCAAACCCCAATAGTCAAAATCTAGGTGCAGAATGACCAATCTAACACTGCACCATTTGTCATAACACTGAATACAGCTTGACATCACAACAAAGCTATTCAGTTTATATCCGCTTTATCTATCTCCTCATATTGATGCTAGAGTACCATTTGATCCATCTAGTAAATCGTAAAGATAAGCTTCCTCCATTCCTGTGCTATATCTAGAGTGTCAACAAGCTAAAATGAATCCGTCATGCTAGTTGCTCCATTAGCACTATCATGCTAACGATGAATCTGACAACAAGAACTCACAATATTCTATTCTTCCTTAAAGTCAAAAGCCCCCTGGTCAGTTGATCCCCTTACCTTATTTCTTAGTAGTTTGATCCCACACACGGACGTCGCTCCTCGTGTTGCCGAGTACGGTGCACGAATGAGGCTCCTGGTTCCCGCCATTATATACCGGCTTCACTCAAGTTCAATAGAAACCGAGGAAGGACAGCTATCCAGTTTCTCAGCAATCAGAGAAGAAGGACTCAAGTATAACCTAGTTGCATAACGGTGGCCATCTTGTAACTACACTGAATCCCTAACATCAGTATGTTCTTATTCATTAAGGTGCAAAGCGGTCTTCTGGCAGCAACAATACCTATTGCCTATAAAATAATCCGAAATAAGATTGCGGGCTACCGTTATTGTGCGGGAAACGCGGTGATATAGTCCTATATGCAGACATTGCATCCTGCATTATAGACACAAGGGCTGATATTGTGTAGTGTAAGGGGTATAAAGATAAGGTGTGTAGAGGCTGTATATTATGTCATTTTCATGTGAAAGGTGCCTCATGGTCTATGATACATGCATTTTCCATGCTTCATGAACATCTATATAGTGACATGTCTATATATAAAGGGCAGTGTGAAAGTGCCAAGCAGGTGTTCCATTCTAATCCTATTTTACTAGGTGCATATTCTTTATCTCCATCTCTTCAGGGTCCTGATTGCCATAACATGGTTAATGAAATTTAAAAAAATTGATTTCTCTCTACAAATGTTAAAACATCAGTGCTCATGGGGAAAATAACGTCATAAATGTAATTAGCATTGAGATATAAACCAAAACAAATAAACAATAAATAATAATGTAATTAGCATTGAGATATAAACCAAAACAAATAAACAATAAATAATAAGAGAAGAACATTACACACTCCGTATATTTGACTCACATACAGATGTATCTGTAATTAGCCATGTTGTAACAGTGAGTCATTGAGTCATTTATGTCTTGATGAGGAGACCTACGGAGAGTAATAGTGTGTGGGGAGCAGAACTAATACCTGTAGTGTGGCGACTCCATGTATTCATCTTCCCAAAAGTAGTGTAATTCGGGGTCAATGTTAAGCCCTATCTCTGTACTTCGTAGTCTAAGGATCCAAAGTGCCTCTCGTCTACGCAAGGCCAATTCTCTGTTTCCCCTCTTTGGTGTCGCTGAACCTGTTCTATACCATAGAATTCAAACTGCTTATGAGCTGTCTGAGCTTGACACTGTGTCACATGAGCGGCAATGGGATATCTCACATCTCCCTGCTTGACCGCCCTTATGTGCTCGCTTATCCTCTCACGTAATGTCCTGATGGTACTGCCTACATACCTTTTCATGCATCTGCATTCAATAATATAGACAACAAATTTCGTCATACAGTTGATGTTAGTCACTATGTTGTAAACTCTGTCGCCCGGACCCTTAAACTCAGTTCTTCCGTTACAAGCCCATTTGCAAGAACTGCAGTGCCCACATCCATAGAAGCCTTTTGTCAGCGATGTCAGCCAGTTGTTTTTCTCTCACACCTGGGGTAGCTCGGGCTAAGTATGTTCCTAAGTGACAGGCCTCGTCGGTATGTAATGTTGGGTGTGTCAGTGATGAAATCACTAAGTGATTTGTCTGCCTTGAGTAAATGCCAGTGTCTGTTCAGACTACGACGTAAGACACCAGACATGTTATTGAACCCAGTCACCATACGTACTTTATCTTCCTTACGTCGATGCTGTGAGCCTTCTCTAAGTGTGTCTTGTCTCTTTACCCTGAGTATCCTCTTCTCTGCATTCCGTAAAGTCGTTTCGTCATAGCCCCTATTTCTAAAGCGGGCTAACACTCCCTTCTTACATTCTTCATACTCAGGTTCAAAGCTGCAGTTCCGTCTCACTCTGACGAGTTCCCCATAGGGGATTGATCTTATCTGATGTGAAGGGTGGGCACTGGATGCGTGAAGTAGTGCATTACAGGCTGTCTCTTTCCGAAAGAGTCTGCTGTGAATCTTATTTTCCCTTATGTACAGTTCTACATCTAAAAAGGAAATCATACTTTTGCTGTAATTGAAAGTAAATTTAATGTTAAAGTCATTTTCATTCAAGTACCTAAGGAAGTTAGTCAACTTGTGTTCCGTGTCGGTCCAGATCATAAGGCAGTCGTCAATATACCTACCCCAATAAAGAATGGAATCTTAGGTAATGTATAAATGCAGGGGTACTTTGGCCTGTCTACTCTCAAATATGTGTACTCATTATCATCCAGTAGCCCTTGGCCATGCCATTGTTTCAGGTGTCTGTTCAGGTGTTCTGTCAAGGTCCATATCGGGTTATTGGGGAGAGGCTCATAGCATTGTTGGTCACCCAGTTGTGATAACAGTTCGTTGTCATAATCTGTGCTGCGCATAACCACAATATTCCCCCTTTGTCAGCTTCCTTAATCGTGATGTCTCTGTCATTCATCAAATTCTTAAGGGCCTTACGTTCACCATTTGTGAGGTTATCATTTCTGGTCTTGATATGTGTTTTCTTGTCTGTCTGTCTGTCTAGATCTGAACTGACTAGCTTGTGAAAAATATCTATGTTGTTGCCCGTAAACAACGTAGGTGTCCATTTCGATTTTTCTTTCAAATTGCTAGTAATGCTCCAGTCACTCGTTACATTCAAATCACGCATAATCATTTCAGATGTCACAATTTCATCCTCACAATCTGTAATTGATAGGAGGAGTCTGGTGTCTAGTATTTCCTGGATGGTATGTTCACTAGAGGCAAAGACTCCATGACTTTGTTCAGTATTTTTATTGCCATAGTCCATCATTTTGAAATGTTTCTTAATTTTCATTCTTCTTACAAATTTATATAGATCTATTTTGACTTCACAGATATCACCAATACTTTTTGGGCAAAAACTCATACCTTTCGTTAAAACAGACAAAGCATCATCAGAAAGGCATTTCTCTGTCAGGTTTACAACATTTATATTGTTCACTTCCCCTGGTTCCAGGATCTGGTTCTCATCCCCGGACGTTCCTCTGCCTGCCTTCCCTCTGTTTCCCCTCCTTGTTTTCCTGGTGGGGCGGGGCGTCTGTTTTCCCTGTTTTCTTTCTTTATTCTCATCACTTCGGCTAAAAACGGCTCTCACTATTAGGTACCCTGCTTGTGTTATCCCCCTGGTCAGACTCACTCCCATTTGTTAGTGCTGTATCGAGAGATGTAGAACTGGAGCTGACTGATTTGCCCTCAAGTGTGCCTGGTTGACTCTCTCTAGGTATCAAGTGATCATATTTCTTTGCGAACGTGAAAATTCTGCCACTTGAATAGTCACGTTCGTCCCTCTTGAGCTTCCTAGTCTTACGTAATTTTATGTCTGTAAGATGACGTTGTAGAATGTCATTCATAATAACATAATTTTTCTCCGTTGCCTCAGTTAAGTTGAGTTGCCTGATTTCTGATTCTAATTGATCTATGTCCTTCTGTAATTGTGAGACTTTTCTCTCATTGTTTTCAATTAGAATCCCCATGAGCTTATTAGAATTCTCTGTTAGTTCCCTCTCCCAGGCGGCTAGTAGATCCGGTTCTAGATCATCATATGTGGGTATAATCTGTGATCGAAGGCCCCTGGGAATTTGTTTGATCCTAGTATATTGCTTTAAAGTGGCCGCGTCCCACCACTTAGACATTTCACTTTTCCTCAATCTTTCTAGCTTGATAAATTTCTCTCTCAGTCCCTCCTGTCTGAGGGGTAGGACACCCTGTGCCACTGACATCAAAGTGTTATTACCGGATACATTATTAAAGAGGGCCTCAGCCTCTCTGTCTCTGTTTATCCTTTCATTAGTAAAAGTAGTCATTGTGCCACCCGGAGCTGCCACCCACTTGAGCTATGAGCACCTAATGAGCAGTGGTATTTAGTTGGGTAAATGAAGGCGCCACTCGGGAGAGATAACACAAATATTTGATATTTACTTGCTGTATTGATCACGGTGCTGCAAGGTGAAGAGAACCACTGACCTCCTCAAAACACAAAATGGCCTTGGCCAATTGACAGATATACAAAGGAATTCCTCAGCACACGTCTGTTATGTCACAATATACATAAACATGCTTGATGTGAGCATAAGTAAAATACAAGTAGGTAAGTTCTTATTTCTTTTTTCCTTTTTATTTTCCGATGTTCAGACAGCCGACACGTGTTTCGTCGCTTACATGGTCATAAATATGGCCCCAAGTCCGTGGACTAACTAGCTAACCAACTAACAATACCTAGAGGTCAGTGCCAGGCGAGGAGCTCTGACATCACTAGATTGGAGACTAACCAGTACAGGAAGGAGAAAACAAGCCTTCTCAGCCGAACTCCCATGATCAAGAACAACATCACCAACAACATTGGAAAAGCATTAACCCTCCTAGAATTCAGAAAGAAATTGGAAACTTACCTCTTAAAGGAACTTACTTCTCACCTCTGCCACTAACTCTACTTCCTCCATCTGTATCCTCACCCTTATGTATTCCTAGTGGGGATTTTCCCCACATATGGCTCTCCACTGCTAGACAGTTAGATTTGCATTCAAGAAATACCATAACATACATGTTCCTGGTGATTTTGAGCATGCAGGCCTGCAGTGCATTATGGGCCACTCAGAACCTAGTGCAAAGTGTTAGATATAGGCCCTAGTCTCAGTCGGTACAGGTGTACCAACCTTCAGCTCCATACATATTATCATCTCCTGCCAGGTACCATGCATGAACATGGCCTTATAGATCTCCCAGGTGTCCTCTCCCTCCTCATTGAGATTCATGTCATGACATCTATAGATCACAAGGTTTCTAGTGTGTCTTACTGATAAGGGTGCCACAGGAAATTGTGGCAGTGGGACCTAAGACACTGTCAGAAGAATTGACAACATCCACTAGATTCAATTCTTCTGGAAGTCGACTAAATCTGTAGCCTTATTTACAAACCTTAACTTTGACTTCTCTGCAAGTACCAGCATTATTTGGGGGGATATTTAATCTAAATACCCACAGTTCAGCTACGTTAATTGCATACATGCTAACATTTGGGAACTGAAAAGAGGGAGATTTTGAAAAAACGAATTGGGGGGATTTATTTTCCCCATATGTGGACTCTTGGCTGGAGCCTAGTTGCAGAAGCAGGTTTGGAGTTTTTTGTGAAACGCAAGGACAAAGCTAGCGCTTCTGATGTGCAGGGGGAGGTTGTCCTATGCCTTAGTGTTGTATAGTTCCCACTAATCAGTAGGATCTGCGCATTTGTGGACAACATAAACCTTTGGTGAGGTGCCTAGACTGATTCCAATATTAGCGGGTAAATATGCCTACAAGGGATTTGCTAAATTGAATGTTTGTATAGTTATTCCAATCAATGTTTAACAAACTCTATCAAAGTAGTTTGAGATACACAGTTTCAAAATCAAATACAACTTAACATATAATCAAAATTATCAGAGAAAGATTTATCACACGGGTGTATATATTCAAAAATAGACTTTTATATTAATCATATTTCATTTAAAAAGGGTACAAGATCATACAAAACACAAAGCAACAAGAAGTTACAATGGTATCTATTCTTCTTTGTTACAATTGTGTACACCGTTTTTCAAGTATTTACATGGCAGTGTAACCAAATTTTGCAGACAACTTTGCCTTTGATACAGTGATCTGTGAAATCGGTGTAAAATGTCGACGTTTCGGTCTATAACTGTTTGCATCCACTAGACCATCCACAGGACTTTATTAAAAATTGACGATTGAATGACCCTTCAATGTTATTGAGAGTAATTATGGTTATTTAGAATCCAAACCGGTATGTGGTGGCACTGACGCCTACGACTTATCCGGCAACAAGGTTTCGTATTGCTTCACCAGAGGATTATCCACTCGTAAACTGCTGAACGCAAAGTCAATCTGTATGATCACAGCGTGTAACGCAGGGTAAATAACGCTCGCTCAAGAAAGTCGGCGATTCCATGCACTCCTGTAGTAGATGTTGGCCTAGAGACCAACTAGCTCACAGTACCACCATAAGCCCCCCTAACCTGAACCGAGAGCGAATGGTGTCTGGCAACCACTGAACATGACAACCCTGACCCCCGAGGATCATGGTAACAGATCTAGAACCCTTTCACTCAGTCCCTCGTGCACTTTCGTTCTCAGAGAAGTATTCAGAGAATACACAATGGGACATTCTTCAATATATTTACTGAACCAACGTTATTCTTGTATAGAGTACATGTGCTGCGATGATCAATAGACAGAGCATATGAAAGTGATTACAAGCACCAAAATAGTAAATAGCAGGTATAATTCCACCATGGTGCTAAGAACATTGTATATATGCAGGCAT
Source organism: Calotriton arnoldi (assembly GCA_963921515.1). NCBI lineage: Eukaryota > Metazoa > Chordata > Amphibia > Caudata > Salamandridae > Calotriton > Calotriton arnoldi. The sequence continues at coordinate 2,166,864 of CAWUFW010000480.1, forward strand.
ATAAAACAATATAGTAATCAGGCGTACTCCTGCTATGCAATCCCTACCCTATGTGCGTCTAGGATGTGTGTGAGTATATAGCCAAGAATTCCCCCACTGGATGATCCAACCTCATTACCTGGCAGGATAGAATGCAGGACCCAGTCTTGGACACGAAGTGACACCCCTCACGGAGATGTTAGGCAGCTGCTTGGCGAAGCATCAGCATGCAGGGACCTCTCGATGTCAGCAGTAGTGTCTCCTCTGGCAAACCCCCGGAAATGCTTATTTATTTATAATAAAAAGCATCCTTGCGATGTATATACAAATTAGCATTGTTATGAGTTTTCAGATAGCCCTATCGCCCCGCGGATGAAGATTAAAGGACATTGTACAGCGTGTGCAAAGGCCTTGTACTCGGTGTTCGAGGCATCATGATTATGTTCCGAGAAGCGAGATGTGTAAGCAAAGCAGTTTCAGAGAAACTAATCCAACATTGTCACGCATGCAAATATGTGCAAAAGGTTATCGTAAAATGTTATTGTGCAGAAAGAGGACAATGTAAGAAAAATGTGCAGCATTGCTTCATGGGCCTAACTCAGGCACATAACATTAGGAACGAGGTGCAAGAAACCTCACCTACTGTCTCTGGTTCTGCAGAACAGGAGCCTAGCAGAGTGGAGTGTTCTGGTCGGTGTATGGAAGTTGATGTGGTTGTTCAGGTAGGAGGGGCCAAGGCTGTGAAGAGCTTTGTAAGTGTGAGTGAGAAGTTTAAAGAGCGCGTATTTGTGAATAGGGTACCAGTGGAGCTTTTCGAGGTGGTTGTTAATGTGAGAGCGGGGGAGTTGGTGTGTGAGTGTTGCTTCTGCCTTTTGAGCAACCTGGAGACGTTTGGTAAATTGAGTGGAGATGCCCACATAGACAGCGTTGCCCTAGTCGAGTTTGCTGGTTATCAGGGCTTGGGTGAGTGTTCTATGGGTGTCAAGGGAAAGCCACTTGAAAATCTTCTTGTGAGTTTGAGGGTGTGGAAGCAGGAGGATGTCACGGTATTAACTTGGCCGGTCATCAAGAGTTTTTTATTCACACCTATACTGAGGTTCCTGGCTTGATTGGCGGGGATGGGTGCTTTTCCTAGTTTGGCTGGCCACCAGACTTAAGTCCAAAGAGCATTGTCCTTTCCAAAAAGAACCTCTTCTGTTTTGTTGGAGTTGAGCTTGAGACAGTTGACCTTCATCCAGTTGGTGACTTCGGACATGCAGGTGGTGACGGTGGTCCGTGTGTGAGGCGTGTTGTCATGGAGGGAAAGGATTAGTTAGGTATCATCCAAGTCGGAGATGATGTCGATACCGTGGGATCTGATGATGCCGATGATGAGAGTCATGTATATGTTGAAGTGAATAGAGCTGATCACTGCGGGACTCTGCAGATCAGGTTGGTGGTTGTGAAAGTGTAAGGTGCCAGGCTAACTGACTGTGTGCACCCTGTGAGAAAGGAGCAAATCCATTTGAGCTCAGGTCCTCTAATTCGGAGTTGTGGAGGCATTGAATAAGGATAGAGTATGAGACGGTGTCGAAAACGGCTGAAAGGTTGAGCAGTATGAGTGTCCCTGTGCTCCCTCTGTCCATGATCATGCAATATCGTTGTTGGCAGCGATGAGGGTGTATTTGGTACTATGGTTGGGCCTGAAGCCCGATTGAGAGAGGTCGATCAGGTGGTTGTAGGTGAGGTGGTCTGACAGTCATCTGTTGATGAGTTTTAAAGGATTTTTGCTGGGTCTGGAAGTAGGAAGCTAGGTCGGTAGTTAGTTTCTTCGGGTCTGCTGAGGGTTTAATCAGGAGGGGAAGAATGGTGGTGTGCTTACAGGCTTCTGGGAAGGTGGCATAGGTGAGGGAGTTGTTGAGGATTAGAGTGGCACAGAGCAAATGAGGTTGAGTCCTCTGGGGAAGATGAAGTGCAGGCAAGGGTCCAAAGGGGCTCCAGAGTGGATGGATCTCATGGTTGCGGCAGTTTCCATTGCGGAGATCGTGGGCCACCATGTCAGGGCTGTCCCTGATGGATCATCTCATTGGGTTGGAGGGCGGTGTGGGAGAATGGGTCTGGTTGCCTGGCGAAGTTGTTAGAGATATTGCTGATTCTGTTGAGGAAGAAGTGGGAGAACTGGTTTCAAGGGCCCTGTGAGGATGTGCTGTTGGATTTATCCACTGCGTTTGACACAGTGTCTCACCGTATCCTACTGGATAGACTTGAGCTCCTGGAGTGGCAGGTACCACACTGGCCTGGTTCTGCCGTTTTTAGAGGGCTGGTCGCAGCAAGTACTGCTCCGTCCCCACGTCTCCTCATCCAAACCCCTTATGTGTGGGGTTCCCCAGGGTTCTGCTCTGAGCCCCATGTTGTTTTATGTTTATCTCACCCCGCTTGCTTCCCTAGGCGAGCTATGGGGAGTGAAAACGATCTCCTATGCTGATGATACTCAGCTAGTGTTCTCTTTTAAAGAGCACTTGGAGGCAGCGTTCAACAACTTTAAGAACTGTCTGATTAACATCTCGACCTGGATGATGGACTGCTGCCTAAAATTAAATGCCGACAAAACTGAGGTATTATTTTTTAATCAACCCTCTCCTCCAACCTCCAATCTCTGGTGGCCATCGGAGCTAAACCCCCCTCCATTCCCAATGGATTCTGCCAGGAATCTTGGGTTTAAAATTAATACGCACCTCTCTTGCAAAGCCCAGATCTGCCAAGTCTCCTCGGCCTGTTTCTGGAAACTAAAAACCTTGCGGAGATTCCTGCATCTCCTTCCTATGGACTGCAGGAAGACTGTGGTCAAGGCTATGGTTACGTCGAAGCTAGATTACGCAAATAGCCTATACCTGGGTCTTACAGCTTACCTGACCCAAAGACTGCAGGTTATTCAGAACGCTGCGGCCAGACTCATTAGAAATGTGCCGTCTCTCCACATCTCTCCCCATCTGCGGAGTCTACACTGGCTGCCTGTCCTAAGGAGGATAGAGTTTAAGGCGCTTACCATCGCCTACAGAGCTTCCAGGGATAAGGGCCCTGTGTAGCTGAGGCAGAGACTCCAGAAATGTCACCAAACTAGGGCCCTGAGATCCAATCTCCAGCAACTTCTTAGGATCCCCCGCTTTGCTAAAGCCAGGATTGGTGGTCGAGCCTTCTCGGTGAGAACTGCGTCTCTGTGGAACTCCATGCCTGACCACCTTCGCAAGGCAGAGACAGAACAACTATTTCGGAAAACTTTGAAGACCTAGTTGTTTGCCCGCTCGTAGTCCTTTTCTCTCTTCCTCCTCTACTGGATCCATTGCTAGCGCCGGGACACCTCCGTTGGAGGTAGCCGCGCGCTTTATAAGTGTCCCATTGATTGATTGATTGATGTGATGGTAGTGGAGCTGGCAGCAGGGGGGGTGAAGTCTTTTACAATCACGAAGATTGCTTTGACGTTAGTGGAGCTGTTTGTGATTCGGTCAGTCAGAGCTTGGTGTCTTTGATTTGCAGGTAGTAGTGTTGGACGGCTGATTTGAAGTTTCTTCTGTCGTTACAATCATGTGTGTGTCTCCAGTGTAGTTCCAGGTGCTTCGAGTGGCACTTGGAGAATCTGCGATCTTCTGCATACTGACTTGCATTTGGCCATGTTCTGCAAGTGTCAGTGCTTTTCCTATAGAAACTAGGTCCTAACTATAACTACCTATTGGCGGCCGCCAGTAGGTGATATATATATATATATATATATATATACGTATAGGGTGGCAAGGGTATTTTTTAGGGTTTAGGGTGAGTATGTGTTTTGTGGTGGTAAGTGTTATTTTAGAGATTAGGGTGGGTATGGGTTTTTGGGTGGAAAGTGTTATTTTAGGGTTTAGGGTGGGTGTGGGTTTATGGGTGGCAAGGGTAATTTAAGGGTTCACGGTGGGAATGGGTTTTTGGGTGGTAAAGGAATTTCTAGGGATTAGGGTGGGTATGGGTGGTAAGGGTAATTTTAGGGATTAGGGTGGGTATGGGTTTTTGGGAGGCAAGGGTAATTTAAGGGTTTAGAGTGGGAATGGGTTTTTGGATGGCAAGGGAATTTTTAGGGTTTAGGGTGGGTATGGGTTTTTTGGGTGGTAAGGGAATTAATGGGGTTGAGAAAGCAAAGTGAATAAGGAGATGCAACGTTTTTTGCCAAATCAGAGGGATACGGAATACTGAACATAGTGAAATAACTTAGGAAGACTTTGCATTATTTTGTCAGGACAGGTTACACTTATAATTCTTATGTAACAAGTTTTATTTGCTGGAAACATGGGACCAAGTTGTGAAGAAATTAGGAGTTCAGAGATGGTTGTGAAACATCTGCGATGGATGTTGGGCGACAGCTTAGTTTTTTATGTAACAATGTTTTGGTGCTGTTGGGACTCAGCCAGTGCTCGAAATATGGAATCAAAAAAGGGGGTGCAGGAAAACGTTTGATCATGGTTTTTCTGGGTTGCAGACTAGCACAGGGCTCATGCACTTCGCCGGAATGGTTGGGACCAGGGGGGATGTTGGCAGATGGAGTACAGGGGAGCAACACTTGGTTCTGGAGTGGAAGCATGGTGAATGAAATGAAAGGGGGATGGTGCTGAATGTTTGGACGGTTTTGTTGGGGGGAATGTTCATGTTGGGAGAGGTTTAAGGGTGGCAGGGGATAAGTTGACTTATTGTATTAGTGAGGTGGTGTTTTTGATATGCTGTAATTATCTACTAGGTTTTCAGCTGCATGCCTGTCCAATTAAAGCAGCCTTTTGCTCTTACAAGTGGTCTGTTCATTCTGCCCCGTTCCCCCGAAGATTCAGTAGTTTCCCAATTATACGAATGAAAATGTTTGGAAATAGAGGTTGCAATAGAACAGCAGACTGACTGATGACAGAATAACAGTATCCTACCATAGCATTCGCATTGAGTCACGCTTCGTACTCATCTCCTTGGACATTTTTCATATTCTTTGACTCACTCGTTGCTTTCAGGTGTACATTCTGAAGTGAATCAAAAGTTCTCCTTATGAATGTCAAGAGCGCTTGACGAATCAATCGACAGACAGCCATCCATTAATAATGTGCAGAAAGCTTGCTGCAGGCTACGCCATTGATCTGTTTTGATGGCTCCTGACTTCAGTGTGTTGAGCAAGCCTTATGTCCTGCTACTGAACCCTCCTTTGTGTTGTTTCATCAGACATCCACACACCTGGAAACAGTCCACTGTCTTTATCTATGTTGGATATCAGTCACTACTTTTCCAAACAACTTGGTACTCCCGCAATGAATCGCTTTGTGTTTTGATTCTTATAAAATTTGATTGAACCGGACATATCTTCTGAGGACAAGTCAATTCATAGAGCAAGCAACCCATATTGGGGTGGGCTGTGAAAGTGTTGGCCTTTTCTCTGAAAGCCAGGATGTCTGTGCCCTGTGCTGCAATGTAAAGTGATCATTTCAGCCCGAGGAGTGGAAGCATTTCCAGGGGTCTTGCATGGAACTTACTACCCACAGACACTTTCTGGGTAACTATCAACAGAAAAAGAAGCATATGTGGGTTTCAACAGGCTCTAAATGGTGTTGCAGAGAGAAACCAGATTGGTGTGAAAAAAAATGATCAGAAATGAAAAATCAAAAAGTTCAAAGTCCGCTGTAAGAGGGGTGTCGGATCATAGAGTGAGTTGAGCTCTATATGGACACACTAACCCCGATAGAAAGCGTATTTTTTTGCAAGACTAGGAGTTTTCCTTAGCATAAAATATTTGTTTTAAAGAATAGGCCTCAAAAAGAAATGTTAATAGGCAAACCAGGAACCAGACAACATCTACTCCGTGCACTATCGTTAAAGAACCGTAAGGGCAGGCCGGCTGCCTGTGACCTACACTAATTATATTAAAATGCATCTTTCAGCGTATCACGTGTCGACGTATATGTGGAATGTACACCTTCCACCCTCAGTGCAGCTACATTGTAAGTATGACCCGGCTGCCTGATGTGCATCTTTCAGCGTAGCATATGTCGACGTATATGTGGACTATGTTGTGAACATTTACTGTGTACAGCGCTCTGATACCTTCGGGTCTAGCTAGCGCTATATAAAACTCTCAAATAAATAAATAAAACACAGGAACATGGTCATATTAGAATATTTTTCACTAATTTAATCTCAAGTAAACTAAAACACTCTCGCCCTTCCGTGGTTAGGGGACTTACGTGGCATTGCCTTCCTGTTCTTCAGCGGGAGGGGGAGAAACTGGCGCCATCTTTGATTGCCCTAATGCTGACATTTTAATTAGCACCGATTCTGATGTCTTTGCCTCATTTGAAAGGCAGAAGGAGAACATGTGCTGATTAGGGGCATTATTATTCACTTCTGCGGCACGTGTGGGCGTTACGCAGCTCGCGTGACTTGGCACAGCGCCAACACAAACTGCTGCTTCGTACCAACACTGCTTTTGATGCTGTGTGGTGATCGCTGCTTCTTGATATGTGTGTGTGTGTGGGGGGGATTGGGGGTGAAAGAGAAGTGTGACTTGCGCTTACAGAAAACAGGCTATTATGGTTTCTTACCTTTCAAGCCCCACTCATGTATTAAGAACACGCAGTCCTACACTGTGTAGGTTCTTTGTTGCGTTCCGGCTAATGTAAACTTCTAGGCATGCCGAGCCGCGTCTCTACACTCCCTGGCTAATTAAAAGAGACAAGAAAAGGGGGGGGGGGGGGTGAGGGGGGGGTACATATTTCACCATATTTCACCAGAGAGCTGAGGTCAATTCAGCACTCTTTTCTTGTTTCTTTATGCTGCGGTTATAAAAACTCATACAGATATAGGCATGACCTGGAGACGAGGGCACATGCCTTCTCCCAAATAATTATTTCGATGTGCGTGTTCTACAGCGGCCTCGTCCTTGCTTAGACGCATACAGCAAGAACCTGACAGACAAAAGCACGCACAGCATAAATTCGCCCTCTGACTCCTGAACTACCATCTCTACTGTTCTGCTAGAAGCTTCTATCGACGCAGCTTCACGTACCTTATTTTGCTCCCCGCAGGTGGCCCCACCTATGACTCTATACCCCCTGCCCCATACCTCCTTTGTTCTGCAAATCTGTCTCCATTACGTCATGCACACCCGAGCAGTCGTCGTCCCCCCCAAGATTCCTGACAGGATGATTGCGACGTGTTATATCTTGGATTCGAAGATGTGAGCTGACCTCCAAGAAGCAGGCTTTTTATCAATCTCGTCTTTATTGGTGGTGCCCGTTCCCATACAATTGCTGCCCTATTTTTGGTCCAGTTTGTCTCCAATCCTGCATTCCCTAGCCTTTTACTGGAATGCCCTGCTTCCTGTCCAGTCCTGAATAAAGTGTTCCTCTGTACCTGAGCTGTTGACCTAAGATAATCCCCTATTTGCAGAATACTAGTGTCGTCCTCTCGACCGGAGTACACATAAAACGTTTGAGAAATCACAAACATTTGGTTTGAATCTCGTAATAGGTGACGCTATGTTGATTTGTTTACTGCCATCTTGTTCTCTGTATTGTGCCTGTCTGATACACAACCTGTTCTCTCTCGATTTGACATGTACATCCGGGGATGTATCTTGGTCAGTAAGATTGGGGTGCAGGGAGGGTGTGAGCTTCAGATTTCCCAACAATCATGCTGGCATATCTTATTGAATATATTATCCGAAAAGCAGGGCATGAGGTGGCGTAGAGAAGTGGAAAGGGAGAGGAGTGAAGATTGTTAGGCGTGCTCACTGCTCAGTGGAAGGAAACACAATGGGGCACATTTACAAGCCCCTAGCGCCACTGGAGCGTCACTTTTTTGACGTTCTGGTGGCGCTGTGTGCTGGCGCATAGTTACAAGGCCACGCAAAGCCACTTTGCTTGGCTTTACACGGCCTTGTAAATATGGCCCTCTTTCATCCAGTACTCTGTGTCAAAGGGGCGTGTCATGGGTGTTGCTGTGACTGTTCCCACGCAACACCCATGGCTTTTTGCCAGTGCCCAGATTTACAACGATTCGTAAATCTGAGGCAGCGCCAAAAACGCCTTACCGGGAGTGGCGTTAAAGTGGTGCACCGAGGAGAAATACTTTTATTTCTCCTCGTCTTTTGCTCTTTTTATGCATGCTGCATTCTGTAGCCCACATAGAAGGAGCAAAACGTAATTAATGATTGCTTTTGTGGAGGAAGGTGTCCCTTCCTGCACAAACACAATCATCCCTGCAACGCAGGCACCAAGGTGCCTGCGTTGGTGCATGGCTGCTGTTTGTGCACCAGCGCAGGGGAGACCACAGCGCCATATTCTTGTAAATACTTTGCATCCCTGTGTTATTTTGCAGCAAAATAGCTTGCGGCACCGCGCTGCACCATTTCATTGTACATATGCCCCAATATTTTTTTAAATCACCAACATTCAGAGAGAGAGAGAGAGAGAGCAAAAGATAGCGAGAGAGAGAGTGTGCGTGCATGCGTGTAAATCCCAGGTGAAATGCAACAGAAACCTCAACATTGCCGACTGCAAGGGTCTATACCCAACCACGTACTAGAGAACACATATATTATGCGGTGTAACACCCCAAACACACTCCTTAAAGCTACGCCTCTGTATGCAGCCTCACTCTCATGCTGAATACTAAGTGAGGACTTACAAATGACTAGCTCAGCACAGTGGCGTAATGCAAAATAATGGTGTCCACTTGCAGAATGTAATAAGGGTCCCCTGAGTCTCCCATATCTCACAGTTATTCATTGCTGTGGGCTGAATGGGGGACCATTGAGTGGTTGGGGCCCTCTGAAGGATTGGGGTCCCCCTGCAGCACAGGAGCAGCAGGGGCCTGCGTAACGCCCCTGGAGCAAAGTGTGGGCCTTCAGGAGGGGGTCAGTCACAGTGTTTGCAGTAGGAAGGCCAGCAATAGGCAATACTGGAGGGTGGCCTGCAGACAAACCTCATTCACTGCAGGGGCACTGAACGGGACAGGCAGGTGCTGCTTAGTACCACTTGGTAGAACTCCAAACGAGCTCTGATGTAAGACTGCTCATCAAAGACCCTATCTCTTCCAGCAGAAAGTGAAGCAGCACATGTGCCCTGCCATTTGGGCTGCACAGGACAACCAGTAAATGTGCTGACGACATGCCCATGATGATGTGATATCATCATGTGCCTTTCGCACGTCAGTCAAAGAAAGTGGCTAAGGCAGGCCTCAGAAGGCGGGCTAATAGCTGCATGCTGAGGACGGCCATGAGGCCCTAGTCCAGATTTTTTTTTCAGTGGATTTGGTGGATCAGCTCGATGGGCACAAATGAATCACTGCTCTGCTGCCTCTGAAGTGAAGGTGCATGAGAGGCTTCAGCCTTGCAGCTTCTGAGTTTGTTTTATTAAGCCGGCCATGCTCACGGGGGCCTTTGAAGAGAAAGGTATGGGGGCATCCCGCACCGCAGGGGCTGCGGGAGCCTCCCTTACGCGCTCGGCTCAGCAAGTTTACCTATTTTGTTCTCTCATGAGCATGGCCGGCTTTAGCGCTAGCGGCGCCCAGTGCAACAATGTTTGTTGGCACTACCACCATCCGTGGTGACCACCTCCACCCGGGATTCCCTTACCACCACCTTTTAACAGTGCCCCTCAAGTCTCCATAACCACTCTCTTTCAGATGCATTTAATTAGTTATACAGCGTCACTCATACCAGTGTAGGGTGTCAGAGCACTTTGCATCACACACACATTACACAGAGACAATCAATCATACGTGTAAATCAATGAATAGGAATTGTTACATAAGCAAGAGGACTACAAGGTGTAGGAGTGACATGTCATCCATACTGGTAAGCAGTATAGTTTGAGTTCTTGGTCTGGAGAAGTACAAACTCAGAATTGAAAATGGAACACCATAGTTGGGGGTTCTCTTTAATATAAAGAATCGATTTCTACCCAAATTAACCCATTTTGCAACATTAATCTATGCTCTAATCTATACTTTGCAGTGTGATTGTAGTTCTTTGATGACAGTTAATAATTCACTGTTCTATATTAGGATTTTAACTTATAAACTGCAGGTAACAAAAGGATGTCTCTTAGAAAATCAGTAACCCACTGACCTATTTACATTATATGCACTTTGTGATCTGCATGGTACACATTCATTGCAGCAGGCATATTAACCTTCTGTGCTATTTTATGATCAGTCAAAACCTCCACTAGACAAATCTCCGATCTCTCTCCAGGAAGAACAATAATCACCAGGGTTATTTTGACATTTTTATTGTTGCCTTAAAATTGCTGGAGGCAAAGAACGCTGCAGCAGGTGCTTTTAAAGACAAAATTAACTTGCAAACTCAGCGCCCCCTGAAGTCAGCACCTGGTGCGGTGGCACCGGTCGCACCGCTCTAGAGCCGGCCCTGCTCATGAGATTGAGACGCCCCTGCAATCTGAGTTTCTGTTTCTCTCACATGTATTCTCATTCAAAGCAATGTATATAGAAAACCTATAAAAAGTCATGCAAACTAGGGTAGGGTTAACATTGGATGCTCACTGCTGATAGAGGGGACATGCTGCAGCTTTGCATTCCAACATTGCACTTTGCCTATTTTGCTGAATAAACTTGTGTAGTCTTCACATAGGCATACATGTGTTCTGTCTGGTCGCGGACAATATGGCGCCCAGGCTGGTAACTGCCTACACTTGAATGAGGAGGGGGGAGAGCTGAAATGGATTCCACACGAAGACTCCAGGTGCCAAACGTAAAGGAGAGATTTAGCCAAGGAAACTTGGATAGAGAGCGCAGCCCAGCACCTGACCCGCGGAAAAGTCTGTTCATGGTTAGTCTGTGCTTCTATACAGCGATAAGGAAATGTGAAGTGCTGTCTGGGTAAGGGATGGTAGATTAAGCTGGGTTGGGTAGGTGACAGTGTGACTGAAATCCACAGGACAGAGCAAATGAGCTCTAGAAATAGTGAGTAATAGGGCAACAGGCAGAAGCAGCAATACCATTGTGCTGACCCTAGAAGGATGAATGTGAGCACAAAAGAGGCTCCCTGATTCTACCGCCCCAGAGTTTCCATGAACTTCACAGCTGAGACTGGAAAATGTCCGAAAGAAAGGGGGTTAGTGAGTAGGAGTGGGAAATACTTTATGTTCTCCCTCCACGATAATAGTTAGATAGATAATTGTTAGAGCCACATCAAAATATGATGGCAGGGCTTTCTCCTATCTCACCCCACAACACTGGGACAGCCTCCCACTGTCCATCCGTGCATGCGCCAACTTTTCTGATTTTAAAAAACATCTCAAAACCTGGCTGTTTTAATTAACTGTTCACCTGACTCCCAGTCAGAGCACCATGATGTCCGGCCGGGGCCGAGTTGTCCGTAATATCAAGTACTATTTACATAACAGCGCAGAGATACCCCTTCGGGGGTGATTCGGGCGCTTTACAAGACAAATAAATAAATAACATAACAAATAAGAGAAAGCATCAGTTGCAAATGCATGGGATGAGGCAAATCCATCAGAGACTCCAATACCAAATTAGCTATTTGTGAGACTGGGCTAGGGTGTGCACTTCTATTGCCCTACCACCTCCTTACTTATTCCCCCAAATTACAACAGAGAAAACTGAACCCAAAGAAGGAAAGGAGGCAGCTATATGGCATGTAATACGTTTCCTCAAGTCAGCGGGTAGTGCTTGCCAGAGCACCTGGAAATGGGGCAACGGCAGCTGCCCAGCCAGCACCAGGAGTACAATGAGGTATCACATAGGCAGGTGCAGCAAGCGCATTGGGTGCAGTAAGACCAATGAAGGCACAGCTGGCGGCAAACAGGACGGTGTGGCGCCTGCAATGCAAGGCCCACTCGACAACCCAACACTTCAGATATAGAAGTCATGTCTGAAACTAAGGGTCCCCATCACAATACTGATCTGGTCATTATTTTAAGTATCTGTAACCAATTGACATGCTTCTTTGTTGAATCCCACTTCAACTGCAATCTGTTAGGGCAAAACTTGTTATGTGAATTGAATTGTACCATGTATTGTACACAGGATGGGGTATATCTCAGGGTGGCCAAAACGAATGAAAATGAAATATTGTCTGTTTTGTGTGGATCTGATTATTTTGATGAAAAGCAAAAAAAATTGCTACACAAAGTTACCTGATGAATTGCTTAAACAACTGCCTTCGTCTTTATGGTCAAAACATGTAAATGATGTTGGGCGTGTGCTTTCCACTAACCCTGTTAAAATTAAGGTTAATCCCATGAAGAAATTACCTAGCATCCCACTTTATCCTCTACATCTGGATGTCGAAGCTGGAATTTGACCCATCATCACGGCTTTTATTAAACAGGGGTTTTACTACCTACTATGAGTTCGTGCAATACACCTATTTCCAGATCATATAAGTGTGCAAGAAAGAGTCTTATCATTTTGTTCGGGATCAGATAGCAATAAACAATAGTGTAATATGTAGCTTTCCTGTGGTGCACAATCCAGATACCATCCTTTCATGTACCCCTGCCTCTACAAAATGGTTCATGGTTGTAGATGTGTGTTGAGACTTCTTCTCCATTACCATTCATGAAGAAAGTCATTATCTTTTTTTGTTCCAATTTGGTGGAGACCACTTGATGGGGTGGAGACTCCTACAAGGGTTTATCAAGCCTCCTTTCATCTTTTCCCCAGCATGGTGTCAGCTCTTCTGCCTTGCTTGTGGTCCATGGCTGCATCTGCCCTTCTTGTAGAAGTTTCCTTGATTTTAGGGTTCTCTGGATGCAAAGGGGTTTTCTTACTTCTGCTGAAACAACCATTAAGAACATGTCCTATGTGAGCAACTTGGTAGGTGCACTCATGATGTAAAGTTGCTATTGTTAAATATACTGCCTCCAGTCTTCTCAAGATGAAGAATCCTGGGATAATGTGTTTGCTGATGAGACCAATAAAAAAGCTGCACTGTTTCTAAAACATAAAATTGCATGTATATTGCATTGACTGATGATTTTCCTGTGCCTACACTCAAAGACTTGTCTCTGTTACAGGAACAGGCATCTGCGAATGGTAAGCAGGCATCCATCAAGCTGAATTGTAAAACAGGCCCTGATGGAGTGTACCGAGATGGGAAAGTGCGAGTGGTGGCATCAAAATTTCTACTTCTCATCCTCGCCTATTTGTACCACGCCCATTGCCATGTCAGAAGGGACAGCAAGATCCATGCCCCAGCAACCCACTGGTTTGCATTGTTCTTTTCCTAAGCTGTGCAACAAATTTGTTATCCTTGTGCCACATGCCAAGTATACATTATTAGAAAAGGTATTAAGACCACTCATGCCACCCATCAACCACCTTGGGCCTTTCCCCCATCTACACAAGGGCTTTATTCAGATGCCCAAGTGTTGCACCTATTCTTAAGTAGCTGCTTTACGTTACCCAAGTTTGGGGTCCTGTTAAGAATTTCTAGCAATCGGGATGTTTTTTGTGTCGTCTATAGTTCAGGAAGTAATAAGGCCCTAGGAATAAAGCAGAATTTCCACTGTGCCTGTCACCCTCAAAACCTAAGATAAAGTGTAAAGTTGCAACAGTATGCTCAAGAATAAGCTGGTCAAAATTCATCCAATGTGGCCGGTTACACTACTCCTGGCACTCTAGTCAACCTGAGCCATAAGACTAAGTTAAGCCCGCAAAGGTAGTCTTGGGCCGTCACATGCTGCTTCCCTCAAAGCCCCATGTCTCTCCAGCTGCTGTTGGATTGCCCCTGAATGATGATGCAGTCCTGCAATACTGCAGACAACTGATTGTCCATCTATGCAATTTCAGTTCTCAGGCCCATGCTGCCCTGCCAGAGTGCCTATGTCCAGAGCCATTCTGTTGTGCAATATAACAGTTGTTTGTTATACCCACTGAGATTCATTATACCCACTGACGCACGAGCCTCCAGACTCCAGCCTCTCCACACCTGTTAAGCTTCCTGCTGTTGTTCAGCCCCCCACTCCTCGCCCAGCTCCACCGAACCAGAGCACATCAAGGCTGCAGGGGGAGTGTCAGCACTGCCTTTACCAACTCAGGATGTAGCCCTTCTGTCTCACCATCTCCGTCCAAGGGTGTTGGTAGGCCTCCTACCATCAGATACCACAGTAAATTGAAGCCACAAAGTGAACCTCACCCTGCATGGTGCCCAACCAAGGGACTGCCAAGCAGTGTACAGAGGAAATACTTACTTGCACGTTTTGTCAACAAGACCTCAACTTTTCCTCCTGCTGGATTTCCACCCATTTGCCCACCAAGGCCCCAAGAGGTGTGCCCATGTTCCCTGTCCCCTTTGACGCATAAGCAATGTGCTTTAATTTGTTCTTCATGTGCACTTCATTGAATGTGTAAATAAATACAATACCTTCCATTTGGACAGTAACATACCCAACTCTGATTGTAGTTTTGTGGTTATGATTGCATATTTTCCGTGATAGGGACCGCTGTCTCTAATAACATGAACTATCTCAAAAACAATCAATTTCTTTGCCCTCCTGTTTCCCATGTAGAGAACTGGACTAACTATATGAATTTCAAACAATGGCTAAGGTCTTAGAAGAGGTGGCGAATGATACCGCTCTCACTCTGGGATGCATCTCAGATCAGTTTGAAGCACAAACAACTGTTATATTGCAGAATAGGATGGCTCTGTATTTTGTCATTGCTACCAAGGGAGGGGTGCACGCCATTATGGGAGCAAAGTGTTATTCCTCCATTCCTAACTCTTCCTTTAGCATCCATGAACAAATAAGCATTGTAAGAAATTGGGTTGTTGGTTGATTGGGGTGTGAGCCCTGGTAATGCAGCAACCACAGTTCTTGTCAGGGTGAGGCGCAAGCCAACCCTAAATTAACCTGAGCTCAACCCTCTGGTAGCTTGGCACAGAGCAGTCTGGCTAAATTCAGAGGCAATGTGTAAAGCATGAGTGCAACACGTCAAACTGTAATAAAGTGAAAAACACCATACCAAAAGGATCCTACACCAGTCTAGGAAAATTGTTTTTAAAATAAATAAAACAAGACCAAAATGACAAAAATCCAATCAGTAGAAATGGAGATATGCAATTTTAAAGATTTTCGTGAAAATAGTGCCAAAAAGCACAAAGCACCAACAGTAGATATCTGGTCACCCCGGATTGGGGCAAAGTCACAAGTTCAGGCCAACCGCTATGGAGCATGGGCCGCCTAAAGGGACACAGTTAAGCCCACTGAATAAAGTACCTTAAATCTGGATTCGTGCAGCGTTGCGAAGGTCTGAGTCGAAGATGTGTCTCACAGCCGAGGCGATGCATCCGTTCCGAGATGCGGCGTGGCTGCAATGCGAGGGCCTGCATCGTCGTTGAGGATCCTGTTGATGGGGCTGGCGATGTGAAGTACGACGTCGAGGATGCGTCGTGCAGACAGGGCAACGCATTGATTCTGAGGAGCTGTGAGGCTGCGATGCAGAGTCCATCTTCGTTGTCGAGGCTGCCATCAACGAGAGATGCGAGGGCCTGTGCCTAGGATACTTCGAGCTGCAGCGGTTCCGATCAGGCTGTGGGCTGTGATGCAATGCGGGTCTTTGCGACAGGGTGATCCACGCAGCAGCAGCAATGGGTCAGTTCTGATAGGGTTTGTGCCGTGCAGCAGACGAGATGCGTCCATTTAGCTGGATCCACAGAGGCTGGCAGAGGACCTCAGGCTCACTTCCAAGGGTCCAGGACTGGGCTGGCACCATTTGGCAGAGAAGACTCACAGAAAGCAGAGTCCAGGTGATGGGTTCAAGGTGGTTGGAGCCTTCTGTCCCTTAGGCTCAAGTCAGGAGGCCAGCCAACTAGCCCTTGGAATCACTCTGGGGGTTCTCGGTGCACAGATGCAGGTCCTGTCCTTCTCACCCAGACAGGAGGGCAGCAAGCCAACACAGCAGGGCAGCAGTCCTTCAGAGCAGACATCCAGCAGAGTGGCAGTCCTTTCAGCAGCACAGCAGTCCTTCTTCCTGGAAAAGTATCCACAGGTCCAGAAGTGTACTAAAGAGTTGATGTCTGGGGTCCAATATTTACACCTGTGGCTTCCTTTGAAGAGGGAGACCCTTCTAGAGGTTTTCCATTGAAGTCCCCAGGCATCCTGCTTTTCCTCTCCCGGCTCAAGACTAATTGTAGGGGGTACGCAGCCCTTTGTGTGGAAGCAGGGCACAGCCTATTCAAGCCTAAGTAGGACTGTGCCCAGCTCCGCTCTCCCATCATGCCAGTGATGGCCCATCCAGGCACACCTAAGCTCTCTATTGTTTCTGGCTTTCTAGGAGGGATACACAAAGCCCAGCTGTCAACTACACACAGCCATTGTGACCCAGAGACAGGCTTCAGGCACTAAATGGACAAGGCAGGAAAATACCAACTTTCTAAAAGTGGCGTTTTCAGAATTGTAACTAAAAATCTGACTTCACCATAAGATAGGATTTTTCATTACAATTCCAAAGACACCAAACATTTAGAAATTACAGTTTTTTGAATGTAATAAGGTAACTTCAATGTTATCCTTTGGGAGAGGTAGGCCTTGCAGTAGTGAAAAGCAAATTTAAGGGTTTTTCACTGGCAGGACATGTAAAACTGAAAATAACATGTCCTACCTTTTAAATACATTGCACCCTGCCCCGTGGGCTGTCCAGGGCCTACCTTAGGGGTGACTTATCTGTATTAAAAAGGAAGGTTTGGGTTTATTTTGCCAAGTCGACATGGCAGTTTAAAGCTGCACACACAGGCTGTAATGGCAGACCTGAGACATGATTAAGTGCTACTTGAGTGGGTGGCACAATCAGTGCTGCAGGCCCACTAGTAGCGTCTAATTTACAGGCCCTGGGCACAGGTAGTACCACTTTACTAGGGACTCACAAGTATTTATTTACAAGTCCCTTGTGCCGCCAGTGCGTCACTTTTTTTGACACACCAGCGGAGCAGTGTGCTGGCCCATATGTACAAGGCCATGCACACCATGCGTGGCTTTTCATGGCCTTGTAAATATGGCCCCTTTTCACGCATTACTTTGCGTGAAAGGGGCGTGTCATATGTGTTGCTGTGGTGGTTTCCATGCAACACCCATGGATTCTGCCGCATTACCAGATTTACAATCTTTCGTAAACCTGGGAATGCGTCAGAATCCTACGCTTCTTCAGGGGAGGCATAAGAGTGGCGCAACGAGGAGAAATACTTTGATTCCTCGAGGAAAAACACCATCAATTATTGTTTTTGTGTAGGAAGGTGTCCCTTCCTGCACATCAACAATCATCCCTGCAACGCAGACACCCTTGTACCATGGTGCAAGGGTGCCTGTGTTGGTGAACGGCTGCTGTTTTTGCGCCGGCGCAGGGGAGAGCACAGCGATGCAACGCATTGCTGTAAATACGGCACATCCCTGTGCTCTTAAAATGATGCAGCTTGGCGCAGCAAAATGGCTTGCAGCGCCGCGCTGTGTCATTTCCTTGTAAATGAGGCCCAATGTTTTCACCAATCTTTTCCTCAAATTATTGGGTCCAGATCTAAATACGGCAAAAAGTACTGTTGTTAATAATATCACCAACTCAGCCTTTTCTACTCTAGTTACCATCACAGTTCATAATCGGTAGTGTTACCCTTTGCTGTCTTTAGAGAACATTTTCAGTCCAAAGGAGACAGATTGTGAGAATGTAGGGAAAGAGAGAAGTAAACCAGAGGCAGATTCTATTTACAGTTTCCCGTGACATCACACTCTGACTGGCAGCAACTCTTAAAGAATTAGATTTGACAGTAGAATTAGAGGAGAGATGACTGCTAATTTGCACCTTTGGTCTCAAAGCCAGTGGAGGGGGAAGGAGTGGTAAAAGGGGCTTCTTTGCTGTGTAAAGATTGTGGTGCTTGGCGGTCTGTCAACTGGGGCATTGGGATGTTGCCCCAACATCTGTGACCTGCTCAGCAGCAGACACATGCTTTCAACAATGACAATGTGCACGTTAGTCCTGCACACTTAGTTGATCTTTCAGTCGATGACATTTGGAGGGAGCAGGGTGCCTGACTACTGAACTGCAGAAAATAGCAGTCTGCAGATGGATCTCTGGATTGCGCTTATGTGAGTGTACGGGGTGTAATGCAGTACTGTACTGAGAGGCATAATCCATTTTGAACATAATAGGTATGCCAGAGCAACATAGCATTCCTGCTAAATGGGCCTGCTTAAGGATGCTTATCAATGACTCCTCCTAATCAATTACAAGCTGGAGATAGAAGCAGGGAATGGAATCCCATACCTGCCCCAGCTTCTGATAGAGCTGAAATTTCCAGACCTGTCAAAAGCTGGGCAAGGGCAAAGGCAGGCCATCCTCTACTTCATCCTGCCCTCTGCCTGCTTTATCTGGCTTCCCTGTTTTCAGCACTCAGCATGAGAGAAGATGAAGGAAATTCACTCCACCATGGAGGAGGAGTGGAATCTACCTGTCGCACCCACCCACCATGAAGCTGGGGAGGCCCTGAACCAAAAAATGTTTACAGTGGTGCACTGTGTGAGATAGTGTGTTTGCGTGTGCTCAAGTGTTTGCGTCTGTGTATGCTTGTGAGTGTGCCTCTTGTGGTATATTGGAATTAAATATTTCCATATGTGGGCATTTAAGGCACGATGGTGTCCACTCCGCAAGCTGCGGGCCCTAAGAAGCTGGTGGTGACTGCTGGCATGGTGACATCCATTACATGATGCCTACTCCGCAAGCTGCGGGCCTTAAGAAGCTGGTGGTGATTGCTGGCATGGTGACTTCCATTACATGCTGCCTACTCCGCAAGCTGCGGGCCCTAAGAAGCTGGTGGTGATTGCTGGCATGGTGACATCCATTACATGATGCCTACTCCGCAAGCTGCGGGCCCTAAGAAGCTGGTGGTGATTGCTGGCATGGTGACATCCATTACATGATGCCTACTCCGCAAGCTGCGGGCCCTAAGAAGCTGGTGGTGATTGCTGGCATGGTGACATCCATTACATGATGCCTACTCCGCAAGCTGCGGGCCCTAAGAAGCTGGTGGTGATTGCTGGCATGGTGACATCCATTACATGATGCCTACTCCGCAAGCTGCGGGCCCTAAGAAGCTGGTGGTGACTGCTGGCATGGTGACATCCATTACATGATGCCTACTCCGCAAGCTGCGGGCCCTAAGAAGCTGGTGGTGATTGCTGGCATGGTGACATCCATTACATGATGCCTACTCCGCAAGCTGCGGGCCCTAAGAAGCTGGTGGTGATTGCTGGCATGGTGACATCCATTACATGATGCCTACTCCGCAAGCTGCGGGCCCTAAGAAGCTGGTGGTGATTGCTGGCATGGTGACATCCATTACATGATGCCTACTCCGCAAGCTGCGGGCCCTAAGAAGCTGGTGGTGATTGCTGGCATGGTGACATCCATTACATGATGCCTACTCCGCAAGCTGCGGGCCCTAAGAAGCTGGTGATAATTGCTGGCATGGTGACATCCATTACATGATGCCTACTCCGCAAGCTGCGGGCCCTAAGAAGCTGGTGATGATCGCTTTTGGATGATGGGCTAGTCTTTTTAGGAGACTACTTAAGGCAGATGCTGGTGCGACCGCGCAGCTATTGGAGGTACTTTGCTGCTCAGAAATATTAAACCTTGCATTTTTTGCACATTGGTAATTGCACATTTTCGGGGGGATTCCAGAAACTAGCCAGAGGATTTTCATTGCTGTTTTAACTGTGTTTTTAGACGTCTGTCCTCGCCTGTCAGAGCAGGACTTTCTCCAACCGCCATTTTGGTTGTCGGGCTAGTCTTTTATGGGAGACTACTTAAGGCAGATGCTGGCGCGACTGCACAGCGGATGCGCGCAGCGGGCACGCTGCCAGTGCGCCAAAGGGAATACCCTCTGCGCCCGTCCTCGCACAGCGCCAGCCATGCGGCCTGTGGTACCCCAGAGGCTTGGGGGACCCCCTTGGCTAGAGCAGTACCTAGGATCTGTTACACAATAGATCAACTTTTGCAAATTGGTAAGGAGACTGGTAAACCGTATGATACGCCTTCTCCTATACCCACCATCACTAAGGTAGGTATAGAGCCCCCTCTGTGTATTAACAGGAAAAAGCTTGCTTCTCTGAAATGTGGCCTACTTAATGCCAAGTCATTAGTAAAGCATTCTAATGAAATCAATCTACTGCTAGAATCTGGTAATTGGGATGCATTGTTTATAACAGAGACCTGGACTACCCCCCGACTCAGCAGTAGACCTAGGTATGGCCTGCCGCTGGGTTTTAAAGCTTTTCACAAACCACGTCTTAATAAGATGGGGGAAGAGTAGGTGTTATTTACAATGAAAACTTTACCTTTTTCATACTTTCACTTGATGAGGCTGGAGGTCCAGAGGTACTGGGCTTTACCTTGAAAACCGAAAAAGGCAGTGCTTTTTCAGGTGTCCTATGTTATAGACCCCTAGGTACCCCAAATCTACATCTCCACCCTCTGATTGAAGTCCTTTCCAATATGGCGCTTGCACATTCTAATTTCATTATTTTGGAGGACTTCAATCTGTTGGCGGAGGGGAACTTATCACTCCTTTTTAAGGAGTTGCAGGGCTCATGGGCCTACAACCACTATATCCATCAGGCTGGATATACTCTGGATCTTATCTTTGCCCCTGACAGACTGATCCTTGTGAAAGATGTTCTACCTCTACATTGGACTGATCATGAATTAATATCTTTTCATGAACTGGTGAAGGAATCTTGAGGCATATTTACAAGCCCTTATCACCAAAGGAACGTCACTTTTAACGACGCTCCTGTGGCGATAGGGGCTTCGCCTAATTTACAAGGTGACGTTAAGCCACTTAACGTGGCTTAACGCCGCCTTGTAAATAAGGTCCCCTTTCACGCTACACTTAGCGTGAAAGGGGTGGGCAATGGGTGCTGCGGTGGTCTTCCGCCGCAACACCCATTGATTTTGATGCTGTCCTCTATTAACAAGGATGGCTAAATTGGAGGCAGATCCAAAATTAAGAACACTGAAAACCTGGTCTTAACTAGACGAAATGAGCCGAAATGCTTTATTTCTCCTCGTTTTTAATGTTTCTATATGTGCTGCACTGAGCATCACACATCGAAACAGAAAAACACCATGTATGATTGTTTATGTGCTGGAAGGTGTCCCTTCCTGCACATAAACAATCATTAAAAAAATGACCATTTGCAACGTCTATGTGTGCTGCACAATGCAGCACACATAGAAGTTACAAATCGTCATTTGTGATTGTTTATGTGCAGGAAGGGACACCTCATTCCCTCAAAACAGACACTCTTGCACTATGGTGAAAGAGTGCCTGCATTGGCGCTAGGCAGCTTAATGTAGCACCAGCGCTAGGGAAAATGCAGGGATGTGCCGTATCTTTGTAAATACAGCACATCCCTGCTTTTTCGGAAAGGCGGAGCGTAGCGTTAGCATTTTGTGCTTACCGCCACGCTCCGCCATTTCTTTGTAAATATGCCCCTTTGTCTCCTCAAGCTGGCCACAACTACAACAAGAAAAGGGAGGGCATGGCATAAATTAAATACGCCAACCTCGCAACCACTTTTTAATTTTTCAAATACTTTTGGCCCTAAGAATTCAGTGGAATCCAATTATATAGCATACGAGCAGGAGATTTTAGGAACACTGGATAATGTAATTCCACTTATCAATCTGAAATCCCACCGTAGACCTCCTGCACCTTGTACAATGAATCACTAAAAATGCTTAAATTAGCGTGCAAGAAACTTGAACGAAAATGGCGTCGCTATTATAACAAAGCAGATAAAAAATGCTTTAAAATCTCGTTATACAAATATTAAAGAGAGGTCGGCAAAGCTAAGGCTGATTATTATACCAACACCATCCTTGCAGCCACTAATGGTGCAAAAAAGGTTTTCGATATTCTTCGGGAACTATCAAATCCAGACTGTGTGAAACAGGAAGTCACACCCTCGCAAGAGCTTTGCGATGATCTTGCTGACTTCTTCGATAAGAAGATCAGCAAGATCCTGGAGGACATTGGTGTTCCCTTTCAGCTGGCACCCTCTGGTCTGACTAGTCCAAACAATTTAAGAAATACAGCCATAGTCAGTGATATTAATATCCGAATAGAAGCACCTGTGTTTGGTTCTAATATGATTCAAAATAAACCAGACTCCTTCAAGAGTCATGGTCTTAGGTTTGATACTTTCGAACATATTTCTGAGGAATGCTGAACTATTGTTGTGTCTACTTCATCGAGCTCCCCTTGATCTCCTACCTCCTTGTTGTGGAAAGAGTTGGGAGATGAACTCACCCCCCCCATCCCACCCCACCGTTGCAACTATGTAACCAATCTTTGGAGATGGGTGATGTACCAAGAATGTGGAAAAGGCCATAGTTACCCCCTCTTGAAACAAGCATTGGCATAGCCAATAAGTCTCGCCTTTGGGACCTTGTAAGTGTTTAGCCGGAGCTATTGGCTTTGCCAATGTCTTTAAGACATGGTGTAGAGCAGTGTGCCTGCTGTGCAGCATGTTGGAAAGTTATAATAGAAAAGTGTTATAAGCATTTTTGTTACCTTATATATAACCAGGAAGGCATTATGTACAACTGAACCACCCTATTAAACAAGCATTAGAAATGCAATAGGTTTTGCATTTGCTTGAGTTAGAGCTATTGGCGCTGTACATGACAATTCTTTTACCTATGTGTTATGTATGTGGTGTGTAATGGAATTATGTGGGTTGGATAGGAATTATTAGTTGGGCAATTGTGTGGTGTAGAATTTTGTAGTGTGTAGTGGAATTGTGTAGTGGAATTATGTGGCATAGTATGCAGTGGAAATATGTTGATAGTAATTGTATGGTAGTGAGTGTCCTGGAAATATGTGGAGTGGGATTGAGTGTTATATAGTGTAATTATGTGGATTGGCATTTTGTGCTGTGGAGTGGTATGTGGTGTAGTTTAATTATGTGGTGCGCTGTTGAATTTTGTGGCATGATGTGGAATTTTGTGGTGTGGATTGGATTTATGTGGTGTGTTGTGTAATTGTGTTGAGTTGAATTGTGTGGTTTGGTGCAAACGTTTGTGGTGTGGATTGGATGTATGTGGTGTGTTGTGTAATTGTGTTGTTGAGTTGCATTATGTGGTTTGGTGTCAAATTTTGTGGTGTGGATTGGAAATGTGTGGAGTTGAATTGTGTGGTGTGGAATTGTGTGGATAATCAACATTAACTTGTCAAAAGCAGCACACCACAGAAGCAACCAGCTTTTGGCAAAGTGCAGGACCCTAGTAACAAGTCTCGCTCACCCTGCTGCCTCGACCTATTATTTAAATTAACAAGAAGGGAACTCATGAGAGAGAGTGAAAGAGAGAGAAAGAGAGTGAAAAAGAGAGAGAGAGAGTGAAAGAGAGAAAGAGAGTGAAAGAGAAAGAAAGTGAGAGAGTGAAAGAGTGAAAGAGAGACTATTGTGAACCGCATCTCGTGACAAAACTCAGAAAACACACTATATTTGCCATGCTTGCATCTCACTGCCTCTCAGACCCCAGCTTCAGCACATCGTACGGTTGAAGAACCCCGTTAGGTGCTGCTTAGCTACGACTAGTCTGCGCGCACGTGAACAACAGAATGCACCCTACTTCCGTTGCACGATTTTAGGGGTGGCAAGATACAGTACAAGCTACAAGGGACGCTTTACGTCAGAATGGGGAAGGCTTGCATCTACCTTCACCCACATCCAAACAAGAGTCCCTAATAGGGATGATGGGGGTGGATAATTTGAAAAAAACACATGGAGTGTGAACAGTCCCCCCCCACACACACACCCCCTCTGTATGTCACAAAGCTCCTCTTGCGAGTATTCTTGCTTCTGTGTACTCCTCGACTCCTGCGATGGATATCGGGTGACTTGTGTGTTTATTAGCACGGGTGCACACCGACTTTGGCCCAAAGCGATAATAACTCGCTTCAGCTGCAGGATTTGTCACAGCAGAGGGGCCAAGGGGTTAGTGCTCAACAATGAATCTTAAAAACAGACTATTGCTGCGAACTGACTCGGGTGGGCATCCCGTGGCCATGCTGAATGAAACGGCCTGAGCTGTAACAGACCCAAAGTTTGCCTTTTCTCGTTGTGGCATTGGAAACAAGGATTTGTGCGAACTGAATTAATACTCGACAGAAGTGTAAAATAAAACGGAGTAGGACTTCTGCGCGCGCTTGTTTGTGTAAGAAAGAGAGAATGAATAAAACAGAGAGGAAAAGGAGGAGGAGAGAGATATGGAGGATGAAATAAATGAAGGGGAGAGAGGAAAGAGGTAGAGAAGGGAGACAGAGAAGGGAGAGAGACGACAATGAGACAGAAAGGAGACGCTGGAAAATAGAAAGAAAACAAGAAGAGAAAGGGGGATATGGAGGCGGAAATAAAGACGATGATGATGATAGAAAAGAGGAGAAATAGGAGGCAGAGACGAAGAGAGCGAAAGGGAGAAAGAACGCGAGCCAGTAAGACAAATTGGGAGAGTGAAAAATGGGGGCAAATGAGAACAGAGAGGGAAGATACAAAGAGGCGAAAGAAAGGGGGCAGGAATACAGAGAGAGAGAAAGTGAACCTTGATTCTTATCATATTTAGCACTGTACTCAACAAAGTTTCATCTATTGAACGGGATGGAAGCTTGAACCGGTCTATACAGTTGTATTTCATAATAGAAAATGTGGAAATACATCGAGGTGCGCACACAGACTTTGTGCTGGCTTCTGTTTCCTTTCGGCTTATAGGGGTTTCTTTAATTGAGCAAGAAGAGGGTGCTCACGTCTGCAGAGTTCTTACTTGTCATCTGTGACACTTCCGCTATCCACCTTTGCTTCGCTCCCTTGCTTCAGTGGCAGAGTAGTTTGCACTCGCACGTCTCTACATCTGCTGCAGGGAATTCCAGCTGAACAAGCATTGGCCGCACGGCTGTGCGAGACACGCTCTGTGGTGGGGGAGGTGGGAGGAGCGGGAGAGCAAGTGACGCGCGGCCGTGAAAGTGACACGGCCGCGCGGCCCCGAGAAGCGCTCTGTGGTGGGGGAGGGGGAGGAGCAAGTGAGAGGAAAGACATATGGCGCCTGGAGCATGCGAGGAATGCACGTTACTGTGCGCGTACCCGCATGCTCTAGGCAAGCCCAAAAAAAAGTGGTCGCATTTCTAAAAGCCCACTTACAAAATGTCTCGCCCAGACCAGCGCAAGCGCTGGCTTCAGGGCGAGACCTAAAAATCTACAGCGGGCCCTCTGGTCTTGAGTAACTACAGGCCCATATCGCTCCTTCCATTTCCAGTTAAAATACTGGAGCAATATGTGAGCAGGAGGCTGCCCCAATATTTGGAAACAAACTGTTTGTTAAAGGATGAACAATTCAGATTCAGACCTGGGCATGGCACCAAGTCAGCCCTACCCGTCTCTATGGATGAGTTACGGATGAGGTTGGACAGTGGTAATTCGACAGTCTTGGTCATGCTTGACTTATCAGCTGCTTTTGACACTGTCAACCATAAAATCTTTCTGGCCAGATTAACTTTAATTGGAATGGGGGGGTACAGTGCTGAAGTGGTAAGAGTCCTACATGTCGGATCAGTGTCAGACTGTTGCCTTTACCCAGTCGCGGTCGGTGCAGGTAACAGCAGTGGGGCGGTGTAAGGGGAGATTCCGAGGGAAAATTCATTATTTATTTAATTTTCCCTCGGAATCTCCCCTTACACGGCCCCACCGTCCCACCACTGTTACCTGCAGGGACCGCAGCTGCCTTTACCACCCTTATCGTTCCGAATTTAAAAGCCTGCGACAAGGAGTCCCGCAGGGCTCTGCACTTAACCCAGTCTTGTTTAACGTCTATATGAAACCACTTATCACTCTTATATAGGCGCATGACATTAGGCTGGTCAGTTATGCAGATGATACTTAGCTGATCTTGTCCCTCAATAATGGGCAGCAGGATGTAGTGGCTGCTTTTCACAACTGCTTGTCGGACATTGTTAATTGGATGAACTTAAATTCCCTCAAATTAAATGGGGATAAAACTGAATTTGTGTGTTGCTTGGCGAGCAGAACCCCCATGATACTTCCCCCCAACCTTTGGCCCCTTTCAACAAGAGAGGAGTTGTGATCGTCGGTCGCAGTCCGCAATCTTGGTGTCTTATTTGATGACAAGCTATCTCTGGAGAACCATGTTACTAAAATCGCAGGTACTGGTTTCACACTCCTTTGTGACCTCAGGAAGGTTTACTACCTATCCAAGCTAAATCTCTCATTGTGCGCAGTGTCATACTCAGTAGGTTGGACTACTGTAATGCCCCGTTACTCGGAGCTTCTATTTGATCATCAGACTACATAGAGTCCAAGTGGCAGCAGCTAAACTTCCTTTAAACAGACCCCGTAGATCTTCGGCATCCAATGCACTGAAGCATTTACATTGGCTTCCACTGAGGCAAAGGATCATCTTAAAAGACGTGTATTTTGTTTAAGGCTCTACATGGCAACGGTCTTGTGCTTTTACAACATAGACTGAAGGGATATACTCCTGGGAGATATCTCCGTTCGAGTGGTGGTCGGGCTTTTATAGTTAAGGCGGCCCAGCTGTGGAATAAATTGCCACCCACTCTTAGGCCATCATCAGAATTGCTGCAATTCAGGAAAGCTCTGAAGACCTGGCTTTTTCTCTAAGTAACTCTGCCCCAGGTTCATGTGCTTTCTCTCTTTCTATGCCAGCAGTGTTGTGCCTATACATAAGCTTCAGCGCCAGGATACCAGTTTGGTGACAGTTTGCGCTTTAGAAATGCTATAAATAAATACATTGTGTGGGAAGGATTTTTTTGTGTGGATCCTTTTTTGAAGGATGGAAGGCTAGCTGACTTATATTCAGAAGCAAGTCAGTAGCGAATAAAGACAGTGAGGCATAGGTGCGAAATAGTTTCAATGACCTAGGCCATCGACAAGCCCAGTAGCTGAGAGTTAAATGAGCTGCAGATTTACATAGGCTCATTAAGATCAATACGAACTAATGAAGATTACAAGGAACTGGGTGGCTGTTCTACAGGACTTTGGCATGTCCCAGGTGTACTATGTTTCTCGGAAGCTTCAGAGTACTACAGCGTGATCCTGTGATTTTTTTAAAATATGAATATAACAAGAGCTATTCTTTAGAGGTAAAGAAAATGCAGGGATCTTGCTGGTCAATTCTATGGTGTATTAGAATTAATAGCAGTTTGATAAGTGGCAAGAGGTTATTTCTATAGAAGGCAGAAGCATGCGCTTAAACGTCTTTCACAAAGCTGCAGCACCTCACGTCTTTATTAGATGTACCTCTTGAGTCAAAAGCAATTGTTTGAAATGTTGGTTTTCTTTCCTGCATACATATGAATGTTTTATATCATTGTCTTTGACTACTTTGATGGCATTATTCTAATCATGTTTACTGCTTATTTGTTATTAAAAAACAGATATAAGTGGGGATTTTTGTTCCCTGGTTCATGTATCTCGGAATATGCGTGTGCAGATTATTAAAACAAATGTCTACTGCTCAAGATGATTCTAATGCTAATACAAAAAGAGGATTTATTTAGGAAAAACCTTATTGACTTCCTCAACTCCTCTGTATCCAATGAAGTGGATTCCTTCTTTAAGGCGGTTGCATCCAAAACTTGTCAGTCAGTTGCTTCTGCGATCTCTGATACTCACACGCAAGTGGGAGGGAAAAGACACACAAAATCTAAACATTGTGACATACAAACTGGTGTGAGAAGTTATGCAGATGGTTGCGGTTCTGAACCGCTCATGGTTACGGATATTCATTCAGTTAGATTTGATTAGTTTATGAATCAGGGCTCAGAAAACCATAAAAATGTTACCAGACCTGCAGGTCTAGTAACTTGAATAATCTACTCGACCTCACTGTAATGTACTTGACCTGTGAACTGGTCTCAAATTGTGTGATCCTAGGCAAATATTTTGTCTTATGGAGCTGCCTTTTTCTTTATTATCACATAAGAGAGCACCTTCCAATATGCAAGTTCACTATTTCTGCTGTACAAAAAAACTCTTTTTATTTACTAGGCTAAATGTTTGCTCAAAGTATAACAAGAATCAAGCCCATATTATAGGGTACACATGATCCCTGGCTTGCCTCTTAGTTCACTAATAGCATTGTCATCTGGGCAGGAACAGTAATAATTCCCAGTTCATGTTTAAAAACTCACTTTTCATAAATATATTACTAAAGCATGATGTGGTAGTGCACTGTCATTTACAGATAGCATATTTTTCATTGAAATGGCCACAAACCTTTCCCACTAATATGTAGTTTTACTGATAATAGCGCATAAACAATCTTTGGAAATTGGATTTCATCAAAAATATTTAAAATTTGCACATTACCAAGTAAAGTGTTCTACTTTGTTTTGATCCTATAAAAATATTTTTTTCACCACAGAATTACAAAAATGTGTCTTCATAACTAGTGAAATATATTTGAAATGTTTGAACAGTTCACTTATTCATTTCAGTGTTGTGTTAGAAAAAAGCCAGACATCTTACAGCTTTTCATTTCACATGCTTTGCACAGTTCAATTGTCACACAGTTCACTTTAAAAAATCCTCTAACTTCAGTCACATAAAGAAAAATAAATGTAGGATGACAAACTGACTTTTGACCTCTGTCTCTGAAAGCCAGCAAATGTGACAAGATAACAAGTTTAAAGGCATCTTTATTGCTCTTTCACTTTGTGAGCAATAAAGATGCCTTTAAATCTTGTTATCTTTTCACATTGCTCCGCTTTCAGAGACAGAGGTCAGAAGTCAGTTTGTCTTCCTACATTTACTTTTTGTTCTGTGACTGAAGTTAGAGGATTTTCAGCTAGCCAGAAAGGGCGAGCAGTCCCTAAAAATAGCTTGTCCTGATTAAATCTTGCAGAAAATGAGAGTGGATTTTTGGAGCCCTGTGATTCCTAAGATGGGTCAATTGAAAAGACCACTTGAGTTATTTAACTATATGTATTATGATGATGATGTTTATTATGATGCTTTTTTTATGATGATGCTACCTTGTCTCCAGCTAATAAAGATAAAACTGATTCAGTATCACTGGAGTTTTTTGATACCATGTCCAATCCGGGATTTATTCAGCACCCTAATTCCAATGAGTGGCCCCCTCCTATGTTCGGTGGCAAATATGTTGGTGTCCATATTAAATCATCCCTAGATAGCTCTACTAGGATGAAGATGAGGGCTGAATGCCCACGGCTGTTCGTCTCCAAACAAAGCAGCAGTTACTCCTGTGTTAGATCCCAAGATTGCTACATTCCTGAGTAAAAAAGGTAGAGACCCTAAAAAAGGAATAGACATAGTATGGTCTTCATTCCAAGGCAAAGTTCTGGATGTTCTTGGTCTACTCTCGAAAATGTTATATACTGCTGAGGAAGCAAAGGTTTCTGGGGAGGAGTTGGACCCTGGGGTTGGGTCAATATGGGCTTAGAGACTTTAACCTTTGAGTGACTATATATATTTTTTTTGCAACAAAGGACGCGGCACTCCAGAACTGATTTTCTGCACAATTTATTCTTGGCAACTGCTCAGACCAACGCGTTTCAGCCCTCTCACGGCTTTTCTCATGGTTAGTGAGTCCTATGTTTATTACACTTATTTATACCCACGTATAGCCTTAATGGGGCATTGTGGGATCTGTAGTGTATTTTCTACAAAACTTTATTAACAATAAAAAAAAAGTGATCATACGGACTTTGCATTTTGTGTCAGGTTCAGCGATCTAATTACTGTATCTAAGAGAGAGACTGACTGACAGAGACTGACTGATAGAGAGAGAGACTGACTGACTGAGACTGATAGAGAGAGAGACTGACTGACAGAGAGAGAGACTGACTGACAGAGAGAGACTGACTGACAGAGAGACTGACTGACTGAGAGACTGACTGACAGAGAGAGAGACTGACTGACAGAGAGAGACTGACTGACTGAGAGAGACTGACTGAGAGAGACTGACTGACTGAGAGAGAGACTGACTGACTGAGAGAGACTGACTGACTGAGAGAGAGACTGACTGACAGAGAGAGAGACTGACTGACAGAGAGAGAGACTGACTGAGAGAGACTGACTGACTGAGAGAGACTGACTGAGTGAGAGAGACTGACTGACTGAGAGAGAGACTGACTGACTGAGAGAGAGACTGACTGACTGAGAGACTGATTGACAGAGAGACTGACTGACTGAGAGATACTGACTGAGAGAGAGAGACTGACTGACAGAGAGAGAGACTGACTGACAGAGAGAGAGAGACTGACTGACAGGGAGAGAGACTGACTGACTCAGAGAGACTGACTGACAGAGAAAGAGACTGACTGACTCAGAGAGACTGACTGACTGAGAGAGAGACTGACAGAGAGAGACTGACTGACTGAGAGAGAGACTGACTGACGGACAGAGAGAGAGGAAAACCTGCTCTCGCTACAATGAAGCAAAGCAGGATTGCATGTCAGCAGCTCCCCTTGCTCAAAAGCAATGTCGGCTCCCGCAGGAGGCGGGCAGCCAGCGGGACCGTGGGGGCATTGGGGCTCCCCCCACGGTCCCCAACACAAAGGGCCGGCCCCGGGGGATGGGGTCCCCGGGGCCAGAAGTGGCCCAGGAGGGGGGCCACGCGGCCCCCCTTCAATATTACATTTAAAAAAAATAAAGAGGCACAGCCCCGGGGGATGGGGTCCCCGGGGCAAATAGAGGCCTAAGGAGGGGGGCCACGCAGCCCCCTCCTTAAAAATAAAAACAAACAAAAAAAAATGTGGCCATGCCCCGGGGATGGGGTCCCCGGGGCGAAATTGGCCTCGGGAGAAGGGCCGCGCGGCCCCCTTCCTTTTTTTTTTAAATGTAAAAAGAGCAGGCCCTGGGGGATGGGGTCCCCAGGGCCCCAAATAATGTAAAGAAGGGGGCCACACAGCCCCCTTGTAAAAAACAACAAAAACGGCCCCCTCCCTGCAGCACTCAGCAAATGCGCCCCTTGGCACGTTGTAAGTTGGGGAATTAATTCCCCTTGAATACTGAGGGTCCCTGGGGGCCAACTAGCCCACCACGTACCTCCAGTATGCGCCACAGAGTTGCGTTGCAGAGAGGTGTTCCGAGGCCACGCCCCTTTTTACACCTCTCTGCAACGCAGCTCTGTGGCGCTTAATGGAGGTACCTGGTGGCCTAGTTGGCCCCCAGGGACCCTCAGGATTCAAGGGGACTTAATCCCCAACTTAGAACACGCCAGAGGTCGCGTTTGCAGAGTGCTGCAGGGAAGGGTGAGGCCTGATATAACAAGTTAGCAATCCTGCTGTGTGGGACTTACTGGAGGTAATAAAAGGGGTAGTTGGCCCCCAAGGTTGACGTTGGGGGCTAACTATCCCTCCTGTTACTTCCGCTAAATCCCACACAGTGGGATTGCTAAAAAGTGTTTGAAGGCCACGCTCACCTTTCTCCACCACTCTGCAAACGCGACTGCTATGTTATAGTTAGAAATTAGCATTTAAAAACCTTTGAAATTCACTGAAAAAACCATAGGTTTCAGGGACGTTATAGTTAGAAATTAGCATTTAAAAAACCATTGAAATTCACTGAAAAAACCATAGGTTTCAGCACGTTATAGTTAGAAATTAGCATTTAAAAAACCTTAGAAATTCACTGAAAAAACCATAGGTTTCAGGGACGTTATAGTTAGTTGGACATTTCACTCGTACAAAACCATAGAAATTCCGCCGTTATAGTTAGTTCAGCTAACTATAACTTGCGCCCCCGCAATGCACTGCTGATGACATCACTGCTGATTACATCATTCAGGACATGGTCAGTGACATCACTGATGACATCACTGATGACATCTCAAATGACATCACTGATGACATCACTGATGACATCATCCACGTGAAAATCTGATGCACCTCCTCACACTCTAATATAACCTTTGATACACCCACTGTAAAATACAGACTACCATTTTCGAAACCATCGACACACCAATACCAGTTACTACATACGCACTCACTGATTCCTAGGTCTAGACACACATCCACTCATTCACCCATACAATCACTCATACATGCAGTCACTCATCAATACAACACTATCATATGCACTCATACACCTATACAGACACCCACACACCACCACTCATCCAGAGTTACTCACACACCTAGTCAGTCATGCAAAGAATCAATCACACTTCCATTTACTGACCTATACAGTTATACACACACCACATCACTTATTCAAACAGAAACAAATGCATACTTACTCTCTTATACAATCACTGATACAAGTACACAATCATCCATACAGCCACTTTCACAATCACTGACTCTCACGTATAGTCATTTATATACTCCAACTCTCACATACACTGCCTTTTACATATGTAGTTACTTGGACATGTACCACTGAGACATCCATTCACTCACCAACACACCCATACACACACTCACCCACCCATACAGCTGTTGCCACATGCACTCTTGAACCCATACACCCAGTGAATCAACCACTCAAACATCTATGCACAGAGTCACACACCTCCCACCCACCTACACACACACTCAGGCACCCATACAAATACTCAGGCAACCAATCGATAACCCATATAGACACTCATGTAGCTACTGACCAACCCATGCAGCAGCTTATACAACAACAGACAGACTGATACAGACATTCACACAGTTTAGTCACTAAACCATCCATTCAGTAAGACACATGTAATCACTCACTTAAACAGTCAGTCACGCACCTACTAAATCCTCCATCCAGACACTTATACACCCACTCATTCTTCAATACACCTTGGCATATATATATAATACATATTTAAACTTTAAAGAAACACACAGTCACTGGATGATGTCATCAGTGATGTCATTTGAGATGTCATCAGTGATGTCACTGACCATGTCATGAATGATGTAATATGTGACGTCATCAGCAGTGCATTGCGGGAGCATGAGTTAATGTTAGCTGAACTAACTATAACGGCGGAATTTCTATGGTTTTGTACGAGTGAAATGTCCAACTAACTATAACGTCCCTGAAACCTATGGTTTTTTCAGTGAATATATATATATATTCACTGAAAAACCGTAGGTTTCAGGCACGTTATAGTTACAAATTAGCATTTTAAAAACCTTTGAAATTCACTGAAAAAACCATAGGTTTTAGGGACAGTTATAGTTAGTTGGACATTGCACTCGTACAAAACCCGTGAAATTCCCCCGTTATAGTTAGTTCAGCTAACTATAACTCGCGCCCCGCAATGCACTGCTGATGACGTCACATATTACATCACTCATGACATGGTCAGTGACATCACTCATGACATCACTGATGACATCTCAAATGACATCACTGATGACATCATCCAGTGACTGTGTGTTTCTGTAAAGTTTAAATATGTTTAATATATATAGGGAAAGGCGTATTGAAGAATGAGTGGGTGTATAAGTGTCTGAATGGATGATTTAGTACGTGCGTGACTGACTCTACAAGTGAGTGATTAAACGTATCTTACTGAATGCATGGGTTAGTGACTAAACTGTGTGAATGTCTGTATCCGTCTGTTGGTGTGTAAGTGGATGCATGGATTTGCGAATAGCTACATGAGTGTCTATATGGGTTATTGATTGGTTCTATGAGTATCTGTATGGGTGCCTGAGCGTTTGTGTGGATGGGGTGTGTGCGACTGTGCATAGATGTGTGAGTGGGTGATTCACTGGGTGGATGGTTTCAAGAGTGCATCTGTGATAGACTGTATGGGTGGGTAAGTGTGTGTAAGAGTGTGTTAGTGAGTGAATATATGTCCCAGTGGTACATGTGTGAGTAACTACATATGTGAAAGGCAGTATATATGTGTATTGGAGTATATAAATAGCTAAAAGCGAGAGTGAATGATTGTGATAGTGGCTGTATGGATGAGTGTGTGCTTGTATCAGTGATTGTATAAGAGCATAACAATGTGCTAGTATTTGTATGATTAAGTGAGCTGGTGTGTGTATAACTGTATAGGTGAGTAAATGGCAGTGTGTTTAATTATTTGCATGACTGACTAGGTGTGTGAGTACCTCTATGGATGAGTGGCGGTGTTTGAGTGTCTA
This sequence comes from Calotriton arnoldi, assembly GCA_963921515.1. Lineage (NCBI taxonomy): Eukaryota > Metazoa > Chordata > Amphibia > Caudata > Salamandridae > Calotriton > Calotriton arnoldi. Next base: position 2,201,011 of record CAWUFW010000480.1, read on the forward strand.
TATAGGAGTAAGAGTGCATATGATAGTCCTGTACTGAGTGACCATAAGTATGAGTGACTGTACGGGTGAGTGAGTGGATGTGTGTGTGTAGACCTAAGAATCAGTTAGTGGGTATGTAGTTATTGGTGTTGGAGTGTCTATGGTTTTGCGAATGGCACTCTGTAATTTAGATTGGGTGTATCAAAGGTTATATTAGGGTGTGAGGAGCTGCATCAGATTATCACGTGGATGATGTCATCAGTGATATCATTTGAGATGTCATCAGTGATGTCATCAGTGATGTCACTGACCATGTCATGAGTGATGTAATATGTGACGTCATCAGCAGTGCATTGCGGGGCGCGAGTTATAGTTAGCTGAACTAACTATAACGGGGGAATTTCACGGGTTTTATACGAGTGCAATGTCCAACTAACTATAACTGTCCCTAAAACCTATGGTTTTTTCAGTGAATTTCAAAGGTTTTTAAATGCTAATTTCTAACTATAACGTGTCTGAAACCTATGGTTTTTTCAGTGAATTTCAAATGTTTTTAAAATGCTTATTTGTAACTATAACGTGCCTGAAACCTACGGTTTTTTCAGTGAATTTCAAAGGTTTTTAAATGACAATTTTTAAATGTATTAATTTTTATATTAATTTTTTTCATACTGATTTACTACATTTTTAGAAACAATTTCTTTTACATATTTTATTTTTTAAATTACATTGTAATTACATTATACATTACATTACAAAAATACTTTCTCAGAATGAATTACTTTAGTTTAAATACTTTGCACATAGGCAATAGACTTTTAAGTACAGTAGTTACAGTTGTTGCAATGGGCAACACATTTTCAAACACAATGCAACATTCAGCTCAATGTGAATTTCTAGTTAAATGCAATTAGTTACTTTATGGATTACTTTTCTAACCACAGGACTGGATCCTAGATTCAGTCCTGGTACATCTCCTGTAAACAGTTGAGTAAAAGCGTTTTGGTTACAGTCGTGATTTTTAAGGAATATTATTGTATTTTAAAAGTTGACACTTAGAAACTTTTTCTCATAGAATCACCAATGTTATCCTATGGAAGGAAATTCACTTAGCAGGTAAAAACTGTTATCGTTACTTTTTCTTACTCAGTGTTGGATCCTGGATCCAGCACTGGTGCATCTCCTGTAAACAGTTGAAAGAATGCGTTTAAGTCATACAGGCGATTTTTAAGGAATATTTGTAGTTTGTGAAAATCGACACTTTGAAACTTTTCTGCTGAAAACCAGACAATGGATTCCTATGGAAGAAAATATAAGTTACTGGTAAGTACGGTTAAAATTACTTTTCAGGACCAGTACTGGGCTGAAAGATACAGCACTGAGGTCTCTCCTTATAACAGGTGAGTAAATCGGAATTCGTATTTCGGCTGATTTTAGAGGAATATTTGTATGTTTCAAAAATCAACACTTAGAAACTTTTTCAGCAAAAAGCAGGCAATGATATCCTATGGAAGGAAATTCAAGTTACTGGTAAGTACGGTTAAAATTACTTTTGAGGATCAGTACTGGGCTGAAAGATACAGCACTGAGGTCTCTCCTGATAACAGGTGAGTAAATCGGAATTCGTATTTCGGCTGATTTTAGAGGAATATTTTAAAGTTCCAAAACTCCACACTTAGAAGAATTTCCAAGTGAAACCAGTCAATGTTAGCCTATGGAAGGAAATTCAAGTTACCGGTAAGTACGGTTAAAATTACTTTTCAGGACCAGTACTGGGCTGAAAGATACAGCACTGAGGTCTCTCCTGATAACAGGTGAGTAAATCGGAATTCGTATTTCGGCTGATTTTAGAGGAATATTTTAAAGTTCCAAAACTCCACACTTAGAAGAATTTCCAAGTGAAACCAGTCAATGTTAGCCTATGAAGGAAATTCAAGTTACCGGTAAGTACGGTTAAAATTACTTTTGAGGATCAGTACTGGGCTGAAAGATGCAGCACTGAGGTCTCTCCTGATAACAGGTGAGTAAATCGGAATTCGTATTTCGGCTGATTTTAGAGGAATATTTTAAAGTTCCAAAACTCCACACTTAGAAGAATTTCCAAGTGAAACCAGTCAATGTTAGCCTATGGAAGGAAATTCAAGTTACTGGTAAGTACGGTTAAAATTACTTTTCAGGACCAGTACTGGGCTGAAAGATGCAGCACTGAGGTCTCTCCTGATAACAGGTGAGTAAATCAGAATTCGTATTTCGGCTGATTTTAGAGGAATATTTGTATGTTTCAAAAATCAACACTTAGAAACTTTTTCAGCAAAAAGCAGGCAATGATATCCTATGGAAGGAAATTCAAGTTACTGGTAAGTACGGTTAAAATTACTTTTGAGGATCAGTACTGGGCTGAAAGATGCAGCACTGAGGTCTCTCCTGATAACAGGTGAGTAAATCGGAATTCGTATTTCGGCTGATTTTAGAGGAATATTTTAAAGTTCCAAAACTCCACACTTAGAAGAATTTCCAAGTGAAACCAGTCAATGTTAGCCTATGAAGGAAGTTCAAGTTACCGGTAAGTACGGTTAAAATTACTTTTCAGGACCAGTACTGGGCTGAAAGATGCAGCACTGAGGTCTCTCCTGATAACAGGTGAGTAAATCAGAATTCGTATTTCGGCTGATTTTAGAGGAATATTTGCACAGTGGTGAAGGGAGGGGGCGGGGCCTGAGGTGACATCTGTGCAAACGCGCCCCATGGCGCGTTTTAAGTTGGGGGATTAAGTCCCCTTGAATCATGAGGGTCCCTACGGGCCAACTAGCCCACCAGGAACCTCCAGTATGCGCCAGGAGCTGCGTTGCAGAGACATGTACAGAGGCCACACCCCTTTTACACCTCTCTGCAACGCAGCTCTGTGGCGCTTTCTGGACGTACCTGTTGGGCTAGTTGGCCCCCAGGGACCCTCAGGATTGAAGAGGATTTAATTCCCCATCTTAAAACGCGCCACGGGCCTGTTTGCACACATGTCACCTGAAGCCCCGCCCCTCCCTTCACCACTGTGCAAACGCGCCCGTGGCGCGTTTTAAGTCGGGGATTAACTCCCCTTGAATCCTGAGGGTCCCTGGGGTGCAACTAGCCCACCATATACCTCAAAAGCGCCATAGAGCTGCGTTGCAGAGAGGTGTAAAGGGGCGTGGCCTCTGTACACCTCTCTGCAAGGCAGCCCCATGGCGCATACTGGAGGTTCCTGGTGGGCTAGTTGGCCCTCAGGGACCCCAGTATTCAAGGGGAATTGTTCCCCTCTGCAAACGCGCCAGGGGCGCGTTTGCAGAGTGGTGAAGGAAGGGGCGGGGCCTACGGGCCCGATCGTTTTTTTTTTGTTTTTCCCTTCCTGAAGGGGGCTGTGTGGCCCCCTTCCTTTTTCCTATTTTTAGGCCCTGGGGACCCCATCCCCCAGGGCCTTACCCTTTTTTTTTAATTAAAATAAAAAAACGGGAAGGGGGCCGCATGGCCCCCTTCCCTGGGCCTGTATTGGCCCCGGGGACCCCATCCCCGGGGCATGGCCTCTTTTTTTATTTGGAGGGGGCTGCCTGGCCCCCTCCTCAGGCCATTTAAGGCCCCGGGGACCCCATCCCCGGGCCGGCCTTGCACTTTTTTAAATTTTTTTCCATTTTTTTACTTTGGGGAGGGGGCTGCGTGGCCCCCTCCGTGGCCACTTATGGCCCGGGGACCCCATCCCCGGGGCCTGGCCTCTCGTTGGGGACTGTGGGGGTCCCCAAGCCCCCACAGTCCCGCCGGCTCCCCGTGTCCTACGGGAGCCGGCATTGCTTTACACATGGGGAGCTGCTAAGATGCAGCTCCCCATGTGGAAAGCTGTCGGCTTTGGATATTGGAAGAGAGAGCAGGTTTCCTGCTCTCTCTTCCAATATCCAAAGCAAGTTTGCAATGACAGGACGGGAGCCGCGAGGCTCCCGTCCTGTCATTGCAAACAGCAGTGTCCCGGGGGTAGGCACACCGGGACACTGCAGGAGCCGGCCCTGGGGGTGGCGGTCCCCAGGGCCACCACAGGCTCCAGGAGGGGGCCGCGCGGCCCCCTCCCTACATTTTGAAAGCCCCGGGGAGGTGGTGGTCCCCAGGGCTTGGGGGTCCAAAACGGACCCCCATTTTAATTTTTCTTAGTGCCCCGGGAGGTGGTGGTCCCGGGGTGTGTGGGGCTGGAGCCCCCACACAGGTTTTTAATTTAAAAAAGAAGCCCCGGGAGGTGGTGGTCCTCGGGGCTGCGGGAGGGCTCAGAGCCCTCCCGCACCATTATACATAAAGCCCCGGGGGTGGTGGTCCTCGGGCTTGGGGGCCCTTAGAGGCCCCCACACATAAAATTAACCCCCCAGCATGCCCCCGGGACTTGGCCCACCCGGGGCCAGTACATCGAAGCGCGGGAGACCGCGCGTTCGATTTTTCCGGCAGGATTCGCGCTCCCTGAGCGCATCCTGCCGATTTTTAAAAAAAAAAAATTTTTTGCCCAGGGGTCCTTGTGGGACCCCCTGAGCAGACCTAGGGGTCAGGGTGTTTCTACCCTGCTCCCTTTGTGCGCTTTGCGCACTTGTTTCTGTCCCTCGGTTCTACCGAGGACAAAATGGCTGCCAACACTTCCTGATTTGGAGTGTTGACAGCCAATTAGCATGCAGCTCGTGATCGGGAGGGTGCGCGAATCCGACGCGGCCATAGATATATATGTACTTTTACTTTTGATTTTCTCAGCAACTACTGAACGGATTTACACCATTTAACAAAAGGGTTCTTTCTGAACCAAGAACTACCTCTTTGCCAAATTTGGTGTAATTCCGTTCAGCAGTTCGGGCTGTAGCCGTGTCTAAAGTTTCCTATGGAAAATTGCATGGGGAAAACGCGTTTTGGGACCCCCTTTTTCTCGGCCCCGCTTGATGAATCCCCCGAGACTTTCAGGGTAGGAGCGGACCGGAGCGCCCCACAAAGTTTGAAAATTTTGCGAAGATACGTCAACCGGCAAGAGAGTTATTTCAAATAGAATGTCGCGGATTTCCTATGGATAATAGGTTGTAACTATAACTATCTACTGGCGACCGCCAGTAGATAATATATATATATACATATATACACACATATATATATATATATATGGTTTAGGGGAGGGTAAGGGTATTGTGTGGTAAAGGTGTTTTGGTGGGTTTAGGGGTGGGTAGGGGTTTGGGGTGGTAAGGTTACAAAAAAAAGTAAGATTTCAAAAAGAAAATATTGATTTTTATAATAATTAAAAAATGGGTGGGTTGGGGCTTCTCCCTCCCAATTAAAACATATTTAAATGTACAATAATCTTTAAAAATGGGGTGATTTGGGTGTCTCCCTCAATAAAAATAAAATAATAATTAGTTTTACGTAATATGTATATATACATGTATACACATACACATATATATTTCACTTACCTTATATATACTTACCTTGCGTTATAAAGATGTGGTAAAGGTGTATGCATGGTAAAGACTTGCATAGTAAAGGCATTGCATGGTAAAGGCACAGTGTGGAAAAGGATGCATGGTAAAGGCATGCGTTGTAATGTCATACAACCAATGGTGGTACCTTGGAATTCCAGCCTGACAAAGCGCGATGCATCATCCTAGTAGGTACGATGCTACATAGTACAAATGTTAGGCTACGTAAGTACATAAGACCAGGTTAGTGATTAGGTGGTTGACATAAAGAAGTTTATCATAGATAAGTATGGTGGATGATACAAGGCCACAAACATTTCTAGATGTGCAAAAAGATGTCGACATTTTTACATTTATGGATATATCAATCAATCAATCAATCAATCATGTCACTTATAAAGCGCACTACATACCCGCGAGGGTCTCAAGGCACAAAAGGAGGAGCCTGTGCCTAGTGTTTGGTCATTTAGGAGACAGGATGTCTTATACAGGCTCTCCTTTAAACTCCGAAAGGAAAGGGGTAATCCTGAGCCGGAATATAAAGGTGTTCGAAAGAAGGGGACCAAGGAACTCACAAAAGCTGAACCTAGAGTGTCTGCAGTGCTTTCAGAGTCTGGCTGATGAAGGAGCATTATGGTGCGTGGGGGAGATTAGTTGTGAGAAGTAGGGAGAAGCCATTCCCTGTATTGCTTCAAACATGAGGTTAATTTATATGGTTCATGTGGCCGACAGACCGCTATCCAGCTTGCCATTAATGCAACAAGGTGGGTATATAGATGTGATGGCAAATTATAATGTCTTTAAAGCTAAATTTATAATCTTATTAAAGGGAGAAAGAGCACATTGGGGGACTGATACCAGTAGGCTATCACATTAGACTGGCCAGATTTATTAGGATTTTGCACTGGGGTTGCATAACTTTTGTGGGGCAGCCCAACGCAAAATACATTTTGGCATTTACTAAGCCATGCGAAGTCGATTTGCGTGGCTTTGCATGGTTTAGTAAATACAAAGGCAAGGCAGCGAATTGCGCTGCCTTGCGTTACCTTGTGTCGGGTAGGCATTACATGAGTGGAGCACTGGCGATCCCGTGCATCCATCCTCGTATTTTGATGCACACCCAGATTTACAAAGAATTGTAACCCTGGGTTTCCTCTAAAATGGTGTTCCTACCAGAGGCTGGCATAACAAGGAGTATTTATTTCTCCTCGTTAAATCCTCTTCCAATGTGTGCTGCATTCTACGGATTGTTTTTGTGCAGGAAGGTATGCCTTTCCTGCACAAAAACAATACTGCCCCTAATGTAGGCACTCGTGCAGCATGGTGCAAGGGTGACTGCATTGGCGCTAGGCAGCACATAGATTGCAGTGCTCGGAAAGAGCAGAAGTGTGCCATATTTTACTAGATGTCATGCATTTCTACTTTCTCCACTTTAAGCGATGCAGCACAGCGAGTTGCCTTGCTGTATTCTGTTGCATGAAATCTTAGTAAATTTGCCCCTGTGTGTTTATTAGGGCCTGGAAGCATGGATAGGAGCTACTGCTGGATTTTCCTAATACAGAGCAGCTTGCATGTGGCTGCCTTAGACGGGTTGTGATTAATGATTCAAGTTTTTATAGTGATGAAAGTGTAGCCCAAGGTTTCTGGACCACGGGTGGGGGTCAAAATGTCAGTACTGAACATGAGTTGAGAGGGATGTGTTTTGAGGTCTTATAAATCTGAGGAATAAATAAATGTCTTTAGTCTTACTGGAGACAAGCAACGTTTAAGTGCCATCCAGTGTCCAATAGCCAAGAGACAGTCTGACATCTTTGCTTGTACGAAGTATGTGAAAGACAAAAAGGAACAAAAACTCTGAGTATCATCTGCATATAGATGATATGAGAACCCAAAGAAGAAAATTGTGTCACCAATGGAGGTGATATAGGTAGAGAACAGGAGAGGACAAGACCTTGTGGATGCAAGCTGGTAGGGGTTGAGTGTATGTATGTATGTAACTGGTAGGGGTTGGAGGCAAGAGCACTGAGCACCTGGAGACTGAAGACAAGAGGTTTGAAAGGTAGGAGGAGATCCAATCAAGAGATAAGCCCTACCAAAGGAAAGAAAGGGCAATGTAGATTGTTAACTGCAAGTGTGTTGTAGGTACAGGAACCACTGCTGTAGTTTCTCCTTTTCTGCATGGATGTTGGGCACAGAAATCTCTGAATGACAATAGCACAATCAGGGAGAAGGTGTTTCACTTTAAATTACTCCAGCTAAACATTGTGTATAGGAAATTTAAAACATGTTCAATTATAAATGAAGAGTTCGGCACACTTTAGCATGAAAAATATATTTTTATTTTCAATTTTTTATTGTCTTATTATAATAGTTTTATTTTATATTACCACTGTGAGGTCAAAAATGATAACATTTCCCATTATCTTAAATACCTGTATCCTAATTCAAGCATGGGATATTTGCTGAAATTTGAGCTTTGCTGAGTGTACTTTTCCATACTTGCCCTTGCATTAGTGTTGTCGTCCTTCGAGATTAAGTGCGAAGTTCAATGCCATGTTTTGCATATGAAATATTGCCCCTGCTTTGACTATCCCTGGTTCATTCTTCTCTTTGGATCCTATGACCACCATGGACTTTCTTGGTTTATACAACCTCCGATAGTAATGGAATGAACCTTCGAAAGGCTCGGCTGTGCAGCATACATAGGTTCACTCCTGGTCACTGTAAGAATCTGAATCAACATTTCAAAGTCAAAAGACGAGTGCTAACGTGAAACATACACCAGCATGCACAGTACTGGGTGACGTCAGCTTGAGGCTCCAAAGCAGAGTGAGAGTCCAAAACCATGTCTTCAGGGCTGATACACTGTATCCTGTTAGAAGAAAAGTCGTGGATTACCATTGACATATTGCAACAGGTGATAACTACACAATTGTGGTTGTAATTTCATACAGCAGAATCATTAAATATATACTTTTTCAGACGGCTACCCATATATACTCTCCTTGATGGTTACCTATAATACTTAATATATGCTTTAGGGAGCGGGTTTTATCAGACTTTGACCAAGAGCATGGGAGTCAGAAAAGAAAGAAAGGATGTGGAAAAAAGACAGGAAAGGAAAGGGAAAGAGAGCGGAGAAAGAAAAGACCATTGAAGAGTAAGATAAAGAGACAGGAAGGGTAGGATCATGGAAGAAAGGCATGAAGAGGAATCAGGCCAGCGTTGGTATTTGGCAACCCTGGAATTCAGCAAAACCACTGCGGGCTCCTCAGAAGCAACCTTGGACACCTGCACTGGTCCTTCAACAAAGGCCCCACTGATGTATAATACCCGCTCCTTTCCTTCCTACCTCTCTTCATTATTTCACTGTACATTCCATCCACCTAACATACTAGTCTGGAAGCAGTGGCGGCTGACACTGAAAAAGAGTGGTGTGGCGGGTGGACGGGGAGCAGAGGTGTGCGCACATGGGGGGATTAATAGTAAAAAAATGAATGAAAAAACTTACCTGGTGCTGCCGGCCGCCTTGCGCTCCTCTGCTTCCAGTTCCTGGTCCCAGCAGTCCCTAGGCCAGCATCACGGACACCCCATCCAATTCCTGCGCTGCTCTCAAGCATGAGAACAGCATGGGGATTGGCCTGAGCGGACTGGATTAACGCACGCTCGCTCAGGCACAGGGTGTCTGTGCTGTTTCTCCAGCCCGGCTGTGCAATACAGCTGGGTTGGAGTAACCTTAGTGCGCATGTCAGTTTGGCCGGCCTAAGAAGGCCGATCAAGCGGACATGCGCACTTAAAAGTGCACATACCACTCCTCCTCCCCCTCCCATGGCCTAGCCCCGCCCCTCCCTGCACATCCTGGCCTCAGCCAGCAGCTGAAAAATAAAACGATAATAAAATATCATTTTATTTTTCAGCAGCTGGCTCGGAGCCAGTGGGGCGACGCTCCTCCACCATTGCGGAGGAGCCGCCGCTGTCTGGAAGTCTCTAAATCAGGGAGGTTCAGAAGCATCATATCCGTTTCACATTTTCAGGGAGACCACGAACGATCTAGAAGATTCCTGTTTAGATAATTTCATTCATTGTAAGCATGCATATCTTAAGTAGATATATTGAAAATTTGACAGAGACCTAGCCACGTGGACCAATGATGAGTACCCTTGTCTTTAATAAACTAATCACCATCAGTGACATTGAAAAGAAGAAGTAAGAATTTTAAGGAAAACACCATCCACCTAGGAGAAGAATTAAAGATGCTAGTCACACCTTACTAGGCAAAGATATTCGTAACAATGGGAAAATGATGCCACAAGCCAAAAGTAACAACTTGCTTGCATTTGCCTAAAAATTAAATATGACTAAAGAAGTAACATTTAAGCAGGTAGACTCCATTTTTTTTTAAACTGGCTTTATTGAAAATTTTCAGAAAACAAATATAAGGTCACATTGTTTCGGGTACATCATAATATCATCAGCAAGTACATGAAGACACAGCAATAGTGCGACATCAGGAGCAGATAACAGTTCGTGCTGAGTCCCTGACCACCCCGGGGGGGCAACAATAGCACTTATGGCATGTGTGCTCTGCAATGTCTATGTGTCTAGCGTACCCTTGGCTTGGGATAAATACAGGAGGAGTGTCCTATGGGACCATGTTAGTAAGGAATTGGGGGGGGTGGGGTGGGAGGAGAACGCAGAGGGGCCTGGTCCATAACAGGAAAATCTGAGCGTCTGAGGGAAGTGGCAAGCTGGCCAAGTTATGAGGAGTTTCTGGAGTCTCATCCTGAATGGCATGGTTGGAGGGGGAAGACATGACCCACTAGGGCGCTTTGATGTGAGGAGAGGGCATTTTCCCAGGTTGCGCTGACTGGTGTGGGGGGAGCCTCTGGGCTATGGATCGGACTAGGGTCTTGTGACTGGGGCCCCCCGGAAAGGGGCAAGGGGTCCGCCGGGTCCTGAGGTAAAGCGGGAGAGGGGGGCCACATGGGGGGCTAGTTGGAGAAATTGGTCCAGTAGTGCGCCCCAGGCATCGGAGAGGGGGACTTTGCGTAGTCGACGGGCCTCCTCATATCTGAGGACCTCGCCCTCCGTCTATCCCCACTTACAGACCGCCCCACGCCATGCCGCCACTGATGGTGCTGTCGGCACTCCCCAGGGCACTGTCAGAGTCCTCTTCACCAACAGAAGGACCAAACTGGCGAAACGGGCCCGTACTTTGTACCGCTTCCAGCGTTTGAAGATGCCCAGGGCGCTGGTCTCCCATGAGTCCAAGTCTGAGAGCTCCGTGACGTCGCAAAGGATTGCGTGTATGTAAGACCAGTAGGGGGAAAGAGATGGGCAGGACAAGAGCATGTGGCGTAGGTCAGCAGATGCTGAACGATACCAGGGGAAGCAGAGGTGCGCGTGGTGGGGAAGCAGTAGTTGAGTTGGTCAGGTGTTACGTAGGATAGAAAATTGAATGCTTTTAAAATGTGCATTCCGCAAGACTGAGGGAATTCCAAAGCTAGTTCCCATTCTTTGTCCCCTCCCAATATCGTCCTCCCACTTAGAACGCAGAGTCGAGAGTGAAGGCCGGGTGTGTTCCCTGGGCGCCCTGTATAGCCATGTGCTCATCTGAAGCAGTGCCTGGAGATCCGTCTGCCATAGACCAGAGAACACAGAGTGTGTTGCGGAGCTGCGCGTACATAGGGAATTGGCCTGGGGGTATCTCGTGGTCAGCTCTAAGTTGGTCAAAGGTGAGTAGTCTTCCCTCAGTGAAAAGGTCCTCCACCGTGTCCAGGGAGAGCTCGTGCTAATGGCATAGTTCTGGTGCAGTATACGTCCCGGCAGGGCATGGAAGGCCTTGAAGTGGGAGCGAAGGGGCATACGGTGTAATGTGACACGTAAGGAAAGGTACCATGACCATACATCGTCGAGCTATGATTATGTGAAGGTACCCTGGGGATGGAGGTGTGTGTTTTGGAAACAGAAGGCTACGTGCTGCAGTTGCTGTGAGGGTGCGCGACCCCTGGCCCATCTCACCCAAGTTCCGTCCCGCTAGCCAGCGGGAAAGCCACTGCAATTGAGCCGCCAAATAATATGCCTCATTAGAAGGGGCACCTAGCCCCCCCCCCATACTGGTAGGCAGCTGCAACTTCACCAAGGCAATTCGGTGGCACCGAATTCCCCAGAGCAGTTCTCTCAATAGAATGTCCAGGTCTCGGAAGAAGGAGCAGGGAGGTACCAGGGTGAGATGTGTAAAATAAATACAGGAGTTGGGGAAGGAAAACCATCTTTGACAAGGCTATTCTCCCTGTTACGCTAGCGGAAGCTGTTTCCAGAAATGCAGCAATGACAGGGCCCGTCCCAGGTTCCTGTTGAGGAGATCAGTGGCCAAGTGGTTCAGGTGTATTCCGAGGTACCGGACCGTGGTACCTCGCCAACTAAGTGAGACCCCGTCTAGTAACAACTCTCGGGGTGGGGGGGGGTCCCTGGACATAACGGGTAAACGCATGATTTAGCCCAGTTAACAAGGAGGCCTATCTCATCGGCAAACTCGTGGAAAGTAGAAGTCAGGGAGGAGAGATGCGAGAGTACATCACAGAGATAGAGCAGCAAGTCGTCCGCATTTAGGGACACTGCATGTAGGCTGTCAGCTAGGGGTGCTCCATTCTCGTCCCTCCCTAGGGAGACAAACAACGAGCGGCTCCATCGCTATCGCAAAGAGGAGGGGGAACAAAGGGCAACCCTGTCTGGTCCCCCTGCCCACCGAAAAGGCTGGTGAAATGAGCCTCCCAAGTCGCACTCTGGAGGTGGGCTTCGTGTAAAGCAATTTCGTGTACCGTAGGAGAGGGTTGCCTACCCCCATAAGGGTCAGCACTTGGAACAGGAACTCCCACATCAGCATGTTGAATGCCTTCTCGAAATCGAGGATGAGGCACGCCACCCGGGGGTACCGAGCTGGGACCTGGTCCTGTACGTAAAAAAGACACCCGATATTTTGGAAGGTACTCTGAACGGGCACAAAGCCATTCTGATCATGGTGTATAAGTTTAGAGAGGACCTGGGCATACCTGCCTGCTGGAACTTTGCCAAGTAGTTTGTAATCAGTTTCGCGGATGGCTATTGGCTGACAGGAGGCCAAAAGGGTAGGGTCTCTGTTGGGTTTGTGCAGGGAGACCAGAAAGGATTCACGGAGGGAGGGCGGCAGCTCCCCGGTGTTCAGAGCCTCATTATACATTTCCGTTACGCGGTGCGCAAGAGTAGTGCGAAGGCCATATAATATTCAACAGGCAGGCCGTCCAGGCCAGGAGTTTTGATCCATGCCAGGTCATGGATAGCCTGTTTTACCTCAGCGGTAGTGATTAGGGCGTCCAGGCTCTCGCGAGCTGCCGCCATGAGACAGGGGAGAGAAAGCCCCGCCAAGAAGGCATCCACTGCACCGGTGGCAGGGTGAGGGGGTGTTGCGTATACTGTGGAGTAATAATCATGGATCATGGACGGATCCCAAAATGGCAGACTGGGCCTGCAGGGTGCCCCCTTCTGGAGCGGAAATTTCTAGTATAGGGTTGAGGAGAGTATCTCTATGAATCAGCCAGGCCAACAGGCGGCCGGACTTATCCTCTTCCTGGTGGACCTTGTGGCGCAGGCGCTGAAATTGAAACACCGTAAGCGCTCCAAGAGGGTGGCGTGTTGATTTTTGGCTGCAGTCAGCGCCGGTCTTCGGGTGTCAACCCTGTCCGCTTCTCGTTCTAGGGCCAGGATCTTGCGCTCTATGTCTGCGATCTCCCTGTCGAGAGTTTGACGCACTCCCGCCACCTCCTGCAGGTAGGCACAACCCCCACGTTCTGGTGGATGCGGTATTTTGATTTTCAGTGAAATATTGGCATATGTGGGTCGCCTGTGAGCTCCGGAAGACTGGGTCTTCCAGGCAGTCCCTGGGAAGTCTCCATGTGGGTGTAAGGGTAAGAGGGACACTCCACCGCACATAAACTGCGTGAACATCTTGAACCAAGATCACCCTGCCCTGATATTTCGCCAAGTGCTCCTCGCTCAGGAGGGCCTGGGAGCAGAGAATGCGGTCTAGGCGCACATATAAAGAGTGGGGTGCAGAGTAAAACTAGTAGACCCGATCGCTGGGATATTTTGCCTATCAGGAATCCGGAAGTGCCCAGTGTTTGACCCAGCTGGCAAAACACTCTGAGTGGTTGTGCGGTGGGGAGCGAGGGAGAGGCGGTTGTGAATGGTCCAGGTGGAGATCCAACATGCAATTATAGTCTCCCCCCAGGATCCATGGGATGTGTGTTTTTTTAAAATTTATTTATTTATTTATTAGTGCATGATTACAATGTTATAAATGACATTATAATTTTCAGTTTCGAACAAAGTCAATTTGTAAAGAAAGAAAACTAATATAGTTACAGATTCATCATTCATGACATTACGTGCCTTTAGAGCCAATTTCCTTGTAGCAAAAAGAAAAACGAAGGAAAACGGTTAAGTTATATCTGTAACATTTCTGTAGTATTACCTCATGCACATTTTTATAGCATTTTTATTAATGTAATGGGGCGATAAGAAGCGGGATCTAGTGCTGATTTGTGTTTTTTCAAAAAACAATTATTTTTGCTTGCGACCATGATTCCGGTGGTCTCCCCCCCTTAAAAACATGTACAATCAAGGGAAAGATGGCTTCTCTTATTTCTGTAGAATTTTTTTTATAGTATTCAGCTGGGATACTATCTAAACCAGTTGCTTTGCCATTTGGGAGACTATTAATACACAGCAGAGCATCAACCCATTGGGGAGGCTCTTCAAGTTGGGCCTGGTCATCTAAAGATAGTTGTTCTACTGGAATTTGATTGAAGTAAGCCATAATATCATTTGAATGAGTTTTAGTGGTTTCATGATATAGATCTTGATAATAGGTTAGAAACTCTTTGCGAATGCCTTCTGGATCTGTAACTATGGCCTGAGTGGCATCTTTCACTGCGGTAATAATATTCCTTGTGGCTTTTTGTCTGGCCCTGATCGCAAGATGATGTCCAACTTGTTCACTACACTCATACGCTTCCTTTCTCCAGGTCTCCAATTTGTCTGCTGCCCTTTTAGCTATTACTTCCATAAACGCTGATTTAGCTGACATTATTTTAGCCAGTGCTTCTGTCGGGTCATCGCCATCCCTGTGTCCGGAGATTAAGTTTTCTTCTGCAGCTGCCAGTTGCGTTTGCAAGGTGTCCAATAGTTGACGTTTTTTCCTATTAAAAGCTATCGAAAAACTCATTGTCTCTCCCCTTATTGCTGTTTAAATGTGTCCCAGACCACTTCAATCCCGGTACTGCCAAGATTTTCCTTAATAAATTGGGGGATCCAGTGCCTCATATGCTTACAGTACTCCTCATTTGAAAGTAAAGAGCGGTCAAAAGTCCAACTGATCATTTCTCGGTTAACCATTATTTCCCCTCTAATTTCCAGAACTAAGGGATTATGATCCGACACAATGCGTGGAGTCTTTTCTATTGTACACTTATGAAAAATAGAGTGAGATGTAAAGATATAATCTAATCTTACCGGTTTATTGTGCGGAAAAGAATAGAAAGTGTGCCCGGGATCTGTAGGATGGTATGATTGCCAAATATCCATTAGTGCCTGTTCCTGACTTAAAGTCCTCAAGGCCTTAAAGACCTTGGGTTTCCTACCGCTGTAATTCCAGTTTGTATCTGAAGATATACTTTGATTGGCCGGCAAATTTATATTAAAATCACCGCAGATGATAATGGATAGGGGCCACTCAGCCAATTCATTATTTAAATAATCAAAAATTGCGGGGTCGTCAGCTATACTGCCATAAACCGTACATATCGTGATTATATCACCGTTCTCCCTACGGCATTCAGTGATAACCCACCTCCCATTCTGATCAACAGATGTACGTGAGAATTGAAGTGAACCTTTGGCAGATAATATTGCGACCCCCCGTGTCCTGGCACTCTGTGTAGTAGCCCCTATTACTGTAAATCCAAGTGTGCCTAAAAGGTGAATCTGTGTCCTGTCAATATGTGTTTCCTGTAGGCATAGGATATCAGCTCTAAGTAATCTAAGCGCTACAGCAGTATTTCGGCGTTTCTTTGGGTCGTTTAGGCCGCATACATTAATTGTTACTATGCGTAACTTGCTCATTTCATTACATAGTGTTTTACCCGTTCACAAATACCAGGGACAGGGTATGAGAAACGATATCAAACCAGAGCTCTTGAAGTCAACCCCTTCCCCCACCCTCTCCCCCACCCTTCCCATCCCCCAAGCCCCCCCCCCCACCCACCACCAACCATTAAGGCAACCTGGTTCCAACGGAACCAGGGTGAGGTCATCTCAGCAGTCAGAATCCCGTGTCTCCCCCCCAGTCTTGCCCCTCCCCTAGCCAACCCTAACCGCTCTTTATCAATTCACTTTGTTAGGTCCCTACATCGCAACTTTACATCATTATCTAGCCATTGTCTTGAGCCCATAGTTATTAGTCCTTGGTTCTATCTCTTCTTGTCTCTGTAATCTCTTGCAAATAGGCTTGAGCCTGAATTTCAGAAGTAAAGCTACGGGTGACCCCATTAAGGACAATTTTTAGACGTGCTGGGTTCTGTAAATATACCGTAGCGCCGATTTGTTGAAAGGGTGCGAATAATTGCTTCAGCCTCCATCTACGCTCAACTGTAGCGTGTGCAAAATCAGGCCTGGTAAAAAAAGTTACGTCATTGAATTGTTTCTTGCTTGTGGGTCTTGCTAGATCAAAAAGGGCCTGGCGTAAGAGAAAGTTGCCAAAGTAAACTAGTATTGCACGGGGGTATTGATTTTGAGTTGAGGGACGTTTTGAGAGTGTTAGAGGAAATCGATGTGCGCGCTGTATCTCCTTATCCCAGTCCCACGATTGCAATTCAGGAAATGCACCTTTGAAGAGCGAAATTATATAGGTTCTGGGGTCACTTCCTTCCAAGCCTTCCGGGACCCCAAGAATGCGAAGATTGTTGCGAGGCAATCTGTTTTCCTGCTCCTCAATCTTCATCATTAGGTCTTTAACTATGCCCTCATGGGCATCCCCCTGTGTTCTTAGTGAAGAGACATCTTTCTCTAAGTTCTCGGTGCGCGCTTCAACCGACGACATTCTATCTGCGATATCGGTGCACGTGCGGCCCACTTTCCTATTCGCGCCTTGCAGTTTCTGTGTGGCTTGTCGATTTTTCCGATTATCAATCTTCACCTCTTCATGGAACCCCTTGATTGAATGTAATACTTCTGCAAGGGTAGGTTCTTCTTTGTTTTTGAGTTCCCACTCCCCAGATCGGCCATTGCTGAGATGTTGCCACCTGAACGAACAGTGCAGTCTGATGGAGTCGCAAACTGAGAAGATGAGTAGTCCCATCTAAGCTCGGCATTGCTCCCTTGATCTGTAGTCTCCCCATTTGTATGTCCACATAGTCTTTTTTTTCTTTTTCTTTTCCAGCTTCTTTCTTTGTGCTGCAGTTTGAAATGAGGTCTCAGAGTCAGTACTGCTTCCCCAATCGTGCTTTCTTCCATTATCATCCCCTTCATTGGACGTAGATATGCCTGTCTCATAGAGTTCTGACTCATCTGTGACTGGATAAGGTTTGTCATGATTCTCTCGAATTTCCAGGGTATCAAAGCTTCCAAAGTTTTCAGGCTGATTATTCGCTGTGCCGGATACCGCCTTTGAAGTTCCCAGGTCTGGGTCTGAGAGAGCGGCTAAGACTGTATTCTTCGCTTGCGTGATCCCAGTATTCGCTCCTGGCCCAGAGGCTGCACTTGTATTTCCGTGGAGAATGGGAAAGTCTGATGCCGTTATTGCTGTTACCAATAATGGAGAGGCAGGAGAGTCTTGAGGGGCACCCCGACTGCAAGGGGTAGCTCTGGAGTGGTTGATACATGTTGAGCATCCGGCATATCCCCATCTGCAGATTCATTCTGAGATCTTCCCGGTTCTAATGGGCTGAACATATTAGAAATTAAGGGTTGATGATTATGCGATTGAGCAGTGTTCAAAGATTTAACGTTTTTTGCCTGTAGCTTTTTACTCTGTTTAGCTACACGATCTGCCTTATCTTCTGGGATCCCTTCTGGGATCGCTTGCTCGGTTTGCTCCTTATTTTTCTGTCCCCGTGTTTCAGGGCATCTCTGTGAGCTCTCTGGTCGATTCGCCAGCATTGTTTTACTAATTGCGGGGGCTATTGAATGATGGTTTTTAGCTTTGATGCTTCCCCCCCCCCTCGCGCCGACATCCTTACTTGTTTTCTCTTTGTTGCATAGAAGTTCTGGTAACAAAGTATCCTCCACTGAAACCGGAGACCGTATCTCCCTGCTTTCCCAAAGTTCTGCAAAGCTGTCAGGCACTCGAAGAAAGCCGATAGCTTCTCGATTAGGCGACACGTCACTGTGAGCAGCTGCAGGGCAGTGTGGTGCGAGGATGCTGGAGCCGGAGCTGGAGCGGCACGGCTCCCTGTTCGCAATGCAGTCAGACGCTCTGCTCCTCGGCACGCATTCCGATCCCAGCGCGGCGAGGTGAACGATGTGAAAGTAGCAGTCATGCAGATCTTCCAAGCCACACGATAAGCTGCGTGGCATACAGGTAGATTTCGGCTATTTTCCCCGCAGTACTTCGGGTACGGGAGCCGCGGTTAGGTGGGATTTTCTAGCGCTTTTCTGGGGCCAGACCGGCGGAGCTTGCTGGGTCACTGTTACTCAGGCGCCATCTTGCCTACACCAGGGATGTGTGTTTTTGATGCCAGGATCTACGGACAGTGTGTCCCAGAAGGAACCCTGATCTACGTTTGGGGTGTAAATGCTGCCCAACAGGATTCTGGTGTGGAAATCGCAGATAATCTCTGTTAGCATAAGCTGAAACCATCTTGTTTGTGGCATCCATTTTGTCAGCTATGAAATTCTCCTGTCCTCTTCTGCTCGTCTTTTTCCCTGCCTGTGCTGTCTATTTTAGTTAACTTCCTGACTCAGCTAAAAGCAATATGCATGCTAAAGAGTTTGTAGCTGCCAGACCACCTGGTCTCAGACTCAACTGTCAATCTCTTAGTGCTGCCATAAGCACTCCTGCTCCCCCTCCCACTTTGCTGACTAAGGGATTTCCCATTTGCCCATGTTTGACGGTAGTTATTCCTGTGTAGGCCTGTACCTTCTATTTGTAACTACATGCTTACCAGTGCAGAAAACTCTGTATAAAAGCACCATGGTCTGTGTATTCAAGCCACTACCTCCTGGAACACTTGAGGGTGTTGTATGGACATGGTCTCACTCATGAGTGAATAAACTTGTCCTTTGAATTCCAGCTTCAGTGCCAATTTCTTCTTTGTTGGTTTAAGGACCCGTGGACAAAGATAAGGGTGACCCCTGCACCGGTGTGCCCCTAAAAAGGCACATTTCCACAGTTTTGGCGCCCGACTCGTGGGCTCATCGGAGACGCGGCCGCCCGAAGGAGTGGTCTTGACGGAGGAATGGAATTTTGCTGAGGAGACGTCCTGCACGAGGAGACCCTTGTCTTTGCAGACCGAAGTGCTTTTCCGGTTTTCCCGATTTGACCCTCCAGGTGGTGGCTGGTCCCGACTGAGATTTCCTTCGGCGCAAGTTTCGCAGTGACCATTAGGTCGACCAAGAGATTGGCAGTTGGAGGTTGGAGACTTTTGTTTGGTAAGGTTGCTGCAGCGGCACTCTTGATTTTGGATTTGCTTGGCCAAGATTCTGGTTTTGTTTGTTTGTTTATTTATTGCAATAAATAAAGGCAGGTAATGTGGAGATTTTTCTCTACTTTTGAAGATTTTTGAATAGTAATATTTTACTATAATTTGGCAGCATGCCTGCTCCTAGTGCACTTCGTAGGTTGTGTTGCTGTCTTGGAGGTACCAAAATGGATTTAGAAAGAAGTATGCCGGCTCCCCCAGAGGGGACACCTAATAGGTACATGTATATTAAATACGGTATTTCTTCCATACTGTATAGTACACTGTGGAACACATATATGAAAAAGGATCCTGATCGGCGATGGCCAGTAAATGGGTCATTTGACTTTAAAAAGATTCAGTATGTAGAGCAGTGTTTATTTAAACATAAGAGTCGACAAGATATGTTTGATTGTGTACGAATGTGGGAGAAAGAAGCGCATGAGAGAGTGAGAAAAGAAGAAGCTATAGCAGTAAAAGAACAGCGCAAAACGATCTATCAGAAAGCGTTGGAATTGAAAAATAAGGAGATGAAGGAAATAAAAGAAAAAGAAGATAGGGAGCGTTGTTTAGAGGTAACTGGCCAGTACCCTATTAGGTGCCCTCTTTATCCCATGCTTAATAAACCTCAAGATGATTCCATTTTATTAGATCGACCCCCGCCCCCGTATAAATTTCCCTCTGCCCCTGCGGAGGATCCTTCCGATGAAGAACATCATTCTTCAGACGATAAAGATACAGATAAGCAAGATGAGCGTCAGGCTCGCTCTATTTTGACTGTCGATGAAAAAGCCACCATTAGATCCACTGCTCGTTCAGAAGCCCGTAACAAAACTCTCGCTTCCGATCTTGTAGCCAGGATCCAGCAGTGGAAAGAAATAGAGCAGTTATATTTTACAGAGAAGTTTGCTTGGGAAGTAATACTTAATTTTAGAGACCTTTCTGAAAACTTAGAGCCCGCTGATATAAATTCTGATTATAAACAATTGAGTGATGGCACTTTTCTTTCCTCAAATATACCTGATCTAATTAGGCGAGTGGTTAAGTTACGCGATTAAATATTTCGCTTAAAGGCTTAGAAAAAGGAAGCCAGCAAAAATAGCTCAACCCCCAGCGCAAATAGCAGAAACTTCAGAGATAAATAATGGATCTAGTAGTGCTGAAGTTAATATACGACCAATGCGCGAAGCTGCGCCTTTGTATGTACCTCCGAAAGGTTCAGGAAAGGATGACGACAAAACTTCAGATGATGCGAAGGGGTATTTTATTTATAATTGGGTTTATACTCCTTGGAGTAGAGCGGACGTTATGGCTCTTAAAGCCGCTTTGCCCGATCCACGGAAAAATCCTGCCGCTTTCTATGAAGAGGGAGAAGGAGCTATTAGCTCCTGTACCATGAATCTGCCAGATATCGACATGTTTTTCGGACTTATTTTGCCCCCTGACATGTGGAGAACGATTCGGAAAATAGATGATAATGTAGCATATGGTGATACTTGGGTGCATTTAGAAGAAATAGATGCAGCTAGGGAGCCTGCGCAGAAATCACAACAGGAGATATTAGATCTTCCCAAAGCTATTGTGACTAAGTTGAAAACTCTTATACCCCCTAAGAAAATAGATTGGACTACATTAGCGTCTTGTAAACAGAAAGCGGATGAGTCAGTTTCTGATTTCGTTACACGATTTGAAGAGACATTCCATGACTTTAGTGGGCAGTCATTGACAGATGACACGGGTAAGCATCTGTTTGTCGACAAATTTGTCGCTAACATGTTGCCAGAAATAGCTAGTCGCCTAAAGGCCAGCGAGAGTTCATGGACTACGTCTTCTCCAGTCTCCCTTTTGACCATGGCCCAGTATTATGAGCGTCAGGAATTGGAAGCAAAAGGCAAGGAAGATAAAAAGGTTAAGGATTTAAAAACGTAAGTTATGTTGGCTCAAGTCTATGGTCCACCATTTAGAGGTAGTGGAAGAGGTGGACGTGTGATGTATCGCCCTGGTGTACCCCCTTTCCCTCGAGCAACTTTGTCTTCTGATCAGTGTGCTTATTGTAAAGAGAGTGGACATTGGCGTTCTGAGTGCCCACTTTTGCGAGGTCAGCAGTATCAGCGAGGTAGAGGAAGCATGAGAGGCTGCCCAGGGAACACGGGATTTAGGGGAGGCATGGATAATCGTACCAGATTTGAGGCAGTTGAAAACAACCCAAATTCTTTTAATACCTTTGATAGACGAAACCAATACCAAATGTCTAATTATTCGGCTGATGGTCCTAAGGATTCTGATTATGCATAGGAATGCCTAGGATGGGGTAAGGAACCGGTTGAGGTCCCAGTAGATCAGAAGGGTCCCTATGTTGATGCAAACGTTTTGGGTTCTACTGATCAGTTTCTGGTTGATACAGGAGCTACTCATAGTGCTCTGTCTAAAAAATTGGTTCCTAGGGCTTCCCTGTTTGGCGCAATGATAACATCGATAGGATTCGAAGGGACACCTACACTTAGCCCACTCTCACAGCCACTTGCATTTAGTCTTGATAAATTCACTGCAGCATGTCCATTTCTGCTCTCCCCTAACACGCCGGATAACATTGTGGGTATTGATATGCTTAAACATTTCCGTGCCACAATACGTTGTTCCCCAGAAGGTGTGCGTGTTATTTTAAATGATAACTATCCAATGGTTGAGAGGTCTTGTCTCATTAAAGAGGATGTTGCTCTGGCATCGTTACCTAGTACTTTGTGGGCTACATCAGATACTGATGTGGGGAAAATGGTCATTCCACCAGTACATATTCAAGTGAAGGAAGGTGATTCGTTGCCTCGACTGCCCCAATATAAAATATCTCGGGAAGGCGAAGAAGCATTAATACATATTGTTCAGGATTTGATCAGAGTGGGGGTTGTGGAAGAAGTCCCCTACAATACCTGTAATAGCCCTATTCTTCCTATTTTGAAAAAAAGACACTGACACTAGAATTTATAGATTCATCATTGACTTACGTGAAGTCAATAAAATTGTAATGCCCCAATACCCGGTAGTCTCTGACATCACGACACTTCTTACTATGGTTCCTCCTACTGCAACTACATTTAGTGTAATCGATTTGAAAAATGCATTTTTCTCAATACCTATTCATCCTCACAGCCGCTATTTGTTCGGCTTCACTTTGAATAATCGATCCTTCAGATTCTGTAGAGCTCCACAAGGGTATACAGAGAGTCCTAGCATTTATAGCCAGGCATTGAAAAGGCAGCTTGATTCTTTCCCTGTGCCAAAAGGGGTGGCTTTTATTCAATATGTCGATGACATCTTGTTGGCTGCTGATACCCCTGAGCAGTGTGAAGAAGGAACACTGTTATTGCTATCATTTCTTGCATCTCATCATCACAAAGTCTCTCGGAAGAAATTGCAATATTGTAGACAGCAGGTTACCTATTTAGGTCACCTCCTGTCTAAGGAGGGACGTGCACTTACAGACCGTATTCAAGCTAATTTAGACACGCCTGTGCCCCGTACTCAGAAGGATGTTCGTGCACTGATTGGACTTACTTCTTTCTGTAGGCAGTGGATCCCTAGCTTTTCTCACATTGTTAAACCCTTGTTGGCCCTTTTGACTAAAGATACTCCGATGCCCCTCCCATGGACTACTGAATGCCAGAATGCTTTTCAACAGTTACGTCAAGCTCTTTGTTCTGCACCAGTATTAGGAACTTCAGACTACACTAAGGCCTTTACACTCTATGTACACGAGAGGGACGGTTGCGCTCTCTCAGTTTTAGTACAGACACACGGTGATAAGCAGCGTCCTTGTGCATATTTCTCAGCTGTCCTTGATCCAGTCACCCGTGCACTGCCAGGGTGTTTTCGAGCGGTGGCGGCAACGGCTGTGTCCGTACGTCAGAGTGAGGGAATAGTTTTGTCACATAGATTGCTTGTGCTAGTACCCCACTCAGTTGATGCTCTGCTAAATCAAACAAAAACACAACATTTGACTAATGTCCGCTTGACAGGCTATGAATTGACACTTTTGGCTCCTCATATCACACTGAAAAGATGTTTGACTCTGAATCCTGCTACATTATTGCCATTTCCAGCTACTCAGTCTCAGTCACAAGAGTTACATGATTGTATATCCCTTACTGAAGAACAAACAAAGGGTCGTGTTGACCTACAAGATACACCTCTTTCTAACGTTGATGGGGAACTGTGGGTGGATGGGTCCTGCCTGAAGTTGCCTGATGGCACGACATCTGCTGCTTATGCAATTACAACACTTCAGACAGTAGTTGAGACAGCTTGCATCCCACAGAAGTCGGCTCAAGCAGCCGAGCTGATAGCATTGACAAGAGCATGTGAGCTTAGTGCAGATCTACTTGTTAACATCTACACCGATAGCCGATATGCTTTTGGAGTTGCTCATGATTTTGGGCAACTCTGGAAGGAAAGAGGCTTTCTTACTTCACATGGGACACAAATAGTGCATGGGGAATTAGTACATAATCTCCTTACTGCCTTGACATATCCTAAGAAAGTGGCAATTGTTAAGTGTAGTGCACACAAGAAAGTGACTGATAAAATAGGAAAAGGAAATGCCTTTGCAGACTACACAGCTCGTGAGACTGCAATGCAACAAAGTACTACATCTATGATGTAGTTAAGTCACAGGCTGAGCGTTGGCATGATGCCAGACAAGAGGTGCTGGACATGCAACGATCTGCTTCTGTTGAGGAATTAGACCAATGGTCTAAGGAGGGAACACTGGATGATGAGGGCTGTTGGAGGAATAAAGAAATGACAAAATGGAAGTTACCCACAGCCTATTTACATCCTATGATTCACATGGCACATGGGCCGGCACATGTTGGAGCATCCTCAATAGCAAAGCAACTTATGCAAGTTTGGGATCATCCAGAGATTGCCGGCACAGCTAAAAAGATAGTCCAGTCTTGTCTGATTTGTCTCCAATATAATCCTGGAAAAGGGAATACGAACTCCAGCAGGAGGGTTTGCCATACCTACTGCACCTTTTGAAGTCCTGCAAATGGATTATATCCAGGTTGAACGCTGTAATAATCTGAAGTATGTTCTGGTAGTGGTTTGTGCCTTCAGTAAATGGGTGGAGGCATACGCCACAAAAGATAATACAGCTCTTACTACAGCAAAGGTGCTCCTAAAGGAGTTTTTCCCCAGATTCGGCATTTGTTGAGTTTTGTGGAGTGACAACGGACCCCATTTCTTGGGCAAGTTGTTGATTACCTCATGAAAGGGTTGGGAATTAAGCAGAAGTTTCATGCTGCTTTTCACCCACAATCAGCAGGACTAGTGGAACGTTACAATTCTACCCTCAAACTAAAATTGGCCAAAATACAAGCCTCCACATCTTTGAAATGGCCTGATGCACTGCCATTGGCTTTACTATCTATTAGATCGGTACCACATACACGATCTGGCCTCACACTGTATGAGGTGGTTTTTGGAAGGCCAATGAATATTTGGGGGATTCCTAAGCCACGCCCTATACATGATGTACCCTATGTATTGATGAACGACTACTTGTCTCAGTTGACTGACAGTTTGTCTTCTATTTATCAACAGGTTCGGGAGACTCTTCCAGACAGGTCGCAAGGTGAGGGCCACTGCTTGCGCCCTGGAGATTCGGTGCTAATGAAGTCCTTTCAGAGAGCCAGCTCCCTAGCACGCACCCAGATGGCGAGGCCCTGAGCAGGTGCTCTTGGCTACCAGGACTGCGGTTCGAGTGACCAATCGGAAGAACTGAGTTCATGCGACACACTGTCGGAAGGTGTTGCAGGACCTAGTGAGCCCAGCTGTGTTGGCAGATCACCGCGATATCCTGGACACCGAGAAAGGACAAGCTACATCACCTGAAGGACCTAAAGAAGTCTTCCCGGACCACACGATCCCTGGTGCATCTCGATATCAGCTGCGACCCCGGAAGAAAGACACTTCATTGCTGAAAAAGACTGTTTGAGCCACTGTCCTGGGTAGTGAAAGACTGAGTTACAAAGGGGGGTACTCTTTTAGTGGTTACTCGTCTCAATCTCAGCGAAGAAACCAACGTCTGCCCAGGACCTTAGGGCACCATCTGTTCTGTTGTTCAACGACAAGATGAACATGCCTGCGGAAAAGGAATCAACTGCTGCAAGAGTCTGTGATCGAAAGAGTATGTTCATTATTGGACTTATTTCAATTGTTGTTCTTATTGCTACAGTAACATGGGTTGTAGAAGGAGTAGCTCCTGCTCGAAATCTACTGACTGCTACTACTCCTGTCCCCATTGAGCACAACTACTTCACTCTTCCTTATCATGAGAAGAAGCACAGACTGTCCTATCTCAACAATACGTTTATTCAAATGTTGCACCACACCCACAACGCTACGAACACTACCAACTGTTGGGTGTGTGGAATGATGCCAGCCCACCAGAAAAAGGGAGGAACGCCTTTTATTCCTCTGCCGTTTTCACATAATGGCTCCTGCAAAGCCTAGTTCGCACTGTTGTGGGCTTCTAAAATTGCTAATATCACTGACGCTACTGTAGGAAGACTTAATGCCCAGCTAAATAAAGTCTGCTATCCTGATGAAGGAGACCCACAAGCCATAGGAACTGTATGGGAAATGGAGGAATATCGCAGAGGAAATGCCTCCACACGCTATGTTTTCTCTAACACTCGAACTGTCAAGGGTAATGGACCTCCTGTTATAGCTGTTACTAGAGCTCGAGCGGACCTTTGTGTGAACAGTATTGGTAGTATCCCTGTGGGAAAAAGTGACTGTACTCTGGTGTTAAACATTACTGGAGCGAACAATAGTAGTTTTTTGTCGTCACATAACACCTATTTTATTTGTGGTAATAAGGGATATTATCATTTGCTATTGGTTGGTCAGGTACATGTTTTGTGTCCTTTTGCTACCACCTGTGTTCTTGGCACCTGCATCCTACCACAAAGACTATAAACTGTATAATGACATTTCAAGAGTCGATCTAAGAGGACAATAAATCATGATGAGGTGGATCAAACTGATACTGCACTGCAGCAGTACGTTGACTTTAATTTGGGACTATTCTTCTTTGTTGGTGCGGCCTTAAACAGCAGAAAGATAAGGCGTTTGACACGTGTTGTAGAGGCTGTAACCAATCAGACAGCCATGGTACTTGGAAATATCACAGAAGAACTACAAATTGCGAGAATCGTGGCGCTCCAAAATAGGATGGTCCTTGACGTCATCCTGGCTGATCGTGGTGGAGCATGCCGCATCATTGGAAGCAGCTGCTGTGTCTACATCCCTGACCACACCCCTTCAGTTTTTGAAGCAATTTCCAAGCTGCACAAAATAGCCACTGAAATCCATCAGGATTCAGGGACATGGACTTTGACTGGATGGCTATGGACTATGTTTAGTGTAAGGGGCTGGAAATTATTGTCAGCCCTATGTATATTTCTTGCTATTCTCTTCATTTGCTGCCTCTGTATTCAATGTGGCCCGATGCTCTGTTCCCTATGTATTTCTACTTGTACCTCATGTATACCGACTAAACGAAATGTCACAAATGTAAATGCTCGCTTGGCAATGGACCAAGAAATTACTGAATTAATACAGATAGATGTGAACGATGTTTTCCGTACTCCCTCAACAGTATAGGAAGATGTCTTCAGCATATGCTGAAAGGGCCGCCGGTGGAAATCGCAAATAATCTCTGTTAGCATAAGCTGAAACCATCTTGTTTGTGGCATCCATTTTGTCAGCTATGAAATTCTCCTGTCCTCTTCTGCTCGTCTTTTTCCCTGCCTGTGCTGTCTATTTTAGTTAACTTCCTGACTCAGCTAAAAGCAATATGCATGCTAAAGAGTTTGTAGCTGCCAGACCACCTGGTCTCAGACTCAACTGTCAATCTCTTAGTGCTGCCATAAGCACTCCTGCTCCCCCTCCCACTTTGCTGACTAAGGGATTTCCCATTTGCCCATGTTTGACGGTAGTTATTCCTGTGTAGGCCTGTACCTTCTATTTATAACTACATGCTTACCAGTGCAGAAAACTCTGTATAAAAGCACCATGGTCTGTGTATTAAAGCCACTACCTCCTGGAACACTTGAGGGTGTTGTATGGACGTGGTCTCACTCATGAGTGAATAAACTTGTTCTTTGAATTCCAGCTTCAGTGCCAATTTCTTCTTTGTTGGTTTAAGGACCCGTGGACAAAGATAAAGGTGACCCCTGCACCGGTGTGCCCCTAAAAAGGCACATTTCCACACTGGAGCCATCCAACCAGCCCTTCAAGATCACAAATCGCCCCTCCCTGTCTATGTTCGTGTATAGGACCTGGAAAGGTACCCCCGGTCGAATCCAGACCATTGCGCCTTGGGCGTATGCTGAGTAGGTAGTGACATGTATCATCCCCCTCCAGCGCTTTTGTAGGCAATGTAATCCTGGGGCTGTAGTGTGGGTCTCCGGTAGGAACATTATATGGGCACGCTGTCGCTTAAGGTATGAGTACACTGCGTATCGTTTCCGAGCTGTATGCAGGCCGCATACATTGAGAATGAGGAACCTAGTGAGTGCCTGCATAGCCATGGGATGCGTAGGAGGGAGAGCCGGACAGAGCTCCACAGTGCACATGGGGGGCTTTCCGCAGCCCCTTCTGTGGTGCCTGCGCAGGGCTCCGATACGAGCTGTATTTAGAAACCTGGCCTAGGTACAAGTGAGGGGTAACCAATGGTGAAGCAACTGGGGAGAACAACATTTGTAGGAGCCTACCGCAAATGGCGGTACGCCTAAACCGGGCAACTCAAGTGATTAACAAATAGCAAGAAAGGGACTTGGTGGCGGGGCAATGAACAATATTGGCATGTGGGTCTCGAAGTATAAGCACAATTTTGGGGGCGCTGGGCAGCAGGCGTGCGAATAAACCTGAATAGCAGTTGAGAGGTCACCAGTGGGGGAATCTGGGAATTGCAAGGGAAACCATGACGAGTCATAGTCTTCGTCTTTGGTGAAGATATGCGGTCCACCCTCCCCATCTGAGGTCCCTGCTCCTTCACTGAGGGATGCAGCAGCCTGAACTGCCCCGTGTCTGTCCGCGAAAATTTTCGCCAGGGCTTCATGTGTGGGGAAACAGCTGGGGAAGGACCCCAGTGTGCTCGAGCTCTTCTCTTGCATCAAGGGAGAACCGGTCATGGAGCCGCCACCCTTGTGTCTTTCGGGCAGCAGTGGGGGTGTTTGTCTGCTCAGTCCCAAGCCTCTCCAGGGTCGGAAAAGAAGATCGAGGTGGCATCTACTAGCACCTTGAGGCAAGCCGGGAAAAGCAGAAAGTATTGGATGTTCAATTATCGCAGGTGTTTCTTTACCCCAAAAAGGTGGCTCTCTGTCGTTGTACAGCCTGGGTATAATTTGGGTAGAGCATGAAAGTCTTGTCCTCAAGTTTTAGTAGCCCCTCCACCCTGGTTGTCCGCAGCAAGGTGCCCCTGTCTTTGAAGTCAAAGGGTTTTGCAAGCATCGGACACAGCGGAGAGTCAGTGGTGGCTGTCGGCCTGGAACCCGATGGGCTCTCTCCCAGGAACTGAAGGGAGTGAGGTCGGCGGGGTCAACAAAGTTCTGAAACCAGGGTTCGGACGTTAGTCCTTCTGGAGCAGCCCTCCGTGTCATTGGCCCGCTCCTCAAGGGCCCGGATTCTCCTCTGCAAATCCAGGATGAAGTGCAATGTGTTCCGTGATTTGCGGCTGTAGGGAAGCCAACGCCACATCCAAGGCCCTCATGTTCCTTGTCTGGGAGGAATACGCAACACAACACAGGAGATCCACTACCAGTCGTGTGACCCTGGACACTGCCAGAGAGGCATATTTAGGCAGGAAAATGGCAACTTCTAAAGTGGCATTTCCAAAATAATAATTTAAAATACGACCTTACCACTGATTATTATTTTACATTATGATTCAAATGAATGGAATAAGCATCTTTCTAGCTGTTCTCAAACTGAATTTAGCACTCATTAAATGTAACAAGGTAAACCAGTGTTAGTCTACAGGAGAGATAGGCTTGCTAAAGTGAAAGACAACTTTGTGGGGTTTTCACTGTCAGGGCATGTAAAACATGAAATATACATGGCCTACTTTTTAAATACCATGCACCCTGCCCTATGAGCAGTTAGGGCCTTTCTTAAGGGTGACTTATAAGTATTAAAAAGGAAGGTTTAGGCCTAGCAAAAGGTTTATTTTGCCAAGTTGAGTTGTCAGTTTAAAACTGCACTAAAGGCTGCAGTGGCAAGCCTGAGACATGTTTTACAGTGCTACTTTAGTGGGTGGCACAATGAGTGCTGCAGCCCACTTGTAGCATTTAATTTACAGGTCCTGGGTACAAGTAGTACCATTTACTAGGGACTTGTAAGTAAATTAAATGTGCTAATTATGGGTATACTAATTTTGAAGAGTCCTGAAGCAAAAAAAAATGGCTGGTAAAGGCAAATATCCAGGGAAATACCACCCAAAAAATTGTCATTTCCAACAATAAAGAAAAAGTAGCTAAAAATATAAAAGTATGTAGGCCTCACCACATATATCGAGAGGGATATTTTTAGGCAAACACAGTTTTGGGGATTTCTGAGCTAATTATAAATATTGAAAGACTTTGTTTGGTAGGTGAAAACCTGTAGACGGTAGTGTAGGTGGTATGGGATGCCATTTCCGGTATGGGGATATGTATTAAGGAAGCACACGTTTAGAGATTTGTGTGCTATTTGCAAGGGAAGTTATTGCATGGTAAAACGGATGGAACACTACTATGGGGAAAGGATTCCAATAAATACCACATCTGACTGAAAATACTATTACACACCTTAAAAAGATCTACTATCAGTTCTGGAATTTCACCTAAGGTTAACATATTTTGTAAAGTTTCTGTGGTGACTTTGAAATGAATAAAAGGTGGAATGTATTCTTTGGGATGCTTTTAAACTAGGTGAACATGACAGGCTTGAATAACTAAGTAATATTTTAGATGAAACTAAATACAATGAAATGTGATTGAGAAGAAAATTGGGCAATAAAGTTATACTGAAGTCTGCTAAATGAATTTGGTGGTGGTGCAGAGATGAAGTAGTGATTTGTGCTTGATAACACATTTCAAGACAGGGAGTGCCCTCACTAGGTTTTATGTTGTGTACTCCTCGACTTCATACTGGGTTAGTGGATGAGGACCGAGGCATACTAGTTTTCATTTAATTTCCCTAGCCACTATTCAGACAATATCCTTTGAAGCTCGCTGCTTCTAATCTGAGTCAAGATTTACATGTGTGACCTGAACTAATGAGCTTCATGCGTCATAGACACATAAGTATTACTATTGCCCATACTTCTGTGAATCACGTCACATGGACATGTGTTCATTATGACTTTTCCTAGCTAAGACTGACTTATGCCGATGAAAAAGCTTTGTGAATCATGAAGCCATTCCATAAACAATGTGTTCAGATGCTTGAAGTGTGGGAGAAATTATGCAAAGCTAAGGAAGGAACTCTGAGGAAGCTGTCATTTTAGGTAAAAAAACATTCCAACTTTAGCATATCAAGCCACCAATGGCCTAAACAAATTCTTCCTTTGAAAAATGTCTCTTAAAGGAAAGGGCAATATAGCCCATCTCAGTGTGTATAATTAATGACTGACTGAAGAAGACACAACTTGACACTTCGTATTAATGGACTCTTCTTTGCGTTACATTTACAACTTACACACTGAATCCGAGAGATAGAAGGCGGATGCTGTCAGAGCCCGCTGTTTGTGGGATAAGACACCCGGAGTGAGCTCCTGGGTCTGCTCCCCCCTCCCAATGTTTGGAATACCAAGTTGGCAGCCTTGTTTCAGATAGGGTACACCCTTCATGTGGGTTGAACCCTGAGACGGATAGATTCTGCCTGCAGATTCTTCTACTATTTCGTTTTCTTTAAGGGTTGGTTAAACCTTTAGAGGGAGGGGTGGATTTAGTGCACAGTCACTTGATCTCCTCAAGTGACCGGTCGCACACTTAGGCGGAGCACTATTTGGTGTTTTAAGCGTCTGCCTGTGGGGGGGGTTGCAGTAAAACACTGTTATGAGAAGTTACTGATAGTGTGCTTGGTTAAAAATATTGAGCGATTGAGCATGAAACAAGTGGAGAATCAATGCACATAGATGGGAGCACAGAGGAGGGACAACTACGAGATGGAAAGTTTGGGGAGAGATCTGCGGGGGGATTCTGCTCCCTATGAAAGAGATATATGGTATATTCTTATCTCAAGCAATACTAGGTGCAGATTGCAATGTTGCAGGAGCCACATCTTTTAAGGGTGGAGGCCGACAAACTGCGTAAGCCATATACTCGAACTACGCTGGGGGTAACTGCATTAATAGAGGTGGATACCTCTTTTAAGACCCGAGAGGCGATGACAGACCCATTAGGGAGATACGTTGTACTGGCGAGACTGTTGGAGGGATATAACACCTGTGTGATAAAAGTTTATGCCCCTATAATGGGTGACAATAAATCTTTAGTGAAATTGGGAGAATGACCACACCTTAAGCTACAGAGAGAGTAATATGGGCTGGGGACTTTAACTGTATCCTGAATTTGAGAATAGACAAGTTTCCCCGCTGACCTAAGATGAAGCCAGGCATGCAAACTGTGCTTACGGACTCTAATACTGACTTTGATTTGGTAGATGTTTTGAGATTTTATCACCCTTGGAATAAGGTATACTCTTACTTTCCCAGTGTACATGGGGGTATAGCAGGTTAGACTACGTGTTGGGTTGCCGAAAGACATAGCAATGTTTAAAACTCTGTCTTACTTAAACAGGGGTGTCTCTGACCATGTGCCTTTGATTGCTACCCTGAAGCCGCAGTATGGTAGACCGAGCATGCTTTTGCAGTCAATAAGTTCAGAGGCACTGACAAACGCTTCGAAAAACACATGAAGGAATATACCACCCAACTTTTTACATTTAACCACAAATCCCCTGAGAAATTTGGGGTTAGGTGCCAACTGGAGCGTGCTCAGTCTGACCTGGAACAAACACAGGCACTAACGGAACAACAGATGACGTAGACCCTTTGGCCTATAGAGAGAGAGGGTGGCCACGATGTGACAGAGGACACTAGGACAATGGTAGATAAATATACAAACACACAATATCGACAGAAGCTGTTCAGGGAAGGAGATAAGATGGGAAGCATGTTAGCCTAGCTATTGAAGTGGAAAAGACCACAAACGCACATTATGAGGCTGAGAGAGAAAGGTGGGTCGGGCATCACAGTGAGGGACCATATTTATGAGAAGTTTATGGTATAGTTGAAAGACACCTTCTATCAGAGGCTGAAAGTTCCTCCTGGTGATATTACATGGTATTTGCCGGAGGTGGGACTTCCACGCCTGACTGAGGAGCAACGCCAAAATCTGGAGGCCTCGATTAGAATAAAAGAACTAAAAGAGGCGTTGGAGAGTATGAAAAAGGCTAAGGTAAGGTGGATGGCATCGCGTCAGAGGTTTATAAGGAGATATCCCTGCTTTTGTTGGAAAAATTGATGGCAGTGTTTATGGAGGCATGTGAGAGGGAGCAGCTCACTCATTCCCAGAGGGAAGCGGTAATAGTTATGATTTCTGAGAAAGGCAAAGACCAGGAGTTGCTTACGTCTTATAGGCCACTGTCGATGCTTAACACAGATGTGAAGCTGTTAACTAAGGTCCTTGCTAATAGACTTTTTGAGGCGATAGGCTCAATGACTGCTGCAGACCAGACGGGGTTCGTTCCAGGTAGGGATACTGAATATAACATAAGGAGACTCACACACGCCATGCAAACGCTGTAGTCATCAGAGGATGAGTATGCAGTGGCATCCCTGGAC
This sequence comes from Calotriton arnoldi, assembly GCA_963921515.1. Classification (NCBI taxonomy): domain Eukaryota; kingdom Metazoa; phylum Chordata; class Amphibia; order Caudata; family Salamandridae; genus Calotriton; species Calotriton arnoldi. The sequence goes on from CAWUFW010000480.1 coordinate 2,234,049, forward strand.
TTGAAACGCCTCTTTGACACGGTAAACTACCCGTCCCTATGGGCTGTTCTGAAAGGCATGGGCTTTGTCCCAACATACATAAGCTTAGTAAAACTGTTATATATGGAACCTAGAGCCAGAGTACGTACGGCAGGAATAATAGAGGACTAATAGCGGACTGGTGGGCTTTGGAAAGAGGAACCAGACAGGGCTGACCTCTGTTGCCGCTGCTGTTTGCAATAGTGATTGAGCCGTTCGCTTGCAGTCTGCAGAAGGGACTTTACCCGTGGGGTATTCGAGTGGGCAATGTGGCACATATTTTCTCCTTGTATGCAGCTGACGCATTGGTACAACTAAGAGACCCACGTAGACCTCTTCCACATTTGCTGGAAGAACTGGAGAAGTTTTCAGACGTTTTGGGCATGTGAACTAACTGTAATAAATCAAGGCGGGTCCCTTTGGGCCAATTGGTGCGAAACGGGGAGGACCTATCCACAAATGTGAGATTGGAGTGGGACAGAGGTCGTTTTAGATATTTGGGGGTTTGGGTAATGCGATGCCCGCTGGTCTAGTATTCACTCAATTTGGGCAGAGTGGTGGTGAGTTGACCACTCTGTAAAATTCTGGGAAATACATCCCCTTTCGATTATGGTTCGAATCTCTCTAGCAAAGATGGTTTTTCTGTGTCAGTGTCTTTATGTGCTGCAGAACATGATGTGCTCTAACCCTATGTCTCCATTATGCAGGTTAGCCTATTGTGCACTTTGTGGTGGGCTGGGAAGCACAGTCGAGTAAAGTTAGATACACTGAAACTGACGTAGGTGGTCTAGGCCGCCAGGATGTGTTTTTATATTATGCAGCGGTGCAACTACAACTTGTGATGAATTGAGGAGGGACCTACGTAGCTCCTAGTGGGAATAGGATAGGGGCAGACATCAATGGAGCTATTTATGATGGGTCGTGGAGTTCTGGGGATGTGCCGAGCCTGGTCTGCAGTGCGACAGAAGTATGGCACAAGGTGGTGATCAGAGTCCTGAAGAGGTCCCCATTTGTTGGCTAAATTCCTATTTGGACTATCAAACCATTTTGAGATATGAAAAGTGACTTCTCTTCGAAACCAGCAAGAGGGGGGGGGTTTAAAACTGCGGGGACCTGTTGTTAAATGATAGATTGTTCACGTTTGAACAGGTGCAGGAGGCCTTTGAGTTTCAAAGGGATCAATTCTTACAATATGCTAAAGTAGCTCATACAGCTCGCGTCATCTGGAACATGTTCCCTGTGGCCGCAATTGAATATAAGCCAATGCTAAAATGACTGGATATGGAAGGATGTAAGAAATTGATAAGTGTGTTCTATAGTGCAGGACAGGGGCGGCAATGCAGGGAAAGCTCTGGACCACTTGCCAGCAGATTGCTCAGATGACCGGGCAAGTAGAGAATGGAAGAAAGCACGTGAGCAAGTTAAGAAGATCTCCCCAAATACCTGTTTTAAATTAATTCAATTTAATTACTTTCACGAAACATATATGATCCCTGCAAGCTGGCCTTGATCTATCCAGAAAGGATGTCCCTTTGCGGCAGATATGGTGCTCCCAAGGCTTGTTTTTTTGATCCTGACATGGGTGTGCTCAGGGACGGAGAGTCTCTGGAGTAAGGTAGGAATGACCCTGAAAGGAATAGCAAGCCTCAATATAATTAAATCTATTAAAACGTGTCTCTTAAGTATACGGCCAAAGAGGAAGCACTGTAAAATGCGGATACGAATGAGGGTGATGGGTGCTGTCCTTGCAAAAAGGCGAATCACTATACATTGGGTCTACTAGAACACTGGAAAAAAGGCTTACTAGAGTGGGCTCAAGAGGAGCATATGATAAGAACAATTTCTTTGTGCACTGCTCAGACACACGCCAAGGCCCTGCACTGCCTGTCCTCTGCTTTTATTCAACTTGCATAAGATACAAGTTCTGGTTTGCAATCTCGGTTGCACTGGGATAACGCACCTGCCTCAACAGGATTTTAGCTGCACCTTGATGTGGGAAGAATACAACATACCAAACAACACTGCCCTCTACTTAGGGACTATTCAAGGCACAATTAAAGGTGTGGTAAAGTAAAACAACATTTTACATAGTAAAGAAATCGTGACATCATCAACATTGAAGTAAAAAATAAAAATGCATGTTGGTCCTTGACTAGATGTTTGTGTTGCTGTTTGCTTACAGCACTCGTTTTCTTTACAAATGTTCACTTACTTTTTCCTACGTAAAAAAGGGAGATACATGGAATCCAGTTTTATGGAGCATCATTTTTCGTATCCATCTTTATGATGAATTTTGATTTCTGAATCTCCTCTGTCTGCCGTCTGTCATACATCATTTTCCGAACCTGAAGCATCTCATGTTGGCACCAGGCTCAACTGCAGAGGAGGCTTTTTTAGCCCTTCTCTTTCCAAAAGGGTGATATCTTCATTGACAATGATCGTAGACCTAGGGTATAAAAAGAGAAAACACAACGAGAGATCCCTTAGGATTTTAATTTTTCAATCCAAGTCCAGCAGTTAGACATGCACAGTCTGTTAAGAGATAAAGACACCATGAGTGGATATCAATAAAGCAGATCCTGAAGCAATGCTCCAGTTTTCTGAGAGGAACGTTTTACATTGTGTCCAGTTGGAGCTTTGAGCTCCTACCAAATGGTTTTGGATGAAACAAAATACTTTCTGTAACAACCAATCAGGGCAGGATACTATTAGTCATTTTACATAGCCTGTTGAGATGAGGCAAAGCCAGCATAGAGTAAGCGGCCATTGGTAGTTGTCCAGCCCATTCTCAATGGAGTCATAGGGCATGTACACCAAATTGAAGTCCTGTGTAGTTTATTCTCCTCTCACCCCAGAAGAGTCAAATAAGACTAGACACCAGGGTATCCAAAAGCACTCAATTAGTGGTGAATCTGTCCAGTTTACAACCGCCTGTACAAATATAACAGATATACAGATATTAAGGGACTCTGCCTACTAGAGAATTCACCAAATAAATTGATGTTCCTTATCAGCAATTGAAGATACTTCCATTACTTTCAATAAATAGGGTCCTCTGACGCAATATGACAGAAAGTCACATGGGCTGCCCTGCATGCCTTTTCAAACATTATGCTCTGCAAGAGAGAACAAAAAAAAAGCTGAACCTGTTCAAACAGCGTACAAAAAACATACTGGTCTGACTCCTAGCTCGGCCTAGGCTATCACCATCTTCTTAGAGTTCTCTGTTTAGCACATCTCTTACCAGAGTTGGCCAAACCTATAAATAATGCTACACCACCTATGTGTTATGATTTTGGTGCTGTTTACCTTCTACGTACCCTCCCATTACCATCTATGTTTACTGCCTCAACTATCACTATGTGCTTGACATTGGAAAAATGGTTGAATTTGAAAATCGTTGGTAGAACGCATGGGATTTAAAAGATGAACTCTTTGTGTGCCTTGGTTTCATGATTGTTTTCATTTTAGGACTGACATTAGCCAAGCCCTTTTGATTTTACTAAAATGTTATGTACAATATACTTATAGGCACTTTCAGCTAGCCCTCTTTATTTATTAGCTTGTCATTCACATTGTTTTCCACGCACTTCAGCATACAATATGGGGCAATGGGTCAGCTCACTTCACCCACTGGTTAACTTCACAGTGAGAGACAGCATTCTGCCCTTTCACAAGACGCACATCCACATTAGGGCCAGGGACTACTATGGCAATGTGTGCTTTTTGAGACAAAAACAATGTTTTTGTATTTTGCCACAGTTTGTTTATTATTTAGTTTACGGAGCACCTTTCATCTTCCCCAACAATAAAGCTTTGCAAAAACCATGACAAAACTACCACTGACAAAGCTCAAGGCCTGACAGCCAATTGCAGACCTACTGGCTTTTGACAATACTTATTTTTAACTGCTATAATACTGTTTCTCATTAGCTGTGGTCCCTCTAGAAGTTTAATCAATCTATCAATCTATCTATATATCTATCTATCTATCTATCTATCTATCTATCCATCTATCTATCTAACTATCTATCATTCATCTATCTGCCCGCCCATCCACTGTTTGCTTAAAAGACGTTTGATTAAAATATTTAAATATAACTGTGTATATTTACATATCTAAATATAACTAAATATATAAATATACATATATATATATTTATTTATTCACTGAAAAAAAAACAAAGGTTACAAGGACGTTATAGTTAGGCTCACATTTCACTCATACAAAACCAGAGAAATTCAGCCGTTTTAGTTACCTGAGCTGACTAGAAGTTACGCCCCCGCAATGCACTGAATACGACCTCACATATTACATCACTCATGACATAGTCAGTGACATCACTGATGGGGAGGGGCTGAGTGACCCCCTCCCAATTTAACAGAAAGGTCACCCTTTATTGGCCAGGCCCTGGAGGATGGGGTCCTCAGGGCCGTAATCGGCTCAGGGAGGGAGGGGGGATGCGTGCCCCCCTCCCTATTTAGTCTGAGTCCCAAGATGGCTGCCATCACTTCCTGGTTGAAGTGGTGGCAGTAAATCTGATCTCATTTTGAGATATGTCGGATTTGCAGACCCTCCGGGTCTCTAGATAAATATAAATCTTTTTTCTCCAATAACTCCAAAACTACTGAACGGATGTACACCAAATTACAAAAAGCACTCTTTCTGGACCAAGATCTAGCTTTCTGCAAATTTGGTGTAATTCCATCCAGCAGTTTGGGCTGTAGTTGTGTCTAAAATCTTTCTAAGAAAACACGTTTTTGCCCCCCACCCCCTCCCCTTTTGCTCAGCCCCTGAGGGACGAATCATCCAACCAGCAGCTGAATTAAGTGTCAAACTAGTTTTGAAAATTTCTGGAACATTTACCATACGGCGCCAAAGTTATTATTAAAACAAAAATCAATTTTCCTATGGAAACTAGGTCCTAAATATAACTAAGTACTGGTGACCGCCAGTTGGCTTTATATATATATATATATATCGTGAGCAAGGAGCTTCGCGCTCCGAAACGCGTAGAGTTGTCTTGCCAAAAATAAACACGCTTTGTAAGCAATTTGGGCCATGGTGTGTTGTTTTGGTTCGAGTAATAAACAATGCTTTTTCTGGGAATATATATGCATACATACATACATACATATATATATATATTCACTGAAAAAACCATAGGTTTCAGGCACGTTATAGTTAGAAATTAGCATTTAAAAAACCTTAGAAATTCACTGAAAAAACCATAGGTTTCAGGGGCGTTATAGTTCGTTGGACATTTCACTCGTAAAAAACCATAGAAATTCCCCCGTTATAGTTAGTTCAGCTAACTATAACTCGCGCCCCCGCAATGCACTGCTGATGACATCACATATTACATCACTCATGACATGGTCAGTGACATCACTGATGACATCACTGATGACATCTCAAATGACATCACTGATGGCATCACTGATGACATCATCCAGTGACTGTGTGTTTCTGTAAAGTTTAAATATGTTTAATATATATATAGGGAAAGGCGTATTGAAGAATGAGTGGGTGTATAAGTGTCTGAATGGATGATTTAGTAGGTGCGTGACTGACTATAAGTGAGTGATTAAACGTACCTTACTGAATGCATGGGTTAGTGACTAAACTGTGTGAATGTCTGTATCCGTCTGTCTGTGGGTGTGTAAGCGGCTGCATGGGTTTGTGAATAGCTACATGAGTGTCTATATGGGTTATTGATTGGTTGTCTGAGTATCTGTATGGGTGCCTGAGTGTGTGTGTGGGTGGGGTGTGTGTGACTCTGTGCATAGATGTGTGAGTGGGTGATTCACTGGGTGCATGGTTTCAAGAGTGCATCTGTGATGGACTGTATGGGTGGGTGAGTGTGTGTATGGGTGTGTTAGTGAGTGAATGTATATCTCAGTGGTACATGTGTGAGTAACTACATATGTGAAAGGCAGTATATATGTGTGTTGGAGTATATAAATGGCTATAAGTGAGAGTGTGTGATTGTGAGAGTGGCTGTATGGATGAGTGTGTACTTGTATCAGTGATTGTATAAGAGCGTAAGAATGTGCTAGTATTTGTATGAGTAAGTGAGCTGGTGTGTGTATAACTGTATAGGTGAGTAAATGGCAGTGTGATTAATTATTTGCATGACTGACTAGGTGTGTGAGTACCTCTATGGATGAGTGGCGGTGTGTGAGTGTCTATATAGGTGTATGAGTGCATATGATAGTCCTGTACTGAGTGACCGTAAGTATCAGTGACTGTACGGATGAGTGAGTGGATGTGTGTGTAGACCTAAGAATCAGTGAGTGGGTATGTAGTTATTGGTGTTGGAGTGTCTATGGTCTTGAGAATGGCAGTCTGTAATTTAGAGTGGGTGTATCAAAAATTATATTAGGGTGTGAGAAGATGCATGAAATTATCACATGGATGATGTCATCAGTGATGTCATCAGTGATGTCATCAGTGATGTCACTGACCATGTCATGAGTGATGTAATATGTGACGTCATCAGCAGTGCATTGCGTGGGACGCGAGTTATAGTTAGCTGAACTAACTATAACGGGGAATTTCTATGGTTTTGTACAAGTGAAATGTCCAACAAACTATAACGCTCCTGAAACCTATGGTTTTTTCAGTGAATTTCTAAGGTTTTTTAAATGCTAATTTCTAACTATAACGTGCCTGAAACCTATGGTTTTTTCAGTGAATTTCAAAGGTTTTTTAAATGCTAATTTCTAACTATAACGTGCCTGAAACCTATGGTTTTTTAAAGTTAATTTCAAAGGTTTTTTAAATGCTAGTTTCTAACTATGCCTGCAGAGGTAGGACATGTGAAGAAAGAAGAAAAAACGCACAGAAAGAAGCAAAAGAAATGCAGAAAGAAGCAACAGAAGTCCACAAAGACGAAGAAAAGTGCAGGAAGAAGCAAGACATGTGCAGAAAGAACCAACAGAGGAGCAGAAAGAGGCCTTGTTGCAAAATCATCCTGTGCCCACAACTTTTTCAGACGGGTACTGGTGGTAACTGACTCTGACTAACCAGGCCTAGAGCCAGTGCTATTCTAAAAGACACTTAGAATACAGTGAAAACACCTACATACACTAGGGAACACTATGCGTTGGGGTACCCCTGTGATTAGCATGACCTCCTCGGTAAGGCCCTGGTACATAATAGGGCAGGGGGATTAAAACTACCTCTAAGTCAGAGGTGCAGAAATATGCTACTTTAACTAGTAGTCGCGTTTGCAGAATGGTGGAGAAAGGGTGCTGGGCGTCCAACCAACGCTCAGGAATTTCGCTGCGTAGGACTTACAGGAGGTACCAGGAGGGATTCTTGGCCCCCAAACTCCCTCAGGACAAAATTGGACTTCATCCCCCATCCCGTAGTCTGCCACGAGGCACGTTTGCAGAGTGGTAGAGAAAGGGGGCCATGGCCTCCGAAGACGTCTTAGGAATCCCACTGTGTGGGACTTACTGGAGGTAACAAGAGGGGTAGTTGGCCCCCAAGGACATCCTTGGGGGCCAACTTCCCAAACTATTACCTCCAGTCAGTCCCACTCAGCAGCACAGGTAAGTACTCGTACCAGGCCACGCCCACTTTGCCCACCACTCTACAAACGCGCTCCCTGGCGCGCTCTTGGATGGGTATTGAAGTACCCTTCACTGCTGGGGGTCCTTTAGGGGCCAACTAGCCTACCTTTTACCTCCAGTAAGCCCCACACAGTGGGATTGGTGAGAGGTAGACAAAGGCCATGCCCCCTTTCTCCACCACTCTGCAAACGCGCCCCCTGGCGCGTTGTAAGTTGGGGGATTAAGTCCCCTTGAATCCTGAGGGTCCCTGGGGTCCAACTAGCCCACCAGGTACCTCCACTGCCACAGTGCTCCATTGCAGAGAGGTGTAAAAAGGGGCTTGACCTGGACCACCTCTCTGCAACGCAGCGCAGTGGCGCTTACTGGAGGTACCTGGTGGGCTAGTTGGCCCCCAGGGGCCCTCAGGATTGAAGGGGAATTAATTCCCCAACTTAAAATGCGCCACAGGGCGTGTTTGCACACATATCACCTCAGGCCCCGCCCTCTCCCTTCACCACTGTGCAAACGCGCCCGTGGCGGGTTTTAAGTTGGGGGATAAAGTCCCCTTGAATCCTGAGGGTCCCTGGGGTCCAACTAGCCCACCAGGTACCTCCAGTAAGCGCCACAGAGCTGCGTTGCAGAGAGGTGTAAAAGGGGCATGGCCTGGACCACCTCTCTGCAACGCAGCCCTGTGGCGCTTACTGGAGGTACCTGGTGGGCTAGTTGGCCCCCAGGGACCCTCAGGATTGAATGGGAATTAATTCCCCAACTTAAAACGCGCCACAGGGCGTGTTTGCACACATGTCACCTTTAGCCCCGCCCCCTCCCTTCACCACTGTGCAAACGCGCCCGTGGCGGGTTTTAAGTTGGGGGATAAAGTCCCCTTGAATCCTGAGGGTCCCTGGGGTCCAACTAGCCCACCAGGTACCTCCAGTAAGCGCCACAGAGCTGCGTTGCAGAGAGGTGTAAAAGGGGCATGGCCTGGACCACCTCTCTGCAACGCAGCCCTGTGGCGCTTACTGGAGGTACCTGGTGGGCTAGTTGGCCCCCAGGGACCCTCAGGATTGAATGGGAATTAATTCCCCAACTTAAAACGCGCCACAGGGCGTGTTTGCACACATGTCACCTCAGGTCCCGCCCCCTCCCTTCACCACTGTGCAAACGCACTCGTGGCGCGTTTTAGGTTGGGGGATAAAGTCCCCTTGAATCCTGAGGGTCCCTGGGGTCCAACTAGCCCACGAGGTACCTCCAGTAAGCGCCACAGAGCTGCGTTGCAAAGAGGTGTAAAAAGGGGCGTGGCCTGGACCACCTCTCTGCAACGCAGGCCTGTGGCGCTTACTGGAGGTACCTGGTGGGCTACTTGGCCCCCAGGGACCCTCAGGATTGAAGGGGAATTAATTCCCCAACTTAAAACGCGCCACAGGGCGTGTTTGCACATATGTCACCTCAGGCCCCGCCCCCTCCCTTCACCACTGTGCAAACGCGCCCCGTGGCGCGTTTTAAGTTGGGGGATTAAGTCCCCTTGCTTCCTGAGGCTCCCTGGAGTCCAACTAGCCCACCAGGTACCTCCAGTAAGCGCCACAGAGCTGCGTTGCAGAGAGGTGTACAAAGGGGCATGGCCTGGACCACCTCTCTGCAACGCAGTCCTGTGGCGCTTACTGGAGGTACCTGGTGGGCTAATTGGCCCCCAGGGACCCCCAGTATTGAAGGGGAAATAATTCCCCAACTTAAAACGCGCCACAGGGCGCGTTTGCAGAGTGTTGCTGGGAGGGGGCGGGCCCTCCGGCACGATCGCGTGTTTTTTTAAATTATTTTTTTTGGAAGGGGGGCTGTGTGGCCCCCCTTCTTTTTACTTTTTTTGGGCCATGGGACCCCATCCCCCAGGGCCTGACCCCCATTAAAAAAAAATATATATATATATTAACGGGAAGGGGGCCGCGTGGGCCCCCCTCCCGTGGCCAATTCCGGCCCCGGGGACCCCATCCCCCGGGGCATGGCCAAATATTTTTTTTATTATTATGGAGGGGGGCTGCGTGGCCCCCCTCCCCAGGCCATTTATGGCCCCGGGGACCCCATCCCCCGGGGCCGGCCTTTGCGTTATTTATGTTATTTTTTTAAAAATTATTATTGGGGAGCGGGGCTGCGTGGCCCCCCTCCCGGGTCACTCCTTGCCCCGGGACCCCATCCCCCGGGGCTTGGCCTCTCGTTGGGGACCATGGGAGCCCCAATGCCCCCACGGTCCCAGCCGGCTCCCCGCCTCCTGCAGTAGCCGGCATTGCTTTTCCACATGGGGAGCTGCTGACATGCAGCTCCCCGTGTGGAAAGCAATCTGGTTTGGATTTTGGAAGAGAGAGCAGGTTTCCTGCTCTCTCTTCCAAAATCCAAACCACAGTTTGCTATGACAGGGCGGGAGCCGCGAGGCTCCCGCCCTGCCATAGTAAACAGCAGTGTCCCAGGGGTGGGCACCCGGGACACTGCAGGAGCCGGCCCTGGGGGCTGGCGGTCCCCAGGGCCATCACTGGCTCCAGGAGGGGGGCCGCGCGGCCCCCCTCCCATCCAAAGCACAGCCCCACACAGCATTTTAGTGCCCCGGGGAGGTGGCGGTCCCCGGGGCGTGTTGGGGGGCTTGAGCCCCCCCACACAGGTTTAATTATTTATTTTAAAAGTCCCGGGGGGTGGCGGTCCCCGGGGCAGCGGGGGGGCCGTGTGCCCCCGCAAATAATGAATAAAAGCCCCGGGGGTGGCGGTCCCTGGGGCTTGGGGGGCCTTTAAGGCCCCCCACACATTTTAAAATTAGCCCCGGGGGGTGGCGGTCCCCGGGGCTGGGGGGGCTGTGTGCCCCCCCGCAACTATTTAATCAAGCCCCGGGGAGGTGGCGGTCCCCGGGGCAGTGTGGGGGGGATTGGGGGCCCCCCCACACATTCTTTTCACTGCCCCCGGGACCTGGCCCACCTGGGGGCTTCAATACAACGAAGCGCGGGAGCCCGCCCTTCGTTTTTAAAAATTTTCTCGGCCGGATTCGCGCACCCAGCGCGAATTCGGCCGATTTAAAAAAAAAAAAAATGGGCCCTGAGCAGGCCTAGGGGGTCAGGGTGTTTCTACCCTGCACCCTTTTCTTTTTTTTCACCTTTGTTTCCCCTGTTTTCTTGTGCCTCGGTTCTACCGAGACACAAGATGGCTGCCAACACTTCCTGGTTTGGAGTGTTGACAGCCAATTAGTATAAGGCGTGTGGTCGGGAGGGTGCGCGGCTCCACCGCGCCTCTATATATCGAAACTTTTATTTTTTGATTTTCTCAGCAACTACTGAATGGATTTACTCCATTTAAAAAAAAGGTCTCTTTCTGAACCAAGGGCTACCTTTTTGCCAAATTTGGTGTAATTCCGTTCAGCAGTTTCAGCTGTAACCGTGTCTAAAGTTTCCTATGGGAAATTGATTTTCCGACCTCTATTTTTTGAATTTCTCAGGAACTACTGAACGGATTTACTCTATTTAAAAAAAAGGTCTCTTTCTGAAACAAGGGCTACCTTTTTGCCAAATTTGGTGTAATTCCGTTCAGCAGTTCGAGCTGTAGCCGTGTCTAAAGTTTCCTATGGGAATTAACATGGAGAAAACACGTTTTGGGACCCCCCTTTTTTCTCGGTCCCCGCTTGCCGAATCACCCCGAAACTTTCAAGACAGGAGCTGACCGGAGCGGGCTACGAGTTTTGAAAATTTCGCTTAGATTCGTCAACCGGCGCCAAAGATATTGAGAAAACAAAAAACGAGTTTCCTATGGAAACTAGGTCCTAACTATAACTACCTACTGGCGACCACCAGTAGGTAATATATATATATATATACACATAGAGTCAGATTTAGACATTTTAAGCAAACAACCCTGATTTGCAATAAAAGGTAGTGGGACAAATTAATGTGTGGACAGTGTACAGGGTATGCTTGTTGTCCTGTGTCGCCTCTTGGCACCCTGGTGGTGGGGCATAAGGATGTGGGCAGGACAAACAGAGCTGGGGCACAGCCTCATCTGCCCTCCATCCCCTTAGTGACGTTAGTGCTCGCTAGGCTATTGGATGGTGGCCATAGCTGTAAGTTGTTAACAGAAGTAGGCATATAGGACCGAACCCCTTGTTTAGAGTTTTAGAGGGACTGATAATCCTCCAATTTCTGGATGAAACACTAAATACAGACAGCCTCATTAATAACCAGGGGAAATAGGGAAAATATGAGGTAAAAGTATGGTTGTGCTCTGCACTTTTTACTCCTGTTATGACCTTGTCCACATATTAGTTGCTATTCTGGCCTCAATATTTAAATTAATATACAGTGTGATGTGTAGTTTACAGCTATGCCTAGAATTAGGCAAAATAATGCACATATGGGAATGAATAGAAATAATACTAACTTGTTTATATGTCACATTCTGGTACAGCAGCGTCTGGAAATACCTTAGACAAAACTGAGGGAATGCCTTCTCAACAGCAGCTCCATGCCCATGCTATGGAAGGCAAACAAGGGATATAACATCCCTTTCATCCACTCAGGTTACGCCTGCTTTGGTACCACATAATATTTAAAGAAACCGCAGCCGTTCTGCCTCTTGTGAAAAGGCCTTACAGAAGGACTGATACTGCCACAGACAATGGGCTCCGATAATACTGAGCAAACATACATAGGCCAAATCAGCGTGAAGAGCTTTAATTAGGGTGATCAGGGTTCCGGTTTTTCACCAGCTGTCCCGGCAGATTTCGGGACATTTAGGTCATGTCCCGATTTTTATCGAGGTTCGACTGAAAAGGGTGGAAGGTGCCTTTTTATGTTTTCCAAAGCAGGGATAGTTAGCACCAGTTATAAGAAAGCTAACAGGCATGCTACTGGCTTTAACAATTGCATTTTATTTATGTTCTCACTGCCTCTTCTGTAATTCTCTGCTGAGGAGCGCTGTCATTCTCTACGCCCGGTTGAAGTAAAATTGTAGTCCTTCTTCTATTTTTGTGAAATGACCCGGTTTGGGGCTTTCAAATTCTGGTCACCCTAGCTTTAATGCTTATGTTTGAATGCTCAGTCATTCGTGCTGAAGCACAAGTTACTAACTTGTGTAACGATATATCTGTAAGAGACAGTAGTTAGTGATAGATTCCTTACCTTAGAATATCCCCAGGCGTCAGGCTGGATCCGGAAAGTTTTGCGTAGCAGTACCCTTGCGCGTCGGTAGGCGGCGTCGTGCGGCTCCGCGTCCGTCGTCGGCGTCGTGATCGCCGGGATGACGTCGCGGGCAGTACTTAGGCGCCGCCCCTGCGCGCTGACGTCCAGTTCTGTACACGACTTTCCGCGCCAGGAACGCAGAGCCATGCAAGAAGCTGACACAGGTGTCTGAAAAATACTAGGGCCCTGAAAGGGATGTCCTTAACCCTAGAAACCAGTTCGCAGAACGGGGAGGATGGGTGGGCGGTAGAGAATCTATCACTAACTACTGTCTCTTACAGATATATCGTTACACAAGTTAGTAACTTGTGCATCTGAAAGAGACACGTTAGTGATAGATTCCTTACCTTAGAATAGATACCCCAGCAATACCAACCCCGGTGGTGGGTCTGCGAACAAAGATCAGACAAGGAAGTCCTGGAGGACAGAACGGCCAAAGAAGCCGTCCCTCCGGACCTGACTGTCAAGGCAGTAATGCTTTGTAAACGTGTGCAGCGAGGCCCACGTAGCTGCCTGACAGATAACCGGCAGCGGAACACCGCGGCCCAAGGCCGTGGTAGCAGCCGTTGCCCTGGTGGAATGGGCACGCAGCCCAACAGGAGGCTCCTTCTTAGCCAAAGAATAGCAGGTCTTGATGCACAAGGTAACCCAGCGGGAGATGGTCCTCTTGTGCACCGCCCGACCTTTTTGGCGCCCACGTAGCCAACAAAGAGCTGGTCATCCACCCGGAAGTGTGTGGTGCGGTCAATATAGAAAGAGAGCGCACGTTTTGGGTCCAGACGGTGGAGCCTCTCTTCCTCTCTGGAAGGATGCGGAGGCGGAAAGAAGGTGGGCAAAGTGATGGTCTGCCCAATGTGGAAAGCAGTAACCACCTTTGGCAAGAAGGACGGACGCGTCCGAAGAACAACCTTGTCTGGATGAACAGACAGAAAGGGAGGTTTGCAAGATAGAGCCTGGAGCTCACTCACCCGCCGAGCGGAGGTGATGGCCACCAGAAAGGCTGTCTTCAGAGTCAGAAGACGAAGAGGACAGTTATGCAGAGGCTCAAAGGGAGCGCACATTAAAAAGGTAAGAACCAAGTTCAAGTCCCACTGAGGCATTACAAACGGAACAGGAGGGAAGAGGTGAGTAATGCCTTTTAAGAACCTGTTAACAACAGGGGACTTGAAAAGGGAGGGCTGATCAGGGAGCCTGAGGAAGGCCGAGATAGCACAAAGATAACCCTTGATGGTACCCAGGGCAGAACCCTGTTGGGCCAGAGAGAGAAGGAACAGAAGGACCTCAGAAAGAGGGGCAGAAAGGGGATCCACAGCCTTTGCTGTGCACCATGCCACAAATTTGTTCCACCTGCAGGCGTATACCACCTTAGTGGAGGGACGCCTGGCTGCCAGAATCACATCACAAACTTCGGGAGGCAAGTCGAAAGGAATCAACTGCCGCCGCTCAATCTCCACGCAAGCAGGTGTAGACTGGACAGGTTCGGGTGGAGGACCGTCCCCTGCTGCTGCGACAGAAGATCCTCCCGAAGAGGCAGACGGATCGGGGATCTATGCTCATATTGAGTAGCTCGGGATACCAAACTCTTCGAGCCCAGTCCGGAGCCACAAGAATGACTTGGGCCCGGTCGTGCCGAATCTTCTTCAACACTCTGGGTAGAAGTGGTATAGGCGGAAAGGCGTACAACAGACCGCAACTCCACTCGCGACGAAAAGCGTCGCCGAGCGAGTGCCGCCTTGGAAATTCCAACGCGCAGAACTGATGACATTGCGCGTTCTCTTCGGTGGCGAATAGATCTAACCAAGGCTCTCCCCACTGTAGAAAGAGTCCTTGCGCCACTTCCGAGTGAAGACGCCATTCGTGATCCATCATGCACCTGCGGCTGAGTTCGTCCGCCCTGGCGTTCAGAGAACCTGCCAGGTGTTGAACCATCAGGAACATGCCCTGATGTTCCAGCCATGTCCAGAGGCGCAGAGCCTCCTGACAAAGGGTCCAAGACCCCACCCCGCCCTGTTTGTTGCAGTACCACATGGCGGTGGTGTTGTCTGTGAACACCTGCACTACCTTCCCTTTGACAGAGGGAAGGAATGCCTTGAGTGCAAGCCGGATCGCCCGGAGCTCCAGAAGGTTGATATGGAGCCGGGACTCCGCCGGGAGACCAGAGGCCTCTGATCTCCGCCTCTCCCCATGTGACCGCCCCATCCCAGAAGGGACGCGTCCGTCACAACTGTATGCTCTGGCTGGGGAAGGGAGAGGGATCTGCCCATGACCCATTGCCGGTTCGAGAGCCACCACTGCAACTGTTTTGCAGTCCCCTCCGAGATCTGGACGTGATCGGACAGGTTGCCCTGGTGCTGCGCCCACTGGAACTTCAGGTCCCACTGCAGAGCCCGCATATGCCATCTGGCATGATTGACCAGCAGGATGCAGGAGGCCACGCAAAACTTTCCGGATCCAGCCTGACGCCTGGGGATATTCTAAGGTAAGGAATCTATCACTAACGTGTCTCTTTCAGATATGTAATATCACACTGGTAGAAAATGCAGAACCGTTTACACTAATCTTTAATTGGGGAATAAGACAGCTGTGACGAGGTATACACCGTTTATAGTCTTGGCAGCTAAAATCCGTCTCGTCAGGTTTCTAAATAATTGTCTTGCTCAGGATTACTGATTTACACACATGTGAGTTGGAATTGCACGGGCCAGGCTTGTCTTTAGTGGTTATTGAAAGAATGAAAGCGGGCACGACTATGGAGCCGCGGTGGGGGTTTCAACGCAAATATGGCACGGGAAGCAGCTGGCACAGTAGTCAGATGCACTGGACTCCTTCCCCAAGGGACCCTGGGATAATCTGGTTAAGGCCACAAATGAAATGAGCTCCACGATTCCAGCCTAATGACCAATGTAAATGCGTCTCTATGATCCAATCAGGGGACAGTTTAGGATAACTAGCTGATTTTGCTTGGGTGTGGAGGAGGGGGGTTCGGGGCGGCTAAAAGAACCAGGCCAGCAGTGGTGTGAGCAGAAACAGCTTAGGTAGAATTGAGCTTACAAGCATTCAACTGACGTAACGGCCACTAACCTGTTTTTGACTTTTTTCTTTAACCCAGGAGCCTGTCGGCGACAGGGCAGAGGAGAAGGCAGATGAAGACAGGTGGAGTAAATGTAGTTATTTATTATATGTATTTGACTAATGTGACCTTTTCCCTTCACAGGTAAAAGGTCAATGGGATAGCTTGCGCACTTGTTGCCAAGTTTGTTATTAACGACTGGCGCATAAATAGGGTGTTGTGGAAGGTGACTATTGATGTATCTGAACCAGAAACGACACCCTGACAAGAGAAAGAAAAAAAACACACAAAAAAACGGTCAAGTTTACTCCGGCCATCACTAGCAATGCCTTTTTACTGAAAAGGTGGCCTCTAGCTGTATTAAAGACACAGTAACACACGTTGTGGGTCTTTTGATGGAGTTTGTGACAGATAATAATAATAACTGCAATTTCTGAGTGCTGTATCTGCGTGAAAGGGGCGTGCAATGGGTGTTGATGTGGGCGTTCCACTTCAACATCCATTGCTTTTTGAAGCTGTAACAGATTTACAAGGATCTGTCAATCTGAGGCAGCGCCAAAAACTAACGCCATGCAAGAGCAGGCGTTAGAATGGCGAAACGAGGAGAAATACTTTTATTTTTCCTCATTTTTGGTTTTTCTATGCAGCACATATAGAAAGAGCAAAACACTATGAATGATTGTTTATGTGCAGGAAGGTGTCCCTTCTTGCACATAAACAATCATTAAATAATGACGATTTGCTACTTCTATGTGTGCTACATTCTGCAGCACACATAGAAGTAACAAACTGTCATTATTGATTGTTTATGTGCAGGAAGGGACACCTTCCTGCACATAAACAATCATTCCCTGCAACACAGGCACCCTTGCACCATGGTGCAAGGGTGCCTGCATAGGCGCTAGGCAGCTAATTTTAGCGCCAGCGCTAGGGAAAACACAGGGGTGTGCCGTATTGTTGTAAATATGGCGCATCCTGGTGTTTTGGAAATGTCAGAGCGCGGCGCTGCCAATTTTGGCACAGCTCCGCACTCCGACATTTCTTTGTACAGATGCCCCTAAGTTTTTCCTGGAGGAATGTTTAGTAGCCAGAGAGGTGGGTTTCCATACTAATTCCCGCCTGTCACCCCTCATTCCAGACCTTTTTGGCTGTGCAAATCACGTGCTTTTTTTCCCGGTAAAATGGGTGGGGGGAACATGCACAACTTGTAATACAAATTTGGTTGCTAGTTATTCTCACCGAGCGAATCGGTATTAACTCCTGACTCATAAAGAGGGCCTTAATGGCACTCAGTTTACTCATCTCTTCAGGATGGAGGCTGGAGTTGGCTTTGCTAGGATTTGATCTTAAGACCTGATTACTGCATGTTTCTATGGGAAGCGCTCAACTTACTGAGCCACCAGATTGGTTTATCGTTGGAACCCTTTGCCTTACACTCAGGGGTAGCTCCTCCATAATGGAGGAGGAGCTCGCCCCACTGCCCGCACCAGCAGATGATAAATAAAATGATAATAACACAACGTTATTATCATTTTATTTATGCTCTTTGTCGGGCCGGGCATGTCAGGGAGGAGGAGTAGTGTGCACTTATAAGTGTGCATGTATGTTTGGCCGGCTGTCCTGGGCCGGCCAAACACACATGCGCACTTATGTTTCTCCAACCCAGCTGTGTTACACAGCCGGGTTGGAGAAAAGCCACAGGCTCCAGTGCACTGTCTGAGCGGCAAATGTGGCCGCTCAGACCAAGTCTGGTGCTGCTCTCATGCTATGAGAGTAGCGTCTGCATTGGGTGTGGAGCCAGTGCCATGAGGGCCCATCCCCTTCCGGCCCGACAAGAGGAGCAGTGAGGCGGGGGTCAGTGGGAGCGGAGTGGCAGGTAAGTCTTTTCTCTTTTTCTTTTTATATTATTCCCCTCAACCCCCTGTGGCTACCCTAACACTGTAGATAGGCGGCGGTCACCACTGTCTACACTGGTATAAAATTGGCAGTATCTCCTCTACTGGAGTAAACTCAATGCCGAATCTTGTGTCTGTATGAACTCAAGCGTTTTTCTCTGGTAATGTAACATAGTGGGCAAATCAAATGTGCTGCATATAATAAAAGCAACAACTCATAACTAAAAAATGTTTAGAATGGTACTGTATGTGGAAACTAGCACCATATGGAACTTGTACTCTGCCATAATACCACAGCAGTGAGCAGCAAAAGCCGCCACACGCTCTTGTGAAGTCACAGCAGCAGAAAATTATTTCCACTGCTGCTGGACCTATTTCACTAAAAGAGTCATCTATGCGGCTCAGCTCCTTTGGTACCATCATCATCCGGCCTCCAACGCCTGTTCATGACTATGTTACCACCGTAGAAACATCTCATCTCAATAAAACAGCTTTCACCAGCAACAGCAGGAGCTCAGCAGGCCACAGGTAAAAAGGTGGCTTTTACTAGCTGCAGCACCATAAGCAACAACAAACATAACATAAAAATGCAGATATGAAGGCATGAACGATATATTTTCTCTTCTCATCTGTCTTCCTCATCCCAGTCATTTGATTCTCATTTTATTTGTGAGATCGAACATAAAAATTCATCGACACACAAGTATAAAAAACAAAATAGAAATACAATAAAAGATCAATAAAACATGCAGGACAATATATTAACATCAAAAATGTAGATAATCAATAAATAAACAACCAATGCGTACAACATATGAAATCCAAAATAAGACCAGTTTTAAAACCTATCAGAGCCAGTTAATCAATCCTAGAGCTGCAAGAAGCCAACCAAGGGATCCTATGGCTATTATAGCAACTAATAATGTCTGCAAGTACATCTCTATAAGGTGTCAGCTCTGTGGTGTTCCATACTCGAAACCAAAATAGGATAGGGCGAAGCTTGGCTGTTCTGATATTGTTTTTAAAGTAAGATCTAGTCTCAGGGGCAGAAGAGGAGTGCCACAGCAGAGGTTTGAGAGTGACCTGATTAAGTTATTTACATCTATCCCCATAGTAGACGTATTAAAATTACCCCACAACTTCGCACCATACAGTACAGCACTTCGGATCTGGGGGTTATAAATCTCCAATGCAGGCAAAACGGGGTGGAAGGAGGCCTTTTTAGCAAATCTCGTCAATGCCGAAGCCCTGTGTTTTATCAAGAAGGAGCTCTTGGAGATTTGGGACGACCATGAATCTTCAGCAGATAATATAATCAGTTAATAATCAAATTCTTTTACTCTCTCCAGATTGTTAATTCCAATGTGCATGGTCTCCTTAAAAATGTTTCATTTGTTGTAGGCCATAAATTTAGTTTTTAGCGTATTGATTTCCAACCCATGCAAAACATCTGCTGATGAGGGTTTGCAGCCTAACTGCAGTTTTAGAAATGAAAAGGGTGTCATCCGCAAATAACAGTGGGGGAACCTTTTGGCCTACTAGGACTGGAGAGTCATTAGCGCAGTCCAAAAGAGCACCTATACAGCTATTAATAAACAAAAGGAAAAGTGTTGGAGCTAGAACACAACCCTAGCGCATTCCTGTCTTGATGCTAATTTTCTCAGTGAGTTCGCCACGTGGGCCCCCTCATATCCGGGTGCAATTACTCTAATGGAGGCGCATTATAATAATAAGAAGGCTACTAAGAACACCAATGCTAGCCAACACTTCCCAAAGCTAAGCTCTCGGGACCAAATCAAATGTGGCACAAAGGTCAATAAAAGCAACAAATAGATTCCCACTGCTGGTGCCAACAGTCTACACCTTGATCGACAAAAAGCAGAAGACTTGATCAACAGTGCCCGTCTTTGGTCTAAAACCCACTTGCATGTATGTTAAGAAATTGTTATCCACAATCCACTCTGATAGCTTCGCAAGGAACTCTTTGCAAAATATCTGTTGAAAGTTGCCCAAGAGACTAATGAGAGAATAGTTGTTGGGAGGGCTCCGACAACCTTTCTTGAAGACCAGAATTATCTTAACGCCCTTCAACGTCGGGGGAATTGGTACCCCCACTGCAATCACGTTCAAAACCTGATTAATATAGGGGACCCAAATTGTGGGATTGGAGTGGAACATGTCAGCAGAAATTACAGCAACAACAGTTAGGTCCTGTTAGAGCTCCATTCTCCCGCCAACTGCCCTTGTCTACTCTCTTCCTTTCGTTCTCAGTATTCCACTCTCAGCATTTCGGACACCAGCTCAGACTTACAGGGAATGGGAACACCCATAACACTACACTCCTTCCTTTACTACAAACAGCAAAACAACTATCAGCCATTCCCTTGCATTATCTCTTGTAATCATTCACAATTACTCAATTTCCAACATGTGTAGCTTACACATTCACCAGCAACAACCTGTAAAGTGCCTCATTATCCACGCAGACACACAAAGACAGCGGTGACAGAAACTCTGCGACCGGTCAAGACATAAAGCTTCCCACACCTTATGTCAAACAAAGAAATGAGATAACAACTAGGTTGTGACTAAGACTGCACTACGGTCCCAATTCATGCAAGTCTTGCGACCTCCACTGAGAAGAGACCAAAGCACCACATGTCTGCCCACTCACATTGATGCCTCGCAACATTACAAGTCTTGCGGCCTCCACTGAAATGAGGCCATACCACCACGTCTGTACACTCACATTGATGCCTCACAACATTTATGCACACAGGACACTTAGTCACAGATGCGCAGTCACGCAACAGCCAATGCACGGAACCCACTGGTTTCCTTGGACAAAGAGTTTCCCATTCATCCCCTGGTCTACACATTCAAGGCACAAAACAAAACACAAATGGAAAATTTTACCATGCATCACCTCACCTCACCTCATAATTTCTTCACCAGAGACCAGACTTCAACACAAAACCTGCTGTAACAACACTCATACACAATGTCCCCAGATATTCACCCCACTTCAATGAACTACACAGCACAACATACTCTCAAAACAACATTCTATTACATCATTCACTCTCGACATTCCAGACACCAGCTCAGACCTACAGGGAACGGGAACAATACTACAGACTTTGCTTACCATTTCAAATACTACAGTGAACAGAACAAAAGCAATGCGAAGATTGAAATATGTTCTCTTCTGACAGAGAAAGCAAATTTCGACCATGGAAGTACTTATATAACCTTGAAGCGTGGGTATTCAGAAAAGAAGAGGCCTAAAGCTGAAACAATGCAAATGTTAGGCTATGTCGGTGTAGAATGAAATTACAGATAGTTAAAACGACATTCCAGGTGCCTTTTGGGAATTTTCACATCCATATTGGGTGCAAACACTGAAATATGGCATGTTTGAAGAAAATCTGTCTTTAATGTATTCCTGCAGATGAATACGCATCAGCCACTTTGTTTCAACATGGACATCACTTCCTGACATTAGCTATTCATTTCTGAAAGGAACACAAAATGGCTTCCTTTGCATTCTATCTACCCCTGGGACATACGCTGCGGTTGCTGACTGATAACAGACCTCCTGTGTAATCCACTTTTGCATTTTAGAAACGCTGTTTGCTTCCTACAATACTACTGAGAACACAACCCCTGGGGCTTTCATCGCATTTCATTCACATAAAGTACGACACAGATAACAAGATTAATTTCAAATAGTGCTGGTTTTCTAAAGCTAATTTCCCCTAAACCGGATCTAAGGGAATGACCAGTACAATGATTCGTAATAGATTGAAAATTTCCTTTTTTACAAATTATTTCAGAATGTTAGTGTGAAAACATAAATCTCTCTTTTTTAGTTAGCCTATCAGTTAATTGCTTGAGGAAAGCAAAGTCGGACACCAGGAAAACACAAATAAACTTTACAGATATGCCCTGTTTTAAGTGGTAGATGAACGGGAAGAATCCTAGCCTCGACCTACAATTCGGGTCTGAATAAATAATATTTTATTATTTTAGAAGATCTTGGTAGTTAATGAGATCGAGACGGTGTAAGTAAGTGTGCAGATTCTTAAATTACATGTTTTTCCGTTTCTCATACATGTAGATATAAAATCATACACATTTTTATTAGGATTGTTTAATGGCCTCAGTTTAGGTTTTTCACATTGACCCATGAACAGTATGAACAATGAACCATTAAAATTAAAGTGCCTGTATGTATTGATTTCTGATGTTGCAATACAGGTGGAGGTGGGAGACCATGCAGAGACGCAGTGGTGTATGTAGCTGTTAAAAAATATCTTTTTTGTCATCAAAAGAACTTCTTTTAAAAAAATATCTTTTTAATAAAAACTTTGTAAATTTTCCACTATTGAGGTATTTTTGGTGTACTGTTTGGGCCTATAGCATAACTCCCTGGAGTGAGACTGGCTGTGACATTATTGTATTGAGTGATTGAATACGAGTGGTGTTAATTTTGTAGCTACCAAAGGAAGACTTGCTCTTCACTTTTCAGCTGTTAAGAAATATGCCGAGGTTGAACAAGCAATAAACAAAAATATAAGGACTTTCATCAAAACAGACACATTTATGAAGCGAATTACTCCGAGCAGCAGCTATTGTATTGTATAGTTTGTGTCATAATAACCATCAATCTTTTCTTCTACATAATACTACAGAACAGGGTGTTTGAGATAAGTGACCCGTGCTGAATATAATCGGGCTATTATATAGATGGTTGGGGTACTTTGGGCCTCATTTAGGGGTATATTTTCAAAAAGGTTTGCGTCTTGTTTGCACCACGCAACATGGTACATGCACGACGCAAACTTTAAGTAAGGTTTGTGAAGCCACCTAAAGCCACTTTGCGTGGCTTCATAAATCTGGAGTAACTCAAAGCAGAGCAAATTGGTGCGTTGCAATACTCTGCCCTGGGAAGAAGTTCCATGGGTGTTCCTAAGCAACTCCTCTGGTTTCTGACGCATTCCCAGATTTACCAGAACTGGCAGACCTGGGAATGCGCCAAAAAGTTACGCCTTCCCAAGGGAGGCGCAAAAATGCAAAATATCTCTATTTCTTCTCGTTTCTTCCACTTTCTATGTGTGCTGCATTCTGCAGCACATATAGAAAGAATATGCCTCTTCCCAGGATTGTTTTTGTGCAGGAAGGTGTGCCTTCCTGCACAAAAACAATACTGCATGCAATGCAGCCACACATGCACCATGGAGCAAGGGTGCGTTCGTTGGCACTAGGATTGCCAAAAGGGTGCCAGCACGGGGGAAAAGTGTTACAGCAAACATATGATGGACGGAATGCTGACAATGCAAACATTCTCCCCCAGTCAAAAGATCTGGATTAAATCCATCGTTCTTTTGCCCGCTACGCCACCCCAGTTTGGACCCAGCCATATGCAAATCAGTCTTGACCCTGTGCCCCAAGGGAGCAGTCCAGACCGAACTGCCAGGCCAGGTCCTCCCTGGACCGGAAACAAGCATCCTGGGACCGGTTTCAGGGTATGTCACCCTTCTTCAGCCAGGCTAGCTTGAATCCAGTGGCACAGTGAGCAAGGGACCCACGTCTGGGCATACCCATCCCACTTAGGGCGAAAAGTGTTACAGCAAACAAATGATGGACGGAATGCTGACAATGCAAACATTCTCCCCCAGTCAAAAGATCTCGGTTAAATCCATTGTTCTTTTGCCCACTACGCCACCCCAGTTTGGACCCAGCCATATGCAAAAAAGCCCTGTGCCCCATGGGAACAGTCCAGACCGAACTGCCAGGCCAGGTCCTCCCTGGATCGGCAACAAGCATCCTGGGACCGGTTTCAGGGTATGTCACCCTTCTTCAGCCAGGCTAGCTTGAATCCAGTGGCACAGTGAGCAAGGGACCCACGTCTGGGCATACCCATCCCACTTAGGGCGAAAAGTGTTACAGCAAACAAATGATGGACGGAATGCTGACAATGCAAACATTCTCCCCCAGTCAAAGGATCTGGGTTAAATCCATCGTTCTTTTGCCCACTACGCCACCCCAGCACGGGGGAAAAGGCAGGAATGTGCCATATTGCCTTAAATACAGCGCATTCCTGTCCTTTCCCTGTTACGCAGCGCAGCAAGGTGACTTGCTGAACTGCACTGCATGGCAAATTCATAAATCTACCCCTTAGAGTATGGCAGCATTTACTCTGTCAGGGTGGTGGAGGACAAAAATACGCCACCCTGACGGGCAGAGGACCGCCCTATTTAGAGATCACTGCCAGCCCAGTGGTGATCTCTGTATCTTCAGAGCAACTGACGTTACAGGAGTTCCGCTGAAGGTATTAAAAGTTTGGGGAGTGCCTGCCATCAGTTTTGAAGGCCGTCCACCAAACTTTAATTTTAAAAAAACAAAAAACTCCCAAAGTCACAGTTTGTTTTTGAAAAACAAATAACTAATGACCCCAAAACCTGTGGACTTTTTTTCCCATGAGTGTGGGGAAATTATTTTAATTTTTCTGTTAATCATTGGCAGGTTTTCAGTGGCGGTGACGGGCAGAAAAAAAGGACATCAGACCATCAACCCTAAATAGTGCGGGTGATGTGATGCCCTTACTTTGACAGCCAGCACTCTGTCAGACCATGGGAGTAAGCTTTTAATCGATAGAGCCAGCGAGGGCACCGCTGAAAGATAGATGATGGTCTTCCTGACTTACAATAGGGAGGGCGGAATGAGAGTCTGGAGTGCTATGTCAGTATTCGCTATTAGGAATAAAGAACCTGATTTAGAGTTTGGTAGAGTACTCCGCCACAAGCGTGACAGAGTACCCTTTCTGTCAAACTCTAAATCAGGCACTTTATTACTTACTGCGAATACTGACATAGCACCTCACCAAATGCAATGCCCCAGACGGCTCTCATTTAACAGTTGTATTGGGGATATACTAATGGGTAGATTAACAGACTAAACTCCTCAATACCCACTATATTTCAATATATCAAATAGAGCCCCATTAATTGACTCTGAAATCTGTCATGAAATAGCTATTGCTGCAGAAATGTAGTTATCAACAACTCAGAAGTGGCAGTTCAAAACAAGTTTTTCTTTAATCATAATACTTTCTTGTACAACTCAAATTTATTAACAGGACACGCTGGAACAAAAGTCAATCCTTTTCTAATGATTTATTGCTCTGATGGTAATAGGGTCCCATTTGAGAGGTTGAAATAGAAATAGAATACTGTTTATTGTTTCCAGTACAATTGCCTTCTCGTCTGCATGTATTCTTGAGGATGTTTCTGGTCTTGGAATCACCCCTTTCCCTGAATTGAACTCTCCCTCCCTCCGTGATTGCTTGGCAGAAATCCAAACAAGCACTTGCAAGGCCAACAGGCCTCGCCTATATGAGAGCTATTGGCTTTGCCAATATCTTTCAGCCGTGTTGTACAGCAACGTTTTCAGCATGGATACATGTTAATGGCGTGGCGTAGAGTACAGTCGTGTGGAATGGCATAGTGTAGTGTAGATTGGATTGGAGTGGAGTAGAGTTCAGTGGCATAAGGTAGAGTGGTATAGTGTGGTATGGGGTAGAGTGGAATGGTGTACAGTACAGTGGCCTACAGTACAGTGGCATAGAGTTGAGTGGCGTAGAGTACAGGGGCGTAGAGTGGAGTTGAGTGACATAGAGTGAATGGAGTGGCATAGAGTAACTGGCGTAGAGTGGAGTGGCGTAGAGTGAAGAGGGAAGAGTTGAGTGGCGAATAGCGGAGCGGTATAGAATGTCGTAGAGTGGCATTGTGAGGAGTCGCGTGGACGGATGTAGAGTGGCATAGACTGGAGTGGAGTGGCATGGAGTGTAATAGAGTGGTGAGAGTAGAGTGGTGTACAGTGGAGTGGTGTACAGTAGCGCCGAGTAGAGTGGGGTGGTGTGGAGAGTCATAGAGAGGAGTGGCATAGAGTGGAGTGGTGTAGAAAAGAGTGGTGAGCAGTCAAAATATCGAAAATAAAATATCGACATACACTAATATCGAAGTCACAATATCGAAGGGACAGAATATCGATGGACAGAATATCGACCCTAAGGTAAGTAATATCGAATTTTTTTATATCGATGTAAGTAATATCGAAGTTAGTAATATCGAAATCAAATATATCGATGTTACTAATATCGATGTTACTAATATCGATATTTGTATTATTGTTATGTATTTTGTTATGTTTTTAATATGTATGTGTCATATGTGTTTTTGTTAAGTGTTCTACTTGTCTAAAAATATATGTATACAATTTTTATATGTTAATAATGTTTTTTTAAGTTATTGGTTTTTTTTTTGTACCGTAGCGGGTTGTGGGTTTATAGGGGAATAGCGTGGCAAGTAATTTAATTATACAAAATTAATTATTAATTTTTAGGAATGATAAATTAATTTTAATTATTTTTTGCGTTTAAGTTCTGTAGCGGGTTGTGGGTTTATAGGGGAATAGGGTGGGAAGTAATTTAATTGTAATTAAGTTATAATTTATTTTAATTAATTGGTATTGATAATTATATTATTGTTAATTAATAATTGGTAATTAATTTTTATTAATTAGTTATTAATTTTTATTAATTGATCATTGTGTAATTTAATTGTAATTAAGTTATAATTTATTTTAATTAATTGGTATTGATAATTATATTATTGTTAATGAATTAATAATTGGTAATTAATTTTTATTAATTGGTTATTAATTTTTATTAATTGATTAATTGATCATTATGTTAAGTGTATTATTTTATTATTGGAGTGTGTTGTGCGTTTATAGGGGAATCCTTTTGGAAGTAATTGAAATCTAATTAAGTAATTATTAAATTTATTTTTGGGTATTGATAATTAATTTATTGGACATTAATTATTAATTGGTAAATTTTTTTAATTAGAATTTTTTTGTTCTAAAAATTAATTTATTGTTGTTTTATCATCAATTGGTAATTAAATATTATTCAATATTATTTATTGATAAATGTAATTAATATATTAAGAAGTAATTATTAATTGATAATTAATGTTTAATTATTATTATTTTTGGTATAAAAAGCATTTAATTGTTCAATATTAGTTAATTGGTAATTACGTTTTAATAATTTATATGTTTTTTGTTATTGAAAATATTTTATTGTTCAATATTTATTATTTAGTAATTAATATTTATTAATTATTATTTATTGGTATTTATTATTAATTTATTGTTAATAAATTTTCTATTGGTAATTATGTTTTTAATAATTATTTATTGGTATTGGTAAATAGTTTACAGTTATTTAATAATTCATTAATTATTTAAAGAAATTATTTTATTTATAAGTATGTTATTTGTAACTTCTACGCTATCCAACACTTTCCCTACTGTTGCACTCTCTGGAGTTGGACTAGTAATTTTTACCCCTACGCTATCCAACACTTTCCCTACTGTTGCACTCTCTGGAGTTGGAATAGTAATTTTACCCCTACGCTATCCAACACTTTCCCTACTGTTGCACTCACTGGAGTGGGAATAGTAATTTTTACCCTCACGCTATCCAACGCTTTCCCTACTGTTGCACTCCCTGGAGTGGGAATAGTAATTTCTACCCCTACGCTATCCAACACTTTCCCTACTGTTGCACTCTCTGGAGTTGGAATAGTAATTTTTACCCCTACGCTACTTTCCCTACTGTTGCACTCACTGGAGTGGGAATATTCATTTTTACCCTCCCGCTATCCAACGCTTTCCCTACTGTTGCACTCCCTGGGGTGGGAATAGTAATTTTACCCCTACGCTATCCAACACTTTCCCTACTGTTGCACTCACTGGAGTGGGAATAGTAATTTTTACCCTTACGCTATCCAACGCTTTCCCTACGGTTGCACTCACTGGAGTGGGAATATTAATTTTTACCCTCTCGCTATCCAACGTTTTCCCTACTGTTGCGCTACCTGGAGTGCGAATAGTAATTTTTACCCCTACGCTATCCAATACTTTCTCTACTGTTGCACTCTCTAGAGTGGGAATAGTAATTTTAACCTCTACGCTATCCAACATTTTTCTTACTGTTGTTTTTTTGGGAGTTGAAATAGTAGTTTTATTCCCTCCGCTATTTAATATTTTTTGTATTATTTTAGTTAATGTAGTATATAATTAATTTTAAAAATATTAAAAGTAAATGTAATTTTTTTAATTTGTTATACATAATTATTAAATTTTTATTTTTGTTATTGTTTTATGTGTATAGATGTATTTGTAATTTATAATATTTTTTAATAATTTATAATTTATTAAAATAATTATTAAACCTGATTATTAAGGGGCCCATTACGATAACCGGCGGTAAAAATACCGCCAACCGCCATAGCCAGAAAATACCGCCCGCCTGCAACATTGAAATACCGAAGTAGCAATTATGATGACGCTAAACAAACACCGCCCGCATCGGAAAAAATAACAGAATACCGTTCGTCCATGACAGAGTCCAAGACAATCCGTCCGCCACGGACGCAATACCGCCCGAAAAAGCCAAAAATGACTGCGCGGACGGACTACACACCGCCCGTCAAATTATGATCCCCCCGACATGAGGGCGGGAAATCAACACAATCCCGCCCGCAACGGTGAACTACAGAAATGAATAACTGACAAGGCGGAAGGCCTGGCGGCCACGTCCGTGCACAGAAATCAGTGGCGGCACAAACAAATACACACAACACGGCCAACAAGTCCACACAGGAAACGACGCCAAAATACACAGACACAGAACCCATCCCAAAGACACATCCCCCTGCCAAAATATAGAATTAGCATAAATCCCAGGACACCACGCCCAAAACACCTGAAAACGATAGACCATCATGACACACCCACATAGGTGAGTACAAAAGCAGCCCCCTCACAGACCACAAACCCTTGCACCACGACAAAGCAAACACCACAGCAGAGAACACGGAGAGACACAGAGGAAAGCAGCATACCACACGCACACACACATCACATCCATCACCACAACCACCACCACCACCACCTAAACACCGGCACCACAAACCCCCTGCACATTACACACCAAACACACCACACCAGCACCACAAAAACTACACTACGCACCATGGCAACACAACGAATGCCCAAGTTCATTGCCACAGAGTTGACGGTCATGGTCGACGAGGTCATCAAGGTGTACCCACAAATCTACGGGAACCAGGTCCAACAGACACCAGTATCCACCAGAAACAGGATGTGGAAAAGGATCGTAGACCAGGTGAATGCAGTTGGGAACGTGCCACGCAACCGGGGGAAATAACCAAGAGGTGGCAGGACATGAAAAGCCTGGTCAGGAAGAAGGAGGCCAAGAACCGTGAGCTGGCTGACAGGACTGGCAGCGGACCACCCGCGCCATTCAAGACCTTCAAGGCGTGGGAGGAGAAGGTGCGAGGCATACTACATCCGGAGAGTCTCATCGGAATACCAGGGGAGTGGAGGCTGGTAAGTACAAACAAATGTATACCAGCACACCGCCATGTACAGACATGCACTAACACAATGCCATAGCACCGAGGGCCAAACACCCCCATGTCCAGCACACAACACACCAGACATCTCTCACACATGCAACAGACACTCCCACACACTCAGCCCAAAGGTACCAACAAACAAAACCATGGGGGCATGTGCACAGTCAGCCAGCACCACAACTCCCACCAGGACCCTCTGTACCCCAGATGTGCCGGAAGGAGCACCTCCCACACCCACACCCATGTGTCAGCCATAGCTGCACTAACCAACAAGTAACAGGTAAGGAGCCGTACCACATTCTCCGAGTATCGGAGGGGGGACTGCAGAAGTCCCCCCACCCAGGCCCCCACTCCTACAGCGCAGCAAGATGGAGCACTCCCCACACCCATGTGCCAGCCATTGCAGTGCACACCCACACCCGACAGGTAGATATGTCACCCTACATGGAGGGCTGTCTGTGGATGGTAAACCATCACCACGACTCACAACACGGCCCCCACACCCACAGACCAGCAAGATGGAGCACCCCTCCCTCCCACAACCATGTGGTAGCCATTGCATTCCACCCTCAAAACCAACAATTGGGTAGACTACTGTACAGTGCGGGGTGTCTGTAGGCATGAGGACTGTACTACGACTAACATGTGGGACATGTCACCTAGCAGAGCGACAGGTAGCACTGCTCCCAGTCACAAACATGTGACCAATGTGCACCCGGACATCAATTACAGAGTCATAGCCCACATGAGCCATCTCAAATGCAGAAACACGTAACGAGTCACGTCAGCATGCACAAGTCTAACTGGAGTACTGACCCACATGGCGTGCACTGTGTCAGTCATCACACACATCAGCAACACCATCCAAGTCTAGTCCATGTAGTCGTGTCTGCTTCTACCCTTGACATAGTACAACATCACCCATGTAAGTCTGTCTCGTCCAAATGAAACATAGTGGAACCCCAGTAATGTCACCTACACCACTGGACCCATGAACCACACAGCTACACAATGCACATTCAAAATCTCATCCATCCCATCATCCAGCCCCAGTGTCATGAAAGGTATATCAGCTAAACAGTTGCCCCATAGACGGTAGTACAGCAAAGAGTCCTGCCGATGACCAATAATGTGTCTGCTGTGTCTGAAGCGCTCGTCACACTGTGAGTAACAACATACAAAATGCAGTCAACACCCCAAGAGCACTGCATTGCTGCACATGGGTGAGAGTAGCACGCACACCAAGGAATTGTACCATCTGCAATACGTCGTGTGGCATACAACCATCACTCACTCACTACAATGCCTGCTGTGGAATGCCCATAAATGACAACAGTGAGCAGATATGCTGGCTAAGTCAGACATACACACACCTCTGTCTCTGTAGTGTCGTGTGGCCAAAACACATGTCCCCTTCTGCACCCATATGTCACTGTATGTACCACAGTACCATATTCCAACACCAAACCGTCCATGGGGCTGTACCCCGTTCCCACCAAAGCCACAAAATGTAGGGTACTGCAACTCACACCAATTGGCATTACAAATCCGTCCCATGCCAGATGCACCCATCACACTATTCCATTGCCTTGATCACGCACACACATTGTAGAGACATACACACGCATCCGGCAAATCAGTGCACAACTGTGCACAAACTGTGCATGTCAGACATCTAACACAAACCCTGCAAGGTGCAACACAATAACTTTTTGTCTCCGCCCCACAGGTGACGACCAGCATGATGCTGCGGATGGAGACACCAGCCATCACAGCCAGTCCACAAGCCCCCCACACGGACTCACGGATGTGGAAAGCTTGGACACCTCTACGGACGAGGACTCCCAACCTGGCACATCTGGCGTGGCAGGGCGCAACAGCACACCAGGACCCCTCCTACCCACCAACCCATCTCCCAGGGCTGGTGACCAGTCCCAGGCCCCTGCTGCCACGGTCATTGCGGCCAACACCACCGCCGCAACCACCACCACCATCACCACCACCACCACCAGGGCCTCCCTGACCACTCAGCCATCCCAAGAGGTGGCACAAACCTCCACAACTACCCTGGGAGCCAGGAGGAGGCCCCCGGTGACCAATGTGGCGAGTGGGCAGGTCGGTGGCAGCAGTCCAGGTGGGAGGAGCAGGGCCAGGCCAAGGCCAACAGAGCCTGGGAGCCAAGCCCTGCCGCAAATAGCCAGAGTCCTTGGGGCCTATGAAGTTGCCCAGGGACAATGGGCCAGGTCAGCTTCCGACACAAGGGAAGTCCTTGGGGTGTTGAGGTCCATGGACGCCCGTATGGGCCAATTCGTGACCCGTATGGGCCAACTTGTGGACCTCATGGGCCAGCTAGTGGTGGAGGTGAGGGCCCACTCAAGGCCAACCACAACACCTGCGCCACCACCTGCTGGGGCGCAGGGACGTGCAACATCCAGTTCCCCTGCGTCCACAGCGAGTGGGCAATCCTCAGCCACCACCAGCAGCCCACAAACACAACCCCCTCCCCTCAAACGTGGAAACAGATGTCCAGGGAGGACTTCGCACGCTCCAAACGCCAGTGAGTCAGCCAGCCATGGTGGCCACCCCCTGCATTCACTTGGACTACCATCCTACCCCACACTGCCAGTCGAGTGGCAAATGTCTGTTGGA
This sequence comes from Calotriton arnoldi, assembly GCA_963921515.1. Classification (NCBI taxonomy): domain Eukaryota; kingdom Metazoa; phylum Chordata; class Amphibia; order Caudata; family Salamandridae; genus Calotriton; species Calotriton arnoldi. The sequence goes on from CAWUFW010000480.1 coordinate 2,265,958, forward strand.
CTGCGGACCCAGGACAACATGGGTACACCTTGACCATCACGCGGACAGGACCGTCCACTCATTGTACAGCATGCACCACCTTCTTGATCACCTTTCCCACAATCACATGTCACCTGTTAAATAAATACACCTGTATCACATCCTATGTCATCTGCTATGTTTATTATCAATGGTGCACAAACGTCAGCATGTTCAGAAATTCATCTGTAGTGTGTTCTGTCGATAGGCCAGGAGAGGCGGTAGGGACCTAGGGTTGACAAACAGAACAAGAGTCCATTGACTGTGTGTGTCACACACTCATCACACAGTACTTGTCATCAGGCCTAAGCAATGTACACACATCTCACAGAGCAACAGGGCACAATGTCACAGCCACTCTCAGTGGCATACTACCCTGGACATGGACCATTGCCACACAGCACTCAGTGAACAATAGGCCGCCCTGTCAATGCACACATACACATACACAACTACAGCGACATCAGCCGTCGTACATGGACACTCACCGTCAAGTGAAGTAGCGGGCGATGAGCTGCTGACGCTCATTCACTGCTTCCTCCTCTCCACTGTCCTCGTCACTGGACACGGCTTGGCCTGCAGGCGGGGGCCCTGGCTGATCACCGTCATCCACAATCAGGGGGATCCGCCTGCGAATATCGAGGTTGTGCAGCATGCAGCATGCCACAACAATCTGGCACACCTTCTGTGGGGAGTATGCCAGTGCACCCCGGTGCGGTCCAGGCACCTGAATCTGGACTTCAGGAGTCCAAATGTCCGCTCCACCACACGTCTGGTCCTCCCATGTGCCTCATTGTACCTGACATCAGCTGGTGTACGAGGATTGCGTAGTGGACTCAACAGCCAAGGCCCATTAGGATAGGCAGAGTCACCAACAATCCACGCATGGTCCGGTTGCAGATTGGTCATCAGACGTGGGAGGATGCTGTGGCGCATGATGTGCGAGTCATGGGTGGAACCGGAAACTTCGCACACACGTGTGTAATAATCATGTCCGCCAGGCACACCACTTGCACATTCAGGGAGTGGAAGTGTTTCCGCTTACGGAAGATGTGCTCCATGGCCTGTGGTGCAACAAGGCCAACATGGGTGCAATCAATTGCACCAACAACCTGGGGGATGCGTCCGAGTGCATAGAAAGCACCCTTCACCGCAGGCAAATCACGGGCCCTGGGGAATCTGATGTACCGGTTCCTGTACCGCATCATAGCCGACAGGACATCCCGTAGCACCTTGCTGAACATGGGCTGGGACATCCCACCTCCACTGCCCACCGTGTGTTGGAATGAACCGGTAGCGAAGAAATGCAGTGCAGCCATCACCTTGGCCGTGGGGGTGAATGCAGTTGGATACACCCTGCGAGGACGAAGGTGGGGTTCCAACATGGCACAGAGGCGATGCAGGGTGGGCCGGTCCAGACGGAACTTCCTGATGACCTCCACATCCTCCATGTCTGACAGCAATTGGTAGGGGCGATGTATGTTTGGTCTCCTCCTAGGACAGATGGAAGTGGACACATGTCAATGCAACACACAACATGGCATTTACACATACACAAAACAAAGATCACTGTCAAAGCAATAGTATCAACGAACAGCTGACAAGTAGGGACAGCACAGCAACATTACTCTTACACAGATCCCCTTACCAGTAGCAAGGACCACTGACACATACCATTGCTATGAGCATGCACATGGGGATTGAGGCCATATTAGCTTGATAGGCATGATGACGGAGTCAGACTGCATATGTGGGTAGCGGCAACACCACAGCAATATACCTAGCTGCTGTGCCTGACACCGCTTCCGAGGCTGGGTGAGTATGGCACACACCAACAACACAACGTACACAGGCTGAGCGGTACACCAATCGCAGCAGCTTGGTCACGCAGAAACAGCCCCAAGGGGGCTATATCAGTGTGGGAGGGTGACAGGCTTTACCACAGCTACCAGGGACTGCTGACTGCCACCCCTCAACAACACCTGCTGCTGCTGCCACCTGTCCACCTTAATGTCGACGACTCTGATGACATGTCCATGTCCACTAACCGGCGAGGAGCTGCAGTTCCTGGATTCCGAGCTCCACGCACACTGCCCAAGGCGAATACCGGCAAAAGTCATGTGTGTGTAAGACAACTACAGTGTGTGTGGGAGTGCATGTGGGGGACACACATGTCGTTCATCCGCAGCACTATGAGACTGAGCCTGTGGGGTTCCAACATGCACCGCTTACCATGCTAACTACAGGTGGAAGGTGCATGTAGGCTCTCAGGTGTTTCCCCATGCATGTCCCTCCCGAGTGGTGGTACATGGCATTTTCATGTCAGACACCCAGTGACGCAGACACTTGGCAATGCATGATTCTGGGCAGCTATTGCTTGTGGAAATGGCTGGCCGGCTCAATGCTGGCCTTCTCAGTCTCGGCAGACCTGGGCTGCACATTGACCGCCCAATCCTAGAAGGAAACTACACTGACTGTACAGTGGGTTACATGTGTCATTATTTCACAACTCTCCTGATATGCGCTAACTCAGCTCTGTCGATTGAACACTCCAGGCCTTGTGATAGGGATGTGTGTGAGAGATGGTGGCACTGATTGGGTCCTCCATTGCGGGGTGAGCCATTCACAGGGCGAGTATGTTGAGGGCTGCGCAGTGTTGGACACAGTGAGTCCACCCACAAAGATGTGTAGCCTTGTGAGCCATGTGTCGGTCTACCTGACAATGGACAGTAGATGTGGGCAGACTACACATTGCTCAATGTGCTGGCATCCTGAATTGAATGGGATGGACAGGTACTGTGTACACACTCCCACCAGCATGCATTCACGTGTGGTGTACACATGCTGTTATGCCATGTCCCATACCGTCTTGCCTCTGTTACACATCTCTGTTCATTGAGGATGGGTCAGCATCATGCCACTGTCATTGGTGGATGTGGCTGATGCTGTGAAGAGTATGTGTGATATTCCAACCCTCATGTGTACCATCCCTGCAGTTGGAAGTCCACCAGCCCAAGGCCTTGTGATGAGCCATTGCATCCACGTTGATGCTTCTGTGTACGTGTAACCGACAGTGCAGCCAATCCCACGAAGAGGGTGACGTCATCTGCCGTATGTGTGGCCATGTTGCGGCGACTAATCGGGGGATGCTCCCTCGTATTGACAGGTTGGCACGGCGCTGCATGTCACCACTAATGGTCTGCAATTGACAGTCACACAGCCTGTGGCGGATGCACGTTTGTAGGGGCATCAGCAGCAGGCAGGTGTACAGTACTGTGGGATTGTGTCCTTTGCAGCGAGAGGCAGCATGTGTCCACAGCCTACCCATGTTCTGGGTAATGTGATGTTAGTTGTGTGATGCAGTGGGTTGTGAGTGTACTCTGTGCTGGGTGCAACTCACATGCATAGGCGTTTCCTGAGGCTCAAGATGTAATTTGGGCACTCAGCATAGTCAATGCGTTCAGAGTCGTAGGCCCCAGGAACAGCCTGTAGTCAGCTGGAATGGCAATTCACATGTATGTGTGTGGTACTGTGCATACTCTGATTTCGACCTTAACACATGTGTGCGATGCCTCACCACATATTCCTGATACTCACACATCCGGCACACTGTGCAACAGTAGTTGTGGCCGTGCGATGGACAGTTGTCTGGCATGGGCTCATGACCATTGTGGACTGTCATGTTGCAGTCAGTGTGTGTGGTGACACATTCTGCTCCATGCAGGTATGTCCTTGGCCTAATTCTGTAGCGGTCATCCTTAACACCATCAGGAGAGTCGGTGTGTACACGGCGATGAGTGGCTATGGCCGCAGGGTGACAGTCCGGGTGTTGTTCCATGTGCACAACACATGCGTCACTTATTGGCGGGTTCATTACCTGTACGACGGCCATTACGTGTTGATTGTGGTTGCTGTATACATTTGCACAGGTATCATGCAACATGTGCACTTGGGAATGTTCTGTGCTGGATCCCTTGCACATGTATGTGGATTTGATGCCAAATGAGTGAGGCCACCTCGCTCTCCCTCATGTGTCAACTACCATGTGTGCTGAGGGACAGGGGACGGTCAACAGTGGTGAGGCATTGGATGGTGCAGCTGCACAGGAGCTGGGTGAGACAAATGTGACCGGCGCATCGGAGGGGGCAGACGTGTGCTGGATGACTCACAGGCCCATACGACAATTGCTGCGTCAACTGAGTACAGAGGTCATGTGTCCATGTCTGCTAGCACAGGGGACGTGCACTCTAGCTCCTCTGCAGCCATGCGGAGGCCAATGCCCGCCCTCCCAACTACTTCCACTGGTGCAACACGTGTCGGCACTAGGATGATGGTTAGAGTGTCTTTCACACCAGGCACAGCTGCCCCTGCGACCCCTGCTGCACTCAGTGCCGTGTCTGTTGGGCATGTGCGGCATCTGTGCGTGGGTCAGTCAGCCTCCCTCAATGACTTTATTGCCCATGGCAACACCTTTCCGCAGTTGACATAGTTCATGGAGGGCCTACATTAGCGCGTGGGTGGGCTACACCAGTATGTCCAATAGTTGTCCCCCCAGTCAAGGTGGTCCTTGCACTGGGCCACTGTCAGGCTGACATACCTGACCTTCCCCCACCCCCCGGACAGTGGCGCATCTGACAACAGCAGGGCTCGGTGACTGGGGCGAATGGAGCCACACATACACTATTTGGCCTCTCTGGGGAGAGATTGGAGCTGCTGCACACGCGCGTGCTCCCATGATGCAATCGCATCAGTGGGGTGGGCGAGGGAGGCAATGAGTCTGATGGTGCAGGCCATCTTCCGTGACGTCACTACCTGTCATGACGTCTGCGTGCCACCACCTCTTCTGTCAGGACTTGTGCCCTGCTGCACACTGAGAATGTAATGCCTGCCAGATGTGACCAGGAGCAGGGTGCCATGACCTCCCACCCACCAAGCTCCACTGCCATCCCATGCCCTGTGCAGGTGGACGATGTAGGGGGTACACCTGAAGGCCAGGGGTGTACATGTCTCGGCACGGGCCTGGCTGACGCACAGCAGTATCCAGCATGTCCCCAGAGGGAGGGCCAACGTCCACACCTGATGCAGCATGGGTCGTGTGCCCGCCTGTTGTGCACACACTAGTCCACATTCATCCCCAGGCAGCTGGTCTTTCCACATACCCAGAACAGTGGTAATGTACCCCGCAGGGTTCGTCCCCACACAGTCTGTATCGACACTGCATGTGTGCACCCACCCGTGCCACAGACCCACCTGTGCCAAGAGGCCCTCCCGCTTCACATGCCACATGTGTGTATTCCACAGTTGTGCTTCTCTCTCAGGGGCGGACATCCAATGTCACTTGACTACATGGTAATCTCACGAGTCCCGTGTACTTCTCACACTCTCATCCTCTCTCATTCGTACTTGTCTACGATCAATAATACTCCAGAGTCCGATATTAGCTTTAAGGCATGTATTTAAGCTTACTTCGTCTGTGATGCAGGATGTGGACACTACTGGCAGCGTAATGCATGTGGAGGATATACTTAGCATGGTTACACATTCAAAAGGGGGTACAGGTAGATGTGATAAGTCGTTAATTGTGGAAATAAGGCTTCAGAGTTAAGAATGCCCTGCCCTTGCTATGCTACAGTACATTAGCTCATTACTGAGGTGCCCTAGGCTGTGACACAGACAGTATTGGTTTACCCTACCAGACAGCTTGACATCATGAGCACAGTACATCTAAGTCCCATGGTACAGGTTTACGACAATGGTGACTCCGACACACCTGCGTCAGAGGTGGCATCAGAGCAGGAGCCTACATGCATGCAGCATAGTCTCACATGTTGTGGCGATATGGTGGCTACTGTACATGACTCAATGCCCGGGGACATGTTGTGGGGTGTTGCATTTGTTGTCCATGCAAATGTCCTTGCACGGAAGTTCAGGAGAAGGTGTGATGACAGTTCTCAAGTTATTCAGCAGACAGATCAGCGTGCACTTACAGGTGCCTGTGTTCAGGTGCGCGGCATGCATATTGTGGCAATGTGATTCGTGCAATGTTGGCCATGTGGTCACTGTACACAGGTCCCATTCCTCAGCCTCCCCGTGTTCATGCAGGGACACGGGATGTGGTGATGGACAGGGTGCATGTCCCGGTAATGTCAGGTGTCATGACGGTGGTGTTGATGGTCAGGTGTTTGTTTCCGTGTGCATGGTATAGGTGTTGCACAGCTGACTGGCCTCTGCGTGCGGACGGCAAGCATGGTTACGGTGTTGCACATGAATGTTCAATTGTGGGTATTGATTTGGGGACCCATGAATTGACAGGTTGTCAGGTATGCGATACCTTCCTGCAGTGCATCCCTCGCATTGGTGGTATTTGTGGTTGACATCCAGTGAAGCGGATGGTGGGTTGCAACGTGTTCCTCGTAGGTTGTCCCTTGTAGGATCCTGATGGGACATGTCGGTTGACATTCGATGAAACTGTGATCCAGCATACGTTGTGCGGAGGCACACTGGTTCCATTGCAGTGTGTGTCCTATTGCAGCCACAAACGCCATGCCCCCATACACTGAACAGTTCCTGTCGTGGGCGTCCAGGGGTGAGAACAGGTGTACCAGGTCCCCAATTGGACATGTCGGGTTGGAGAGACATAAATCCACAGGCCAGTGGTACGGGCACCTCCGACAGTAGAAAACGGGGATGACGCAGCTGAACATTTCAATGCGGTAAGTCACTCGATAACTTACATTCAGCATAGCCAGATTAGCACAGCCCACTGTCTGTATCAAGCTATTGCTGTACAGCTGCATCTGTCTGGCGTAGGTGTATATTACTGGTGCCCCGTCCATTTTGCTGCTGGGTGCTGTGGTGGCGTGCTCCGGCTGCCTGGGCTGTCTGCTGAGTGCGACCTCGGACGGTGCTGTGTGTTCTTGAATGGATGTTAGGCGGCAGGACTTTGTGTATGGCTTGGGAGGCGGCCACAGTTCCTCATCCCACATGCTCCTATGAATGGTCAAGGCCAGTGGTGTCTGACTCCTTCCTGATTACTTGCATTTGGGCCACAAGGCGCAGTGGTAAAAATTGTATTTTGTGGTTTTATCTTTCTTTCATGTTCGGCGTTATCTGCCAGGGGATGGTTGACTCAGCATGGCTGTGTTTGGGTTGTGGTTGTTCCAATGGCTCCGTTCTCCTGCAGGATATGTTGCATGTGATTTGGCTGTGGGAATGGAAGGACATTCACTGCTATCTGCTCTCCCGTGTGTGGGTGGGTCACTTCTTTCCCGCTGTACATTGGGACTTGTGTGTGGGCGCCGTGATTGTGCACACCTGTTCTCAGCCAGCAGGGTTTCTCTATTTTGGACATGGCATGGCTTGTAGTTGCGTGCAGGATGGTCCAGATTTTTTGTTGAGACTGGCGTGCCTTTTGCGGGCAATGTCCATTGTTTGTGCAGTTCTGTTGCAGCTGCCGGGGGCTTCTCCATGCTTTACACACAGGTGTGTGTCCTCTTCCGACGTCACTTTGCTCCCCTGTTCGGCACACTTGTGTGACTACGTTTTGGCAACTGTGAGTTGTCGGTTGTGGTCATGGTTGACGCAGGGGGACCACGTGACTTGTGCCTTCAGGGTGGGGCTGGTGTGTGTGGTGTGTTGTTGTGACCCTGCGGTGTTTGTGTGCAGCCCATGCGTGGCGCTGTCGTTGTCCTCTGCGTTGTGCGCATGTGCGTCATCGCCGGGGCGCTGTGGTGCCGTGCCGGGTACGTCACCTCCTGGTCCGGGGTATTGGGTGCCCCGGATGTTGCGGGTATATTATATTTTACAGGTGGGATATGTGTGGGTACAGTGTGGATGTGTCCTGTCCCCACAGGGGTGTCTAGGGGGCCCATGTACAGTTTTTCCGCCCTTGCATTGTGTGCGGTATTTGCATGCCCTTGTTGTGTGTCTGCCTACCTGCGTCTTCGTTGCGCGTTCACTCCTAGCTGCTGCATCAGGTACAGCATTGGGATGGCCTGGAGTGCAGGATTCATGTCGGAGTAGGCCGGGTTGGTGTTACTGTGGTCGTCAATGTAGTTTCCGCCTCCTGTTCTCGTGCGGTGTCTCTTTGCCGATGAGGCTGTTTGGTTGTGTCATCGTAATTTGTACGCCGGGCGGTGCGTCATTTTGTCGGACGGTGTGCCTCCGTTGGCTGGCGCCACGACGTAAACGGGCGCACTTTGATGGCGGGCGGCGTCGCAGGCTTGCGGGCGGTATTAGCCTGACTTTTCACATCCTAATTTGGCGGGAGAGCGGGCAGTTGCCGGCGGACGGTAACTAGCGGTTTTACCTCCGTCGGCACGGCGGTGGTGTTTCTGCCCGCCATCGTAATGACCCCTAAGTAAGTATATATATTATATGTATATGTTTAATTAATGTTTTATTAAATTATATATATATTACTTATTAATTTTAAACATTATAAAATATTTTTAACTATGTTTATTTTATTTATAAGTATTATTTAGTTTATTTTACATTTTTTTTTACAAAAAAAACCCGATATTTTTGATAACGATATTTTTGACATCGATATTTTTGACATCGATATTTTTGTACTTACCATGTTGTAGATAGGATATCGATATTGTTGACATCGATATTCTTGCTCCGATATTTTTGTAGGTCGATTTTTTGACCTTTGATATTTTGTCAGTGATCCGAAAAGAGTGGCACAGAACAGAGTGGCTTAGAGTGGAGCGGAGTAGAGACGTATAGAGGAGAGTGGCGTAGAGGAGAGTTGTGTGGCGTAGGTGGAGTAGAGTGGCGCAAAGTGGAGTAGAGTGGTGTAGAGTTTCATATAGTGGCACAGAGTGGTGTAGAGTAGAGTGGTGTGGCATAGAGTGGCATAGAGAATAGTGGCGTAGAGTAGAGTAGCACAGAGAGGGGTGGCATACAGAGGGTTGAGTGAAGTACTCTGGCGAAGAGTGGAGTGGCATAGAGTGGAGTGGCTTAGAGAGACATGGCATAAAGTAGAGTGGTGTAGATTACAGTGGCAAAGAGTAGAGTGGCGAAGAGTGCCAAAGAGTGGCATTGTGTAGAGTGGAGTGGCATAGAATGGCCTGGCAGAGAGTGGAGTGGCATCAAGTGCATAGAGTGAAGTGGCGTAGAGTAGAGTGGCATAGAGTGGCATGGTGTAGGGCGTGAAAGCATTGAGTAGAGTGTTGTGGATTAGAGTGGAGTGGCATAGAGTGGAGTGGTGTAGAGTAGAGTTGAGTTGTATAGAGTAGTGGCATGGAGTGGTGTAGAGTGGTATTGTGTGGAGTGGAGTGGTGTAAAGTGGCACAGAGTCATGTGGAGTGGCATAGAGTAGAGTGGCATGGCGTAAAGTGGAGTGGGTTGTAAACCCACTGAATTTTGAACAATATGTCTTGAGCACATCGCATACACTGTGTGGGCGAGACCTAAAAAGGGTCTTGGTTTGTTGTAAAGTTATTGTAAAGTTATCTCGGCCAACTGTCCCACTACTTTGATCTGAGATGTAGGGAGAGCTCTCTCCTCTCAATGTTTTTTCTCCTTCTGAATTCGAGGAGGCAGTGTCATAAAATGTCACAACTTTCTTCTGTGTGATTTTTGTGTTTAGTGGAGTGTACCCCACACTGTAAATCCCTGAGTAGAAGTTGGGTATCAAATAAGGCTATGCTTTCTGATTTGATACGTTCCTAATATCCTTACAAAGGTTGTCTGTTTTTTGTTTAAAAAAAGAATCATCAAATCTTTGCAGTTCTTCATTTATTTCTTCTAGTTTCTTATTTGCCTCCCCATTTGCAAATTTGTTTTTTAGTATCTCTTCAAGCTCCTAGATCTCTCTATTTAACAAGTTAACCATCTCTTTAATGGTCTCAATAATAAGCATCATCCAGCGGCAAGAGCAATGATTAGCGTTTATCTAGAAAGTTTTTAATTCAACAAACAGACCTGGTTTGTTTTTAACTTGAAGGCGAGGGGCATAATCCCAGCCATATGATATTCTAAAAGGAACTGCTTGTGTAATTCTGTCCTTTTTGCTTCCTTTGTTAGATTAAGTGACTTTTGCCATTCCTAAATAACATTTAATATTGTTAATGGTCTCTCAGAAGAAGGCAATGTACTAATTAATTTTTTTAAATTTTGTTTTGATGTCTATATAATTGATATGTACCAGATTCTCTTATATGTTTTCATTAAGCCCCATTGTTATTCCAAGAAATTCTTAATTTTGTCTTCACTGTAGTCAAATGCGCACATGGTCCTGAAGAAGGTAGATTCAGTTATAGACGTACCCCACGGAAACGTGCGTCGACGTTCTAACAGTCCATTGTAGTTCACCTAAAAAGGAGGAATCAAATTGTTGTCACCTTCTTAGACAGTACAATGAGTGTTTTACAACAGAGACTTCTGGTTTTATTAATTATGTGAATGGGGCTTTTTCCATTGCACAATGATTGTTGAAATAATGAATGAAATATTATGATTAAAGAAAAACGTGTTTTGTACTGCCACTTGTGCGTTGTCGATAACTGTGTATTGCTATATTTCTACAGTAATAGCAATTTCATGATGGGTTTTAGAGTCAATTAGAGGGGCTCTATTTGATACACTGAAATATTATCGGTATAGAGGAGTTTAGTCTGTTGCTGTACTGTTTGTGGGTTTTTCTGTGCCTTTAAATCTCCCACACCCTTTTATGTGTTGATACACTAATGGATAGGCCTTCATGGAACTGAAAATTTTCTCCATGCAAAAATGCGCATTCGCTGTTTTGAGGAAACTGCTGAGATATTGTGGAAAAACAGGAAATTATTTTTTCCATTTATGGGGCAATCCTTGAAGTCTGCATTATTTGAAAATGGCTGTCGCATTGACGTCATATTTCTTTCTACTTTTATGAACCACATTTTGCAGCCATTCTTGCAGTAAATGCAGTGGGAATATCTGTACAAATTTCCACAGCACTTGTGTAAACCCAGCATTCTAAATACTATTCCACATAACGGGAAATGTTTACATTTTTCTTGCAATTTCATGCAAACGTATTGTGGCAATTGCGCAGAGAGTTTTGTGTAATGGCAACAAGATGAGTCATTGACTTAAAAACAGAAAACTCACTACTGAGATTTATGGGTAACAAGTATAAATCCTAGAAAGGCTATTTTAGCAGTGCATAATTCCAAGTTCAGTATATTGCGTGCCAGCACATTGGGTAGTAACAATTATTGCAGACAGGTGTTTAGATCAATAGAAGAGAGGTGCGCAGCACAATATAAAAAACAATTTACTGTTAAATGTCCATAGAAATTTCTACAAAACTTCAGTAAATATGTAATTCTGATGGCATTGTTACAGTATGATATTGGTATACAGAAGCTTTATGGCACTAAAGGAAATAATGACTAAATATCATAAATGTCTAAGAAATTTCAATAAGTTCTTGATTGCACAGTTTAAAGCACTACTCCCAATCCTAAAATATGTGGAACCTGCCCCTTCCAATCACACCCAACGGGTTGCTGAAGAAACCTGGGTATTTGTTGTTTTCTGTGTTGGTGCCACTACAAAAGATCTGTGTGGTGATCTTTAGTCCATAAAGTGAATTACTTCAATACTTTTTGTTGCACACGTGAAGAAATATGTCACAGCTGGACTATAGCAATAGTAATGTTTCTATGGATGTTGCAGACCTAATCTCAAAAATTGAATATAGCAAGATAATTTTGCAATGTTTCTATAGATATTGCAGACCTAATATCACACCTGGAATATAGCAAGATCATTTGGTAATGTTTATATAGATATTGCAGACCTAAGATCACATCTGGAATAAACAAAGGTCATTTTGGACAAGTTCATATGGATACTGCAGACCTGATGCACAAGTTACTAACTTGTGTAACGATATATCTGTAAGAGACAGTAGTTAGTGACAGATTCCTTACCTTAGAATATCCCCAGGCGTCAGGCTGGATCCGGAAAGTTTTCTGCGTAGCAGTACCCTTGCGCGTCGGTGGGCGGCATCGTGCGGCTCCGCGTCCGTCGTCGGCGTCGTGATCGCCGGGATGACGTCGCGGGCAGTACTAGACGCCGCCCCTGCGCGCTGACGTCAGTTCTGTACACGACTTTCCGCGCCAGGAACGCAGAGCCATGCAAGAAGCTGACCTAGGTGTCTGAAAAATACTAGGGCCCTGAAAGGGATGTCCTTAACCCTAGAAATCAGTTTGCAGAACGGGGAGGATGGGTGGGGCGGTAAGGAATCTGTCACTAACTACTGTCTCTTACAGATATATCGTTACACAAGTTAGTAACTTGTGCATCTGAAAGAGACACGTTAGTGACAGATTCCTTACCTTAGAATAGATACCCCAGCAATACCAACCCCGGTGGTGGGTCTGCGAACAAAGATCAGACAAGGAAGTCCTGGAGGACAGAACGGCCAAAGAAGCCGTCCCTCCGGACCTGACTGTCAAGGCAGTAATGTTTTGTAAACGTTTGCAGCGAGGCCCACGTAGCTGCCTGACAGATAACCGGCAGCGGAACACCGCGGCCCAGGGCCGTGGTAGCAGCCGTTGCCCTGGTGGAATGGGCACGCAGCCCAACAGGAGGCTCCTTCTTAGCCAAAGAATAGCAGGTCTTGATGCACAAGGTAACCCAGCGGGAGATGGTTCGTTTGTGCACCGCCCGACCTTTTTGGCGCCCACGTAGCCAACAAAGAGCTGGTCATCCACCCGGAAGTGTTTTGTGCGGTCGATATAGAAGGAGAGCGCACGTTTTGGGTCCAGACGGTGGAGCCTCTCTTCCTCTCTGGAAGGATGCGGAGGCGGAAAGAAGGTAGGCAAAGTGATGGTCTGCCCAATGTGGAAGGCAGTAACCACCTTTGGCAAGAAGGACGGACGCGTCCGAAAAACAACCTTGTCTGGATGAACAGACAGAAAGGGAGGTTTGCAAGATAGAGCCTGGAGCTCACTCACCCGCCGAGCGGAGGTGATGGCCACCAGAAAGGCTGTCTTCAGAGTCAGAAGACGAAGAGGACAGTTATGTAGAGGCTCAAAGGGAGCGCACCTTAAAAAGGTAAGAACCAAGTTCAAGTCCCACTGAGGCATTACAAACGGAACAGGAGGGAAGAGGAGTGTAATGCCTTTTAAGAACCTGTTAACAACAGGGGACTTGAAAAGGGAGGGCTGATCAGGGAGCCTGAGGAAGGCCGAGATAGCACAAAGATAACCCTTGATGGTACCCAGGGCAGAACCCTGTTGGGCCAGAGAAAGAAGGAACAGAAGGACCTCAGAAAGAGGGGCAGAAAGGGGATTCACAGCCTTTGCTGTGCACCATGCCACAAATTTGTTCCACCTGCAGGCGTATACCACCTTAGTGGGGGGACGCCTGGCTGCCAGAATCACATCACAAACTTCGGGAGGCAAGTCGAAAGGAATCAACTGCCGCCGCTCAATCTCCACGCAAGCAGGTGTAGACTGGACAGGTTGGGGTGGAGGACCGTCCCCTGCTGCTGCGACAGAAGATCCTCCCGAAGAGGCAGACGGATCGGGGGATCTACGCTCATACTGAGTAGCTCGGGATACCAAACTCTTCGAGCCCAGTCTGGAGCCACAAGGATGACTTGGGCCCGGTCGTGCCGAATCTTCTTCAACACTCTGGGTAGAAGTGGTATAGGCGGAAAGGCGTACAACAGACCGCAACTCCACTCGCGACGAAAAGCGTCGCCGAGCGAGTGCCGCCTTGGAAATTCCAACGCGCAGAACTGATGACATTGCGCGTTCTCTTCGGTGGCGAATAGATCTAACCAAGGCTCTCCCCATTGTTGAAAGAGTCCTTGCGCCACTTCCGAGTGAAGACGCCATTCGTGATCCATCATGCACCTGCGGCTGAGTTCGTCCGCCCTGGCGTTCAGGGAACCTGCCAGGTGTTGAACCATCAGGAACATGTCCTGATGTTCCAGCCAAGTCCAGAGGCGCAGAGCCTCCTGACAGAGGGTCCACGACCCCACCCCGCCCTGTTTGTTGCAGTACCACATGGCGGTGGTGTTGTCTGTGAACACCTGCACTACCTTCCCTTTGACAGAGGGAAGGAATGCCTTGAGTGCAAGTCAGATCGCCCGGAGCTCCAGAAGGTTGATATGGAGCCGGGACTCCGCCCGGAGACCAGAGGCCTCTGATCTCCGCCTCTCCCATGTGACCGCCCCATCCCAGAAGGGACACGTCCGTCACAACTGTGTGCTCTGGCTGGGGAAGGGAGAGGGATCTGCCCATGACCCATTGCCGATTCGAGAGCCACCACTGCAACTGTTTTGCAGTCCCCACCGAGATCTGGACGTGATCGGACAGGTTGCCCTGGTGCTGCGCCCACTGGAACTTCAGGTCCCACTGCAGAGCCCGCATATGCCATCTGGCATGATCGACCAGCAGGATGCAGGAGGCCATGAGGCCCAGCAGCCTCAGGGTCATCCGTGCCGAAACCCAGGATAAAGGCTGAAAGATCGGAATCATAGCCTGAATATCCCGGACTCGCCGTTCGGGAGGATAGGCCCGAAACTGCGTCGTGTCCAGAACTGCTCCGATGAAAAGGAGCTGTGGAGAAGGAACCAGATGCGACTTCGGCACATTGATGGAGAACCCCAGCGAGTGCAGGAGTTCGGCCGTAGTCTGGAGGTGGGAGACGACTGCCTGGGACGAGCCCGCCTTCAGCAGCCAGTCGTCGAGGTAGGGGAAGACTGAAACCCCTGCCCGGCGCAGATGAGCTGCGACCACCGCCATCACTTTCGTGAACACCCGAGGGGCACTGGTAAGGCCAAAGGGGAGCACGGTGAACTGAAAGTGCTCGAGGCCTACCGTGAACTGTAGGTAACGCCGGTGGGCCGGCAGGACGGGGATGTGGAAATAGGCGTCCTGCAAGTCCAACGCTACCAGCCAGTCTCCAGGGTCGAGGGCAGTCAAGACCTGAGCTAGGGTGAGCATCTTGAACTTCTCTTTCCGGAGGAAGCGATTGACGTTCCGGAGGTCCAAGATAGGACGTATGTCCTCCTTGTCCTTTTTGGGCACCAGAAAGTAGTGGGAGTAGCAACCACGCCCTACTTCTGGGGTCGGAACATGCTCGATGGCCCTCTTGGCCAAGAGGGCCGTGACTTCCTTCTGTAGAAGCACCAAGTGATCCCCTGACATGCGGTGGAATTGAGGTGGCATGGCTGGGGGTGGTCTCGAAGGGGAGGGAGTAGCCCCTTCGGACAATGTCCAAGACCCACCTGTCCGAGGTGATGGGACGCCAGTGGTGAAGGTGATGGCGGACCCTGCCCCCGACTGGCGTGCTGTGCACCTGAAAGGAGGGACTAGGAGGGCTTGGAGGCCGCGGACGGGTTGGAGGTGGTGGCCTGACCCGCACGCTGGTTGCCCGAACCGCCACGGCGGTATCCACGTCCTCGGCCACGCGAAGGTGCTTGCTGCGCGGGCCGTTGGCCGGGCTGTTGACGTGACTGGGCGCCCCTTCCGTGGCCACGAAAGGGCGAAAAGCAGACGTGAGCGGAGGGCGCACAACAGCAAGGCCCAGGGACTTAGCAGTAGCCCGCAAGTCCTTGAAACGCTCCAGCGCATGGTCTGCCTTCGAACCAAAAAGACCGACTCCATCAAAGGGCATGTCCATGAGTGTATTCTGGACATCCCCTGAAAAACCAGTGGTTCTCAGCCAGGCGTGGCGACGCAGCGCCACCGTCGTTGCAAGCGATCTGCCCAGCGAGTCGGCGGTATCAAGGCCACAGCGGATGGTGTATTTAGCCGCATCACGCCCTTCCGCAATGGCGCGGGTAAGCAGTGTCTGGACCTCCTCAGAGCACTGCGGCAAAACAGTCGCCACCGAATCCCACAGGGAGTGGGTGTATCGGCCCAAGAGGCAAGCGGTGTTAACGGACCGCAAGCCAGCACTGGAGGAAGAGAAAGCCTTCTTCCCAAAGTGATCCAGGCGCTTGGATTCGCTATCCGGATGGGCGGTAGGGAAGGCGGTTTGGGAGGCAGAGGCTTGGACAACCAAGCTCTCAGGGGTGGGGTGTTGGGAGAGAAACAGGGGGTCGCCCGGAGCAGGGCGATGGCGTCGGGCCACGTTCCTATCCACAGGAGCCCCTGTGGTGGGTTTGGACCAGGCACCCAAAAGAACGTCAGTGAGTGCATTGTTGAACGGCAGCACAGTCTCCGAAGAGGAGGCCGCCGGCTGAAGCACTTCAGTCAGGAGGTTAGCTCTACGCAACACCGTTGCAAAATTAGCCCCCTCCTCCGTAGCCACGGGAGGAGACAGCATGCCAGAGTCAGGGGATATGTCCAGACCACTGGCATCCCCAAGTTCCTCAACCCAGTCCGGGTCAAACTCGCACTGTTGTGTGAGAGGGTCCTCAGACCCCTCCCAGCTCTCCTGGTCCTCCTCAGGTTCAAAATATGGAGGAGGAGGGACATTAGGGACCCAAGGTCTCATCGGCGCCGGTCCGGCTCCATGTCCGGAGCCGGAGAGAACCGGGGAACGACGCCGTCCGGAGCCCCGGACGGCGTCAGGAACGGCACCGGGGACATCGGCGTCGGCGGAGGCGTGGTTAGGTCAACCGGCGTCGATGGGGGTTGCGGCACCACCGGAGCCGGGATCGAGGCCGGGGCCGGAGCCGAGGCCGGGATGAAGGCCGGTGGGACAGGCGACGCCGGGACCGGAGTCGACGGCGACGCCGGAGCAACCCCATCAGGGCCCGTGGGGCCCGAAGGCGCACCGGAAGGACCTTGAGGCCCGAAGAGGCGGGCCATGGCCGACATGAACTCCTGTATTTGGGCCTGAGTCGCCCCCGAACCCGGGAAGGACGGGTAATGCGGGGGTAACTCGACAGGCACGTCCGGGGCCGCGGGGACGGTGCCGACAGGGACCTCAGCCGAGTCGCGAGACCGGCGAGGCGAAGTCTTAGAGCGATGATGCCGCTTAGACTTCTTGTGCTTTGACTTACCGGAGGAGCGCGAAGACTTGGATTCCGACGAACGGCGGGGACTCCGCGTCCGGCCCCTCGACCTCTCCCGGGACCGGGGCTTGGTGCGGCGCGGAGCCGACTGCCGGACTTCGAGGAGCTTTCGAGACCGCTCTCGCAAAGCCTTCGGATTAAGTTTCCGGCAGTCAGGGCACGACTTCGTGTCGTGGTCTCGGCCGAGACAGAAGAGACACTCGAGATGCGGGTCCGTGATCGACATCATGCGACCACATTCCTCGCAGGGCTTAAAGCCGGGCATCCCTACGACACCTTAGGAGTCGTGAAGACTCGATTGAAGAAACAGTGAAAAAATTCACAAAAAAGATAGTCAAAAAGTGACTAGGGCACTGCTCTTCCCGGATCTGCGCTTACTGGCGCGGAAAAAGAAGAACTGACGTCAGCGCGCAGTGGCGGCGTCTAAGTACTGCCCGCGACGTCATCCCGGCGATCACGACGCCGACGACGGACGCGGAGCCGCACGACGCCGCCTACCGACGCGCAAGGGTACTGCTACGCAGAAAACTTTCCGGATCCAGCCTGACGCCTGGGGATATTCTAAGGTAAGGAATCTGTCACTAACGTGTCTCTTTCAGATATTGCAACTGGAATATAGAAAGATAATTTTCTAATGTTTATATAGATATTGTAGACGTTATATCATACTTGGACTATTCACAAGGTTGTTCTGTATATTTTATACATATTGCAGACTAGACATGTGTTATAAGATTCTGACTAACACTAAGAGAACAATACGTTCTAGGATATTAAGTTGTTCTAAAATGTTTTCAGAAGAAGACACTTACATTTATTATACTGAGGTTTCACAGTGGGCAGGTTTGCGTATCTAGGAGGAAGTGATTCCCCTTCTGATGGTATTTTATCACTAAGAAAGGAACACTTTACTTTGATATACTACTGAAATATCCCTTACAATAAAGGAAAGACATCAGGCAGATTTAGGCTTCTGAAATTTGAGAGAGAAGTAGCAATAATTTCCCTGGGAAGGGTCCTTCTAGATTGTGGCTTGGACTTCAGGTGTAGAAGTAGCTGCTATTTGGAATCAATATAGCTCCCTACCTACTGATGGTTCCTGAGCGACCCTTGGTCTACAGTGGATAGACTTGTGCCATTGGTCCAGCTGGCCAGCATCAGATCAAGATAATATGATGGCAAGACAACAACCAGCTAGAAAACTATCAGTTTAGATCAAGTGGTGCTGTCTTCTCTCCCAGTTTTCATTCTAATGCCACAGATGATGCTTGTTCAGGACAAAATAATTGCCTGGCTTTTGAAAGATAGAAGTATCTTATACTAATTCAAGAGATTGTGTATTATCAGCCTTCATACAGAGATCACCAGGTGTTCCTCAGGTATTCTACTTGCCCATCTAAGCGTGGAAATCCAAAACACCCCTCAAAATTAAGTTACAGCATAGGAGCTGACTAGGAGGCGAGCTGAGGCTGCCACAATGACAGTCATATATTGCTGAAACTCCTTTCCATGGATTTATGGTAGTGTCATGGAGACTGTATTGAATATGTTGCAAGGAGAAGCAATTAGGCCTTTTAACCCATAGAGAGATGGGTCACATCCCCCACTGCAAGCCTCTCACTAAGCAGAGTATGGTACTGGGTAGCAGCAAACTTTAAGATGTATGGTCGCTACTGGTTATGATGCCATGTATGGAGGACCTTCCCGGTAATTAGTTCCCCACGTCTATCCACAGATATATTTTTGATGTGGATAAAGATATTATCATTATGTTCGATTGCTGATTATAAGCTCACACCTCCGTTTATTTTCGGAATAGTGAGAAATCGTTTATATTTATCTATGAGGGAGGTCCTTTTTCCTGCCGCATAAAAGTTATCAAAGACATTCCCATACGAAAGCCCTGACGAAGTTCCCCCTGGCAAAGAAATGGGAACGAAACGCGTTGGCTGTGTGCCAGTTTTTTATAAATAAAAAGATTTACTGAACATAAGAAGACTTTTTGAATATATTATTGCCGCAGATTGACTTTACTTTGAAGAGAGTGCACCTTCCATTTTTTGTTTAAAATTGGCTCCGGCATCACACCTTTGGACGGCAGGTGTAGGAAGAGATTGCACCATTGTATGAACTATTAGTACTCATGGATTGAATGTGCTTGACCTTGGTCTGCCGTTTGTTGTTTTTTATTTAAACTTTAAGATGTATAATTAAGTCAGAGTAGCTACAACCCCTACAAGGAGAAACAGGATTAGGTTGGCATAGTTAGTCATCCATACTGACTTGGTAACGTGTTTTGGTTGAAAGCTTCTCAAGGTAACCTAGGAACAAGTGCAATCTCAGATGAACATGCGCAAGAGATCAATAAAAGAATAACATCCAATATTGTGAGGGTAGTTACCTACCAATACCAAAGGGCATAATACATCTGTGGAGGGAAGGACAAGGATAGATCAGGTGCCTTATGACTATCAGGTGTTTCCCACGCACATATGGATACCATCTTCAGCCCTTGTAGTCAGGGAGAAGAGGCTGCTACTCCTAATTGTAGTGCTGTTGAGGTTAAAAGGCAAAGCATGCTGACACCCTCGGTTCTCTGCTCTGCTTTCTGGCTCTCTGTGAGCCTCGCAGTAAGTCTCACAGCACAGCACTGACAAATGGGTAGGGCCAAGGATCCTGTAAAGATGCTTGACACGGAGAGCCCCGCTATAAAGCTACCAAGTCTTCGACTGACACTGGAAGGTTCCTTCTTAGACTTTGGGAACATGTGCTGGGAAACTGCTTCTGCGATGATATGGGAACTAATAGCTCTGACCTTGCCATGTCCGTGAAAAGGTCCAGTGCAAAACCATGGACTTGACTCTGAATGGCTCAACACCCCTTTCAATGGGACACAGATGAAAACATGGACTAAAATTTGTCTGCAAGAAATTATTTGCTTGAATACTTCTCTATATCACACTTTAACAGGTCATAGTTGGTGCTTCACTATTGAGCTAGAGACTTTGTTTAAAGACGTATTTAAAATACATCTCTTACCCATTGCTATGCTATGGTCCAGAGCAAGAGCCTTGTAGTGTCTGGATGTGAATGTGATAGATGTGTATGGTGTATACGTATGAACCGATGTTCTGAGTGTAAGTGAGGGTTTGCCTAGGAGTCAGTTGAGAGATTCAGTTGGAAATAGGCTGACCATACCTAGCTCCTGTTGGGTTGTGTACAGAAGAAACATACTGAGGGTACCAATTGTACCAGCATGTAAAGGTTGACGTGTCCCCACTATAAAGCTACCAAGTCTTCGACTGACACTGGAAGGTTCCTTCTTAGACTTTGGGAACATGTACTGGGGAACTGCTTCTGCGATGATATGGGAACTAATAGCTCTGACCTTGCCATGTCCGTGAAAAGGTCCAGTGCAAAACCATGGACTTGACTCTGAATGGCTCAGCACCCCTTTCAATGGGACACAGATGAAAACATGGACTAAAATTTGTCTGCAAGAAATTATTTGCTTGAATACTTCTCTATATCACACTTTAACAGGTCATAGTTGGTGCTTCACTATTGAGCTAGAGACTTTGTTTAAAGACGTATTTAAAATACATCTCTTACCCAGTGCTATGTTATGGTCCAGAGCAAGAGCCTTGTGGTGTCTGGATGTGAATGTGATAGATGTGTATGGTGTATACGTATGAACCGATGTTCTGAGTGTAAGTGAGGGTTTGTCTAGGAGTCAGTTGAGAGATTCAGTTGGAAATAGGCTGACCATACCTAGCTCCTGTTGGGTTGTGTACAGAAGAAACTTACTGAGGGTACCAATTGTACCACCATGTAAAGGTTGACGTGTCCCCACCTGTGTGTGGACACTGGAAACAAGACTGCAATCCATCCACTGACGGAACCCCTTCCATTCTGTCTAGCATGCTAGGCTACAACGCTACCGGTTGGTCTACACTGCCATCAACTGGATTGGTCAGGCAGTATAAGACCTGCACTAACAGCGAGACGTCCTTACATACACACCTCCGCCAACAGGAAGACATCCTTGCACTATCGAACAATACCAGTTCCAAACAGTGCTAATTCATGGGTTAAAGCTGTGCACACGTCATAAGTGAAGGTGTTAAAAAGACATGAGTCAAGCTGGGGTGTTTCTCAACCGTATTCAGTGCGCATGTGCACTGAGCCTAAACTTTGCAATGCCCTTTTTTCTTTAGGCGGAGTGCACACAAACTGACATTACTACTCTCATTAACTCGGGATTGGTCCATCTTCGCTTGCATTTCTTTATGTGGTAGAGGGCCCAAGGGCACAGTATCTCAGAGTTTTTCTGAGTGTAGACAAGAGAAGACAAGCTCAAGAGATGTATACGGTAGGAACTATGCTACCTTCAGCCCCTCCCCCCCCCCCAGAACAAAAAACAGGGCAAGACTGCCATGAGTCCAGGGTGCAAGTGTGCAATTTGAGTTAAGGAATAGTATTGTTTTGGATCCTGCAATTAAGAAATAAATCCTTATGACCCTGATTACAAGTTAGGTGGAGCGAAATTAACATATGATTTTATTGAAATATTTTGCTCCGCCTTATTATGAGTTGTTAGATTTTTCCACAACTGGTTTTAAAAGGTGTGGGAGAACCTGACCCAATTTTTCTGGCTGGTGATTCTGGTCGGAAACTTTGCACATGACTTTGGCTGCAGTAGCCGCCAAGCCTCATTCTGTGTTTGTCAATGCTTCCTATGCTAGAGAACAGTTTCCCTTTCCAACTCCTACTTCATCTGCCCTTCTCCCACACACCACCACCACAGACCAGAACAGGTGGTAAATGTATGCAGTAAAACCTCATGGAATGGTGACTGCATGTATGTTATTGAAAGAGGTGGGTAACCAATCAGATTCTTTCCAGCACTGCTCAATCATTGAGGTGTGCTTTGAACATTGATGAATGCGGAAATAAGCTGGGGGATTTGGGTTTGTACAATTGTTTTTGGTAGGTTCCCTGGCGGGAGAGATTCATTTATTACTGTATGAGTCCAATCATGACATATAATGTGTCAGTGGTAATTGCAAATGACTTGTGGCAGGCTGCATCTGTTTATAAGGATAACTATGTGTTGCTCCTGGTGGCAGTCCATTGGCTAAAGATTACCATGGGGCTGGGCCTGAGTTACCGCAGGGATCCCCTGGGCTTCAGGTCACGTGGTCCTCTGAATCAAGAACTTTGGGCCTGGCTTGGTAAAAGGTTAATAGTTGGAATCTGTAGCAGTATTATGATATATCTCTTATGTCATTTGGCGAAGACCAATTCGGCAGGCATATTAATTTTGTAAATGATCATGGTCTTTTACTTACACCGAAGAGAAAAACAAGATGACTAACCATTGTCCAACCTACATGGGGGTACAGCAATGGAATCAGGCATTCCAATCACCAAAATGTTGTTCGGCTCTTCAAACTTCACCCGGAAGCTGATCACAGCCAGACTGAGTACTCTGACAAAAGAAGGCAGATGGTTTCTTCTGCCAGCTGCTTGCACACTGGCGATGTCAACTGGAAGAATTATCGGTAATCGTAACACAAGTTTGCCCAGAGGATGCTATCACCATAAAGTAGGCTGCAATATATCTAACATACCTGCTGCTGGGGTAAGGGTATACGTTTCAAGTGAGAAGAAAGTAGCATGCCAAAGAATAGAGTCACTTTGTCCCTGAACCAGTGGCGTAATGTAAAGTGATGGGAACACTTTGCAGAATGTTAAGAGGGGGCCCTGAATAGCTCATACCTCAGAAATAATTCATTGGCGTTGGGAGGAATGGGGCCCCTGAAGGTTTGGGGGTGCTGGAGAGCTGGGGGGGGGCTGCACCGCAAGGGCTGCAGGGGAATTTACGCCCCTGCCCTGAACGATGGCGCCCTGGTTTGTACTGGCTGCTAAGAGTCAGAAAACGTGCCCCGGAAGTGATGACAGCCACGTGCCCTGCTCCCTAGTTAAATAATCTTAAACTTTAGAGCTGCTTGTAGATAGCTCAGCTCACAGGCATTTAGCTCTGAAACTCAGGGACATTCAAGGTACTTCCCCAAATCATCACGTGACTTCACAAGAGGGAAAACAAATGATTTAACTGTTTCTCACTGGCCGTCAAGCAGTCCCACGTCTTCCCGCTCACGTGCCTCTCGCATGAGCGAGACGCTTCAGCTGTTCAGGGGGCGCAGTTGGATTTACAACCAGCAAAACGTTCGTGCATTCACAACAATATGTCAATGAATAATGCATATTTTAATGTTGTATAGTCTGAGAAGCTTTTCACTGGCAACTGCCTTTGGGGACTGGTCCTAGACTATTCAGATGCAATGCCAACCATTATCTGCCTCTATAATTAAGACACAGCCTTCTTGCGACATAGCTACTGCATATAATCTACCAGATGCAAATTCCCTGTGCGCGTATAATAATTGCTGCTTTTCACAAATTAAAATAACAAAAGAAAAGCAACCAGGCGCACGCTCATTTGTGTTCAGTGATATGTTCATGTTTTTCCCAACATCCCCCAGTCACACCCTTCGGAGTGATATCATCAGTAGTATCCCACCTAGCAAACAGCGATTTCTCTAAATGAATGTATGAAATTACACTGTAGGTTAGTACATTGGGACTCCTTTCCTCGCCGCCACTCTATTAGGGGGTCACTACATCAGAATTCCCCTTACTTCACAATGTCACACAGCAGTTCATTGATTTTATATACGTTATATATAAAATGGCAAAAGGTTTTGTCCCTATTCTAGCTCGGCATGGATGCCATTGGGCTTATTCTGCCCCGCTTAAGAACTCTGCTAGAAAAACAGACACTTGAGGTGAGCAGATTTAGAGTGTCAGTGGAGCCCTTCAAATACAGGAGCAGCTCTGCACCCAAAGAATAGAAACTACCCAGGGTTCCCTGCAAGTGATATGCTTAATTTATGTACCACTTTAAGCTAGCAAGGGCATGGTCTGGACCTGGGTGCTCCCTTGTGCTTGGGCAAAGCTATGCTTCCATGGCAAGCTCTCACAAAAGGAAAATATGTATCAGGAGCTGTTTATACTTACTCCAGGTTAACTGAGATGGTATTTAATCAATACAAAGCAGTAATACTGGTCCTGGAACTGTTTAATACCGCTGTCATTTCTTTTAGCTTAGTGTGGACAGCATTTACTAATCCTATGCTTGAAAACTTAGCTCGGCGTGGATGGCATTGAGCTTATCGTATGCTTGAAAATTCTGCTAGAAAAACAGACATTTTAGGTGAGCAGATTTAGACAGTTGGTGGTGTTGTAGATATGCTCCAAATAAAGGAGTCACACACACACACAAATACACATTTTTTCAAATATATGTTTAATTGTTTAGGGGATATTTAACCTTCTATTCCTAAATACATATAAAATAAAGGGGCTGGAAGTGTAAGGTGGTGGAAGAAAGTGGCATGAGGTCCATACTTGAGTAGATCATCCAGTCTTGGCTTCTGAACTTGCATTATAGGACAGTGCTAAATTTCAGCTGTTGGGTTTCCAGTCCTCGGCACCGGCAATTTATTGTCTGAACCTGCACTTATTACAGCTGCCACATGGTGGCGCTGCTTGTGTAATTTAAAGATGAGCAGAAAAACAGTTGTTTGTTAATTGAGTAGTTTTCAGCCAACTTGTGCGGAACTCGGATGCTGGCTCTGTCGAATCAAGCCTTTTGCATTCTTTGCTTTGGAGTTTAACGACCTTCACTAAAGGAAGGAGCCGCCCATTACGACTTAACCATATGTGAGGTATCCACACCACGGACGCCGGCCCTGCCATATCAAGTCTTTTGCATTTATTGCCTTGGAATTTAACGACCTTCACTAACGGAAGGACACGCCCATTATGACTTAACCATATGTGAGGTATCCATGCCCCGCTAGACCCTGCGGGTGTGTGACATGGCCATCATACCTACTTAGGTTGCCCCTACACAGTCCTGAAGAAGACCCGCAAGGCCGAGGCATCGAATCACCCTCGCAGCCCTAAGTCGGGTCGAAACGTCAACGCCCCCATAAGTAGCCTGGATCACCAGCTCAATTCTTACGTGCCACCAAAAGATACATATTTGTGTATTTATGAGTTGTACCAAAAGAAGTTTTGACTATTTTTACGTGGCCAGGTTAGATAAGACTGAGATGCATAACCAGTCTAGCTTCTGAATGTTTTTAATTTTTCTCTATTTCACTACTTTGAAATTCTATTTCACCCCTCAAACACTAGAGCACTTCTTTTTGATATATATCGTTTTTGAAATATAGATCTAGGACCATTGTTTTTTGTATCATATTGAACCCAGGTCCTTGACCAGGATTGGGTAACCCCATTTTTATAATGGTGAAAACTTAGCTCGGCGTGGATGGCATTGAGCTTATCGTATGCTTGAAAATTCTGCTAGAAAAACAGACATTTTAGGTGAGCAGATTTAGACAGTTGGTGGTGTTGTAGATATGCTCCAAATAAAGGCGTCACACACACACACAAATACAAATTTTTTCAAATATTTGTTTAATTGTTTAGGGGATATTTAACCTTCTATTCCTAAATACATATAAAATAAAGGGGCTGGAAGTGTAAGGTGGTGGAAGAAAGTGGCATGAGGTCCATACTTGAGTAGATCATCCAGTCTTGGCTTCTGAATTTGCATTATAGGACAGTGCTAAATTTCAGCTGTTGGGTTTCCAGTCCTCGGCACCGGCAATTTATTGTCAGAACCTGCACTTATTACAGCTGCCACATGGTGGCGCTGCTTGTGTAATTTAAAGATGAGCAGAAAAACAGTTGTTTGTTAATTGAATATATATTAAAAATAACTAATACCTGCCACCCAAGCCATTCTTAAAGCTTTGGAGGCCTCGAACAGTCTGAATCATCACACTTGTAGCAGTGTGTTGGTTAGCAGTTGTGTAAGTACAGTGGCAATGTGTGGTGGCCTCCTGACGAGTGCCCCAGCACTTTTTTTTTTTTTTACAAATTAAGCACTGTTGTGGAATTTGTAGTCATGTTTATCCCTTTAAAAGATCAAAAAACAAACCTAATCCCAAATCTGAAGACTTCAAACCAGTAACCTGCTAGGTTGACATTTGGGGTTAATAAGCAAGTACTGATCTGTTTTCCTCATGTGTATGCCAATATGAAAATATTTGTCAACACCAAAAATGAGGTGGACAAACCCTTTTCTCTGAACTGCCATGAAATATGAGGATGTTTATGTTTTGTTCACAGCCAATGTGCTGGCAAGATGACTCAGTCATTTAAACAATTACCACTGACATCGCTTGTGATTTGCAGCTCACGAGTTTTAATGCTGGTCAGGCCAACTCAGCCTTCCATCCTTCTGAGGTCAGTAAATCGAATGTCATTAATATGTGTAATACAAAGAAGCATGCTACGAAGCACTACTTGAATACAACTTATTATAAACATCGAATACTAGCATTATGTGAAACTAAATGTAGGTATGCAAACCACATGTGAAAAATCTTTGGGCCCCTTTGTGAAACAATACCCACAAAGCAAAAACTTTGTAAGTGCTCAATACCTTCCCAAGAGTCACCTGTCTCACCTTCCCCTTCGGAGAGAAAGCTTTAGGCCAGGCAAATTGCTGTACCAGGTGCACATGGGGTACTAGAGCCCTGCTCCCTTATGTCTGGTAACAACAGGAAGTTGGTATAAAGTTAAAAGTGACTGTCTAGTAGTGAATCAGATAAGGAAGTAAACCTATTGGCTGGATATAAACTAGAAAATCATAGTGGCCATCTGTAAGACCCACGGTAAAAATGAGGCTGTGAGATAGTGTGGCCGGGCCTCAGAGAAGCCCATTTGGCTGGTGAATCCAGTGCTGAGAAGGGTAGATAGCCATTTGCATTTCTTTGGCACATTTGCATAAGTAGCTGGACTGGGCCATGGTCACCCTAAGATTAAACCCATTCACACAGAGACACACTGCAAAAGATGACAGGAAGGGCCTTAGACAAGCAATCTGTGACCTAAATTGTGAGATGATAGAGAAAAATGCCTGTGGTCAGTTGAGGAAATGTTTGAGGGTGTGGATTTTTTTTAAGCGACATGAAAATAAAGTTAGTGGTACAGTACATATAAATATGTAACTTGAACAAGGCATTCTGGTTGTGGGAGAGGCAGGCTGGTTTAGAAGGGTTTGCCACAATGAATTGGGCTAGCAATGGACTATAACACCAAAGGATGATCCCCTTGGGCGGGTACAGAGAGATAGGCTAAGCACAGTAGGGGTTCCCTTCTGTTGTTTTTGATTGATTAGATGTTTGGGAAGGTGAGCGGACCCTGTATCACTTCTCACCCCCTCCTTCTTGGAATATAGCAATGGACTGTACAATAGGTTATGGGAAAGGCAATGGTGTATGGCAACAGGCATGCTAAGTTTTGATCTTGTTTTAGTAGCTTTCGCTCTTCCCTCTCCACGGCCAGAGCTTGTTTTAGCGCAGAGATAAGGAGAAGTGTTGGAAGCCGGAGTCCCCGTCCCGCACCACTGTCACTAAATGCGAGACCCGGGACTCCTCCCTCAACGTTAGGCCAAGTAAGGACACCGTTTGAGATAGCCCCGCTCACCCCCTTAGTAGCTTGGCACGAGCAGCCAGGCCTATCTCCTAGGCACGAGTGTACAGTATGTGCAACCACGCTCACAGCAACCCACTGGTGACACCACAAATGGACTCCACACGAGTTTGATAGAATGAGTATAAACTTTATATAAAAAGATATACGATCAGACCACACGATACATAAGCCAACATATAATAAAGGGTAATATTCGTTCCGGCTGGTTGGTAGGTTCAAATCCGAACCACCGCTTTCAAAATGCTATGCTGGTTGTAATGCTAGAATCACACACGTTGCAATGGACAAACAATAGTGCGTTGCGTAACGATACAATCCTGTGCTGGGCACAGGAGAAATAATACAATGCGTAACGATACACCCCGGTACCTGCAATGGGAGAAATAATGCAATGCGTACCGCTACAATCATGTACTGCGCAATGAAGGAATAATGCAATGCGTCACATCCCAATCACGTACTTTGCAATGAAGAAATAATGTAATGCGCACCGCTACAATCATGTACTTTGCAATGAAGGAATAATGCAATGCGTAGCTACAATCATGTACTTTGCAATGAAGAAATAATGAAATGCGGGCCGCTACAATCCTGTACTTTGCAAGGGAGAAATAATGCAATGCGTAGCGCTACAATCGTGTACTTCGTTATGCAGAAATAATGTCAGGCGTCCTAAGACAGTCCGGCAGTTCGTTAGCAGCAATATTGGCAATGTGTATTACGACAGTCAGCCTCTTCGATAACAGTTGCCCCTCCACACGTATCAACGATGACACAAAGTACAGCTTCTCACTCTGGCCCCAGTACTGCCACTCCTGAACGCAGTACGGGCCCCACTCTGAGCCGAAGCAAAGGCTCATGCCGCCAGAAGGTCTGAGAGGCCGAGAGAGTGTCCCTCCAAGCCCGCGCCCCGCCCAGGCAGTGATCCACGTTACCTGGGGGCGCGACCCCACTCTCCTCTCCTCCTTCAGCGAACTGGGC
Organism: Calotriton arnoldi; assembly: GCA_963921515.1. Lineage (NCBI taxonomy): Eukaryota > Metazoa > Chordata > Amphibia > Caudata > Salamandridae > Calotriton > Calotriton arnoldi. The sequence goes on from CAWUFW010000480.1 coordinate 2,294,582, forward strand.
CTTCCGTGTAGAACTTTCTCAATGGGCCTCAGCGGCTCGGCCTGGCAGCTCAGCTTCTCCGGGCTGCCTGTCCGCGACTGTTAGGAAGGTCTCAGGCGGCCGCAGGGCACACGTACCCCACGCCCCTGAGATTATGTTACTCCGGGTGCACTTCACCACAGCACCCTCCGGGTCTCCTCTGGCACGAAGCCACACACACAACGCAGATGGCACTTCACATCGACTCCGAGTGCACGCTCACCAGGCACTCCTTCCCGCGGTCTCAGTTGGCACCAAGACCCGCACACCACGTTGCAGAGACTCACTTTCTTCCGGTGCACACAATGATCAGCCGATCACCTCCACAGTCCCAGGTTGCACCAAAGCACGCACACTGCTTCACTGAGACTTACTCCAACTCCGGTGACCCGATATCCAGGCGCTCTTCACCAACGCCTTCGGCCGCACCCTGACATGCTCACCATGTCCGAGCCTCACTTCTCCTCCGGTGCACTCAATGACCAGGCGCTCTTCACCAGCGCCTCCGGTGCACCACGACACGCACCCTGCGCGTCCGAGACTCACTCCACTTCCGATGCACACGTTGATCAGGCGCTCCTCACCAACGCCTCCTGTGCACCACGACATGCACCCTGCGCGTCCGAGACTCACTTCACCTCCGATGCACCCGCCGACCAGGCGCTCTTCACCAGCGCCTGCGGTGCACCACGACACGCACCCTGCGCGTCTGAGTCTCACGTCACCTCCGATGCACACGCTGACCAGGCGCTCTTCACCAACGCCTGCTGTGCACCACGACACGCACCCAGCACGTCCGAGACTCACTTCACCTTCGGTGCACACATTGACCAGGCGCTCTTCACCAACGTCTCCTGTGCACCACGACACGCACCCAGCGCGTCTGAGTCTCACTTCTCCTCCGTGTGTCCAAGATCACAGGGCACACCTTCCGAGGGTCTCAAGCTGCCACAACACGCGCCCACCGCGTCGCTTGAAACTTCTCCGGAAACTTTTATGTTCCTGTGTTTCCAAACAGGGAGCCAGCTCACCTCGGGCCCTTGGGGGGTAACAAGACAAAGCACAAAGCACAGTCTTCTTCAAGCAGGGGGACCCAGCGCACCAAGCACAGTCCCAACAGCCTCTTCCTTGGTTAGAACAGCAAACTGCAGACCAGCCCCAGGTTACAAAGCAAGGGTTGGTCCTTCCCCAGCAGTCTCTTCAGTTGTTCCTTCCTTAGCAGAGATTCCTCTTGACCACGAAATGGGTCCAAGCCTTTTCAGTCTCAATCCATTTCTATTCCATGCCCCCCGTTCAGGGGTCTCAGCTCTCCTAGTTATACCCCTAAACGTCTTTGAAGTTCGTTGTGCTCAGGGGTCCCTGACCCCTGCCTAAATCAGTTCTGGGTGTCTCCCTCCCAGTGTCACCTTTCTCCCTTTGATACTGGGGGTCTGGATCCTTAATCACTCAGCAGGAGATGGGTCAAATGTTTTATAGCCGCAACCCAGGCCTCTTCACCTCCCGGTGCTTTTCCTCGCCTGCTCTCCAGCTGCAGGTCAGCCTGGTGCCATCTCAACCCCTCCCTGGGTCAAGACCTCCCCGGCTCCTCTCCCCTCTCAGATCCAGACAGTCAATCCACATTCAGCAGAGACACACAGAAATGCTTAAAGCACAAAACTCAGCCACTTTCTAAAAGTGTGGCTTCTTAACACACAGTGATAAAACCACTTTCATAGAAAGATGTGTTATGCCGCTGTGAGTTCATACATACTAAACTTCACCTCTCCATTTGAAACTTATGGGAAACTAGGCTAACAAACACAATACCCAGCCTCCCCCATTCTGTCCTATGGGCAGAATGGCCTTTCACCAGTGAAAAACGAAATGGAGCGTTTTCCACTGTCAGGACCTAACACACACCTCAGTATATGTCCTGCTTTTTACCTACACTGCACCCCGCCCAGGGGCTACCCGGGACCTACCACAGGGGTGCCCACTGTGTACGCAGAAGGGAAAGTAAGGCCTGACAAGTGGTTACACTTGTCAGGACAACATGCTAACTTAGCAAACTGCGCGCAGGCCCTACACTGCAGGCCTGAGTTCCCTTCTCCGCTCACCTTTGCATTACTAGCCCTGGCACACACAGTGCACATCACTAGGGACTTTACTAGTAAGGCAACATACAAATAATGGCCAACCAATTACCATTACACTTTACACAGGGAACACTTGTACTTTGACACTGATCAGCAGTGGCAAAGTACCCAAAGCATCTAAATTGGCAGCTCTATGTCAGGAAAACGGTCTAGGGGGAAAGCAAAAAGTTTAGGGAACTTTAGCCAAAAAGGCCAAGTCCTACAAGAAGTTATTAAAATATATAGAAAATGGAGTCTTAAGCAAAGTGAAGAGTTACTTACTTTGGTATTCTGTAATGATGCAAGTGTTATCATGGAGTATTCAAGCGTCACTTCTTGTTCTAAGATTTTTCCTTTTTTTGTGAGAAAAGCAATAAAAATATTAAAACCTAAAATAATGGCATGCTGCTGGATGATATTTCTCTGGAAATCCTATTAACATCTTAATACTTAATACAGGTGTGAGTTGAAGACTGGGTGCAGAACTTTTATAGCTATCAATCGTCTTTGCCAAGATGATTCTATACACTAGAAGTCAGCACTGGACGACTATCTACAATGACTTATCACAACCAATACTAATATCTTGTATGTGAAATAATCGCCACTCTAAATATTCAAACATGGGAGTCGTGCACTGATGATGATGATGATGATGATGATGATGAGGGGTTCTTGACCAGAAGAGATCTTTGTAAGTATAATTTGGAAAAAGGTGAATTCTCAGTGATTTCCTCAATTTGATTGTTGTCTGTGGACTTGTTTCGCAGGCTCTATGCATTAAGTTTTGGAACAAGCGCAGAGAAGGATTTTACAGGTTTACGACTTTCCTTAAAATACGGAATTTTCAGCAGGAGGGCTAAGGCTGGGGAAACATCCTTTACCACGAAGTCTCAACAGCGACCAGCCTTTACAAAGCAGTCACTTTGCCGACTGCGATGTTACCACGCGTAACTTTAACCCGCAAGTCATTACAAAGACTTGCAGTAGGCAACGCGTTGTTGGACTGGTGTTGGATTTTTTTTTATCAAGCAGTTAGTTGAGAACCACAGATCGTTCATAAGCAGTGTAGTATAATCTTTATGGGCCGCACGCAGGGGGCCCGTACAATGACAAATATCAATGTACAACCCAGTCTCAGTCTCCTAGGGTGACTCCCTACATAGTATGCCGGGTTGAGGACCCGTCCTCTGAGTGCCTTAGTGACCCAGTTCCCTCCCTATCCCCCTCTCCTCCCAGTCCATTGGTACCCCTCTGTTGCATCCAGGGTCCCCAGAGCTTTTCGAATTTACGTGGGCAGCCCCGGGACTGGTATGCTGCGCGCTCCGCTAGTTGGCACCAGTCAAGGTCTTCCTTCCATTCTCAGGCCGTGGGAGGCCTGTTCGCTCCCCAAAGTCTAGCTAGGTTGCGCTTCGCCACCCCTGCTGCCATGTTTAGCCAGGTATGTGAGTGTTTGGGCCACCTCTCCTCCCCTGATACGCCCAACAGCAGCCATTTGGCCTCAAGCGGGACGATAGACCTGTCACCTCCCTCATTACTTCTGTTATTCCTGTCCAGAAATTTTTGGATTAGTGGGCAGGTCCAAAGTGTGTGGTAGAACGTGCCCACATTGCCACAACCCCTGGAGCAGTCAGCTGAATCACTGCGGCCCATCTTATATATTCTGGACCTAGATAGATATGACCGATGAAGTATCCGAAGCTGCATCAGGCAGGACAGTGCTCGCATGGCTATCTCCCTGGGGCTCTGTAGCACCTCGCTCCACTCTTCGTCATCTAGGGGGCCGACATCAGCCATCCAGGCCTCTCTGAGTGAGACAAGACTATCTGGTGTGTTGTTTATCATCTTTTTGTATATTAGGGAGACTGCCTTAGTGGGCATAGGGTCCAAGATCAGCCGGTCTTCCATGGTGGAGTAATCTGGGATTTGTTCCCCCTCTGGCAGATGGCATTCCAGGGCGTGTTGTAGCTGTCGGTATTGGAAGATCTCCCGCTGCGCCAGTTCGTATTCGGATTGTAACACATTGAACGTTACCAGTGTGCCCTCTCTCCAAACATCTCCCAGTTTGTCTATCCCGATTGTCTGCCATCGTGTGTGTGTGCGCGCAGCTTTTTTACCTCCCCCAGGCTATCGCTGTTCCATAGTGGAGCCTCCGCGGTTAATTTGTTGTTCCACCCCAGACTTTGATTAGTTGCTTTCCACGCCTGCAGTACCGCCTGGGTGTGTAGTGAGAGCGATCCTTTCTTGGCCCCCCCCATAAAGGAGCGTCGGGTAGCCCCCACTTCCCATGGCTTGGCGGTCTACCCTATATGCCGGTTCACCTCTCTCTCCAAATACCCATTCGTTCACCACCAACTGGGTCGCCCAGTAGTAGGCGTGGGGGGCTGGGTTCACTAGTCTGCCGTCGAAGACTCCGCGCTGTAGTTTCGCTAAGGAGATTCGAGCCGCACCTTCATCCCACAATAATGAACTCAGCATACTGTCGGTTCTGCAGAAGTAAGCGTCAGGGATTTGTATGGTGTATTCTGAAGTATGTAGAGCATGCGTGGGAGGGTCATCATTTTGAAAAGTACCGCCCATCCCATCAATGAGAGGGGTAGCGTGCACCAGTGGGTCGTGTCTGCTTGGAAGCAGTTGATCTGGGGGAGCAGGTTGCGTTCCAGGAAAACTTTCTCCTCTCTTGTTATGTGAATTCCTAGATATTTGAATCCTTCCGTAGCCACCGGGGCCGGGCACCGGGGCAGCAGAGTCATCTCCCCCATCGATAGTGGGTAGATCAGGGACTTATCATAGTTAATTTGGTAGGCAGCATAGCTCCTTAAGAGATTGAAAATGTGGATGATTCTCAGTATCAAGAAGCAAGGTTTTGTCATATACAGCAGAATGTCGTCTGCGTAGAGAGATATCTTTTCATCCCAGTCCTCCTCCACTGTGATTCCCCGGATTAGGGGGTCTACGCGAACCCAGGCCGCCAGGGGCTCCAGGGCTAGGGCAAAAATCATGGGTGACAGCGGGCATCCTTGTCGCGTGCCCCTGCTCAATTTAAAAATGTGGGAGGTGAAGCCGTTCACCCGCACTATGGCCTGTGGCGAGCCGTAAAGCAATCGGACCCAGGAACAAAAGTTGGGGCCAGAACCCAGCCGAGGCAGTACTGCGAAGATATAGTCCCATTCGACGCTATCGAACGCCATTCGGGCATCTAGGGAGAGGAACGCCGTGTCCTCCACTCGTTGTTTCGCCGTCAAGTAAAGTACCTCATAGAGACGTCTCAGGTTCAGGCGGGTGCTACGTCTTGGCATAAAGCCGGATTGGTCTGGGTGTGGTGTTGGATTTTTAAGTCCAACATCTTCCCTACTGTTGCGTAGACTGGAGTTGGAATAGTAATTTACACTATTCCAAAGTCCAGCGTCCCCTAAAGCAAATCATTGTAACAACTTGCGTGGTAAAGTAATGCGTGGTAACGTCGCAGTCGGGGTAGTGATTGCGTTGTAAAGGCATGCAGGGTAAATGCATGCGGGGATCCGTCATACAACCTCGAGGCTGATCTCAGTTGACCTCTGCTGTCATCATTTGAAAATCAGCCCTGTGGTTGAAGCTGCAGTCAAAAGATCAGCTGATGCTCCTGTGTGTAACCGTCCATGAGGATCTCAGTTCCTGGTGTGGCAAACCAAAAGACTGCACCAGAGAAAAGTACCCCCGTCCACACCTTTGCGGCCAATGTGACCTCTGTTTCTAACAATGGAGTAGTTAATGTTTGCTGGCTACTGCAGAGCGGCGGCCCAGTCGTAGTGCTGTAATTAATGGCCAACTACTGAGAGTGGTCTCAAGCGAAAGCTTCTTCCCAAGAAACTGGCCACTATTTTATTTCTAGAGACTGTTGAATCAGCAACTGGAACACAAGTCTAGTGGAGCAAAAGCCCAACACAATTGAAATCAGTGGTGATTTTCATGAAGGGCATTGACACTGCCTCTGCCAAAAACCCTACGCATCTCGGTGCCATTTCACACACTCTTCTGGATTTTAACCACCTGACCTGTTTACTTAAAAAAAAGTGTGCATAAACCAGCTTCATATTTACTTTTGATTAAAGTTCAGCACTCATTTTATAGTCGTTTCTATAGTCTTGTTAATTTAATTGCTGAGTAAAGTTCATCTTCAACACTACAGTGCGGTTACAACAAAATGTCCTGATATCTTTTTTACCAGTGAAGCCTGCAGCAGGGTGCATGCTGTAGTCTTAAAAAACTATGTTCGACCACATAAAGTGCACCTACATATCTGCAAACACTGTTTTAAGACACACGCCCATAAATGGTATGCACTGTAAATATGGTGAGACATTTCATGGAAAACCCAGGAGGGCGAGGACTGGAAGGACTTCTATGATTTTGTCAGGAGGCAAGAATATGCAACAGAAGCCAGAAAAGCAATTCTGGGAGAGGTCATTCTCAGTGCCTTTCAAGTTAACGCCCAATTGTCCACTCATTTGTAGTATAACCTTGGTTAAAACCACTTCCAGGCCCCGGTGTTGTAGGCTTCCCTATCTGTCCGTGTTACCCAGAAGTAGTTGTATTTCTATGCGCCACTTAAAAATTGGTGGCGAGACATATACCTTTGCCCATATATTCGAAAATAGGATACTATTCTAACTCCAGACCTAACTGAGCACAAGGCTGTGACACCATATTAAGTATATGATTATTCTCATAAAGTACACTAAGGCTACTCCATTTATAGATCCCTACCAGCTTCAATATCATTGTGTTTACTCCGAGTTTGTAGTGGAGGGTATATTGCAGACTCCTAAAACGTTACTTCTTGCTCCCTCTCATATAATTGACTCTGTCCTTAGGGTACTCCAACAGTGTTGGAGTTCCTCAGGTGAATCTGCCGCATCACACTACTGAGAGCCCCAAGACAGTGACATGGTCAACACTTACTTTTATCTTCTCAAGGTTTCGGGACTACTCAGCCGAATATGGTGAAACCACCAGCGACACTGGCTTCGCAACATTGCTGGACACTTTGTGTCATATTTCATGACCATAGCTGTTTAGTTGAGTCTGGAATGTGAGACACTAGCTTGTGCTCAAGATCCACAGCTTTGTATCGCTAAGATCCGTCAAGAAAGGAAGCTCCTCTATCAATAGCATTGACAACTATCTACAGCTCTCTGTTTTATTATTAGCAAATGTTCATGTACAAAACGAGCCTCAGTGGATGGTTAAATTGTGGAGGTGCTGTGGAGTTTCTACACTGGCATAAACGTCTAACTAAAAGACTTCATGGGCACTTCCTGTAGTTTTAGCTCTCAACAAGAAAGCGCAAAAAGACAAAACATGATGGTTCAGTAGATCCAGACGTTAGCATTATCTCAGTACTCTTACACAAGAAAAAACACTAGAGCTGGAGTCTAACCAATTCATAGCACGTTTTTAGGAAAACCACACACTATGTAAACAAGGTCCATTGCTAATAACTGGATGTAAATATATTTTATATGGAAATCCTGAAACTCTGGCATAGATCTGGCCAAGCTGGATCCCAATCGGACATCCTTGCACTAGGTGTCTGGTAGAAAATGAATATCACACAAGTCTGGCAGGTTTTCTTTGTTTAATGAAAAACACTGACCTGCAACTTTAACAATTCAGAAGGTGCCAGTCTGATTGAAACTTTCACAAAACCACTCAGGGCTGGAGTGGCCATTCTGTCACTATGCCATTTTCCCGTTGATGGCGCAGGCTAGAGGGCTGCTTTTAAAGCAGGATGGACTTCCATGACCCAACCATGCAACCATGGCAGCATTCCAGCCAGGCCCTCCAGTGTTGTGGGGCTGGTGAGAACCTTTTTGCCAAGGCTACATTTGGTTTCCATTCTGCAAACCATTACTAAGTGTAGAGAGACTGAAGAATGTTACCCCACCTAGCCCTCGACGAGGCAAACATTAACAGAAGTGTGACTTTTGTACTGTTAAAGTACCTGACAAACTCCTGTACTTATTTTCCTATTGTCACTGAAGCCCATCCCTTCCCTTTCGTCCTTCCAGATTCGCAGCGCTCTGAGGCGGTGAGCAAGAGGTACAGAGGGTCTAGGAAATCACCAACAAATAATTCAACTGTGCGCATGTTACAGTGACGCACTTGCAAACTGGGTCAATGTTTCCAACCTTTAGCACCACTGCGGTGAAAATCACGTTCACAGATTATGCAGACCCTAAGGTGCAAAGGCTGCTGGCTAACTGTGCAAATCATGATGTTATAAATTAGTTTGTCTTTTTAAGCCTGTAACAATGAGAAAATGCCTGTAACAATGAGAAAATGCACATAAAACGGTTACTGAATGGACAGTCTTAAGTATGGCCACTGCTGGTACACTCCAAGAATCACCAAGCAAACAGATCTTCAATGACAGCACACCAATCACTGGAACACTGAAGCAGGCTGGCATGTGGAGTCTGATTCACAAATGTACAGGTAGAAGGTTTGCACCCTGACTATCGAACTCACAATATCGGTGGGACGGAATATTGAGGGCATAATATAAAAAAAAAAACATCAACAGGTAAGTAAGTTTAGACCTTCTATACCTAACTCCACACATATACTACCAGGGTGGTACATAGATCTTCAAGGTACGTAGATGTGGAGTTAAGAATAGTAAATCAATACTTCCCTATATGCGCTTACCTTTCAAAATGTTGTCCCTCGATATTCTTCTATCTGAATACTGTTAGAGTCATTATTCAGTAGTACAACCAGGGGCGGCTCATCCGCTAAAGTGGAGGAGCATCGCCCCACTGCTCTCAGAGTAGGAAAAATTAAATGATAATAACGTTGTTATTATCATTTTATTTTTCGTAGGTTCGGGGCTCGGTTAGGGCGGGGCGGGGCTGGTGGCACTGGGGGAGGAGTGGTTTGCACACTCCAAGTGCGCATGACGGTTTGACTGGCCGACTTGGGCCGGCCAAACAGTCATGCACACTTTGCATGTTCCCCACCAGGCATGTCCCCGCCTGAGCGCCGAACCACGGCGCTAAGACCAATCACAACGCTGCACAACGCTCCAGTCCTACCCCTGAAACACACTTTATTATTGCTTTTAACAGCAGCAAATTTTCATCCTTTTTTGGTGTGGCAAATGTTTTGCAAGGACATATGAATACCTACATGTAACCATGCGAAGCTTATGAGCTTGTGGGTGTTCAGCTACAGTTGCCACACCAGGAATGACTATAATCCCACCACTAACCCTAAATTTAGGAATGCAGAAAATCCACCATAGTGGCCGAATAAGCGGTATTCAGAAGTGCGCCTTTGTAAAATTCCATCATCCCTAATTTTGGAAATCCCTTGCACACATTGGTGAGTCAGACTTGCAATTCTGAGAATTCTGTCTAGCTTGAACAGACGTCCATCATATTTGAAAAACACACTTGGATACCTCTCCAACTATCTCAAGATTTTTAACATTTCACGCACAAAGCAAAAAACCTCCACAAAAAGTAAATGTCAAGTTCTATTCAGATGTTGTCAAGTCCATTAACTGCTGCCTTGAAAACCAGGCTGTTGTATTTTCATCCATTCTTTCTGGAAAGAACTATTAAGGGATATAGACAAAGTGGTAGAGTGGGTGGCAGTCACCAATATGCAGAAAATCATAATGAGCTCTGATTCATCACTGCTAATAATATGAATGTGTTCCCAGCACCTACTAATGGCTTTGCCTGTAGCTTTAATTACAGCACAAGATTTCTTGCGATAGTTGAACAATACTTGCTTGTAAAGATTTTTGCGCCTTACACTGCACGTTTACAGGAGGCGTTTTCTTCTAACAACCTCGCTGCTGGAGATATGTTCTCTTAACTCCTTCACAAATAATAGGAAACTGGAAAACAGGAAGGTACTGGATGGCACCCACCATTTCATACTTTTCTTTAATTCCACAGACAAAAATAAGAAGGAGAATTAACAACCGAAAATAACGGTACCATGTTTGGCTGTCATGTATTTCCGTCAAAAGTGCATTTTGTACTTTCAATTTATACTACTTTTGTCAAGTAGTGTAAATATGTAAGAAGTCTTTCTTCTCTTACAGCAGTCACAAATAGAGGCTGTACCTTGTATCCATGCTTTCGGGGGCATAACTTCTGATTTCGACATTTCTTCAGCTGGAGCACCTGCAACATGAACCTTAAGTCCTTTCTGACGGGGGTTCGGAAGACCAGAGCTCTTGTCTGTGCTAGGCCCCAGTTGCATTAATTTTCTTTGACCATGTCATAAGTGCCTCCACACTGCTGTATCTGCATGGAATAAAAAAGATGTATCCATGTATAAACCCACACTGCACAAATATTCTTTGCAAAATCACAGAATCCAATTCCAAATCATAAACATTTCCACAGAGGGTCAGATGAAGTCTAATCTCAAATAGAAGGATGCACTTTAGGGTGACTCAGGATGAGCTTGGGGAAACAGAATCTCCCTCAGATTAAAATTACGTCTAAACAGAAGCCTGGGGGGGCGTGGCCAAGATGGTGGAGAGTTAGGACGCGCTCTGCCTTCTCTCCTCCACCCGCCGCACCATAAGCACCAGCATTGCCCTTCCATCGCACCGGTGACGGCAAAATTGAGCCCTGCAATGCCTGGTGACACCCGGAGATCCCTCAGCTGAGCTGTCTGTGACTCCGGCGAGCGTTTCCGCGACCCCTGGTCCGTGTCGGGCCTGCCTCCCGGGCGGGGGCGAGACGCTGAGGGAAGTGCTGCAGCGGCCGTTGGGCTTGGAACGTACGGCGTTGCCCTGCGAGCTGTCACGGCGCGACGGGCACGGAACTCCGGACGCCGAGGATTGCCCTGCTGTTTGGGGCCCGCGAACAGCATTGGCAGCGGCCGGTGGCGGCTTGGAGGCCCAGGCCTTGTGTGCAGCGGCGGCCTAGGCGAAGACGCGCCCGAGGAGCGCGACCACATCCGCGAGGCCTCGAGTCCCGAGGCGCGAGTTGCGGCGCAGCCGGAGTTCTTCTCACCCTCGGCGTCACGGGACACCTTGAACCTGGTGGCGGTGAGTTTTGCTGCCCCGCTCCCTCGCTGTGGTCTCTGCCACTTGCGGCTGCCGGAGGGCCCTGACGGCGTGACGGCCGGACCGTGAGAAGCGGTGACTCTGGGGCTGTATCGGTCCAGAGCGGGCTCACCACCCTTGCTTGTCTTGCTGCCGCGGGGCGGACTATCGGTGCCGGGCCCCTATCTGGAGAGGCCCCAACTCCCGCATTGCACACTCCCGGAGTCCCTGCCCTGTGACGCCCTGCGGAACCCAGTTGCATTACGGCCCTGCGTCCCCCTCACGTCCTCTTGCAACCTGCTGGGGGGGACCAAGGTAGAAGACGCCCGTCCGGCCTGGGACACTTGTAGCGGCTGGGTTCATATTGCGCCACCCTGAAAGCCCGAGGGTGATACCCCGTTGCCGCAAAGGGACCCCGCGGAGCTTCATTGGACAACTTGCTACCCAGGGGGCGACATACTCGACGGGTGCCCGCCTGATTGGGTGGAGAGTGGATTTGGACGTTACCCGCGCTCTCTGCTACACAGCTGCCGGGTCTAGTGCAGTGAGGGGGATACAGCATGTCATCATCCCGGGGCAGGAGAGACAAATCGGTCACGAAGGCGAACTCCCTCAAGGACCTCTTTGCCCGTGCGCAGAGCAGCAGCCAGACATCCTCCGGCCGGCAAGGTGAGGTGGCACAAATGGCTAATGCTGACGACGCGCCAGTGACGCGGGCCTTTTTGGAATCCTTGTTTGCAGCTCTACGCGAGGACCTCCAGACGGTGAAACGAGATCTCACGGTGGAGATAAAGGATATACGCAAAGATGTTGATGACATCGGTGAGAGGGTAGCGTCCTTGGAGGACAAAAGCGACACTCGTGATATCGAATTGGCGGCCATGCAACAGGAAGTTCTCCGTATCCACGAGCAGCAGGTAGATGTACAATCCCACCTAGAAGATCTCGAAAACCGCTCTCGCCGCCATAACATACGCATCCGGGGGGTGGGCACGGATGAGGAAGCCGGAGACATTTTTGGATACGTACGTGCCCTCTTCAATCACATCTTGGGCAACCTGCCGGATTCCGACTTGAAACTGGATAGAGCACACAGGGTGGGCCCACCCAGGGCACCATCAGCGCCCCCGGCAGATATCCTGGTTTGCGTCCAGGACTTCCGCACTAAGGAAGAGATCTTACGGAAAGCTAGGCCGCTTCATCCGATTACTTTCCGCAACCAGTCGCCGGCCCTGTACCAAGACCTGGCTGCCATTACGCTCCAGAAACGCAGGGCATTCCGGCCCATCACAGAAGCTCTGCGCCAGCGTAACATAACCTATTCCTGGGGACATCCATTCCGCCTCATCTTCCGGCATGAGGGGAAACTATTCCAGCTCCGTTCCCTGTCTGAGGCCAGCAAATTACTGGGGATCTCTCTTCCAGAGGACACGGGGGTCGACGAACGCGCAGATCCCGGCCCCAACGACGATCGGCCAAGATGGAGACAGCAGCGTCGGCGGCGACGGGGCACCCGGCGGCCAGATCCGCAAGTGGTCAAGCAAGAGCAGCAAGCTGTCCTGGAGGCATTGCCGGGCGCCCTGGCAAGGGCATCAACGAGTGACTGAGCCGGGCCACTATGCTATATCCTTTATGTGGTTTGCCGCTGTCCGGGTTGGGGGAGGGGGGGTTGAGGTTCCCCATCGGTCACTTCATATCCCCATAGACTCCTTCACTGGTCATCCTTGGATGACGGACTAATGACTGAACTCAAGACTCTCTCTGGCACCTGTTGTGCCTTAGTTTTTTGGACTTATCATTTGTGGGTTCTTGCTCTGTCCTTCCTTTTGCTCTTTTCCGCCATCTGTTCCTTTCTTCTGGGGGGGGCCCGGTCCAAGGAGTGCCACAATCTTTTACCATCAGCGCTGGCGTTGGGGGGTCCATGCCGTCTTGCTGCTCCTGCTTGGAATCAACCTACCTTCGGACAATAGATGCGAGGGGCCTCTATTAAGATACTCACGCTTAACGTGAGAGGGCTTAATAACCCCATCAAACGCAGAACTCTCCTCTCCTATTTAGAAAGTACAAAGGCGGATATCTGCCTACTTCAGGAGACGCACCTGCTCGCTAAGGACTGCCACCGTCTTCGGTCCCGTGCATTCCCGACTCAATTCTTCTCCTCCAAGCTCACCAAAACGGCAGGGGTAGCGATCTTGGTCTCCGGGACTTTCCAGGGGAAGGTGCTACAGAAAGGGGTGGAGATAAAGGGTAGACTGCTCACTTACCAATTCCTTGTGGGGGGCCATGCATTACATGTGGGATCCATCTATGCACCTAATGAAGGTCAGGAGCGTTTTTTGCACGAAGCCCTTACTGAGGTTATGGCAACACACGACCGTAATATCTTGATAGCGGGGATCTCAACTTGGTGTTCGGGTCAGCGCAGCGTACAAGTCAGGTAGGCGCCCTTTCCGTCACAGGCCTTACCAGACTCCGTGAACTAGACCTCACAGACCTCTGGCGACACCAACATCCCCGGTCACGAGCTTTCTCCTACTACTCCAACGCCCACAAAACTTATGCTAGGTTAGATTATTTCCTGGGGTCTAAGGCAATGCGAGACGCCCTGCTCTCAACGGACATTCTGACGGCTGCCCTCTCTGATCATGCCCCGATGGAGGTTGTTTTAGCCCTCCCATACCTTCAACGCCCAGCTCGACATTGGCGCTTCCGAGATACTCTACTGCATAGACCTGACACAGTGGCCCAGATACAGAACGCCCTAGAGGACTTCCTGGCACATAACGATAACCCAGATACTGCCCTTTCCACGCGCTGGGAGGCCCTCAAAGCCGTTATTCGGGGCGAGGTCATCGCCATCTCCTCCGCGGACAATGCAGACCGCAAAACAAAGAGGGATGATTTGACCCAGCAGGTAAGGGAACTAGAGCAGATGCACCAGTGTACTGGGGCACCCCGCATATGGCGGCAGCTGATGACTGCCCGGGCACAATTAATAGCCATCGATCGTGACAAGGCAGAATATGCAGCGATGCGGCTCCGACACTCCTTCTACACGGGAGGTGACAAGTGCGGCCGCCTCCTAGCAAATAGACTTCGAGAGGTGCGACTGCGGGAGGGTGTCCGGGAAATTCGAGACGAAGCAGGGGACTTGCATTCGGGGGACACGGCTATTACTGAGACCTTTCGTAACTTCTACGCTCAGCTTTATGATGCACAACCGCTTGACGGATCCGACATTGAGGCATATCTCGATCAGGCCCGTCTCCCCGCCTTGACACCAGATCAAGCGGCCCATATAGAGAGGGATATTAGACCAGAGGAGGTTATCACGGCCATCTCCCGCTTGAAATTGGGCAAATCCCCCAGCCCAGATGGCTATACTGCTGCTTTCTATAAGCAGTTTTGCACGACCCTTGCCCCCTTGCTCACCCGGCTTTTCAATTCATTTGCAACGACTGGAGCGATTCCAGCCTCCATGCTCGAAGCGGCAATTGTCGTCCTCCCTAAGCCAGGAAAGGACAAGTCAGAGTGTGGGTCATATCGGCCAATTTCCCTCTTAAATGTAGACCTGAAGCTCTATACTGGCATCTTGGCTTCCAGGCTTGCCCCCTACATGCAGGGAATAGTAGATCCCGACCAGGCCGGGTTTATCCCGCGGCGACAGACCAGCGATAATACAAAACGCGTCGCGCACCTCATAGAGAAGGCCTCTCGCATCCCTGGGAAATATATGCTCCTTGCCATAGACGCGGAGAAGGCCTTCAATAGGGTCTACTGGCCGTATCTCGAACGAACGCTGGTCCGTTTTGGCATTGGGGAAAAGATGAGGACGCACATTTTTAACTGTTACAGATCTCCCACCGCCACAGTACGGAGCAACGGGCACTCCTCTACTCCATTTCCTATCAACAGAGGCACGCAGCAGGGATGTCCTTTGTCACCGCTGCTCTTCGCGCTCTATATGGAGCCTCTAGCTCAGAGGGTAAGAGACTGCCCTCGGATTACAGGCATCCGCTTCGGGGGGGACACGCACACCATCAGCCTCTACGCCGACGACGTGCTCATCACCCTAGAAAACCCTGAGCAGACGCTGGGGCCGGTTATGGAGGAGCTGGATGTCTTTGCTGGCGCTTCAGGGTTTAAGATTAACCTGTCCAAATCTATAGCGATGAACCTTTCCCTGTCGCCCCGGGAGCTGGAGGCCCTGCAAGCACGCTATCCCCTGCACTGGTCCGCAGATACCGTCCCCTACCTGGGTGTACAACTGGCCCCGACCCTACAGGCCATGCGTACTTCTAACTACTCTCTCCTTCTTTCTCACATCCGCACTGAGTTGCAGAGGTGGAAACACCATCAGATCTCTTGGCTGGGGCGAGTGGCAGCTATTAAGATGATAATACTCCCCAAAATTCTCTACTTATTTCAGACGCTTCCCCTGCCGCTCCCAACCGGTTGGATTCATAGGGTGCAGTCGGAGCTTTCCCATTTTATCTGGCAAGGGCGCAAACCACGACTCAAACGGATGGTTGGATTCCTCCCACCCCACGAAGGGGGCCTGGGAATCCCGGATCTCACGCTTTATTTTTACGCCACACAGCTCCGCTACTTGGTAGAGTGGAGCCGGGCTGAATCTGAAAAACATTGGCTCTTCCAGGACCGAGCCGTAGCCGGCACGTCACTCATGAAGGTTCCCTTCCTATCGAAGACTCACCGCCCTCCCAATCTTTACGCCTCTGAAGTGACTCGTTCACTTCTCACAGTCTGGGACCTGCCCAACATACGACATAGCCTTACAACTTTCCCATCTCCGCTCACATCATTGGTGGACAATCCTGATTTTGGCCCCGGGATGGGCCATCAGCCCTACCGCCTGTGGAGGGAAGCCGGTTGTCGGGCATTAGGTCTTTTGTTTGCCAAGGGAGACATCATCCCCTTCCCACAGCTCCGGGCAGACTACGGCCTACCGGAATCCGAACGCATGCATTACTTACAAGTCAGACACTGGGCTATGCATTCTGATAACCGATCCCAGGCCACTAGACTCCTTACCACATTCGAACGGTGGCTCATCACGCGGACCTCCGATAGGAGGTTAATCTCAGACCTTTATAAGATGCTTCTGTCCAGATATACCCATACTTACCACGCGGGTCGCGCGCGCTGGGAGGGAGACCTGGGTCGCCCCCTTAGTCCTGCAGAATGGGAGGGTGCTTGCTACCGAGCGCGCCATACCGCAACACACATAGGCCTCACTGAGACCCTCACCAAGTTGGTTTATCACTGGTATTACACCCCGGTGAGGCTACACCAAACTGACCCGACGCAAAGTCCTGACTGCTGGCGGGGTTGTGGGAAGAGAGGCACGCTGGCTCATTTATTATGGGACTGCGAATATCTTCAGGACTATTGGAAGCACATTCTTGATGATGTGGACAAACACCTCGATACTGAAATCCCTAGGCTCCCCGCTTATGTCCTCCTGGGGGTGCCTAATCCACTCACTTACCCACTAAAATCTAGGCGCGGGAAGCAGATAGCTATAGCACTGGGCACAGCAGTTCAGAATATATTAATTCACTGGAGAACCCCCCGCATACCTGCACACTCCGGATGGTACCAACGACTATGGCACGTACTAGGTATGGAAAAGATTTCCCTCACACTAGCCAGGAAGGGTTCCTCCTTTAGCGACTTGTGGCAGCCGTTTCTCTCACTACTCGCGCAAGAATTCCGGGAGCTTTACTGCCCGAGATATCTTCGCCTGTTGCGCCTTACGTCACCAGACACCCCTGCATAGGCTGGCTTGCCTGCAGGACTACTGATCCACTTGGCACGGCGCTACTTTGTTAATATGGACCGGGGAGGGTGGGGGGTGGCTCTTTTTAAGTATTTGTTTTTCTTTCTTTTCTGCTTCCTAGGGAGGTGGGTGGGATTGTATTTGTATTTGTATTTTTCTCTTTTTCTGTTGCTTTTGATGTAAAAATGCACTGCTTAGCATTGCTGTTGGACCATGTAGTCCGCTTCTGTGAATTTGTCTTTTTGCAGTGTGCAATAAAAGAATTAAACCATAAACAGAAGCCTGGAAGTAATGTGCGTTTTCTGGGATCTGACAGGAAAACGGTGAACACATTGCACATCAGAAGTGAAGTTCAATTCAGTAAGATGCTGGAACACCTGCACAGGAGATTTCCAAAGAATGTCTTCCACAGTCCCTAGGACACTCAAAATATTTTGTGGTTGACAATTCTCATAGCCATTGAGCTTCAAATAAATATTGCCGATTGGCCCATGTGTTGAGGTCTGGTTGACAGTTCTTGCGCAGCAAAATGTACTTTAACCATTTCTGTACAGGCAGGACTTTTGGCATGACTTGTGAGTGGCAAAGCAGTTACTTGCTAGTTTGTTTACAACATCACATTTTTGAAAATATACTTTTGTTGCTTAGACTGATTTTTTCGCTCTATTTGAATACATATTTCTGACATTTATTTTTTAGAGAACTGCATCATTCAGCATATACTGATTTGTATTAAGCGGTTTAATCTTTTGACTTCTTACTTCTTTATATTTTCTAGAGCATAAGACCGATTTTCATTTTATTATATTGAATGCTCATTTTTATTTTGGTGACATACAGTGTTAGCACAGAGTTCAGACTAACAAGGGTGGATAAAGACAGGAAAAGCAGCCACAGCCAGGTTTATTGTTGAAGATGGCAAACACCAACGAGTGGACACTTTCTTTTTTAAAAGCAAACTACTGAGTCTTTAAATGCTGTATAAATATATATATATATATATATCTATATATATATTTACATATATATATATTTTTTTTTTACAGGAGTCAAATGTACATAAAACAATATAAACAATATATTAAAATAACAAAAACAAAAACTATCCCCACTTCATTATCTACACACAATCCTCCCTGCAGTCATCCTCACAGTTTGTTAGCTTGTTTCTACAGAATTCAAAATCTTGATAGATTTATTTATTTAAGCAACTTATAAAGCGCGCAAATACCCTTGGGTGTCTCGGCGCTGAGGACTGAGAGGAAAGGCCATGGAGCGAGTGACTTATTGGTTGAAGAGCCAGGTTTTTACTTGTTTCCTGAAGGCTAGCAGGGTGGGACTAGTCTTAATATGAAGGGGAAGCGAGTTCCACAATCTGGTAGGGGCGACTGTGAATCTTCTATCGCCCCATGAGGCTTTCTTGGTTCGAGGGACAATAAGCAGAAGGGTCTACTGGGGGTGTATGGGCAGAGAGCTTTCTTCAGAAACTCAGGTCCTGTGTTGTGGGTTGCCTTGTATGCGATGCATAGTGCCTTGAATTTGGATCTGCTTCTTTTGGGCAGCCAGTGGAGCTGTCGCACCACCTTGGATATTGGCTTAAACTTGGGGGTGCCTGACAGAATCCTGGCGGCTGCGTTCTGCACCAGTTGTAGCTTGCTCAGGACCTTTTCTTGGGCATTGATTAGGAGACCATTACAGTAGTCAACTTTCGACATAACCAGTGTGCTGATGAGGGTTCTACCAGCACTGATTGGGAGAAACGGTAGGAGTTTTTTTTATCATCCTGAGGACATAGAAGGATGAGGAGACAACTGTGTTGGCGTGGTGTATGAAGGACAGCTTGTCGTCAAACATAACACCCAGGTTTCTGACCTTTGTGACGGGGGACGGAGGTGATCCCAGCTTGGCTGGCCACCAGGAAGGGGACCAGCCAGGGGAGAGATTACCAAAGATCATCACCTGCGTCTTATCTGAGTTAAGTTTGAGGCAACTGATATTGCTTAATTGTCCTTCAAAAATTTAAGGTCATGTCTTCACAAAGAATGAAATTAACTTCCTCCACAGTTTTCCAGGTCTTAGGTGTTTCTGCTCCTTTCAGTGAGCACAGCAGTGTGTTGTTCAATAGTGGTAGTAGCTGGAACGAAAGCTTGACTAAATGGAGATCAGAAATGCAAAAGTAGGTTGAATGCAAAAGCAGTCTATTGCATATGGAATCTAAGAGAGGATTGAGGAATCAAGACTTGGCACATGATGGGATATGCTTCCATTTCTAACGATAATGGCATTACTCCTAGTCCTACTCCCTCGCCTTCCTTCAGCACAATTGAGGCCCCGCCTCCCACCCAGACCCACCCCCAGCATAAAAACTCTGCCCGCCCCCACCTCTACCTGTACGTAAACAAGCCGAGCTAGCACTCAGATGAACCGCACCGGGAGGGAGGGTCCTTGAAGGAAGGCGAGGGAGTAGGACTAGGAGTAATGCCATTATCGTTAGAAATGGAAGCATTACCTCCCGTCCCTCCCTCGCCTTCCTTCAGCACAATTGAGGACATAGCAAGCAGAAGAAAACAGAGACGGACAGCTGAGTGCGAGAGAACACCAAAACAGAAACAGTGCCCCAAACACAGCAGATCAACATCCCAGGAACCCAGCGGCCCAGAACAGCAGACAAGCGTTCCAGACACGCAAACGGACAGCGACAGTCAAACGGAGAGGGAGAAGACCAGGTCACAGTCCAACAGATCCCACAGAGGAGCCCACCCGGCAGGACACCACAACCGGCAGGGACCACAGCAAAGCACGCCGGACATCCAGCAACGCAGCCACCAAAGCCGCCAAACAGCGAGAGGAACACCCCCGAACCCCCACAGGAGGAACTACCCCCAAAAGACGGACAGTCAGCAAGACCGGGGACCAAAGCCAATGACCCAACAGAGCAGAGGAAGGCCAAACAACCTCCGCAACCGGATCAAAGCTAAACGAGAACCCACAGCCGATCCAACACCCCCAAGCGCCACGCAGAGGGGATGGCAACCAAAAAACAAGGCCCAAAAGACAAGAGCCGCAACCCGAGACCCCCAAGGGGACCAAAGGGAGGACAGCCAATACCAACAGCCAAGACCCCGAAGGGAAAGGACCAGACAGGGCGAGGGGCAACAGACCCCCGCCCACCCGCAAGAACGCCAGGAGCATCAAGAAGCCGGAGAGCCGCCCACAGCACCCGCAGAGGAGACACCGACAAACCCAGAAGAGCCCCACCCGGAAGGAATCGCCACGCCAAACATAGGCCAGCCACCGTGGGAACAACACCCAGAGCAGAACACCAGGCCGAAAAGGTCCGCCCATGCCAAGCACAGGACAGCAGAGAGGAGGACCGACGGGAGGCAGCCAAGCAACCGTCAAACGGTCAGGAACCCCCAACCCAGCAAAGCCCAGCCGCACCACCACCAGGCAGCAGGCGAAACCCCCGCACAGAACCCAGGGGAAGGGCCGGAAACATCAAAGGGAACGGAACCACCGGAAGGACCCACTCCCGAACGCAACAGAACTCGGACAGGAGAGGAGACCAAGGCGCCCCAGGCCAACGGGGAGCAACCAACAACCCCCGAGCACTGAGCCACCTGACCAAAACCAGAAAGGCCCGGAGCAGCGGAAAAAAGGGGGGGAGGAAGGCACCCAGAAGACCCCGAGGCACAGGAGAGGGAAGGCCAACGACCCCCCCGAGCCCCGGGACTCCAGCCCAGAGACCAGAACCGGGCCACCAAGGCCCTCCCCGGATCCGCAACAGGACCACCACAGGGAGGCCCCAACGACCCACCAACAGGCTGGCCACACGGGGAAGAAGAGAGAAATCGTGGGAAGAAGGAAGGACCCAGCACAACAGATCCGCCAGCCCAGAGGCCACTCGCCAAAGGGAGAGAGCCAACAGCCCCAGCACCCAGACCGGAGCCAGAGAAACAGGACGCTGGCAAACAAGGACCAGAACCTGGACCCACCCAGAGGGCGGACAGAGGACCACGCCCCCAGAACGCCAGACCGAACCAACACCCCAGGGGCCCTGCAGAGAGCCTCGAAAGAGCACCAGGGCAAGCCCCCAACATCCACCAGCAGGAAGAACTCCGGGAGACCAGCGGGACCAGCACCCCTGAACCCGAACAGACCCCAGCCAACCCCGCACCCGGACAGGCCGGCGGCCAAAGCCACCACAAGCGGAGCCGGAGGAGGCAGCAAACAGCCAGCCAGAAAGCAACGGCGGGAGAGCCACCAGGATAGCTCCCCCCCGGACACGGACCGACACGGGCAGCGGGGACAAAAGACCCCGGTGACCAACCCAACAGGATCCAGACGGTCAGGCGGAGAAAAAGAAAACGAGCCCCGGGAACCGAGAAAACACCCCAGAAGCCAGGAGCCCCCGCCCCTGTAGCCACAGGACCGCCGGAGGAGCCCCGGGACAACAAGGCCCGAGCCAGCGAAGGAAGAGAGACCAGGTGCAGGCAGGACAAGGGGACATGGCCACGCAAAGGCCGAAAACGAGCCTCAACGAACACCAAGCCCCGAGAGGGGACCAGAGAAGACACACTCCAGGCCACCAACAAACCCGATCCCCAGAAGAACCACCAAGGTCCCCCCGAACAGACCGAGCAAAAAAGACACTCCGGCCGCACACAGCAAGAGGCCGACCGACAGAGAAGGACGAAGGAAAAACCCCCGCACGAAGGAGAGCCACGAGAGGCACCAGGACCTGCGGGAAGACCCAGGGCGAAAGCCGGAGGCCGAAGGAAGGACGCAAAACCGAAATGGGCGTCTCCCACAGCAAACCGCAGAAAAGAAGCGGCGACTGGGAAGCGGAGAGAGGCGTCCCCGAGACCCACGGCACGCCAAAAGCTGCCAGGCAGAACCAGAGGAATGACGGCCGAAAGGGCCAACACATGGACGGGAAGGGGCCGAACCCAGGAGCAGATCCACAGGAGAGCCAGGACAGGCCGAAGCCGCCAGACACCCCTAACCCCAGAAACAGAACGGAGAGGGCCCCAGGCCCGGGCTCCTCGACAGGAACCCAGCAGACCGACCACATGGCAAGCAAACAGGACACCCCGACCAGCAGAGCCACCCCGCGGGGACCGGAGACAGGCAGTGGAGTCATCCGAACCCCCGAATCCGGATGAACCTGCACCAAGACGACCCCGTACTCATGAACCAAAGAACACAGGACCCAGCCACCAGAAACGGGCCGTCGCCACCGAGGAAGAAAAGGCCGAAGACGACCACCCACCGTAGGGAACCGTCCAGACAGCAGCGACAGGGACCCAGCCGGGCAGGGCCCTCAGGCGAGGAGGCAGGGAGCCAGGGCGAAAAACAGGCCAAAACCGTTCCCACCGGAAAGGCGGAGGAGACACCCACATCGGGGACAAACGAGAGGCCCCAGGACAAGGCACCCCAGAAAGGCAGGACGCCCCACACAAGGAAAGGCACGCAGAAGCCCCAAGGCGGCCAGAAGGACAGAGGACCTGCAGCCCACAGCACCGAATAGTCCCAGGTAGCCACCCATCCAGGCACAAACCAGGCCCGACCCCGCCGAACTACAGAGATCCGACAAGAGCAGGGGCGTACCGGGCGCTATGGCCGGAGGCCCTAACAGCCGCCGCCAAAGCCACGAAACCCCACACCAAGGAGGGCGCAGAAGAAGCCGAGAACAGGCCAGCGCCACAGCACCAGCCAAGCAGAACAGCCGACCCGTCAAGCAGTGCGGCCAGGACAGAGTCCAACAGCCCAATGGGAGGAAAGGGGCGAACACCCCCAACAAGCAAAGCCGCCGGAGGAAGCAAGGGACCCGCAGCACCGCAGGAAAAACCCACCGATGCAAAGAGGAGGTAAAGGAACCTGAAACCAATCAGGACCAACACAGCACAGAAGGAATGCTTAGGGCTGAGGGAAAGAGAGCGCACACAGCAGGTACCGCAGGCAACCGACAATCAACCATCAGCCGGGCGGTCCACAGTGGACAAAGTAGCAAGTACAAAGCACACAAAAGTGGAAACAGCATGAAATACATCAAGCACGGGCAACGCACGCCACTCCCACAGCACCATTCCCCACACCGGGACCGAAGGGCAAGCTCAACCAGGAGGGCCGGGAACACCAAGGAAAGAATCCCACAGGTCCCGCCCAGCAGGTAAGAGGAAAACCCTGCCGACCAGCACAGGAGCCCAAGCGACCCACCACACCCCGCGGAGCCAAAGGCAACGCCAGAGGCGGAGAAGGCCCAATACCCCAGGATCCAGACGGAAACCAGCCGCCCACAGGATCCGCCGGATGAGGACGGGACGGACCAGAAAGCATCGGCCGAGCCCGTAAGCACCGGACAGAGCAGCCTCAACCAAGTCCTGCACCATCCACAGACATGAGAGGCACTACACCCCCCGCGGAGCCCATTAGTCCAGGGTGCCCCAGGGGGACCGGAGACCAAGCAGCAGAGGAAGAGGACACCAGAATGCCCCCAACAACCATATGTGACCCAGGGCAGCAAGTGGAAAAACAGCCCCCAGCAGCCCCAAGACAAGGCAGACAGACGACCATGCCCGTCAAGAGAAACATCAGAAAAAGGAATAAACAACCGGGTCAAAAACCCGGCCTACCAGGCCTCCGTGATGTGTGCAGTCCGGGAGCAGAGGCATCCAAGCAGGCCCGACCCGGAAACACAGCCCCAGCCACAGGAGGACCGCCCAACAACGCTGCGGCGTCCCGAGCCACCGCTCCGCCCCCATACCACGAGGGAGACGAGGAGAGGAGGCACCGCCGGGAGAACGCTGCTGAGGGCACCGCAGTCGCAGAGAACGAACACGAAGACTCCTCGGCACCGCCACAGGGAGGAACTGAAGGTAGGTCTCACTAGGGAGACAGAAAAAAACAGGTAGAGGTGGGGGCGGGCAGAGTTTTTATGCTGGGGGTGGGTCTGGGTGGGAGGCGGGGCCTCAATTGTGCTGAAGGAAGGCGAGGGAGGGACGGGAGGTAATGATACTCTCTGATTTCAGCAGAACAGAAACTGATGAAAAACGCAGTATACACAAGAAGTGCACAGACTGCGAGACTGTAGGTGACATGGCTTGACCACACTTAGGACTGGTGTAGGGGCCTGCCCACAGATGTGATTAGTTAAAAGCTTTCAGATATATGCCAAGAACCACCCCAGCACAACAAAATGTCAACGGTGGTCGAACTTAAAAGAATATTTAGAAACTGAACTAGAACTAGCCAAATTTATATTGAAGGTAGCAAATTCTACAGGGACATACATGAAACTACTATTATAACTGTATTATTCGGACATGAGTAATATGACAACTAACAGAGTGTTTCATTCACAAAGTTGTGACACGAGACTTGCGTGTCACAGAGGAGTTGCACAGCTCCATGCACATTTGAATCCAATTTAGACTCGTACTCAGTAGTAAACTCGGGTTCATCCAATTTTTATTCAATGTTCTATTCATGTTAATCCGTCACGTCACAGAAATAAAGTTCCAAATTTTCACGCATACTAATTGCTCTCGAATTGCCCATCCGGGCCTATTCATAGGCACGTGTGGAAACTTCATTCATCCGTTATTTTATATCACCCAATGCATTTCGGTCTTGTTGACCTTCCTCAGGAGTATCTACAATTATTAAAAAATTATTAAAAAATACATTCATCAACCCCATATTATTTACATATAACAATAATTCAACACTAACATATATTGTGCCTAAACCCCAAACGCTGACGTTCAACCCATCGGTAACACCACCTATCTCACTCTCCCCTGCTCCCCAGTTTGTACCTGTAATCATCTGCTGTTATTTCAAACGGTGAAACCGCCTTCTAAAAAGGCCATGTTCAAACCCCCGCTCTGCGAGGCATCCGGTCTTTAAGCCGAATGCTTATTTCCCACCTGTGTTCACTCCCACCACGTGACTCCCTCACTCCGCCCTCCATAAGTTCCCAAACCAACAGTGTTAAACTCCCCATCAATCCTTTCACAATATCCCCTAGTTGCCCCTGAATCAGTGCACTTATCGTAAAAATAAATATGCTGAATACATATGAAAATAAACTCCCCAAAGCAACACATTCTTTAAACAAATGTCCATCATGATATGATTAAACGTATTCTTTCAATAACTTCTTTTGTTGATAACTTTTTCGGAGAGTCCATGACGTGACCTTCTTACTTTCCTTTTTCAACTTTCCTTCTCGTCTGGGGTGCTAACAGAAATGGAACGGCGGTACTATGATTCATTGCAAAAAGTCTGCAGCACACCCTGTGTTTACTCCTTAACACAGGTGGGAGATAAGCATTCGGCTTAAAGACCGGATGCCTCGCAGAGCGGGGGTTTGAACATGGCGTTTTTAGAAGGCGGTTTCACCGTTTGAAATAACAGCAGATGATTACAGGTACAAACTGGGGAGCAGGGGAGAGTGAGATAGGTGGTGTTACCGATGGGTTGAACGTCAGCGTTATTGGTGATTCGATCTGGAGAGGGACGGGTGATGTGTTTTGGGCAAAGGATGAGGAGGGCACAGAAGTTGAAGGTACAGGATTTGCGTGGGGAAAGACGAAAGGGGAGGTACAGGAGCAGTGATTCGCGTAATAAGGATGAATTAAGAGTTTGGGGTTTAGGCACAATATATATTAGTGTTGAATTATTGTTATATGTAAATGATATGGGGTTGATGAATGTATTTTTTAATAATTTTTTTAATAATTGTAGATACCCCTGAGGAAGGTCAACAAGACCGAAATGCATTGGGTGATATAAAATAACGGATGAATGAAGTTTCCACACGTGCCTATGAATAGGCCCGGATGGGCAATTCGAGAGCAATTAGCATGCGTGAAAATTTGGAACTTTATTTCTGTGACGTGACGGATTAACATGAATAGAACATTGAATAAAAATTGGATGAACCCGAGATTACTACTGAGTACGAGTCTAAATTGGATTCAAATGTGCATGGAGCTGTGCAACTCCTCTGTGACACGCAAGTCTCGTCTCACAACTTTGTGAATGAAATTGTCAGAATCGTGCACTAAAAGGAACGGAGTGCACTTGGAGTGTATGCACGCTAAATGTGAGTAAAACGATAAGATTAACATTAAGGAGTAAACACAGGGTGTGCTGCAGACTTTTTGCAATGAACTAACAGAGTGTGCCACAGTTGCTTTGGCTGATTTGTTACCAAAAAGCATGTTTTAAAAACAATCGCTGAACATTTGCAATCCTGTGTGGACATCATCATTTTTCTTTAAAAGTGTAAGTTGTGAGAACAAACATAAAAAAATGGATTGCCCTGGACTGCTTTCATTATCATAAATGTTCCAGAGAGAACTACCAGAACTCATTCACCCCAAAGAAATAATCATACTATGACAAGGCAACATAAACTGGTTCTCTTGGTTCGATCAATAGTATCTATTTAATTATTCAGAATGGGGTCAAAAACATCCCATGAAAACGAAACTACCATACACCACGTAGGCTTGGGGCAATGTTTCAGAAATAAACCAGTGATTTACTCTGACAGGAGATGAGTAAAAGAATGAGATACTAATAACTACAGTAACTGTAATCACTCTGGTCACCACCCCTAAGACAAAATGTCTACTGTATATTCTCAGACACAAACTCCTGGGTTGCAAAACTCTAGTGCTTGGTTCTCCTGAATAATAGCTGATGACCAATCAGCACGTTGAGCACAGTAGATAGTGGATCTCAAATTGACTGAAGCTCCAACCCCGGTTGAGCTTCAGGCATTTCAGACTGGATGAGGGGATCAGTCATGTGCCATATACCTGTAATAGATTTAGTACACTAGCATACAGCACAAAGGCTGTCTTCGTGTGGATGGTTAAGAATCAATAGACCTTCATGCACAAAACGCTCTTCGCGAACACAAGCTGAATAATGAGGGCTTCGTGATAGATTATCAAAAATACAAGGAACTGTTTCCATGCAAGAGGTGTGCTTTGTTCACTTGTCTAGACATTAATATCTGTGTATGTTAAATACAGATTTTCCAAGCAATACTGGTTTGCTCTATTTTGTTTAAAATTATCTTATTATCTAGCGAAACAACCCAATAGTCCATCTAAACTACTAGTAATACCAGTCTGCCATTCATCTCAATCTGACTCCAAACCTTCCATGATATCTGTGGTGTTTTATACCCATAAACAAAATAATTAACCTCCCTTTAAATTTAACTTACGAAACATGTGGGGATCCTAACCTGCAAATTCTGAAACAAAATTCAATTCCAAGATTAAACTATTATTTTATTTATTTTTTTGAAAACTACTTCCTTGTTTGAGAAAAATGTTCATAATAAACAGCAACAAAAATATATCCCAGACTTAGGGGCTGATTACGATAGAGGCGGTCAGACCACCAACAGACTATCAGCGGCGATCTGACCGCCGACAGCCATTCGGTCCGACTGCCACATTACGATGCTGGTGGTCGGACCCACAGCTGTCGGACGCAAGACCGCTGCCTCCGCCAGGATCAGAGATCCCGACGGGGCGGCGGTCGGAGCAGCGTCCCAGAATGGCGGCAGTGCCGAGGCAGGCAGTGTCTTCGGGATAACAATATCCCTTTCTGACAGCCTTTTCATGACATAAACACTGCCATTAAAAGGTTGACAGAAAGGGATTAGAGGGCCCCAACCTGAGCCCCAGGCTGTCATAGGCCTAGGTAAAGTGTCCCTGGGGGCACATGCGGTGCCCCCACTGAGCTTCGTGCACCGTGTGCCATGCATGACATGGTGCATGCAACATGGTGCACGGACGTGCAGGAGGTGCTTCACGGCATCGGCATGTGCTGCGGCTCTCTACCAGGGCCGCAGCATGCCCCCAACGAGTTTGCGACAGCCAGCCCGACGGTCACATCATTATACGGCGGTTGGATCGCCCGCATGCTTGTCGGCGGTCTCCTTACCGCTGCAATAGCGGCCGGCGGTCCGACCGATCGGCATCATAATGATGCCCTTAGTGTTTAATGTTAAATATTGAAACTGGGCAAAACCAAAGGGGATGATGGACGGAGTGTTGAACATTGCAAGCACTCACCCCCAGTCAACTGATCTGGGTTTAATCCATCATCATTCTTTAGCTCACTCCGCCACCCCAGTTCAGACATGGCCATATGCAAATCAGTCTGACCCTGTGCCTCATGGGAACAGTCCAGCCCGAACTGCCAAGCCATGTCTTCCCTGGCAGGGTATGCCCAGACGTGGGTCCCTTGCTCACTTTGCCACTGGATTCAAGATAGCCTGGCTGATGACGGCTTTAAGCCAGAAACCGGTCCCAGGATGCTTGTTTCCGGTCCAGGAAAGACATGGCTTGGCAGTTTGGGCTGGACTGTTCCCATGAGGCACAGGGTCAGACTGATTTGCATATGGCCATGTTTGAACTGGGGTGGCGGAGTGAGCTAAAGAATGATGATGGATTAAACCCAGATCAGTTGACTGGGGTGAGTGCTTGCAATGTTCAACACTCCGTCCATCATCCCCTTTGGTTTTGCTATGTTCGCCCTAAGTTGGCAGGGTATGCCCAGACGTGGGTCCCATGCTCACTTTGCCACTGGATTCAAGATAGCCTGGCTGATGACGGCTTTAAGCCAGAAACCGGTCCCAGGATGCTTGTTTCCGGTCCAGGAAAGACATGGCTTGGCAGTTCGGGCTGGACTGTTCCCATGAGGCACAGGGTCAGACTGATTTGCATATGGCCATGTTTGAACTGGGGTGGCGGAGTGAGCTAAAGAATGATGATGGATTAAACCCAGATCAGATGACTGGGGGTGAGTGCTTGCAATGTTCAACACTCCATCCATCATCCCCTTTGGTTTTGCTAAATATTGAAACTGCTCAACCTCTTCTCTATACTATCCCCTTTTTGACTTGAACGCGTCAATGCACAAGTTACTAACTTGTGTAACGATATATCTGTAAGAGACAGTAGTTAGTGACAGATTCCTTACCTTAGAATATCCCCAGGCGTCAGGCTGGATCCGGAAAAGTTTTTGCGTAGCAGTACCTCTTGCGCGTCGGTAGGCGGCGTCGTGCGGCTCCGCGTCCGTCGTCGGCGTCGTGATCGCCGGGATGACGTCGCGGGCAGTGCTTAGACGCCGCCCCTGCGTGCTGACGTCAGTTCTGTACACGACTTTCCGCGCCAGGAACGCAGAGCCATGCAAGAAGCTGACATAGGTGTCTAAAAAATACTAGGGCCCTGAAAGGGATGTCCTTAACCCTAGAAATCAGTTTGCAGAACGGGGAGGATGGGTGGGGCGGTAAGGAATCTGTCACTAACTACTGTCTCTTACAGATATATCGTTACACAAGTTAGTAACGTGTGCATCTGAAAGAGACACGTTAGTGACAGATTCCTTACCTTAGAATAGATACCCCAGCAATACCAACACCGGTGGTGGGTCTGCGAACAAAGATCAGACAAGGAAGTCCCGGAGGACAGAACGGCCAAAGAGCCGTCCCTCCGGACCTGACTGTCAAGGCAGTAATGCTTTGTAAATGTGTGCAGTGAGGCCCACGTAGCTGCCTGACAGATATCCTGCAGCGGAACACCGCAGCCTAAAGCCGTGGTAGCAGCCGTTGCCCTGGTGGAATGGGCACGCAGCCCAACAGGAGGCTCCTTCTTAGCCAAAGAATAGCAGGCTTTGATACACAAGGTCACCCAGCGGGAGATGGTTCTCTTGTGCACCGCCCGACCTTTTGACGCCCACGTAGCCAACAAAGAGCTGGTCATCCACCCGGAAGTGTTGTGTGCGGTTGATATAAAAGGAAAGCGCACGTTTTGGGTCCAGACGGTGGAGCCTCTCTTCCTCTCTGGAAGGATGCGGAGGCGGAAAGAAGGTGGGCAAAGTGATGGTCTGCCCAATGTGGAAGGCAGTAACCACCTTTGGCAAGAAGGACGGACGTGTCCTAAGAACAACCTTGTCTGGATGGACAGACAGAAAGGGAGGTTTGCATGATAGAGCCTGGAGCTCACTCACCCGCCGAGCGGAGGTGATGGCCACCAGAAAGGCTGTCTTCAGAGTCAGAAGACGAAGAGGACAGTTATGTAGAGGCTCAAAGGGAGCGCACATGAGAAAGGTAAGAACCAAGTTCAAGTCCCACTGAGGCATCACAAACGGAACAGGAGGGAAGAGGTGTGTAATGCCTTTTAGAAACCTGTTAACAACAGGGGACTTGAAAAGGGAGGGCTGATCAGGAAGCCTGAGGAAGGCCGAAATGGCACAAAGATAGCCCTTGATGGTACCCAGGGCAGAACCCTGTTGGGCCAGGGAAAGAAGGAACAGAAGAACCTCAGAAAGAGGGGCAGAGAGGGGATTCACAGCCTTTGCTGTGCACCATGCCACAAACTTGTTCCACCTGCAGGCGTATACCACCTTAGTGGAGGGACGCCTGGCTGCCAGAATCACATCACAAACTTCGGGAGGCAAGTCGAAAGGAATCAACTGCCGCCGCTCAATCTCCACGCAAGCAGGGGAGGCTGGACAGGTTCGGGTGGAGGACCGTCCCCTGCTGCTGCGACAGAAGATCCTCCCGAAGAGGCAGACGGATCGGGGGATCGATGCTCATACTGAGTAGCTCGGGATACCAAACTCTTCGAGCCCAGTCCGGAGCCACAAGGATGACTTGGGCCCGGTCGCGCCGAATCTTCTTCAACACTCTGGGTAGAAGTGGTATAGGCGGAAAGGCGTACAACAGACCGCAACTCCACTCGCGACGAAAAGCGTCGCCGAGCGAGTGCCGCCTTGGAAATTCCAACGCGCAGAACTGATGACATTGCGCGTTCTCTTCGGTGGCGAATAGATCTAACCAAGGCTCTCCCCACTGTAGAAAGAGTCCTTGTGCCACTTCCGAGTGAAGACGCCATTTGTGATCCATCATGCACCTGCGGCTGAGTTCGTCCGCCCTGGCGTTCAGGGAACCTGCCAGGTGTTGAACCATCAGGAACATACCCTGATGTTCCAGCCATGTCCAGAGGCGCAGAGCCTCCTGGCAGAGGGTCCACGACCCCACCCCGCCTTGTTTGTTGCAGTACCACATGGCGGTGGTGTTGTCTGTGAACACCTGCACTACCTTCCCTTTGACAGAGGGAAGGAATGCCTTGAGTGCAAGTCGGATCGCCCGGAGCTCCAGAAGGTTGATATGGAGCCGGGACTCCGCCGGAGACCAGAGGCCTCTGATCTCCGCCTCTCCCATATGACCGCCCCATCCCAGAAGGGACGCGTCCGTCACAACTGTGTGCTCTGGCTGGGGAAGGGAGAGGGATCTGCCCATGACCCATTGCCGGTTTGAGAGCCACCACTGCAACTGTTTTGCAGTCCCCTCCGCGATCTGGACATGATCGGACAGGTTGCCCTGGTGCTGCGCCCACTGGAACTTCAGGTCCCACTGCAGAGCCCGCATATGCCATCTGGCATGATCGACCAGCAGGATGCAGGAGGCCATGAGGCCCAGCAGCCTCAGGGTCATCCGTACCGAAACCCAGGATAAAGGCTGAAAGATCGGAATCATAGCCTGAATATCCCGGACTCGCCGTTAGGGAGGATAGGCCCGAAACTGCGTCGTGTCCAGAACCGCTCCGATGAAAAGGAGCTGTGGAGAAGGAATCAGATGCGACTTCGGCACATTGATGGAGAACCTCAGCGAGTGCAGGAGTTCGGCAGTAGTCTGGAGGTGGGAGACGACTGCCTGGGACGACCCCGCCTTCAGCAGCCAGTCGTCGAGGTAGGGGAAGACTGGAACCCCTGCCCGGCGCAGATGAGCTGCGCCCACCGCCATCACTTTCGCGAACACCCGAGGGGCACTTGTAAGGCCAAAGGGGAGCACGGTGAATTGAAAATGCTCGAGGCCTACCGTGAACCGCAGGTAACGCCGGTGGGCCGGCAGGACGGGGATATGGAAATAAGCGTCCTGCAAGTCCAACGCTACCAACCAGTCTCCAGGGTCGAGGGCAGTCAAGACCTGAGCTAGGGTGAGCATCTTGAACTTCTCCTTCCGGAGGAAGCGATTGACGTTCCGGAGGTCCAAGATAGGACGCATGTCCTCCTTGTCCTTTTTGGGCACCAGAAAGTAGTGGGAGTAGCAACCACGTCCTACTTCTGGGGTCGGAACATGCTCGATGGCCCTCTTGGCCAACAGGGCCGTGACTTCCTTCTGCAGAAGCATCAAGTGATCCCCTGACATGCGGTGGAATTGAGGTGGCGTGGCTGGGGGGTGGTCTCGAAGGGAGGGAGTAGCCCCTTCGGACAATGTCCAAGACCCACCTGTCCGAGGTGATGGGACGCCAGTGGTGAAGGTGATGGCGGACCCTGCCCCCTACTGGTGTGCTGTGCACCGGAAAGGAGGGACTAGGAGGGCTTGGAGGCCGCGGACGGGTTGGAGGTGGTGGCCTGACCCGCACGCTGGTTGCCCGAACCGCCACGGCGGTATCCACGTCCTCGGCCACGCGAAGACGCTTGCTGGCGGGCCGGTGGCTGGGCAGCTGACGTGACTGGGCGCCCCTTCCGTGGCCACGAAAGGGGCGAAAAGCAGAGGTTAGCGGAGGGCGCACAACAGAAAGGCCCAGGGACTTGGCAGTAGCCCGTGAGTCCTCAAAACGCTCCAGCGCATGGTCTGCTTTGGAACCAAAAGACCGACTCCATCAAAGGGCATGTCCATGAGTGTATTCTGGACATCACCCGAGAAACCAGTTGTTCTCAGCCAGGCGTGGCGACGCAGCGCCACCGTCGTTGCAAGCGATCTGCCCAGCGAGTCGGCAGTATCAAGGCCACAACGTATGGTGTACTTTGCCGCATCCCTACCTTCCGCAATGGTGCGGGTAAGCAGTGTCTGGACCTCCTCAGAACACTGGGGCAAAACAGTCACCACCGAATCCAACAGGGAGTGGGTATATCGGCCCAAAAGGCAAGCGGTGTTGACGGACCGCAAGCCAGCACTGGAGGAAGAAAAAGCCTTCTTCCCAAATTGGTCCAGGCGTTTGGATTCCCTATCCGGAGGGGCGGTAGGGAAGGCGGTTTGGGAGGCAGAGGCTTGGACAACCAAGCTCTCGGGGGCGGGATGTTGAGAGAGAAACAAGGGGTCGCCCGGAGCAGGGCGATGGCGTCGGGCCACGTTCCTATCCACAGGAGCCCCTGTGACCAGGGGCCCAAAAGAACGTCAGTCAGTGCATCATTAAACGGCAGCACAGTCTCCGTGGAGGAAGCTGCCGGCTGAAGCACTTCCGTCAGGAGATTAGTCCTGACAGCCACAGTAGGCAATTGGAGGTGCAAGGCTCCAGCTGCTCTACGCAACACCTTTGCGAAATTCGCTCCCTCCTCCGGAGCCATGGGAGGAGACAGCATGCCAGTGTCAGACGAAGTGTCTAGACCACTGGCATCCCCAAGTTCCTCAGCCCAGTCCTGATCATACTCACACTGTTGTGTGAGAGGGTCTTCCGACCCCTCCCAGCTCTCCTGGTCCTCCTCTGGTTCAAAATATGGAGGAGGAGGGACATTTGGGACACAAGGTCTCATCGGCGCCGGAGCCGGCGTCGAGCGACGTCGGTCCGGCTCCATGTTTGGAGCCGGAGATAACCGGGGAACGACGCCGCCCGGAGCCCCGGACGGCGTCAGGAACGGCACCGGGGACATCGGCGTCGGCGGAGGCGTGGTTAGGTCAACCGGCGTCGATGGGGGTTGCGGTACCACCGGACCCGGGATCGAGGCCGGGGCCGGAGCCGAGGCCGGGATCAAGGCTGGCGGGACAGGCGACGCCGGGACCGGAGCCGTCGGCGACGCCGGAGCAACCCCATCAAGGCCCGCGGGGCCCGAAGGCGCACCGGAGGGACCTTGAGGCCCGAAGAGGCGGGCCATGGCCGACAGGAATTCCTGTATTTCGGCCGGAGTCGCCCCCGAACCTGGAAAGGACGGGTAATGCGGGGGCGGCTCCACAGGCATGTCCGGGGCCGCGGGGACGGTGCCGACAGGGGCCTCAGCCGAGTCGCGAGACCGGCGAGGCGAAGTCTTAGAGCGATGATGCTTCTTAGACTTTTTGTGCTGCGACTTACCCGAGGAGCGCGAAGACTTGGACTCCGACGACCGGCGGGGGCTCCGCGACCGGCCCCTCGACCTCTCACGGGACCAGGGCTTGGTGCGGCGCGGAGCCGACTGCCGGACCTCGAGTAGCTTTCGAGACCGCTCTCGCAAAGCCTTCGGGTGAAGCTTCCGGCAGTCAGGGCACGACTTTGTGTCGTGGTCTCGGCCGAGACAGTAGAGACACTCGAAATGCGGGTCTGTGATCGACATCATTCGACCACAGACGTCGGATGGCTTGAAGCCGGGCATCCCTATCGACACCTAGGAGTCGAGAAGACTCGAAAAGAAACAGTGAAAAATTCACCAAAAATGTAGTCAAAAATTGACTAGGGCACTGCTCTTCCCGGATCTGCGCTTACTGGCGCGGAAAAAGAAGAACTGACGTCAGCGCGCAGGGGCAGCGTCTAAGTACTGCCCGCGACGTCATCCCGGCGATCACGACGCCGACGACGGATGCGGAGACGCACGACGCCGCCTACCGACGCGCAAGGGTACTGCTACGCAAAAACTTTCCCGGATCCAGCCTGTCGCCTGGGGATATTCTAAGGTAAGGAATCTGTCACTAACGTGTCTCTTTCAGATGTGATTTTTATCTTTTCATTTTAAAGGCTAGTGTGTTATAAAATGCATGTGCTACTAGCAAAAAAGCTAACATTTTTAATTCCTTCATTGTGAGACCCCACCACATCATCTGTCTCAGTAAAACATTTTCCTAATTTCTCCTCTAACAAATTCCTTCAAATTCTTAGTTTGGCAAGCCTATCAAAATCTGAAGCTGCAGCCAGATGAGGTGCCAAGATTTTGCCAGCCATGACTGGAGCTAATGATACTACTACTGAGATGCTTTGTTTAGTTATCAGTGTTATTCGACATCCAAATGTCAAATGTACTACATAGTCCATAACACAGTGTAGTGTACTAGAAACCTGGAACGGGACCTGATGCTGAATACCATATACTACAGCTCCCACTATGCACTGTTCAGGTCTATTGGAAGTCCTGGAAATAGAATATGAACTTTCCAACAACCGTATTCCTGTGATCAGACAGTAAGAAAATCTAGTTCCCAAAACACCTTGCATTGAGCCATTAATGACTATGGCGCTGAAACAAGCATTCTTCAAAATTCTGTAGTCATATAGCTAGAGACTACGACCCCAAAATGTACGGCATGCAGCAACATGGTACTACATGGAGAAATATGAGTTTCCAAAGACCTTCAGAATCTGTCAGAATCAAAGCCAGGATGTTAAGGTGTTGCGTAAGTTACAACTTTGTCATAACTCTACAAGGTGTGCTTTCCACCCACGGGTGATACGGATGAACTTGGTTCAATACACCAGCGATGAATGTGAAAGACAGTTTATAGGAGCCCCGAAAAACACTTTTCAATGTGTAAATGATATACAAGCATTGCTTTTTGGTTACTAATAATTACATAAAGGGATCAGGCGGATCGTAGAAACAGTAACAAACCTTATTTCGTTATTCACAGTATCACACACACTGTACTGAGAAGAATGAACACTTTTAAGCTAAACGTATTTATTACTACAGGAACAATCTGTTTCTCAGTACATCTAAAACAACTACACAGAATATTGTAAAAAAAAGCAAGAAGGAATGTTAGGAATAACGAGAATAGAATGAACATTTCCAGCATTGCTAAAATGTCATTAAAAATGTAATCTAGAACCTGACACCCTAATGAACAAGTTACTTACCTTCAGTAACGATATATCTGTAAGTTATAGATTCCTTACCTTAGAATTACCCCCAGGCGTCAGACTGGATCCGGAAAGTTTTTCGGCAGCAGTACCCCTGCGTGTTGGAAGGTGGCGTCGGTCGACTCCTCGTTCGTCGTCAGCGTCGTGGTCGCCGGGATGAGTCGCGGTAGCTACATAGACGCTGCCCTCGCGCGCTGACATCAGTTCTGTACACGACTTTCCACGCCAGAAGCGCAGAGCCATGCAAGACACTGACCACTGGTGCACAAAACTAGGGCCCTGAATGGATGTCCTTAACCCTAGAAGTCAGTTCGCAGAACGGGGAGGATGGGTGGGGCGGTAAGGAATCTATAACTAACCTATGTTTCTTACAGATATATCGTTACCGAAGATAAGTAACTTGTTCATCTGAAAGAAACAGTTAATTATAGATTCCTTACCTCAGAATAGATACCCCAGCAATACCAACCACGGAGGTGAGTCTGCAAACTAAGTTCACACCAGAAAGTCCTGGAGAACAGAACGGCCAAAGAAGCCGTCTCTCCGGACTTGGCGGTCCAGGCAGTAGTGTTTGGTGAACGTGTGCAACGATGCCCATGTAGCTGCCTGACAGATGTCATTTAGGGGGACTCCTCGTCCCAAAGCAGTGGTAGCTGCCGTCGCCCTGGTGGAATGGGCGCGCAACCCCACTGGAGGCTCCTTCTTTGCCAAAGAGTAGCAGGCTTTGATGCACAGAATGACCCACCTGGAGATGGCCCGTTTGTGCACTGCCCGACCTCTCTTAGCGCCCACGTAACCAACAAAGAGCTGGTCGTCCACCCGGAATTGTTTTGTGCGATCCAAGTAGAAGGAAAGCGCACGTTTTGGATCAAGACGGTGGAGCCTCTCTTCCTCTTTTGAAGGATGCGGAGGCGGAGAGAAGGTGGGCAAAGTGATGGTTTGGCCAATGTGGAAAGAAGTAACCACCTTGGGAAGAAAGGAAGGTCTAGTTCGTAGGACGACCTTGTCCAGATGAACAGCCAGAAAAGGAGGCTTGGAAGAAAGTGCTTGGAGCTCACTCACCCTGCGAGCAGAGGTGATGGCCACCAGAAAGGCAGTTTTCAAAGTGAGAAGCCTGAGAGGACAGTTATGTAGTGGCTCAAAGGGAGCGCACATAAGATAGGTAAGAACCAAGTTCAAGTCCCACTGGGCCATTACGAAGGGAACAGGAGGAAAAAGATGAGTAATGCCCTTAAGGAATCTAGTTACAACAGGGGACTTGAAAAGAGAAGGCTGATCAGGAAGCCTAAGAAAGGCTGAAATGGCCGAGAGGCAGCCCTTGATAGTGCCCAGAGCAGAGCCCTGCTGGGCCAAAGAAAGGAGGAACAAGAGGACCTCAGAAAGAGGGGCGGAAAGGGGATCCACAGCCTCTGCTGTGCACCATGCCACAAATTTGTTCCATCGGCAGGCGTATAGCGTCTTAGTGGAGGGACGCCTGGCTGCCAAGATAACATCACAGACTTTGGGAGGCAGGTCAAATAACGTCAACTGTCGCCGCTCAATCTCCACGCAAGGAGGTGGAGGCTGGACAGGTTTGGGTGGAGGACCGTCCCCTGCTGCTGTGACAGAAGAACCTCCCGAAGAGGCAGTCGGATCGGAGGATCGATGGCCATGTTGAGCAGCTCGGGATACCAGACTCTTCCTGCCCAATCTGGAGCCACAAGAATGACTTGGGCCAGGTCGCGCTTGATCTTCTTCAGCACTCTGGGCAGAAGTGGTATAGGCGGAAAGGCGTATAGAAGACCGCAACTCCACTCGCGACGAAAAGCCTCGCCTAGCGAGTGCCGCCTTGGAAATTCCAACGCGCAGAACTGCTGACATTGCGCGTTCTCTTCGGTGGCGAATAGATCTAACCAAGGCTCTCCCCACTGCTGAAAGAGACCTTGCACCACCTCCGAGTGAAGATGCCATTCGTGATCCATCATGCACCTGCGGCTGAGTTCGTCCGCCATGGCGTTCAAGGAACCTGCCAGGTGTTGAACTACCAGGGAAATGCCCTGATGTTCCAGCCATGTCCAGAGGCGGAGGGCCTCCTGACATAGGGTCCACGACCCCACCCCACCTTGTTTGTTGCAGTACCACATGGCGGTGGTGTTGTCCGTGAACACCTGCACTACTCTTCCCCGGACAGAGGAAGGAATGCCTTGAGTGCAAGACGAATCGCCCGAAGCTCCAGAAGGTTGATGTGGAGCCCGGACTCCGCTGGAGACCAGAGGCCTCTGATCTCCACCTCCCCCATGTGGCCGCCCCATCCCAGAAGTGATGCATTGGTCACCACTGTGAACTCTGGTTGAGGAAGGGAGAGGGATCTGCCGTCGACCCATTCCTGGTTCGTTAGCCACTACTGCAATTGGTGTGCAGTGCCCTCCGAGATCTGGACGCAAGCGGACAGATTCCCCTGATGCTGCGCCCACTGAAACTTCAGGTCCCACTGCAGAGCCCGCATATGCCACCTGGCATGATCTACCAGCAGGATGCAGGAGGCCATGAGGCCCAGCAGCCTCAGGGTCATCCGGACCGAAACCCCGGATAGAGGCTGAAAGATCGGAATCATAGCCCGAATATCCCAGACTCGCTGTTCGGGAGGATAAACCCGAAACTACGTCGTGTCCAGAACCGCTCCGATGAAGAGGAGCTTCTGAGAGGGGGTCAGGTGTGACTTTGGCACGTTGATGGAGAACCCCAGCGAATGCAGGAGGTCGGCCGTCGTCTGGAGGTGGGAGACGACAGCCTGGGGCGAGCCCGCCTTCAACAGCCAGTCGTAGAGATAGGGAAAGACTGGAACCCCTGATCTGCGCAGATGAGCTGCGACCACCACCATCACTTTCGTGAACACCCGAGGGGCGCTGGTAAGGCCAAAGGGGAGCACGGTAAACTGAAAGTGCTCGTGGCCTACCGTGAACTGCAGGTAACGCCGGTGGGCCGGCAGGATGGGGATGTGAAAGTAAGCGTCCTGCAAGTCCAACGCTACCATCCAATCTCCAGGGTCGAGGGCAGACAAGACCTGAGCGAGCGTCAACATCTTGAACTTCTCCTTCCGGAGGAAGCGGTTGACGTTCCTGAGATCCAAGATAGGACGCAGGCCTTTGTCCTTCTTGGGCACCAGAAAGTAGTGGGAATAACAACCACGACCTACTTCTGGGGCAGGAACGCGCTCGATGGCACCCTTGGCCAAGAGTGCCGAAACTTCCTGTTGGAGAAGGGCCAGGTGATCCTCCGACATGCGATGGTACTGAGGTGGCATGGATGGAGGGGTAGTCTCGAAGGGGAGAAAGTAGCCCCTTCGGACTATTTGCAAAACCCACCTGTCTGAAGTGATGGCGCGCCAGTGGGGGAGGTGATGGCGGATCCTGCCGCCCACTGGCGTTTGGTGGCCTTGAAAGGTCGGACTAGGAGGGTTTGGAGGCTGCTGCAGAGGGGGCTGTGGTGGACTGGCCCGCCCACTGGCCCCCAGAACCACGGCGGTGGTTCCCACGTCCCCGGCGCTGCTGGGGCTGAACAGCTTGCGCCGGCCTGTGGCTCTGGGCGGGACGTAGCGGGGCACCCCTTCCGTAGCCACGAAAGGGGCGAAAGGCAGACTGCGCAGGGCGGGTGGTGGAGAGGCCCAAGGACCTGGCCGTAGCCTGAGAGTCCTTAAAGCGCTCTAGCGCGCTGTCTGCCTTGTCGCCAAAAAGGCGACGGCCATCAAAGGGCATGTCCATAAGTGTGGATTGGACATCCCCGGAACAACCAGTCGAACGCAACCAGGCGTAGCGTCGAAGGACTACTGACGTGGCAACCGTCCTGCCAAGTGCGTCGGCGGTATCCAGCCCACAGCAGATGGTAAACTTTGCTGCGTCTCTCCCTTCAGCAACCGCTCGAGAGAGCACGGCCCGGGCCTCCTCCGGGCACTGAGGCAGCACTTGCGCAACCGTGTCCCACACGGAGTAGGTGTAACGGCCCAATAGACATGCAGTGTTTACCGACCGCAGTCCCAAACTGCAGGAAGAAAACATCTTCTTCCCAAGATGATCCAGCTTTTTGGATTCCCTGTCCGGGGGAGCGGTAGGGAATGCGCCCTTGGACGTGGAGGCTTGGACTACCAAGCTCTCAGGGGTGGGGTGTTAGGAGAGGAAAGTGGGGTCGCCCGGGGTTGGGCGGTGGCGTCGGGCAATCATCCTGTCCACAGGAGCCCCTGTGTTGGGCCTGGACCAGGTGCCCAAAAGGATGTCTGTCAGGGCTTCATTAAACGGCAGCAGGGACTCCGAAGAGCTTGCTGCCGGCTGAAGCACCTCTGTCAGGAGGTTAGTCCTGACTGCCACCGTAGGTAGCTCGAGGTGGAGAGCCTCGGCCGCCCTACGCAACACCACTGCGTATGACGCTCCCTCCTCCGTAGCCACTGTACGAGGAGACAACATGCCAAGTTCTGGTTAGGTATCCAAACCACTGGCTTTCCCCAGTTCCTCTCTCCAGTCCTGCTCATACACCATCTGGTCTGTTAAAGGGTCTCCAGACCCCGCCCAGTTCTCCTAACCCTCCTCTGGCTGCCAATCTAGTCTCAAAGAGCCAGGGTAGAACAGGGGTACAAAAGTACCCGCCGGCGTCGGATCCTCGTCGGTCGACGCTGGTCCGAGTCCGTGTCTACCTCGAGGTTGAGGCCAGGGTCGACGTCGGCCGGGGACACAGCCGATGCCGGTGGCAGACGTGGTGCCGGTGGAATCGACGCCGGGGGAGGCGTAACGAGGTCGACCGGCGCCGATCCGGATCCAGGCCCAGGGCCCCCAGCCGAGTCCGCGGGGCCCGAAGGCGCGCCGGCGGAGTCGGGCTGCCCAAAGATGGCATGCATCGCTTTGTAGAAACTGCGAAGCTGGGCAGGGGTCGCACCGGGTCCCGGAAAGGGGGGAAAACCCGAAGTCGACCCAGCAGGCTCCGCACGCGGAACCGCGGGAGTGGTACCACCCGCAACCCTCGTCGCGTCGGCCGACGGACGGGGAGAAGTCAAAGAGCGACGATGCTTCTTCGACTTCTTTTTGTTCTTCGACTTACCTGACCCCGAGTGCGAAGACTTCGACGAAGAATGGTGTTG
This sequence comes from Calotriton arnoldi, assembly GCA_963921515.1. Lineage (NCBI taxonomy): Eukaryota > Metazoa > Chordata > Amphibia > Caudata > Salamandridae > Calotriton > Calotriton arnoldi. Next base: position 2,335,539 of record CAWUFW010000480.1, read on the forward strand.
GCTCCGCGACCGGTCCCTCGACCTCCTCCGCGACCGGGACCTCGAGCGGCGCGGAGCCGACTGCCGGTCCTCGAGTAGCTTTCGGGACCGCTCCCGCAAAGACTTCGGGCCATGGTCCGGCATTCGGAGCACGACTTGGGGTCGTGGTCGCGCTCCAGGCAGTAGAGGCACACACGGTGCGGATCCGTCACCGACATGAGTCGGTTACAGGAACCGCAAGCCTTGAAGCCGGGCAACCCTCGTGCACCAGGAGTCGATGGACTCAAAAAACAACGAAGTCAACAAAAGTCAAGAAAAAGCTCAGTCAAAAAATGACTGGGGATACCGCTCTCTCCGGATCTGCGCTTGCTGGTGCGGAAAAAGAAAGAACTGACGTCAGCGCGCGAGGGCGGCGTCTATGTAGCTACCCCGACGTCATAACGGCGACCACGACAACGAACACGGAGTCGACCGATGCCACCTTCCGACGCGCAGGGGTACTGCTGACGAAAAACTTTCCGGATCCAGTCTGACGCCTGGGGGTAATTCTAAGGTAAGGAATCTATAACTAACTGTTTCTTTCAGATGTCTATTTCTATGCGCTATACTTTGAGAGCATGGAAGGCAGAGCAACTTGCAGTGTAGAGCTTCTTAGGGAGAAGAAGCGCACGGCATACCTTTTTGACAGCAAAGGCTGTCTTTATCAGCAGAGACGTGTAGACAGTGTTCCCCACAAAGGGCAAACACACTGCGGTAGCACTCAGTTAGTCTTTCTCCGGGAATCAGCATTATCAGCTTCAGTCTTTAGGCGAGATGTAGCATCTGCGAAGTGTGCCGGCAGTAGGTGTGACGGTCTCCGGCAGAATCTCAGGCAATAATCTGGGCAAAGGACCTCTCCTGACAAGTGGTCATCCTTATATACTAAATCTTATCAGGAATTGGAATTTCTGACATAAGTTTAAGAATGACTGACATAGATTATGTGCATCAGAGTATGCGTCCTAGACGTTTCCTTATGAACATATAAGGTAAAGGACATCAATTCAGACTACACTATTTTGGTTATATGTCTGTATGCTTTCTTAATCAACCTTGACATGGTGGAAAGTAGACATTTGACCCAGACTAATGTCTCATCGATGGTTGTATCTGTGTCATTGATCGAATGGCTTGATGCTTTCACAGTTCTTAGAAAGATAAGGTCAGGCAACATCTGTGTCTAATAGCAGACATGACAATGATTATGCATAAATTGGGAAAGATGGTGACTTTCATTGCTTGAGAGAGGGAAAATGGTGGCCTCCATTAGTCAAAATGGAGTCGAGGCCAACATAAGATGGAGTCGGAACTTAGGGACTTAACATCAGAAGAGGGAGCTCCTGCATGTAGGCCTAGAGTATAGGTGTTCTTAATTGGCTTGATAAAGCTGTCAGAGGCTACAGTCATGCAGTGTTTACTTCGGCAGCCTGTATTGACTGGCCGGTGCCCCCAAGAGAGCTGCAAAGGCACACTTTCTATTTTTAATTCTCTCTTGTTCTGATATGATACAGTTTCAAAGATGGGGCTACTGTAAGGTTTCATGAACAGTAATTGAGTTGCCTATCTTCCTATTTTAAATAGTGCATGTCGATGCCATGATTTTCCCCCTTAGCGTTCCCTGCCAATTTCCTGTACTTTCCTTGTTGTATGTTCCTGAAGGCCTTTTTGAGTGACTCTTAGTTCCTCTGCCCCAGTTTCCCTATGCCTTGTAACCAGATTTCCAATAGTGTTTATCTCCCCTGGTTCGAGCTATATTCTTTGTGTGTCCACTGTACTGATATCATCTTTGTATTTCTATATGGTATGTCTCAGTATTTGTACCTTTTAACACTGTATCCGCCAGCAACTGCTCAGACTTTTGTGCACAGGTCTAGTTGGGAGGGATATTAACCTTGTTTCTCTGTGTGTGTTTTTTTTCTGTATGATATTGCCTAATTACCAGACAAGAATGTTAGCCTTGGGCACTCAGTATCCCATAATTTCACCGAGCCAATGCCACAGAATATGTTAAATTTGGCACTCTGCAGTGCCATATAATTACCAAGAAAAAAAACTAGCTTCCCCAGCTTTGTTTTGGTCTGAGTTTTATTTTGTGCTTTAGATTAATATAAGTATACTTTCACCATAGTGTCCTCTTGACTTCTAAATACTTAGTCAGGTTGACCCTACCAATCTCTTTTCAGCAAATGCTTTAATGTATACAGAGCCTATTGATGGAGAGAATAAACCCCCATGATGAGTCCCACCATATAGTAAAGGAAGAGAAAGGACTATTCAGAAGTCTACTATGCAGATGCTGATAACATATCCCAACAACCTGACCCACATGATTCTTGTATATTGCATAAATCATGAAAATAAAAGACTCACCTATTATAAAGCTCTCAAAAAAGATTTCCACCTGATCAAATGCCTTTCTGGGCACACCGTTAGGAATTTTGTTTGATATTGGTTCTTTTATCACAGAAACCATAAGTTAGTAGTGAATGCATATAGCACAAAACTAAACCCTATTCATCTTTGTCAACCATATAGCCCAAGCAAGGTAATGAGCCTATAACTTAAAATATTTTTGAATCAACATTGACTGAACTAATTGATCAAAAAGACATGCATCTTTCCAGGTTCTCATCCTCTTCCTAAAGGCTGAAATAGTGAAATATGCTTTCCAGGTTAAAATGCTCTTTCTGGTGAATACTCTATATAACCATAGATTCCTCACCTTTAGAATATCCTCAGGTGCCAGACTGGATCCAAAAGAGTTTTCAGCATAGATCATGCACGCCAGTAGGTAAAGTTATGTGGCTCCTCGTCGACCCTGCTCCGCCCCGATAGTGTGCAGGTCTTTATTTATATGCAAAAGAGTCCTTTTCACAGAACAGGGAGGGAGGAGGGTGATGAGGAATATGCTCTTCTTGTTAGTTGTTGCTGTCAAGACAATAATGCTTCATGAACGTGTGCACTGACGCCCACATTGTAGCCTGACAAATATCCAGGACAAGCACTGCCTGTGCCAGCATAATGGTAGCAGCCTTGGCCCTGGTGGAATCGGCCCTCAATCTTTCTGGAAACTGCTTCGTGGCAAGCGAGTAGCAGATTTTAATGCAGAGAATTATCCATAAGGATAAAGTTGTTAAGGAAAGTATGAAATGCGAGGAAATCTCACTACCACAGACATCAGCAGAGAGTGTTGTAGAGCGATACGTGATTAAAGAGCAGTATAAGCCTAAATCTCACAAGGACACAAAATAGGTGAGAGTTCACCAGAAAGCAGAACACAAGTTCAGCAAGTTTCTATTAAACGGAAAAACATGTTTAACTAGCCTTGAAGAGTTTACGAACACAGCGTACAAGCACGTATTCCATCCCCGTTGTTAGCTGAGACAGTGACTTAAGAAATATGTGGTCTAAGGTAACTTTAACACACAACAATGGTGTGGTGTCCTTGTATTGTGAGCGCCTGGGTAAAAGGCCAGAAGCTACTCAGATGATCCTGTTTTTTTTTTTTTTAATGCTGGAGTGTCACCAACTGAAACTGGCAATTTCAAGAATTGGACGAGGTGGGCTCACTCATGTAAAGTGACATGCTTCATCAGAGGCCACCTCGACCCACCCTGGTACGGTGATACTACCAGAGCGGACTCAACCTCGGGTTGGGCCATCCCGAGGGAATTCTTAGATATTATCATTTTTTTTTGGATAGCACGGGTCCAGTTACTAAACTAAAAATAACTCAGGGTATACCACAAAAGTATCCTTTTATTAAAGTGGTACCTTTTGTGACTATATAAACAGCTGCCTGCATGCAGCAAATTGACACAATCTTCAGTTCTACGGGACTGACTGTCTCCAAGCAGTATTCTAAGTAAACCTATTTTTCTATTACCAACGACCTGTGTCTTTGATTTTTTCTTTCCTTGTTAACATATGGCAAGCCAGCCAGGAGTCAAGTCCAGTCTATACCGATGGCGCCCAAAGGAACAAAGGCTTCCCCGATTGAATAGAAGTGCACATACATCAAGGTAAGCAGACACCTTGTTTGGCGGACGTGTGACTATTCATACGGGGGTCTTCCTGAAGTTGTACCTTCACATAGGTAAGACTGACTCTGACTCCGTACCTCTTTCATTATGTGACACATGTTTTTGTCAATAGAGAAATAGAAGACAGGACAGTGATGTTTTGCATTTGTGAATTCCTCATTTTCTAGAAAATATGAGATGAGGTATAACCCGTGTTATACCGGATGACTAAATGTTTTTATATTTTGTGGATTCATATTCTAGAAAATATGAGATGAGGCATAACTCGGGTTAGACTGGATGATTAAATGTTGTGAATTTTGTGGATTCCTCATATTCTTGAAAAATATGAGATGAGGATTAACCCGAGTTAGACTTGATGATTAAATGTTTTGTATTTTGTGGATTCCTCATATTCTAGGGAAATTTGAGAAGAGGCATTACCCGGGTTAGACCGTAAGATTAAAGACGCAGTGTATATTGTGGATTACCCAGTGCTGGACACTGGAAGACCAAGGTTGAAGTATTACCCAGTTTTATATTGGAGGTATAACCTTCACAGACTTGACCGAGACTGGGCAACAATATAGAATTCATTTTAGAAATGGGACCCCTCTTGAATACATGAGGAAGATATATCCATTAGGGATAAAAGGAATTGAAAAACATTGCAAGGAATGGTACAAGGATACACTGATGCCTGTCCTTGGCCCAAGGAGGGATAATAGCGGGACTCAGTAGATTAAAATTGCAGTATAAAAGTATGTTATTTTTTAGATTGCAATCACATTTCAACATGAATATAACAGTAAAATAAGATATTTTTCTTATATATCTAAATGTTGAAGAGAGTTTAGGACGCTAGACCAGTCTTAGCCAAACACCAACTATAGACTCATCAGTATGGTATGCTATGAGGGAAAAAAGTGTTTGTGATACAGGGCTGTACTTGCAGGAGTAGGTCAGCCTCACAGCCAAAGATCTAACACAGCAATTCCCCATTGGTGGGACGTTAGAGAGAAAAGAAACTGGATTATTTAGAAGAAAGCATGAGAGCAAGTGAGTAGAATGTGAAGAAGAATAAATTGTTGATATGGGATGCGTTGTATTCATAGGAAAAGTATGCCAGAAGTAGGAGATGGGTGTACCCCAGGGAAATAAGGAATAAACGGAAAGATATAATCATATAAAAATAATTGAGGAATACATGGAGCTAAAACAAGGACACTAAGGCAACAGGCCTACCCACCTGTCAGAGTTAGAGGGTTTTAGAGGTTGGCGAGACAGTTCTTTCCCTTGTACAATGCTGCCTCCAGCCTGCACAATGTTGTTATAACTATGGGGATACTGACCACTGGAGGTGCAATAGTTCTCAAAAGATTCAGACAGCAAGGGAGGAGTATAAATAGAGGAGGCCCAAATAGAGAGGATGAACAGAGATAGAATATTGATCAGTTAGCCATACAACAGTCACAGAATTATTTTTAACACTAGAACACCTCAGACACAGATGATGTTAGTTGATTATGATTGTCAAATGTTTTACAAGACAGAATATGTCTAATACAGTTATCTATAGGGTTGCCAGAGAGCACTAGCACAATGGACATTGATCTCAGTAGACGACAAGGGTCCAGATAGACAAGGAAAGGTTGTAGGGACATCTGTTAAAATCCTCCTTGATACAGGAATTGCAAATTCTTCTCTTCCCAAGAACCAATCCCACCATTCTCGGGAAATAGCAAACAATGTTTGGAGTTCACTAATGTTCTGGTGTCCAGCCCCATGTTCCCCCTCTTAAGCATACTATAGGCCCAATAACAAATAAACACAAATTTCTAAGGATATACAAATGTGCATATCAATTGTTGGGAGTAGCCTGACAGAGTGTATTTGGAGGAAACAGGTGGGTTTGAATTGTTTGATTATATGGGCATTGCCGGATCAGGATTACAGACTATACCACCACATATACTATCTATGATAGATGACAGAGTATGGGTCAAACACTAAAACAACGTAGGCAAAATGCACATTGACCCAGTAAGGATTAATGTCATGCAGAATGTTGCTGTGCCAAAGAACACCACAGTATAAAAATTTGCCAGAAGTCTAGACTCCTCCCTCACCTTGACCCGCCAGATCAACGCAGTCGCCTCCACCTGCTTCAACTCCCTCTGCATCCTCCGCAAGACCTTCAAGTGGATCCCCCCCGAATGCAGAAATACCGTCACCCACGCACTCATAACCAGCAGACTGGACTACGGTAACGCCCTCTACTCCGAAATCAACAAAACCCTGCTACACAAGCTCCAAACCATCCAGAACACAGCAGCCAGACTCGTCCTCGGAACCCCACGACACGAGCACATGACCCAGCACCTACGAGACCTCCACTGGCTCCCCATCGAGAAGAGAGTAACCTTCAAACCACTCACCCACGCCTACAAATCCCTCCACAACATCGGACCCAAATACCTCAACGAAAGAGTCTCCTTCCACGTACCCAAAAGGAACCTCCGCTCCGTCGACCTCGCCCTGGCAGAGACCCCACGCATCCGCAGAACCAGAGCAGGCCGAAGAGCCTTCTCCTACGTCGCAGCAAAGACCTGGAACAAGCTCCCAGTCAACATCAGACGGTCCCCCACTTTGCACACCTTCAGGAAGAGCCTCAAGACCTGGCTCTTCGACTGGTCCGGAGCTGCACCCCCCCCCCCCCCAGCGCCTTGAGACCCTCACGGGTGAGTAGCGCGCTTTATAAACCCCTGATTGATTGATTGATAGAAAGAGAACATTACACAGAAGAACCTGAACATTCGGCTCCAGGAGCTGAAAGATCCATTAATGGAGTAAATATTGATGTATTATCCAGAGTAACCTCCCTATTCAAATTTAAGGGTTCCTTAGAAAACTTAAGCAGTGACCGTCATATTAGTTAAATTGGAAATGGTAATAGCGAGGTGCCAAATTGATTGTGCCCAAATAAAACACTTCTGATGACACTACACAAAATACTTTTTAGATGTGTCTTATTTAAGGTGGAAGGGGCCAGAGCAAATTCTGCTCACCACACAGACAGACATTAAAGGACCAGATATACGCATCCCATCTGAAGAGAATACCATCAACCATAGCGATATCACTATTAGACACCAACATAACAGAGACATTGGCACAGGTATCAGAGCCCCTCAAGGAAACCAAGTATCCATACAAGTTGAGATTTCTGCAGAGGAACTGTTTGAAAAATCTCTTCGATATCTTCGGGGCTGGTGAAGGTACCATTGCTTTTGATATAGACAAAGTAACTGTAACGATTGACTAAGCTAAGCAGATGTCTCAACAGTCAGCAAAGTGATCAATCGCAGCAGATCCCCGAATTAGTTATCCATCTTTATAACGGTCAGATTGTCACTTTCTCCAATGGCACTGCCCCCAGCAGAGCACCAATACCAGTACTGTCTAGTAACCCATTAATAGAAGACATTCTCGAACACCTAGGTATTCATTGTACATCACCTTCAGGTCTCCAGACCCCACAGGTGATTAGATGAACTCTTAGAGGAACTATTTGAAACACCGCTAAGACCGAGTGTTTATGCCACTGCAGCATTCAGCAAAGTACATTGTCATCATTATCAGAGGATTGTAGTAGTGTAGTGGCCTCATGGACACTATAACAAATAGTGACAATGCCAATTATTACCCTCATGATAGAACTGTAACTGCACCCCCTTAGGATTGGTGGTTAGGAGAATTAACACCCCAAGACCCACAGACAGAGGAAGAATTATTGAACAGTATAGACAAGGCAATGCAGGATATAAATCGCTATCTTGAGGGTGAGTTTGAGCAGTACTTTGATACAACTGAGATAGAGGAAGTTTTAAAATGGATAACTGAATGTAACTCTGATACAACTAGAATAGAGGAGTTTGTTGCAAATTGTACAAAGCCTGTTGCAGTTGTCTGACCAATGGTGAGATATCCTCTAAATATGTGATCATTGATCCACCCACCCCCACACACCAAGAGAAGTTATTATCATTATTAATAATAACATTTGTAAAGTGCAGCATTAACCTAACAGGTATCTTGGCGCTATGTAAAACTTGCCGGGTTGGCAACAAAGACATTTTCCTACTTATTTATGATGCATCTTTCTTGTCCCTTCCTGATATGGATCTGGCTATTTAGGGAAAAACCAGGGTTTATGATCTCTCCTAAAGTGCATAAGACTATTACTGGCTATGAGGGGGGCTGACAGCTTATTTCACAAGTAAGCTGCCAACCCCTCAAAAGGATCGGCCGTCATACTTCACATTCCGAAATGTTGGGACACATAGTAAGTTGGCAGAAGAGGAACGCAGGTTCCTCTTTGGCCTGTAGTGCCTAAAGAAGCTCCCTCGCACATTGCTCTTTGCCTATTACATCTTTTCCTGTGTAGGATTAAGGCCCAAATGCAGCAGACACATGTTAGGGTAGCACATTTTAGAGTTAATGCCACAAAGTATGACTCCCTAGTAGAAACATTACATATCCTCACAGACAGGCAGGACATTAAGGACGAAATAGGACGAATGCAGAAAATAGGTAATAGGTTTTTAGGGGTGGCACACCCGCCTACCGAGTGCAGTAATTACTTAGTGAAAACCTTGCCCCAGGATTGGGCCCGTAGGCCAGGACTCAAAGTTACTGGTCAGTTTATGCCCATGACCAATGGCATTCTGATATTGAGTTTCCTGTAGGGCCATATCCCTATGAAATGGCACTGACATTAGTCAGGATACAATAGGAAAGTGTGCGTGTATATGGACAATAATATTGCTCGATACACTTGGATGGATGGTGCAGTAAGCCTGCTGACATACATGGGATTAATATCTGTTTCTTTATGTTTCAGAGGGAATGGCACCATTAATGTAGGGAGAAATATCAACTGCAATATCACAATAGATAACGCTGACATGCAAGGGGGCACCTCCAGCCTCATGGATCTCTTTTGGCAAAAATGGAGAGCTGCTACACGTCCAACTTCCTCCAAACTGGGGAGGCCTCTGCTTTCTAGACACCTGGCAAACACCCACTACAGTCATACCAAGGGTGAACATCACCAAACTGCACGAGAACCCCATGAGCCGTCTGTTCACTCTTCTTCAGCATTACCGCTGAAAAAGGTCCACAGAGTACTATGGGCCCACCTCTTGAAAGGCTGAACTCCAAGAGTTCAGATCGTTCAACGATGCTCAACAAGTTCTTTGGAAACAAGCTGTCATTTGTCCAGGCAAAGACAACAGCTCAATGGCTCCAAATAAAATGGGAACTACTGAAGAAGATCAATGCCATGGGAAAAGGGTTTAACGCAATTAAGGAACAATTGCGAGCAATGAGAATAATGATCATGTAGCACTGATATGTGCTAGACCTTATAGCGGCCTTGGAGTGGGGAACTTGTGCAAACAATGAGGGCAATGGAACTTTGACCGAGGCGACACAAACTCTGCGTGATCTACAACGGACAATGATGAGCGAAGGAGGTGCCCCAGATGAATGGTTTAAGTAAAGGTAACTTTAGTCAAGAGTATACAGTCAGATAAGAAAACGTAAGAACAGCAGAACAAACACACACTCGGAGAGGAGAAGTTAAAGGTTACTCTTTCATCAAAGATCTGTTAGGATTACGATAAGGGGAGCTGAGAGGAGAAGACTTGAGTTCAAGGATGCAGGTGGTGTGGTGTTTATGTGAAAATATATTATTAACTCGTATTATTTTGTGACTTGTTATTGTGTTTAAGATAATATGTATGAAGTCAGCATTTTTCATGACTAAATAAATAGCTACCTGTGTGCAGCAAATTGACACAGTCTTTAGTCCTTTGAGGCTGATTGTCTCCTAGCCATATTCTAAGTAAACATATTTATTGTCCAATCCTTAAATGCCGTTACGAGGGGTAGGGCTGCCGGACCGAATGGTGTCCCTGCTGACATATTTTTATTTGATATGAAGGCCTGGCCCCGTTACATTCTAACCATTGCCAATGCTATCGCCGAGGGGGCTCTCATCCCTGACTCAGGGGAAGGATGCAATAGTATTACCTAGTCACAAAAAAGGAGACAGATCCCAACCAAGCAATTATAGACCAATTAGCTTGACAGACTAAAAAGTATTTGCCATTGTGTGTTGGCAAAACTCCAAGATTGAATATCCGAGAAAGATGTCCTTAGCCCCTTCCAAGCCGGTTTCCGTAGGAAAGTCTCCACCATTGATCAGGTCTTTCGTTTTTTGTTGATTTATTAGAGGACCATTGTAATCCACAAGGGCAACCTTTACGTTGCCTTTGTCGATTTAAAATCTGCTTTTGATTTACTCCCCATGCCTGGTCTCTGCAAGGCTCTTACTGATCTGGCAATGCCACCTGACATCCTATTGCTAGTAATACACCTATATGAGGACTACGCACGCATCAGGTGGGGGAACAGGGCCAGTTGTCTGATAGGATATCAGTTCTTAAAGGCGTTCGCCTAATGATATTGCAAACTTCTTGTCTCAGGTTAATACGGATGTCCCCCTTTTGGCCAAAGTTAAAACCCTGATTCTCCTATTTGCAGACTTCACTGTGTTGATCACCAAGACCCCGAGCAGACTCCAGAAACCTCTGACCCACTTTGAGAAGTTTTGTCTTGCTCGGGGTTCCCCTTGAGAAGGTGGACTCTTTTACCTACCTTGGTGTGACGTTCTCTGGAGGCATGTCCTAGAAATCACATGTCAAAAAGGCGGCCACAAAACTCCAGCAGATTTTGTGCGCATTACTCAAGGAATATTGTACTTCATACACTTAACCTATTTCACCTGCACTCCAAATCTATGCTTTGGGCTCTGTCTTTATAGGGCGGAATTGTGGGGATTTTCCAACACAGAGGAATCAACTAGAGCTGAAAACAGATTTCTGAGAAACCTTGCTTTTCTCCCTACTAGCACAGCTCTGTATCCACTCCTCATGGAACTGGGTGTAAGAGGGTTGGCGGGCAAAATTAGGCTGCGTCCATTATTGCATTGGAGGCGTCTATGGACTACTCCTGAACTAGCCCACTATGTTGTCGCCCTTCAGGATGTAATAAAAGCTGACAATTTTAGCAAAGTCCCTTAGCTTTTGAGAATCAAAGAGATGGTTTGCTCCCTTCGGTCGCCTGAGTTGTGGGAACTCCCGGATGCTACTAACTTCCCGTCCAAGGACTCTTTGAAACAGCACTATTAGGCATTTGTGACGGCCAATAAATTCCGGAAAGCTGCTCACACTAAGTTGTCAAGTGAATTCATTGACTTCAAGCCCTCTTGTGGGTATGAGCTGTTCTGAGACCAGGTGACTGTCATACTGGATAGGAAGTTACATTTTCAGTTTCCAGTGGGCACCCTACCGCTGAAAGCGTCCACTTCTAAATGGCAAAAGACTCCAGCACCCTATTGGCAGTGTGTTGTGTTGTCCCAATTTAGGAATTCCTGTCCATTATTTATAGGGCATCAACATCTTTATTTTAACCCTCTGTTTGACTTTGGAATAGCTGTCACTGCCTCTTGAATGTGATCAATTCAAAAACGAAGACGTACTTTATTGTGTTTGCTTTTGAAAAAAAGGGCAAAAAATGCATGGAATCAGTTTACAGTTGAAGAATACACCATAGCATTAATTTGTGACAGAGGCAGTTGTGTCCTCACCATCAAAGCATTCTGTAGGCTGCTGACCCCATTCTGTGGGTCCCTTTTGAAGTGCATGCATTTCATCACATGACCACAATTACTTTGACTGAAAATCAACAAGAATGACCATGGCCATTACTGAGGCTATCGCCGTCAGGCTCCGTTCTGGGGGCCATGGGGTAAGCAAGGGCTTCTGGACCTCATCTGTGGGTGCTGGAGTCTTTTGCCTATGATGTCCCTGGGTCCGTCCTACTACAGATCTGCAAAACTGGGCCAAGTAAAACCCTTTAAGCACTTGACTCGCAGTGATTTTGATGGCGAGCAATCACAGGCTTCTCAGGGAATTAGTATGGGGGTGTGCAAACTCAGAACCCAATATTCCCCCAGCACCGCAATAACTGAGTGTCCAACCCAGTGCTTTAATTTAGTAAGCAAAAGTACTTTATTACACATATAAAAGTTAACACTTCACAGATCGGGCTACAGTTATAATTACTTTATACGGGCGCTTGGGCAACTGCACTTTGGGTCCTAGACTCCTCTCCCGAAAACCCATCCTTTGTGTAGTTAGGCAGGCCTTCCCTTCTGGGTTTGATCTCTCTAGGGCAGGTATCAAGGCTCAGATGCAGATCACTCTTTAAATAGTTTGTGCCAGCAATGACCTCAAACAGTCCCCATGTTACAGTTCTCACCCTAGTGGAGTTGTTTCAATCCTCCTTGGGTGGCCGAAGGGACCTACAGCATGGCTCCATCTTGCTCCCTCTTCTGAGAGGAGGCGCGTGAGTTGGAGGTTCTTCCTGCACTCGGGCAGAAGCCACAGCAGGTAACAGCAGTGGCCACTGCCTGGAGTCTTTCCAGGTGTGGATGGCTTTCAAAATGATGCTGTCAATGAACCATTTCTGTGCTGGGATTAGGCCACGGGTCAGAGTTCACAGCGGCACAATCCACCTAGATTGGAGACTCTGATGTGGCGCAATTTACTTTGTGTAGTTTCTTGGTGCAGTGGCACACTTCAGTCGAGCACAGTTCCTCAATGCAGTGATGTGATCTGGTTAGACACGGTTCTTTGATGCAGAAGCATAATCGGCTCGGGCAAAGATTCTTCAATGCCATGGCACAGTCTGCTCTGGCGCAGATACTTTGATGCAGCAGCACACTCACTTGGGCACATACTCTTGTTACAACAGCTCCCATCTGGAACCGGTCATATGGAGAGACTGCACACCCATGCTCCTTAGGGACTCCTCAGCAGTTCCTCTCAGCAAAAGGCCTAAACTGAATTGCTAGAAGTGCCTTATCTCCTCTGTCATCACTTCACTGTCTAGGTCTCCTCCCTCCAGCTTCAGAAATGCCAGCAATACACTTCCACTGCCTTGAAAAATAACCTCACTTTCATCCTATGCACATCACCAGGCCAAGGGCTACCATAGTGGAACTTGCAGGCCTCCGTTACTCTGCTTCATTCATACACACCACACATGTACCACACAGCCCATATGGACACACACACTTAACATACACTTGGGGTATTAGCGCTACGATCCGGGATATCACATTGAAGCAAATCTTTACACAATTAGGCCAGCTGGCCTTTACTCCAGTGACACAGATGAAAAGATTGGGTCATAACTACGGATTCACAAAACGTGGTATGTTGCCACCACCACTCTATATGCTAAACCCCCAACAGGGACAGTAGTCCACTGTCTGTAAATGAGGGCACGCTTGGTATACCATTCCAGGTCACAGGACAGCTCCAGGACTTCCCTTGAAGGACCAGTAGCGGCTGGCAGGGAACAGGGGTAGTTGGGCGGGGGAGGGGGGAACAAAATAGAAAAACAGAAAACACTTACCTCTGTCCTCACAGCCGTCGGCCGCCGTCTCTCTTCCGTTGCTTCGACTCGGAAGCAGAAGGCAGCAGGGAGCACCCAGGCTCCCCTAAGCCAATGCAGCGTTGTGACTGGTCTGAGTGCCATGATTCGGCGCTCAGACGGGGACAGGGAGCCTGGGCATGTTTCCGACCAGGCTGTGTAATGCAGCCTGGTGGGGAACATGCTAAGTGGGCATGACTTTTTGGCCGGTCCCAGACAGCCGGCCAAGCAGTCATGTGCACTTAGTGTGCACAAACCACTCCTCCCTCTGTGTCACCAGCCCCGCTCCGCCCTAACCCAACCCCAAAGCTCTGAAAAATAGAATGATAATAACTACGTTATTATCATTTTAATTTTCCTGCTCTGAGAGCAGTGGGGCGATGCTCCTCCGCCTTAGCGGAAGAGCCGCCCCTGCAAAGGACAGGTCTAGACATCAGCACACACACTAGATTAGTGTGAGGCTAAGGTCAAAAACCATGACCCTGCCTTTGTAGATGCTGGGTTGATTTACTATTCTAATTACGTTCCGAGGAATTTAGGGCCAGATGTACGACCATTTTATTTTGCGCCTCGCAATTTGCAACTAATTTCGAGTCGCAAATTGCGAGGCGCAAAATAAAATGTACAACAGTGTGTTTAACACTGTTTGCGATTCCCAATGGGGTCGCAAATTGCGAGGCTCATTAATATTAATAAGCCTCTCGCAATTTGCGAGCCCATTGGGAATGACAGGCCCTCCCAGGGATGGTGGCCTGCTGGGCTCAGCAGACCACCATGTCTGGGACTGCTTTTAAATAAAGCAGTTTTTTTTCTCCAAATGCAACCCGTTTTCCTTAAAGGAAAACGGGATGCATTTAAAAAAAAAAAAAAAAGAAACGTTTTCGTTTCATTTTTTAAGGGCAGGCAGTGGTCCCTGGGACCACTGCCTGCCCTAAAAATATTTTCGCATGCATTTGCCAAGGGAAGGGGTCCCCTGGGGACCCTTCCCATTTGCGAATGCATTACCTACTTGAAGTAGGTGGTAATTGCGAGTGTTTTGCGACCGCAATTGCGGTTGCAAAACATTAGTACATGGTTTTGAGACTCGCTATTTGGAAGGGAACGCCCCTGCCAAATAGCGAGTCGCAAAACCTATTTGGCAAGTCGCAAATAAATTGTGACTCGCTAAATAGGCTTTGTACATGGCCCATAATGTTTTTGCATGCGCAAAACGGGTTTGCAAACCCGTTTGCGCATGCAAAAATGGGTCGTACATCTGGCCCTTAATCCCTAGAAAGGGTGACCAGATTTTTAAAACCAAAAACCGGGAAATGCCACTGACATAGAAGAAGCTTTACAATCGTGCAGCAACCATGGGGCACAGAATGACTTGATTTAATTGGCAGCGCTCACCAGAATACACAACAGGTGACAAAGAGGCATCCATATGTTTCAAATTTGCTATTGTATTTTTGGCAATATCACTGGCACAGAATCTTTGTCACATAAATTGCTTTCCGGTGAGTGCACCGGAAGGATTGTTTCCTTCAATGGTGAGTTCCACGTTTTAAAAAAACTGGGACATGTGACAGATTTACAGAAATTTGTCATGACAGAAACTGAAACACCGAGACTGTTCTAGCACATATAAGATGTCTTGCCACCCTATTCCTAGAAGCAGGATGAGGTTCATGCAATGTCCAAAGTCAGAGTAATGGCCAGTTTTAATTGAAGTATGAATTGGCAATCCGTAACAAACCAGCATTTTTAAAAAAACACCGCACAAGTAACTGTAAATAGTAACAAGCGGTAAGCAATTCGTTTGTACAGGTATCTAACATTGGTAGTAGGAAGAATGGAAAATTATTAGCCTTTTTTAAAACCGCCAATTTTAGGGCTCAATAATTCCATGGCGTGCTTGAGCACAAACAGTTTCTTCCCTAGGTCTGCATAAGGACGTTTCTGTGTAGTCTCTTAGCTACTTGAACAATAGATCACTTGACTAACTGCCTTGAAAAAAGCAGGGCTTTCTCTGCGAAACACGTGGCGGTTGCAGTCTAAATGTGTTGAAGAGATTGGATATATCATTTATAACGAAGAGCCTCATGATATGGAATAACAACAGTTTGTTCTCTGTGAACATTTAAAACTAATGAAAGAATTAAATGACTCTTCATGAAGCAAATCTTGATGGTATTCAATATTTAAAGAAAGTCTTAATTTATACATAGGATTAAATATACAAAATGAAAATTATAGTGATGCGGTGCTCCAGAGATTGCGTCTTTGCGAGATATATGTTGGTGAGCTGCGAGGCAGAGCTCTGTGCTGCTGAGTTGGCAGTACTTTGTCAGGTTTATGGGCTTGGTGCACATTGGTGCACATGAGGGTGTGGAGGTGTCTGTTTTGCATGTTCTGCTTCATGAAGGCAAACTTTAGTGAACTTGGAAAGGTTCTGGGAAGTGAGTGTTGGTGGGTGGGAAGGTGCTGTTAGGTGTTCAATTCTAGCCTTTTACGATACATGCATAATGTGTTGGGGGCATGTGGCGAGAGCTGTCCATTGTGAGCAGATTGTGTGACTATGTGGTGTGTCTTGGACTTGGTTGATGTCTGTAGCATTTTGACCGCGACTACCTGTCAAACCTTAGGCACCAGGGACCATATTATGGATGCAGCGCATTTTCCTGGATTATAGTGAATGCGCTGCCCCTAGGCCAGCCGGGAACTCACGCTGCCCTGGGGACAGCGCATTCATGTGAATAACAGAGTGGCTGCTTTAAAGCTGCTCTGTGTTTTCACAGTGCAGGCGGCAACCCGCCTGCGCTTTTAAAGGGGATTAGAGATCCCTTTGCAGGCAGGTGCAGTCAGTGACTGCACCCGCCTGCAAGGGGATGTCTAGGGAGTCCATGGGACCCCCTTTCCCCCGACAGAGGGCTGCAATCAGGAGGCACTCTGACAGGGCTCCACCTTTTTGGTGGCAGTGCGCCTCCTGAGAGCGTCTTAATGCCTGCGCCCGCATCTTTGATACAGCGCAGGCGCAGAGGCAAAGGGATTCCCTCATTTGCATGGGGCACACCCGCATGCAAATGAGGGAACGCCCTCTAAAGATAGCGCTGGCGCTTTAAGTGCGCCAGCGTTATCGGTATTACAGAAGGGGCTGCACAAGCACTGGGGCCCCTTCTGTAATACCAAAGTGACCCGGGGGCGCGCAAAGCAGGCGCAAACGCCTGGGGCACTTGTATTGCCCCTGGTTGGTTGTCCAAGGATGGTAGAAATAGAACATTCAAGTTAAGGGTAGGCTGCCGGTTAGAAAGAAACGGAGTGAGTGAAATAGAGACAAAATAAATGGAATCACACTTTGTGGGTGTGCCTGTGTGTTCGCATGAACAGGGGAGTGAGTGAGTGACTTTGTGACAGTCTCTCTTGCGAAAGAAGACAGGCCTTTCATGGGATTTAACATTAAAGGCTGTCTTGTAAATGGATGCTAGTCCTAGAAGAATGCAATGAGAGTGGAAGGATAACACTTCCAACCCCCACCATTGCCCTCAGACCACAGTTGCATGTCTTGTGCTAATTGATACATTTCCCTAGGTGCTCTGACTTCTGAGAGAGCTAGATATGAACTCATAGTTAATTTACACTTAAAGCAAAATGGGCATGTCCAATGGCAGGTAATGCAACTGATTGTCTAAGTTTACGAAGGAGGAAATTCTAAATGCAGGGTAGGACATTTATAAAACAACACGCCTCTACCAACATGGTATATATCTGGAATTTTACCTGCAACAATCCGGGGACTATTTTCCCTCCCAAAAACATTTCCTCATTTAAATAGCCCACTTTTGTAATTGCAGGAAAAATGATGACTATTTCCGCTTGCCATCTAAGTTAATAAGACACATAATTTTCCTGAGCTCACTAATGTGGAGTTTTTAAACAGGGAAACTTGGGAAAGTGTTCCTCATTTAGGAAAACGCATTAAATGATAATCCACATTATTGGCCTTGGCCGTGGTCACAATCTCAGCTTAGGGCATACAAAATGACCTGGCCCCGAATACACTTGCTTTTGTGCATGATTTACATGTACCTAACCAGTTAACAACAGTTATCATTTGCCCCTGTAATTCAAGCAGATTAATATGAATTACACCTGGGCCATGTTACTTGCATTTCTCTGAACCTTTGTGAATCGGCCCCAATAAGTGAATGGATAGGGGTGGACTTAGTGAAACACTTTCCGTCCTAAACCTACAATACAGCATTACCTTTTTCATGTAATGGTAAATGACTCTTTGAAGGCTGACGGGGCAGTACAATTCCGAATTTTTTGGGTTCTAGGTGCCAGCGCACCTGCTGCAGCAATGGTGGGAGATACTGACCAGGCCGATTTTAAGTTTTAACGCATCCGCACACGGGTAAAAAATCTATTTCCGAGCATATTCTCCATTTTTTCAAAGCAGAATGGCAGAGTGCATAAAAGTGGCATGGAATTGAGAATGGCATGCAGTTTTTCTGGCTACCGGATGCTATGCCCCATTCTAGGCCCACCCACTCGTGAAAGCCACCAATTGGAGTGGAGACACCGGCCGGAAGCGAGAACTCCAGGCCGGACATCTCCACCTGCAAAATCCGTCCTGCTCCAAAATGGGGCTTTTTTGGACAGAAAAACAGGTTTTGAGACAACATAACCACTTTTTCACTGGCTTCTACATCACGTAAAACACACTTGGTAGGATAAGTAAATGTCACAAGTCAGAGGTAATATTAAAACTATTAGTATTATGCATTTATATATTGATTGAAACCCCCTCATGTGACGTTGAAGTGCATTTACAGGCACGCAGCGCACTACTCTGTGGGCGTACTCCTATAGAAGATTTTGTGTGCTTATGGTGTAGCCTATGTGCGTAGTGTTTCAATTTTGTATGTGAGTGCTCTTATCAAAGTTTTGTTGCTGTGCCTTAATTTGAAGTGAAGTGAAAGAAGTCAGATGGTTTACAAGGTTCTAGAGCAGGCTTCTCCAAGGAGTAGCTTGTGTGCTACTGGTAGCTCTCCAGCGACCCGGAAGTAGTTCTCTTGTGTGCAGCCCAGCATACCAAATTAGAAGCTTTTGTTTGGTTGAATTGTAATACTTTTACCAAAATTAAAAGGGATGTCTTCGCAATGAAAAGGAAATCTTGTCTGACATGGTCACTGTTAAAACACTAAAAATATTTGTAGCTTGGGATCATTTTCATTGAAAATAAGTTGAGACCCCTGTTCTAGCATATTTATATGCAGTGTGCCCTGTGCAGGAGGTTTTTGGTGTTGTGTGTTTAGTAGTGGCTGCTCATATGGAGTGGAACAAAGAAGAGTGAGTAATATCTGTATATGTGGTTGTGCCTACCATCCTTAGGGTGATTTGTTACAGATTGGGCAGTGTTGCCCAGTCCTTCCGACTGATCGTAGGGGTTCTGTCTGGTCATTGTGGGATCATTTTGGACACAGAAAATTCTAAACGTGCACAATCAAATACCCTGTATTCTTCTGTTCTGGAAGAAAGCATAGGCTATGTGAATAGGAGTTTTCTTGACATACACATATTGCCATATTTTTACATAAGTGCAGCTGGTAGAGTAACATGAATGCTACAGTAGGCCACCCCGATGAGGGCAACATTGTATGTACCCAGCTGTCACATGGGAAAGGAATACCCTTGAGGGTGCACTACACATGTGGCACACTACTGGCCTGCCTACCTAGCATAAAATAACAAGTCTCTTACCTTTGGTAATGCTCTTTATGGTGGATACTCTCTATAACAGTTGTCTCACCTTGTGAATCGATACTCAAGCAGTACCTCCTAGAAATGCCGAGAGTCTGTGAAGTAAGTCCTGAAGGACTGAACAGGCAAAATTAGTGAAGGCAGTAATGCCTGGTGAAAGTGTGGACAGAAGCCTGTGTAGGTATCTGGCAAATGCCCGACAGGAACCTTTATGCCAAGCTATAGAGGCAGCCTAGGCTCTGGTGGAATGAGATCGAAGGCCCTCAGGAGGTTCTTTCCTGGCCAATGCATAGCACATCTTGATGAAGAGGACAATCCATCTCAACAAAGGCCTCTTCTGGACTGCCTTGCCTTCCTTCACACTGCATAGTCAACAAAAAGTTGATCGTTCAGATGGCACTCCCTGTCCTGGTCCTATCAAAAGAGAAACTAAGGCCACGTTTGGAATCCAAGCGGTGCATCCATTCCTCCTCCTTAGAAGGATGTGGTGGAGAGGAAACTACAGGGAGTTCGACAGACTGCCCAAAATGGAGAGGCCACACCACTTTCGGGAGAAAGCATACCTAATTAGAAGCACCAATTTGTCTGGGAAGAATGTGATGTGTGGCAGCTGCACAGATAATGCCAGCAGCTCACTGATGTGACATGTGGAAGTGACAGCAATAAGGAAAACAGTTTTAAGAGTCAGCAACCTCAAGGGGTAACTGTTCATGGGCTCGAAGGGTGTATGCATAAAAAAAAGCAAAAACAAATCCATTCTGAGGTCCCACAGGGTACAGTTGGAAACATATAAGTAAGCCCTTTTAAGCACTGCATCACAACGGCTAATTTGTACGAGGAGGGCTGATCAGGCAAAATGCACAAAAACCAAAAGTTCTATTAGGTAACACTTATAAGCATCTTGCTGGGCCAAGGACAAAACAAACAGGAGTAAGTCATACAATAAAATCTTAAGAGGGTCTCTGCATCAGGCGTGAAACTTAGTCCAACAGTCAGAATAGCTTGACTTAGTGAAAGTGCCGCAAGCTGCCAAGATCACATGCACAACCTCCTGCGGTAAAACAAAACAACTCAGCTGGTTCAGCTCAATCTCCATGTATGCAGGCGTAGATTGTGGCAGTTCAGATGCACAACCCTGCCCTGTTGCTGGGACAGCAGATCCTCCTGAAGAGGCAGTGGAAGAGGAGGACACAGGCTCAGGTTGAGCAGGTTGGATTAACAGACAAATTGGACACAGTCAGGTGCTAGCAGGATGACCTGTGCTTGCCCCATCCCTGGCCTTCCTGGGGACACGCAAAATCAGCGGCGGGAAAGCATACAGGAAGCCAGAGGCCCACTTTAGACAGAACGCATCTCCTAGAGAAATTCAAAGAGGAAATTCCAAGGAGCGAACACCTGACAATGTACGTTCTTAGAGGTAGTTAACTACCATAGGCATACCCCACTGGGTAAGTATGTTCTGTGCCACCTCCAGATGCAGAGGCCACATGTGATCTGCAAGGTGATGCCTGCTAGGTTCATCCATTTTGATATGGAGAGACCCCATCAGGTAGCTGACCATCAGGGAACTCCCTTGAGGCACCAGCCACTGCCAAAGCCGGAGTGATTTCAGACCGATTGCACAAGAGCCCACATCACCCTGCTTGTTTCAGTACCACTTGGCGATTGTGTTGTCGATCAGGACCTGGCCAAATATGTCTCTGATGGAAGACAGAGACGTCGTGAGGGCAAAGTGAAAGGCCTGCAGCTAAAGAAGACTGATATTGTGCTGCTGCTCTTTTGGAGCCCACTCTCTACATATCGTCCAGGTGACCTCCCCAGTCCAGCAATGATATGTCTATCACAACTGTGATCGCTGTAGGTGGCAAGGAAAACAGTCGGCTGTACATCTGTTTGGTCTCTGTCATCTACCAGTGAAGGTCATGCACTACCTCATCCGAGGTAGAAATATGATCTGACAGGCACCCCCAGTGTTGTCCCCTTTGTAGTCAAATGTTCCATTGCAGATTCTGCATATGCCAACCAACATAGGGCACTAGCAGGGTGCAAAGGCTTCTGTCCAAAACATTGGGAACAGAGCCCCAATGTCCCACACTCGCTGCAGGGGAGAGAAAGGTCTTTCGGCCCACCTCGTCCAGGAAGGCCCTTATGAAGTGGATCCACTGCACAGGCTGAAGGTTGAATTTCAGTTTGTTGACGGAAAAGCTCAGTGTGGACAGCAACAAAACCTCTGCCTGTAGGTGGCTAGACACTGGCTGTGGAGATGGCGCCTTCAGGACCCAGTTGTTGAGATACAGGAATACATGTATTCCCAACCTGCAAATATGAGCTGCAACCACGGACCACCATTGTGAACACCCAGGGGGTCGAGGTAAAGCCAAACAGCAGAATGGTGAACTGATAATGCTCTGCCGCACTCATAAACCAGAGGTAACGCCTGAGGGTCTACGCGGATCAGAACATAAACGTATATATACACTGCAGGTCCTTGGACACCATTCAATCTTCGGGGTACAAGGCCTACAGAAACAGAGCCAACGTCTGCATTTTTAACCTGTCCTTCCACAAGAGGGGGGTATGGAAGCCAGAGGTCCAAGATAGGAGGTCTCAATCCCTGGTCTTTCTGGGGGACCAGGACGTAAGAGGAGTAATAGCCTGTGCCCCTTTCTTTCTCCAGTAACACCTCAATTGCCTTGGCAAGCAGTGACTGAACCTCTGTGGACAGAGAGTGGAATGATCTGCCAACACCTGAGACGCATCTGGGGTGATGGACAGGGCTGAGGGAAAGCACAACAGAAGAAAGACATAGACAACTTGAACAATTCAAAGGATCCATTGATCCGAAGTAATGGAGCTTGAGGAGGCAGACAAAAATTAACTCTGCCCGCTACTGGTCTGAAATTACTGGAAGAGAGCAAACTAAAGCTGTTTGACGGCACCTGTGTAGGGAAAGGTGAAGAGGAATGTTGTCCTAGTTGCTGGTCATGACCCCTGTTAATGCCCCTGCCCTTGGGTCTGTGAAAGGGCTGGGCAGGCTATTGAATGGGCTGCGAGGGCTGCCTCGGACAATAAGCAAGGGCTCTCAAGAAGCCATGGAATTTCCTGTAGTGGTGGGGGAATGGACGAGTGAGGGAAAGCAGCCCAAGGGAGCGAGCCTTTACTCTGCTGTCCTTAAAGTGCTCTAGTGCAGAATCCGCCTTATAGCCAAGAGCCTGGTTCCTTCAAAGGGCATGTCCAGCAGGGAGCCCTAGACATTCCAAGAAATAAACGATGTCCGCATCCATAAATAACATTGGATAACTAAGCTGGTTACCAAAGCATAAGCAAGGCAGTTCATAGTATCCAGAACAGCTCTCAAATCATTTATGACCACATCATGTCAATTTTGCACCATTCATGCAAAAGAGTTTCTGAAGTTGTCAGGGACAGCGGTCAAAATCTTACTTATCATACCCCACAGGGCTTGGGTAGAGCAAACCAAAAAGCACTCAGCATTCAATGAGTGAGCAAAGACCCAGAGAAGCAGTTTAGAACCTAAGGTGTCAATTTGCTTGCACTCCATGTCAGGTGGAACTGAAGGAAAAGTGTTGGGATGACTTTGCCAGTGGAAGTCTGAGCCCCCAGACTTTTTCAAAGCTGGACATTGTGTCAGAAAGGATGGGTCACCAGGAGTTGGTCTGTGCTGGCAAGCAATCGGGCAGCCTACTGGAGGACCAGAACAAGGCTTGAATCACGTCTTAGTCAGGCAGCCAGTCAGTGTGTCATTAAACGAAAGCAAAGTCTCAGAAGTGGAAGGTCCGCATTGTAAAATTTCTGTTAATAGACTGGCTTAGCATCAACAGTGGGCAGCTGAAGTCCAGGACCACTACAGCCACGTGAATCAACACTGCTAAAGAGCCACTTTCCTCTGTGGGGGACCCAAGGGAGAGTTAAGATGTTTATCAGGAGAGGTGTCTAGATCACTAGCATTTTGTAAATTTAAATAAAGGCCCTGATCATGATAATAACGAGGGGGAAGCTGACCTGCCTCCACGTCATCCTAGTCATGGAGGCCTCCAGTAGGCTTCCATGACTGTGTCTGAATGGGTCATACTGATGCCATGACAATGAAACTGGTTGAGAGTCCTTAACCGCTGGGTTTTTCTAATCTCATATCGATACATAGACCGAGAACACGTTGACAATTGCTCCAGATCCAAAATAGTAATAAGTGTGGAGTCAGGAGCCAGTGCCACTTGAACTGGGGGTGGTGCTGAACCAGGACTAACTGGCGAGCCTAAGGCAAGGGAGTTGAAGCTCGGGTTAGGGCTGGAGGGGAACCAGACAGTAGTCCATCAAAGTCAGCTGAAGCTGAGGAAAGACCCACCGATGGAACCCCACCCGGAGCTCCCAACAAATTAATGGGGAATAAAGGGGCATCTAAGGAACCCAGAACTGCTCTGAGTAACTCTAGCATGACCTTCCTGAAGGCCTCAATTGATGGTGACTCAGGAAACTCTGGTTGCATAGGCTCCAAGACCAGAATTGGGTCAGAGTCTGATGAAGTTAGGTCTATGGAGCGCCAACTGCAAAACCTCTCTCTGGAGCAGGAGCAGCAGGTTGGAGACAAACCCTATTTGAACATCTTATGAATCCGACATCACTTATCCCTCGACTTTAGGTTGGATTTACCTGATGACAGTAAACGAGACTGCAACCAGGATCGCGAATCACCTTGGGTCTTTGAATGATACCAGTCTATCTTCTTGTGTTACTTGACATAAATCTGGTTTTGTGCTGCCTATTGACCAATGGGTACATCAGGGAGCATTTGTCACACAGCTTTGAAGACGGGGCTAGCCGTACCGGGAATTGGGCGTTTCCCCGGAGGCTGGAAGGGTGGGGTGCCGGTTTTATAGCAGTGCAGCAGTTTTAAAAGCACCCGCTGCAGAGTTCCTTGTATATCCAGTAGTTTTAAGGCAACAATAAAAGTGTCAAGATAACTCTGGTGATTAATGTACCGGCTGGAGAGAGATCGAGTTTTGTCTAGTGGCGGTTTTGACTCATGTAATGTAGCGCAGAGGGTTAGTACACCTGCTGCAAAGAACATGTACCATGCAGATCACAGAACAGTATTTTATGTGCATAGCTCAGTCGGTTACTGCTTTTGTCACAGAGATTCTGTGCAGTTCATAAGTTACAATTGTAATCTAGCACAATGAGCTATAAACTGCAATCAAATAGCTGCATGCAAGGTACAGGTTAGAAATGTTTCTTTTCCCCAGTCTTTCATTATCATAATGTTTCTAAAAAGGGTTTGTTAGGGTAGAAATAAATTCTTATTAGTAAAGCCAACCCTAACCACTGTGTTACATTCTGAATCCTGCGTTTGTGCTTCTCCACACCAAGAACTCTTAAAAAATGCCTACCAGTATGGATGACATGTGAATCCTACACCTCGCAGTCCCCTTTGTCTAATGTAATGTCATATTCTATACACTAATTTACACACATATTATTCATTGTCTCTATGTGTGAGTGATGTAAAGTGCTCCAACAACCTACACTGGTATGAGAGGCGCTATAAAACAAATTAAGTACATGTGAGAGAGGGGCTATGGAGAGATGAGAGGCACTGTTGGAGGGTGATAGTGAGGGAATCATTGAATAGCCTCAACACAAATTGTCGTATCTTGGTGCACTGTAAGGTCACCATTTACTATGCTTTAGTAAAAAACACAATTGAATATATAATGAAAAATGTGTTGTAGAATGTATAATTTTGCCATTTTTCCCCAAATTCTCAAGGGGGGGAATCCCTCCAGCCCCCTCTTGTAGTGGTCAGCCTGTGCTTGCTCACTATGCACCTTACGGGGGCTGTTCTGGCAAAATTTGCCAGGGCTGCTTTGGGTTACGAGTCTGGCCCTGCCAAAGACAGACCGCATTCAGGTCCATAAGAGCCATCAAGCTTGCAACAGGCATGTCACTGCTTGAAGCTCCCATCTTTAGGGGAGACATTTTCCTAGCACACTGTATGTATTTTATTTGGAAGTCAGTAAACTATACTTAAAAAATGTTGGGAGCAAAGTTCCAGATCCTCATTGAAGGGTGTGGAAAAAGAGGAAATTACATCAGTACGCAGAGGTGGCACCTATATGTTGGCTGCATGTCATCGCACCCTCAGGCGGTGTGAAGTCCATGTGGAGTCTCATGTTGCCACATACCTCTTTTTGAGCTATTTAAGTTTGGGGTTACAGTATGGTGCCTAGAAGGATTCAAAGGGTGAGGAATCCGTGGAAGAAGTATCCATCAGAAAAGCATCTCTATTCCACCATTGTTATTGCTTAAGTAATATAAAATGGAGGAAATTGGGTTGACGCCAAATGTAGTCTGGACAATAGCATGCCGTGTTCTATGCAAAGAACCAAAAAAAGGAGTACACCGATTTTGCGCTACTGCATCTGTGTTATGAAATACAGAATAACCCAAATACAGTCTGTCACTTTCTAGTGCTAAAGCTAGAGCAACGATTGAAGCAATCTCAATTCCTTTTAACTAAGAAACAAAAATAGCACAAAATCTGATTGTGCCATTGTTTTTTAAGAAAATGTATTCAAGGACTTGTTTTTCTTTGTCACAATAAAACTCAATTACACAACATGTTTTTATAAGCAATAAACACTTGAACATTGTTTGCAATGGTTTTACAGTCCATTCTTAACAGATTTGTCTTGTTTAAAAAAGATGAAAGCAAAACCTGTTTGGTCCACTCCTTACTGCAGAAGGAGGAAAATGGTGACATATTGATTTGCACCTTTTTTGCCTGGTGACAATTTTGTGCAACACAACGCATATGCAGCTCTCCAGACCACAACTAAGGGCCTAATTTATGGGGTTTTGGCGAAGGGCAGCACAGCAAGTCACCTTGCTGCGCTGTCCTACGTCAAAGTGAAAGGGCAGCAATGCACCATATTTATCCAATACGGTGCATTCCTGTCCTTTCCCCCAGCGCTGGCACTGTTTCGGCAACCTAGCGCCAATGCAGGCACCCTTGCACCATGGTGCAAGGGTGTCTGTGTTGTCAGCAGGATTGTTTTTGTGCAGGAAGGGGCACCTTCCTGCACAAAAACAATCCTAGGAGGCTTTTCCCTCTTTCTATGGGTGCAGCACACATGGAAAGAGGAAAAACGAGGAGAAATAAATTTATTTCTCCTCGTTGGGGAGGCATAAGGTTTTGGCGCATCACCAGGTTTACATGGTTTTGTAAATCGGGGGAAGCGTCAAAATCCATGGATGGTGCATGCAAACACCCACTGCAACATCCATGGAAAGCCTCCCTAGCGCAGAGTTAGGCAACGCCGCGATTTGCAATGCCTTGCCTTACTCTATATCTATGAGGCCATTTAAAGCCATGTAAAGTGGCTTTGCGTGACCTCATAAATATGATTTTGTAGTTTGCGCCGTCGCAGCATCACAAAAAGTGACACTCCGACGGCGCATAAATATGCCCCTAAGTCTTGCGAGGGACATATGCCTACTTTGAAATAAGCAGAGTAGGCCTGATTGTGCAGCCTGTCTCTTTAACACTGATCTTATGAGGAACAGCGGAAGGCTTGTGATGGAAGTACTTATGAGATTAATGACAATAAATGAGACACCCCATATCAATGAGCTTGTGATGATCTATACCCATTGCAAATAATAGGAATCCGAAAATGATGTGCACTCGTGTCGAAAGCTGGAACCTGGTTTGCCTAGTTCCAGCTTTCTGCGACTGTAGAGGTATCTAGTTATTCTGAAGCACAGACGTGTAGAGCTGTTTCCCAGCTTTCCTGATTTTATGGCGAAACCGGTGACTTGAATTACGCATTATTCTCTTTAATGCCAACCCCCAGCCGTCACACTTAAAAAGAAATAGCATAGAGAGCAACAAAGGGAGAGAGTGTCTCAGAACCTGATAAAGAGGACGCCAACATCTCGGCCTATCCAAAGAGCGTAGTAGAACTTGAAGGGCATCCACTGTGAGGAAATATACAGTAATTCACGTTTAAAATGTGTACAGCCTATTAAAAACAAAATCTAGTTGAAATAATTCTAACAATTCTAGCATTATGGTGATGTCTTTCTCAGCCGTGGGTCCTGAAAACTTGCCACAGCTGGTCGCTGCCTTTCAGGTAGGACTCACAGCAGTGTATAAAGGACGTGAAGGGGCCTGGGAGGGTGGTGGGGGCTATAGGAGCACAAAGGGCCTCAGAGACAGCCACAGAGGGAGGTTAGAGGTTAAATATAGTGAATAATGAAACAGAAAAAATAAAAGGGATGGAGTACGGAAAAGATTGGGTAAGCAACAATGCTTAAAAATGAAAAAAAATATGTGTACATTAAATGTCGGACAAAGGGAGGCGAAGTGGGGAAAAGAACATGCAGACAAACCCTTTTACAAAAAGAAATTTCCAGAAGCAGAGCAGAGCATTTTTAAGGAGGATTTGAGCATGATATAGCTACTAGACAAATATACAGCCACACACCAAACAAATGACTGTTCAGCGTTAGTAGAGAGAGGATTGACAGCTTATTTCCTTTGCAGAGACTCTCTCCTAAAAATTACATAAATGGTTTAAGTCTAGCAAGACAGAAAATATGAAAAATTATGCTCGCTGCCAGTGACATAGCACAATTCGACAACCTCACCATCCCTCTGAAATGCAGTGACAGGCCTTATTCCTGCCACCCTTGGTATACCGTCCAACAATATGAATGCCAACACCTTCTCACACCTTACCGCAGCTAAACTATTTTTTAATGACAGCAAGTTTGTGGTCTGCAGCTAATAGAAGGGCCTTCGAGGTTGAGACAGTGATGCTTTAGGTTGCTGGCAGCATGTGGGGCCATTGTGGTGGACTGTTGGGCTGACCCACCCTCAAAGAGGTGAGCAGGGGCCACAGGGAAGTGGTTGACTAAGAGGTTCATTTCAGCATTGCTGAAGAACCACCAAATTGCTTGGGAGGCAGAGACTCTCAGTAACCCATCCCCTGATTTGAGAGTTAACTCTGGCATCAGCGGAAATTTATTGCCAAAAGTGCTCTTGTCTGAGTGGCAAATTTGTAATATCAGGAAAACAGCCATGTCATTGTGGCCTGCTACGCATGTTTTTAGTTTTTTATTTAGAAACAAACCCCCAAAGAGTGAGTTTTCTCCTTGAATGTCAAAATAATTTCTGCATATTCATGCTCATGTCCACCAGAGTTTAATGATGGGCTTGAACAAGAAATAGGCACCTAGCATCTCACCTAACGTAGGTCAGGTCTTCCAGCACAGTGTAGCCAGCAGTATAGTGGTGAATATACCGCTGGCTAATGGTTTCTGACAATGGAACAAGCTGGAGATCCATCATTAGAAACCAAGAAGTCCCCCACTTCCAAATGAGGCGAGGAAGATGAATGGATGGATTTTCATTCTTCTTTTTATATACGTAGGGTCTATATGGTGAAAATTTGCAAGCGTTTGTTACTTTTGTGCTCAAACTTGTGTTATCGCAGTGTCTGAAAGCTTGGGAGAGTTCACCCTGATGATTTGAGGCCTCGGTGATCTGTTTGTTTAAATAGTTTGCCTTCATAAAGAGGATTAGATATTTGGGCTTACTTTGATCTTTCAGCACTCATAATTATTTGGGAGTTAGAAGTTTTCTCCAGGTTTTCATAGTTTTTGGGTTGTAATTTTGATGTCTTATTTCCCTGATGTATTTTTGTTATTTGAATGTAGCTTATTCATGGTGTTTGGGGTGGTCAGGATATGCTAATTAACAAGGTTTTCAATGGACTAAGGGATATTTGAAGATGATAGTAGGGTTAGTAGAAGTTCTTCTGAGAGTAGCAAACTAGAGGTTTCTCTTGGTGTTTGTTATACTGCTGCTGCTCAGCCTGAGTGTCTGTGTGAGAATGTTGGTGAATGGAATGTTCGTGTGTGTGAGTGTGAGTTGGTGATGGGCTGAGCAGCAGTGAGGCTGCTCCTGGTGGGGTTCTCCCTTGTAACATCTACTTAATAAATCAACTTGAAGATACTACCTGGAATGGACATTACTTTTATTACAACATATTTTGGCGACGATCTGGAAAAGAACCTACGTGTTCCACCTGATGATCTACTGAAACTTGCATCCTGAAGAAATTCAAAGGTAAAGAACCTTCTATAACTACAAGCTACAGACTTAAACCATACTGGCACCCCTGAGTGAGCCCCACCAGTGACCCCTAAGTCGGTCGCCCCAACTTCTCTGTGCCAGTCCCTGCTCTACTTTCCTGCTCCCTCCCCTTCCCCTTAGGGACAGTGGTCCCCGTCCTGTCACTTTGGGACAGTGTCTCCAGAAGTGCAGTTTCCTGAAAGAGCGTCCAGTTCTTGTTACCTGCCTGCCATGCTGCCTTGAAACAATTTCCTTTCTTGCAACGCGAACGTGCCAGCTCTCATTGAACTTTGATTTTTACCCATTCTGCTGCCTTACAAGTGTTTTGTTTACCTTCAACCCTTGTGCGCTAGTACCAGCTTCACTTTATTTTTCCCTGCCTTGTTGCCTTGAATGTGCTGTACTTGTCCCGCTACATTGGCACTGTGTCTCCCAAAGTGGAGTTTCAATTAGGAGTTACCGTTTCCACCTTGAGCCTGATACCCACTTTACCCATTTGTTCATAGCGCGCCTGGCTTGCGTGTGCACTGATGTGTCCCGGTGCCTTTGCTGAGGCGATTTTGGTCCGTGATTGTTTTTTTTAACATTGAGAATAGTCAGCATTGTGGCCGTTTGGAGCGTGCGCTTCCTTTTCAAATGTACTGGCTTGTCCTGCAGCGCGAGCAACCTTACCTGCAGTACACGCGCTGCATTTCGTCTGCCTTCTGTGACGCTGCACTCCTCCATCATCTCGCTGCCTCTTTGGATCTCAGACTTGCAGTGTGACGCCTAGCTGCATGGACGTGCTGTGTGCCACCCGGCTCAGCGTCCAAAACGTGCCGCCATATTTGTATTGGCGCGCTTCATTAAGTCTTCTGCAGCTTCGTGCACTCTACATTATTCTGCCAACCACGTTTCACTGCCAACCACGCCTTTTGGTGTGACAATAAAGTTAATTGAAACGTCGTCGCTTTGGGGCAGCATGAGTTTACTGGTGTTCCTCCCTGGCCTGCATCTTCGTGTTCTTCTGCGTGGTGCCTTGTGCTTGGACTGCCTCCTCCTCGTGTGTCCTCATGGGATAAGAAGGTACTGATTTTAAGAATGCCATCTACCATACTGGAATTACAGTTTTCCCACACCAGGCTCTGAAGTTTTCCTCCAGGGCTTGCATCTTTGTTATGTGTTTTCCATCTTCTTCGTCATCCCAGAGTAAGAGAAAGTCTGTTAGTCCTGTTTTAACAGGAAGAATCATCTTGGTTGAAGGTACTGTGTTTTTTTGTTGTTCACTGCCGCTCGTACATGCTCCACGTCGAAGTCATCATTTCTACTTGGCATTTTCTACATGAGGGGCATTGTTTCAGAAGATTGACTCTACGGTCACGCATCTGTTACTTTGAACATTTGACTTCTCAAGTAAATTTATGCTCTTCTGTTCTTTATTTTACTTCCTGCGTCATGTCATCCAGACGGAGTTAAGTTTTTTTTGTCGTGACTGTATGCAGTTTTATTTCATTATTTGCCTATTCTGCTGAACGTTTTTGATTTACCACTATTATATGTAGTGTGAATGTTACTTTCTTATTTTTTGTTTCAGTATATTGCAGTGTTTTCTTCCACTTTACGTGGTTAAGGGTTAGTGTGGTACAAGCATCAACTTTATGTTTGTGTGGAATTTATGCTTGGTTCGTGTTACATGCAATGCTACATTTTGCTAAGTTTGCTACCAAGTACGCCTTTGGTTACAAGGTTTATCATGATTTGTGTCATGCGTTTTTGCGTACTTCTGCTCCTGGTATTGCTTTCTCCCACGTTACGTGGTTATGGGATACATGCATAATGTGTTGGGGGCATGTGGCGAGAGCTGTCCATTGTGAGCAGATTGTGTGACTATGTGGTGTGTCTTGGACTTGGTTGATGTCTGTAGCATTTTGACCGCGACTACCTGTCAAACCTTAGGCACCAGGGACCATATTATGGATGCGGCGCATTTTCCTGGATTATGGTGAATGCGCTGCCCCTAGGCCAGCCGGGAACTCACGCTGCCCTGGGGACAGCGCATTCATGTGAATAACGGAGTGGCTGCTTTAAAGCTGCTCTGTGTTTTCACAGTGCAGGCGGCAACCCGCCTGCGCTTTTAAAGGGGATTAGAGATCCTTTGCAGGCAGGTGCAGTCAGTGACTGCACCCGCCTGCAAGGGGATGTCTAGGGAGTCCATGGGACCCCCTTTCCCCCGACAGAGGGCTGCAATCAGGAGGCACTCTGACAGGGCTCCACCTTTTTGGTGGCAGTGCGCCTCCTGAGAGCTTCTTAATGCCTGCGCCCGCATCTTTGATACAGCGCAGGCGCAGAGGCAAAGGGATTCCCTCATTTGCATGGGGCACACCCGCATGCAAATGAGGGAACGCCCTCTGAAGAAAGCGCTGGCGCTTTAAGTGCGCCAGCGTTATCGGTATTACAGAAGGGGCTGCACAAGCACTGGGGCCCCTTCTGTAATACCAAAGTGACCCGGGGGCGCACAAAGCAGGCGCAAACGCCTGTTGCGCCCCTGGGGCACTTGTATAATACGGCCCCTGGTTGGTTGTCCAAGGATGGTAGAAATAGAACATTCAAGTTAAGGGTAGGCTGCCGGTTAGAAAGAAACGGAGTGAGTGAAATAGAGACAAAATAAATGGAATCACACTTTGTGGGTGTGCCTGTGTGTTCGCATGAACAGGGGAGTAAGTGAGTGACTTTGTGACAGTCTCTCTTGCGAAGAAGACAGGCCTTTCATGGGATTTAACATTAAAGGCTGTCTTGTAAATGGATGCTAGTCCTAGAAGAATGCAATGAGAGTGGAAGGATAACACTTCCAACCCCCACCATTGCCCTCAGACCACAGTTGCATGTCTTGTGCTAATTGATACATTTCCCTAGGTGCTCTGACTTCTGAGAGAGCTAGATATGAACTCATAGTTAATTTACACTTAAAGCAAAATGGGCATGTCCAATGGCAGGTAATGCAACTGATTGTCTAAGTTTACGAAGGAGGAAATTCTAAATGCAGGGTAGGACATTTATAAAACAACACGCCTCTACCAACATGGTATATATCTGGAATTTTACCTGCAACAATCCGGGGACTATTTTCCCTCCAAAAACATTTCCTCATTTAAATAGCCCACTTTTGTAATTGCAGGAAAAATGATGACTGTTTCCGCTTGCCATCTAAGTTAATAAGACACATAATTTTCCTGAGCTCACTAATGTGGAGTTTTTAAACGGGGAAACTTGGGAAAGTGTTCCTCATTTAGGGAAAACGCATTAAATGATAATCCACATTATTGGCCTTGGCCGTGGTCACAATCTCAGCTTAGGGCATACAAAATGACCTGGCCCCGAATACACTTGCTTTTGTGCATGATTTACATGTACCTAACCAGTTAACAACAGTTATCATTTGCCCCTGTAATTCAAGCAGATTAATATGAATTACACCTGGGCCATGTTACTTGCATTTATCTGAACCTTTGTGAATCGGCCCCAATAAGTGAATGGATAGGGGTGGACTTAGTGAAACACTTTCCGTCCTAAACCTACAATACAGCATTACCTTTTTCATGTAATGGTAAAAGACTCTTTGAAGGCTGACGGGGCAGTACAATTCCGCATTTTATGGGTTCTAGGTGCCAGCGCACCTGCTGCAGCAATGGTGGGAGATAGTGACCAGGCCGATTTTAAGTTTTAACGCATCCGCACACGGGTAAAAAATCTATTTCCGAGCATATTCTCCATTTTTTCAAAGCAGAATGGCAGAGTGCATAAAAGTGGCATGGAATTGAGAATGGCATGCAGTTTTTCTGGCTACCGGATGCTATGCCCCATTCTAGGCCCACCCACTCGTGAAAGCCACCAATTGGAGTGGAGACACCGGCCGGAAGTGAGAACTCCAGGCCGGACATCTCCACCTGCAAAATCCGTCCTGCTCCAAAATGGGGCTTTTTTGGACAGAAAAACAGGTTTTGAGACAACATAACCACTTTTTCACTGGCTTCTACATCACGTAAAACACACTTGGTAGGATAAGTAAACGTCACAAGTCAGAGGTAATATTAAAACTATTAGTATTATGCATTTATATATTGATTGAAACCCCCTCATGTGACGTTGAAGTGCATTTACAGGCACGCAGCGCACTACTCTGTGGGCGTACTCCTATAGACGATTTTGTGTGCTTATGGTGTAGCCTATGTGCGTAGTGTTTCAATTTTGTATGTGAGTGCTCTTATCAAAGTTTTGTTGCTGTGCCTTGATTTGAAGTGAAGTGAAAGAAGTCAGATGGTTTACAAGGTTCTAGAGCAGGCTTCTCCAAGGAGTAGCTTGTGTGCTACTGGTAGCTCTCCAGCGACCCGGAAGTAGTTCTCTTGTGTGCAGCCCAGCATACCAAATTAGAAGCTTTTGTTTGGTTGAATTGTAATACTTATACCAAAATTAAAAGAGATGTCTTCGCAATGAAAAGGAAATCTTGTCTGACATGGTCACTGTTAAAACACTAAAAATATTTGTAGCTTGGGATCATTTTCATTGAAAATAAAAGTTGAGACCCCTGTTCTAGCATATTTATATGCAGTGTGCCCTGTGCAGGAGGTTTTTTGGTGTTGTGTGTTTAGTAGTGGCTGCTCATATGGAGTGGAACAAAGAAGATTGAGAAATATCTGTATATGTGGTTGTGCCTACCATCCTTAGGGTGATTTGTTACAGATTGGGCAGTGTTGCCCAGTCCTTCCGACTGATCGTAGGGGTTCTGTCTGGTCATTGTGGGATCATTTTGGACACAGACAATTCTAAACGTGCACAATCAAATACCCTGTATTCTTCTGTTCTGGAAGAAAGCATAGGCTATGTGAATAGGAGTTTTCTTGACATACACATATTGCCATATTTTTACATAAGTGCAGCTGGTAGAGTAACATGAATGCTACAGTAGGCCACCCCGATGAGGGCAACATTGTATGTACCCAGCTGTCGCATGGGAAAGGAATACCCTTGAGTGTGCACTACACATGTGGCACACTACTGGCCTGCCTACCTAGCATAAAATAACAAGTCTCTTACCTTTGGTAATGCTCTTTATGGTGGATACTCTCTATAACAGTTGTCTCACCTTGTGAATCGATACTCAAGCAGTACCTCCTCGAAATGCCGATAGTCTGTGAAGTAAGTCCTGAAGGACTGAACAGGCAAAATTAGTGAAGGCAGTAATGCCTGGTGAAAGTGTGGACAGAAGCCTGTGTAGGTATCTGGCAAATGCCCGACAGGAACCTTTATGCCAAGCTATAGAGGCAGCCTAGGCTCTGGCGGAATGAGATCGAAGGCCCTCAGGAGGTTCTTTCCTGGCCAATGCATAGCACATCTTGATGAAGAGGACAATCCATCTCAACAAAGGCCTCTTCTGGACTGCCTTGCCTTCCTTCACACTGCATAGTCAACAAAAAGTTGATCGTTCAGATGGCACTCCCTGTCCTGGTCCTATCAAAAGAGAAACTAAGGCCACGTTTGGAATCCAAGCGGTGCATCCATTCCTCCTCCTTAGAAGGATGTGGTGGAGAGGAAACTACAGGGAGTTCGACAGACTGCCCAAAATGGAGAGGCCACACCACTTTCGGGAGAAAGCATACCCTAATTAGAAGCACCAATTTGTCTGGGAAGAATGTGATGTGTGGCAGCTGCACAGATAATGCCAGCAGCTCACTGATGTGACATGTGGAAGTGACAGCAATAAGGAAAACAGTTTTAAGAGTCAGCAACCTCAAGGGGTAACTGTTCATGGGCTCGAAGGGTGTATGCATAAAAAAAGCAAAAACAAATCCATTCTGAGGTCCCACAGGGTACAGTTGGAAACATATAAGTAAGCCCTTTTAAGCACTGCATCACAACGGCTAATTTGTACGAGGAGGGCTGATCAGGCAAAATGCACAAAAACCAAAAGTTCTATTAGGTAACACTTATAAGCATCTTGCTGGGCCAAGGACAAAACAAACAGGAGTAAGTCATACAATAAAATCTTAAGAGGGTCTCTGCATCAGGCGTGAAACTTAGTCCAACAGTCAGAATAGCTTGACTTAGTGAAAGTGCCGCAAGCTGCCAAGATCACATGCACAACCTCCTGCGGTAAAACAAAACAACTCAGCTGGTTCAGCTCAATCTCCATGTATGCAGGCGTAGATTGTGGCAGTTCAGATGCACAACCCTGCCCTGTTGCTGGGACAGCAGATCCTCCTGAAGAGGCAGTGGAAGAGGAGGACACAGGCTCAGGTTGAGCAGGTTGGATTAACAGACCAATTGGACAAAGTCAGGTGCTAGCAGGATGACCTGTGCTTGCCCCATCCTGGCCTTCCTGGGGACGCGCAAAATCAGCGGCGGGAAAGCATACAGGAAGCCAGAGGCCCACTTTAGACAGAACGCATCTCCTAGAGAAATTCAAAGAGGAAATTCCAAGGGAGCGAACACCTGACAATGTACGTTCTTAGAGGTAGTTAACTACCATAGGCATACCCCACTGGGTAAGTATGTTCTGTGCCACCTCCAGATGCAGAGGCCACATGTGATCTGCAAGGTGATGCCTGCTAGGTTCATCCATTTTGATATGGAGAGACCCCATCAGGTAGCTGACCATCAGGGAACTCCCTTGAGGCACCAGCCACTGCCAAAGCCGGAGTGATTTCAGACCGATTGCACAAGAGCCCACATCACCCTGCTTGTTGCAGTACCACTTGGCGATTGTGTTGTCGATCAGGACCTGGCCAAATATGTCTCTGATGGAAGACAGAGACGTCGTGAGGGCAAAGTGAAAGGCCTGCAGCTAAAGAAGACTGATATTGTGCTGCTGCTCTTTTGGAGCCCACTCTCTACATATCGTCCAGGTGACCTCCCCAGTCCAGCAATGATATGTCTATCACAACTGTGATCGCTGTCAGTGGCAAGGAAAACAGTCGGCTGTACATCTGTTTGGTCTCTGTCATCTACCAGTGAAGGTCATGCACTACCTCATCCGAGGTAGAAATATGATCTGACAGGCACCCCCAGTGTTGTCCCCTTTGTAGTCAAATGTTCCATTGCAGATTCTGCATATGCCAACCAACATAGGGCACTAGCAGGGTGCAAAGGCTTCTGTCCAAAACATTGGGAACAGAGCCCCAATGTCCCACACTCGCTGCAGGGGAGAGAAAGGTCTTTCGGCCCACCTCGTCCAGGAAGGCCCTTATGAAGTGGATCCACTGCACAGGCTGAAGGTTGAATTTCAGTTTGTTGACGGAAAAGCTCAGTGTGGACAGCACCAAAACCTCTGCCTGTAGGTGGCTAGACACTGGCTGTGGAGATGGCGCCTTCAGGACCCAGTTGTTGAGATACAGGAATACATGTATTCCCAACCTGCAAATATGAGCTGCAACCACGGACCACCATTGTGAACACCCAGGGGGTCGAGGTAAAGCCAAACAGCAGAATGGTGAACTGATAATGCTCTGCCGCACTCATAAACCAGAGGTAACGCCTGAGGGTCTGCGCGGATCAGAACATAAACGTATATATACACTGCAGGTCCTTGGACACCATTCAATCTTCGGGTTACAAGGCCT
Source organism: Calotriton arnoldi (assembly GCA_963921515.1). NCBI lineage: Eukaryota > Metazoa > Chordata > Amphibia > Caudata > Salamandridae > Calotriton > Calotriton arnoldi. The sequence goes on from CAWUFW010000480.1 coordinate 2,372,642, forward strand.
ACAGAAACAGAGCCAACGTCTGCATTTTTAACCTGTCCTTCCACAAGAGGGGGGTATGGAAGCCAGAGGTCCAAGATAGGAGGTCTCAATCCCTGGTCTTTCTGGGGGACCAGGACGTAAGAGGAGTAATAGCCTGTGCCCCTTTCTTTCTCCAGTACCACCTCAATTGCCTTGGCAAGCAGTGACTGAACCTCTGTGGACAGAGAGTGGAATGATCTGCCAACACCTGAGACGCATCTGGGGTGATGGACAGGGCTGAGGAAAGCACAACAGAAGAAAGACATAGACAACTTGAACAATTCAAAGGATCCATTGATCCGAGTAATGGAACTTGAGGAGGCAGACAAAAATTAACTCTGCCCGCTACTGGTCTGAAATTACTGGAAGAGAGCAAACTAAAGCTGTTTGACGGCACCTGTGTAGGGAAAGGTGAAGAGGAATGTTGTCCTAGTTGCTGGTCATGACCCCTGTTAATGCCCCTGCCCTTGGGTCTGTGAAAGGGCTGGGCAGGCTATTGAATGGGCTGCGAGGGCTGCCTCGGACAATAAGCAAGGGCCCTCAAGAAGCCATGGAATTTCCTGTAGTGGTGGGGAATGGACGAGTGAGGGAAAGCAGCCCAAGGGAGCGAGCCTTTACTCTGCTGTCCTTAAAGTGCTCTAGTGCAGAATCCGCCTTATAGCCAAGAGCCTGGTTCCTTCAAAGGGCATGTCCAGCAGGAGCCCTAGACATTCCAAGAAATAAACGATGTCCGCATCCATAAATAACATTGGATAACTAAGCTGGTTACCAAAGCATAAGCAAGGCAGTTCATAGTATCCAGAACAGCTCTCAAATCATTTATGACCACATCATGTCAATTTTGCACCATTCATGCAAAGAGTTTCTGAAGTTGTCAGGGACAGCGGTCAAAATCTTACTTGTCATACCCCACAGGGCTTGGGTAGAGCAAACCAAAAAGCACTCAGCATTCAATGAGTGAGCAAAGACCCAGAGAAGCAGTTTAGAACCTAAGGTGTCAATTTGCTTGCACTCCATGTCAGGTGGAACTGAAGGAAAAGTGTTGGGATGACTTTGCCAGTGGAAGTCTGAGCCCCCAGACTTTTTCAGAGCTGGACATTGTGTCAGAAAGGATGGGTCACCAGGAGTTGGTCTGTGCTGGCAAGCAATCGGGCAGCCTACTGGAGGACCAGAACAAGGCTTGAATCACGTCTTAGTCAGGCAGCCAGTCAGTGTGTCATTAAACGAAAGCAAAGTCTCAGAAGTGGAAGGTCCGCATTGTAAAATTTCTGTTAATAGACTGGCTTAGCATCAACAGTGGGCAGCTGAAGTCCAGGACCACTACAGCCACGTGAATCAACACTGCTAAAGAGCCACTTTCCTCTGTGGGGGACCCAAGGGAGAGTTAAGATGTTTATCAGGAGAGGTGACTAGATCACTAGCATTTTGTAAATTTAAATAAAGGCCCCGATCATGATAATAACGAGGGGGAAGCTGACCTGCCTCCACGTCATCCTAGTCATGGAGGCCTCCAGTAGGCTTCCATGACTGTGTCTGAATGGGTCATACTGATGCCATGACAATGGAACTGGTTGAGAGTCCTTAACCGCTGGGTTTTTCTAATCTCATATCGATACATAGATCGAGAACACGTTGACAATTGCTCCAGATCCAAAATAGTAATAAGTGTGGAGTCAGGAGCCAGTGCCACTTGAACTGGGGGTGGTGCTGAACCAGGACTAACTGGCGAGCCTAAGGCAAGGGAGTTGAAGCTCGGGTTAGGGCTGGAGGGGAACCAGACAGTAGTCCATCAAAGTCAGCTGAAGTTGAGGAAAGACCCACCGATGGAACCCCACCCGGAGCTCCCAACAAATTAATGGGGAATAAAGGGGCATCTAAGGAACCCAGAACTGCTCTGAGTAACTCTAGCATGACCTTCCTGAAGGCCTCAATTGATGGTGACTCAGGAAACTCTGGTTGCATAGGCTCCAAGACCAGAATTGGGTCAGAGTCTGATGAAGTTAGGTCTATGGAGCGCCAACTGCAAAACCTCTCTCTGGAGCAGGAGCAGCAGGTTGGAGACAAACCCTATTTGAACATCTTATGAATCCGACATCCCTTATCCCTCGACTTTAGGTTGGATTTACACCTGATGACAGTAAACGAGACTGCAACCAGGATCGCGAATCACCTTAGGTCTTTGAATGATACCAGTCTATCTTCTTGTGTTACTTGACATAAATCTGGTTTTGTGCTCCCTATTGACCAATGGGTACATCAGGGAGCATTTGTCACACAGCTTTGAAGACGGGGCTAGCCGTACCGGGCATTGGGCGTTTCCCAGGAGGCTGGAAGGGTGGGGTGCCGGTTTTATAGCAGTGCAGCAGTTTTAAAAGCACCCGCTGCAGAGTTCCTTGTATATCCAGTAGTTTTAAGGCAACAATAAAAGTGTCAAGATAACTCTGGTGATTAATGTACCGGCTGGAGAGAGATCGAGTTTTGTCTAGTGGCGGTTTTGACTCATGTAATGTAGCGCAGAGGGTTAGTACGCCTGCTGCAAAGAACATGTACCATGCAGATCACAGAACAGTATTTTATGTGCATAGCTCAGTCGGTTACTGCTTTTGTCACAGAGATTCTGTGCAGTTCATAAGTTACAATTGTAATCTAGCACAATGAGCTATAAACTGCAATCAAATAGCTGCATGCAAGGTACAGGTTAGAAATGTTTCTTTTTCCCCAGTCTTTCATTATCATAATGTTTCTAAAAAGGGTTTGTTAGGGTAGAAATAAATTCTTATTAGTAAAGCCAACCCTAACCACTGTGTTACATTATAAATCCTGCGTTTGTGCTTCTCCACACCAAGAACTCTTAAAAAATGCCTACCAGTATGGATGACATGTGAATCCTACACCTCGCAGTCCCCTTTGTCTAATGTAATGTCATATTCTATACACTAATTTACACACATATTATTCATTGTCTCTATGTGTGAGTGATGTAAAGTGCTCCAACAACCTACACTGGTATGAGAGGCGCTATAAAACAAATTAAGTACATGTGAGAGAGGGGCTATGGAGAGATGAGAGGCACTGTTGGAGGGTGATAGTGAGGGAATCATTGAATAGCCTCAACAAAAATTGTCGTATCTTGGTGCACTGTAAGGTCACCATTTACTATGCTTTAGTAAAAAACACAATTGAATATATAATGAAAAATGTGTTGTAGAATGTATAATTTTGCCATTTTTCCCCAAATTCTCAAGGGGGAGAATCCCTCCAGCCCCCTCTTGTAGTGGTCAGCCTGTGCTTGCTCATTATGCACCTTACGGGGGCTGTTCTGGCAAAATTTGCCAGGGCTGCTTTGGGTTACGAGTCTGGCCCTGCCAAAGACAGACCGCATTCAGGTCCATAAGAGCCATCAAGCTTGCAACAGGCATGTCACTGCTTGAAGCTCCCATCTTTAGGGGAGACATTTTCCTAGCACACTGTATGTATTTTATTTGGAAGTCAGTAAACTATACTTAAAAAATGTTGGGAGCAAAGTTCCAGATCCTCATTGAAGGGTGTGGAAAAAGAGGAAATTACATCAGTACGCAGAGGTGGCACCTATATGTTGGCTGCATGTCATCGCACCCTCAGGCGGTGTGGAGTCCATGTGGAGTCGCATGTTGCTACATACCTCTTTTTGAGCTATTTAAGTTTGGGGTTACAGTATGGTGCCTAGAAGGATTCAAAGGGTGAGGAATCCGTGGAAGAAGTATCCATCAGAAAAGCATCTCTATTCCACCATTGTTATTGCTTAAGTAATATAAAATGGAGGAAACTGGGTTGACGCCAAATGTAGTCTGGACAATAGCATGCCGTGTTCTATGCAAAGAACCAAAAAAAGGAGAACACCGATTTTGCGCTACTGCATCTGTGTTATGAAATACAGAATAACCCAAATACAGTCTTTCACTTTCTAGTGCTAAAGCTAGAGCAACGATTGAAGCAATCTCAATTCCTTTTAACTAAGAAACAAAAATAGCACAAAATCTGATTGTGCCATTGTTTTTAAGAAAATGTATTCAAGGACTTGTTTTTCTTTGTCACAATAAAACTCAATTACACAACATGTTTTTATAAGCAATAAACACTTGAACATTGTTTGCAATGGTTTTACAGTCCATTCTTAACAGATTTGTCTTGTTTAAAAAAGATGAAAGCAAAACCTGTTTGGTCCACTCCTTACTGCAGAAGGAGGAAAATGGTGACATATTGATTTGCTCCTTTTTTGCCTGGTGACAATTTTGTGCAACACAACGCATATGCAGCTCTCCAGACCACAACTAAGGGCCTAATTTATGGGGTTTTGGCGAAGGGCAGCACAGCAAGTCACCTTGCTGCGCTGTCCTACGTCAAAGTGAAAGGGCAGCAATGCACCATATTTATCCAATACGGTGCATTCCTGTCCTTTCCCCCAGCGCTGGCACTGTTTCGGCAACCTAGCGCCAATGCAGGCACCCTTGCACCATGGTGCAAGGGTGTCTGTGTTGTCAGCAGGATGGTTTGGAAGGGGCACCTTCCTGCACAAAAACAATCCTAGGAGGCTTTTCCCTCTTTCTATGGGTGCAGCACACATGGAAAGAGGAAAAAACGAGGAGAAATAAATGTATTTCTCCTCGTTAGGGAGGCATAAGGTTTTGGTGCATCACCAGGTTTACATGGTTTTGTAAATCGGGGGAAGCGTCAAAATCCATGGATGGTGCATGCAAACACCCACTGCAACATCCATGGAAAGCCTCCCTAGCGCAGAGTTAGGCAATGCCGCGATTTGCCATGCCTTGCCTTACTCTATATCTATGAGGCCTTTTAAAGCCATGTAAAGTGGCTTTGCGTGACCTCATAAATATGATTTTGTAGTTTGCGCCGTCGCAGCATCACAAAAAGTGACACTCCGACGGCGCATAAATATGCCCCTAAGTCTTGTGAGGGACATATGCCTACTTTGAAATAAGCAGAGTGGGCCTGATTGTGCAGCCTGTCTCTTTAACACTGAACTTATGAGGAACAGCGGAAGGCTTGTGATGGAAGTACTTATGAGATTAATGACAATAAATGAGACACCCCATATCAATGAGCTTGTGATGATCTATACCGATTGCAAATAATAGGAATCCGAAAATGATGTGCACTCGTGTCGAAAGCTGGAACCTGGTTTGCCTAGTTCCAGCTTTCTGCGACTGTAGAGGTATCTAGTTATTCTGAAGCACAGACGTGTAGAGCTGTTTCCCAGCTTTCCTGATTTTATGGCGAAACCGGTGACTTGAATTACGCATTATTCTCTTTAATGCCAACCCCCAGCCGTCACACTTAAAAAGAAATAGCATAGAGAGCAACAAAGGGAGAGAGTGTCTCAGAACCTGATAAAGAGGACGCCAACATCTCAGCCCATCCAAAGAGCGTAGTAGAACTTGAAGGGCATCCACTGTGAGGAAATATACAGTAATTCACATTTAAAATGTGTACAGCCTATTAAAAACAAAATCTAGTTGAAATAATTCTAACAATTCTAGCATTATGGTGATGTCTTTCTCAGCCGTGGGTCCTGAAAACTTGCCACAGCTGGTCGCTGCCTTTCAGGTATAAATGGTTTAAGTCTAGCAAGACAAAAATATGAAAAATTGTGCTCGCTGCCAGTGACATAGCACAATTCGACAACCTCACCATCCCTCTGAAATGCAGTGACAGGCCTTATTCCTGCCACCCTTGGTATACCGTCCAACAATATGAATGCCAACACCTTCTCACACCTTACCGCAGCTAAAGCACAAGTTACTAACTTGTGTAACGATATATCTGTAAGAGACAGTAGTTAGTGACAGATTCCTTACCTTAGAATATCCCCAGGCGTCAGGCTACATCCGGAAAGTTTTTGCGTAGCAGTACCCTTGCGCGTTGGTAGGCGGCATCGTGCGGCTCCGCGTCCGTCGTCGGCGTCTTGATCGCCGGGTTGACGTCGCGGGCAGTACTTAGACGCCGCCCCTGCGCGCTGACGTCAGTTCCGTACACGACTTTCCGCGCCAGGAACGCAGAGCCATGCAAGAAGCTGACATAGGTGTCTGAAAAATACTAGGGCCCTGAAAGGGATGTCCTTAACCCTAGAAATCAGTTCGCAGAACGGGGAGGATGGGTGGGGCGGTAAGGAATCTGTCACTAACTACTGTCTCTTACAGATATATCGTTACACAAGTTAGTAACTTGTGCATCTGAAAGAGACACGTTAGTGACAGATTCCTTACCTTAGAATAGATACCCCAGCAATACCAACCCCGGTGGTGGGTCTGCGAACAAAGATCAGACAAGGAAGTCTCGGAGAACAGAACGGCCAAAGAAGCCGTCCCTCCGGACTTGGCTGTCAAGGCAGTAATGCTTGGTAAACGTGTGCAGCGAGGCCCACGTAGCTGCCTGACAGATATCCTGCAGCGGAACACCGCGGCCTAAAGCCGTGGTAGCAGCCGTTGCCCTGGTGGAATGGGCACGCAGCCCAACAGGAGGCTCCTTCTTAGCCAAAGAATAGCAGGCTTTGATACACAAGGTTACCCAGCGGGAGATGGTTCTCTTGTGCACCGCCCGACCTTTTTGGCGCCCACGTAGCCAACAAAGAGCTGGTCATCCACCCGGAAGTGTTGTGTGCGGTTGATATAAAGGAAAGCGCACGTTTTGGGTCCAGGCGGTGGAGCCTCTCTTCCTATCTGGAAGGATGCGGAGGCGGAAAGAAGGTGGGCAAAGTGATGGTCTGCCCAATGTGGAAGGCAGTAACCACCTTTGGCAAGAAGGACGGACGCGTCCTAAGAACAACCTTGTCTGGATGGACAGACAGAAAGGGAGGTTTGCATGATAGAGCCTGGAGCTCACTCACCCGCCGAGCGGAGGTGATGGCCACCAGAAAGGCTGTCTTCAGAGTCAGAAGACGAAGAGGACAGTTATGTAGAGGCTCAAAGGGAGCGCACATGAGAAAGGTAAGAACCAAGTTCAAGTCCCACTGAGGCATCACAAACGGAACAGGAGGGAAGAGGTGTGTAATGCCTTTTAGGAACCTGTTAACAACAGGGGACTTGAAAAGGGAGGGCTGATCAGGAAGCCTGAGGAAGGCCGAGATGGCACAAAGATAGCCCTTGATGGTACCCAGGGCAGAACCCTGTTGGGCCAGGGAAAGAAGGAACAGAAGAACCTCAGAAAGAGGGGCAGAGAGAGGGTTCACAGCCTTTGCTGTGCACCATGCCACAAACTTGTTCCACCTGCAGGCATATACCACCTTAGTGGAGGGACGACTGGCTGCCAGAATCACATCACAAACTTCGGGAGGCAAGTCGAAAGGAATCAACTGCCGCCGCTCAATCTCCACGCAAGCAGGTGGAGGCTGGACAGGTTCGGGTGGAGGACCGTCCCCTGCTGCTGCGACAGAAGATCCTCCCGAAGAGGCAGACGGATCGGGGGATCGACGCTCATACTGAGTAGCTCGGGATACCAAACTCTTCGAGCCCAGTCCGGAGCCACAAGGATGACTTGGGCCCGGTCGCGCCGAATCTTCTTCAACACTCTGGGTAGAAGTGGTATAGGCGGAAAGGCGTACAACAGACCGCAACTCCACTCGCGACGAAAAGCGTCGCCGGCGAGTGCCGCCTTGGAAATTCCAACGCGCAGAACTGATGACATTGCGCGTTCTCTTCGGTGGCGAATAGATCTAACCAAGGCTCTCCCCACTGCAGAAAGAGTCCTTGCGCCACTTCCGAGTGAAGACGCCATTCGTGATCCATCATGCACCTGCGGCTGAGTTCGTCCGCCCTGGCGTTCAGGGAACCTGCCAGGTGTTGAACAATCAGGAATATGCCCTGATGTTCCAGCCATGTCCAGAGGCGCAGAGCCTCCTGACAGAGGGTCCACGACCCCACCCCGCCCTGTTTGTTGCAGTACCACATGGCGGTGGTGTTGTCTGTGAACACCTGCACTACCTTCCCTTTGACAGAGGGAAGGAATGACGTGAGTGCAAGTCGGATCGCCCAGAGCTCCAGAAGGTTGATATGGAGCCGGGACTCCGCCGGAGACCAGAGGCCTCTGATCTCCGCCTCTCCCATGTGACCGCCCCATCCCAGAAGGGACGCGTCCGTCACAACTGTGTGCTCTGGCTGGGGAAGGGAGAGGGATCTGCCCATGACCCATTGCCGGTTCGAGAGCCACCACTGCAACTGTTTTGCAGCCCCCTCCGAGATCTGGACGTGATCGGACAGGTTGCCCTGGTGCTGCGCCCACTGGAACTTTAGGTCCCACTGCAGAGCCCGCATATGCCATCTGGCATGATCGACCAGCAGGATGCAGGAGGCCATGAGGCCCAGCAGCCTTGGGGTCATCCTTACCGAAACCCAGGATAAAGGCTGAAAGATCGGAATCATAGCCTGAATATCCCGGACTCGCCGTTCGGGAGGATAGGCCCGAAACTGCGTCGTGTCCAGAACTGCTCCGATGAAAAGGAGCTGTGGAGAAGGAATCAGATGCGACTTCGGCACATTGATGGAGAACCCCAGCGAGTGCAGGAGTTCGGCCGTAGTCTGGAGGTGGGAGACGACTGCCTGGGACGAGCCCGCCTTCAGCAGCCAGTCGTCGAGGTAGGGGAAGACTGGAACCCCTGCCCGGCGCAGATGAGCTCCGACCACCGCCATCACTTTCGTGAACACCCGAGGGACACTTGTAAGGCCAAAGGGGAGCACGGTGAACTGAAAATGCTCGAGGCCTACCGTGAACCGAAGGTAACGCCGGTGGGCCGGCAGGACAGGGATGTGAAAATAAGCGTCCTGCAAGTCCAACGCTACCAACCAGTCTCCAGGGTCGAGAGCAGTCAAGACCTGAGCTAGGGTGAGCATCTTGAACTTCTCCTTCCGGAGGAAGCGATTGACGTTCCGGAGGACCAAGATAGGACGCATGTTCTCCTTGTCCTTTTTGGGCACCAGAAAGTAGTGGGAGTAGCAACCACGTCCTACTTCTGGGGTCGGAACATGCTCGATGGCCCTCTTGGCCAAGAGGGCCGTGACTTCCTTCTGCAGAAGCACCAAGTGATCCCCTGACATGCGGTGGAATTGAGGTGGCATGGCTGGGGGGTGGTCTCGAAGGGGAGGAGTAGCCCCTTCGGACAATGTCCAAGACCCACCTGTCCGAGGTGATGGCACGCCAGTGGTGAAGGTGATGGCGGACCCTGCCCCCTACTGGCGTGCTGTGCACCTGAAAGGAGGGACTAGGAGGGCTTGGAGGCCGCGGACGGGGCGGAGTTGGTGGCCTGACCCGCACGCTGGTTGCCCGAACCGCCACGGCGGTAGCCACGTCCTCGGCCACGCGAAGACGCTTGCTGCGCGGGCCGTTGCCTGGGCAGCGGTCGTGACTGGGCGCCCCTTCCGTGGCCACGAAAGGGGCGAAAAGCAGAGGTTAGCGGAGGGCGCACAACAGAAAGGCCCAGGGACTTGGCAGTAGCCCGTGAGTCCTTAAAACGCTCCAGCGCATGGTCTGCTTTGGAACCAAAGAGCCGACTCCATCAAAGGGCATGTCCATGAGTGTATTCTGGACATCACCCGAAAACCAGTTGTTCTCAGCCAGGCGTGGCAACGCAGCGCCACCGTCGTTGCAAGCGATCTGCCCAGCGAGTCGGCGGTATCAAGGCCACAACGTATGGTCTACTTTGCCGCATCCCTACCTTCCGCAATGGTGCGGGTAAGCAGTGTCTGGACCTCCTCAGAACACTGGGGCAAAACAGCCGCTACCGAATCCCACAGGGAGTGGGTATATCGGCCAAAAAGGCAAGCGGTGTTGACGGACCGCAAGCCAGCACTGGAGGAAGAAAAAGCCTTCTTCCCAAATTGTCCAGGCGTTTGGATTCCCTATCCGGAGGGGCGGTAGGGAAGGCGGTTTGGGAGGCAGAGGCTTGGACAACCAAGCTCTCGGGGGTGGGATGTTGAGAGAGAAACCAGGGGTCGCCCGGAGCAGGGCGATGGCGTCGGGCCACGTTCCTATCCACAGGAGCCCCTGTGGTGGGCTTGGACCAGGTGCCCAAAAGAACGTCAGACAGTGCATCATTAAACGGCAGCACAGTCTCCGAGGAGGAAGCTGCCGGCTGAAGCACTTCCGTCAGGAGATTAGTCCTGACAGCCACAGTAGGCAATTGGAGGTGCAAGGCTCCAGCTGCTCTACGCAACACCGTAGCGAAATTTGCTCCCTCCTCCGTAGCCACGGGAGGAGACAGCATGCCAGTGTCAGGGGAAGTGTCTAGACCACTGGCATCCCCAAGTTCCTCTGCCCAGTCCTGATCATACTCACACTGCTGTGTGAGAGGGTCTTCCGACCCCTCCCAGCTCTCCTGGTCCTCCTCTGGTTCAAAATATGGAGGAGGAGTGACATTTGGGACCCAAGGTCTCATCGGCGCCGGAGCCGGCGTCGGCGGCGTCGGTCCGGCTCCATGTCCGGAACCGGAGAGAACCGAGGAACGACGCCGCCCGGAGCCCCGGACGGCGTCAGGGGCGGCACCGGGGACATCGGCGCCGGCGGAGGCGTGGTTAGGTCAACCGGCGTCGATCGGGGTTGCGGTACCACCGGAGCCGGGATCGAGGCCGGGGCCGGAGCCGAGGCCGGGATCAAGGCTGGCGGGACAGGCGACGCCGGGACCGGAGTCGTCGGCGACGCCGGAGCAACTCCATCAGGGTCCGCGGGGACCGAAGGCGCACGGGAGGGACCTTGAGGCCCGAAGAGGCGGGCCATGGCCGACAGGAATTCCTGTATTTCGGCCGGAGTCGCCCCCGAACCCGGGAAGGACGGGTAATGCGGGGGCACAGGCACATCCGGAGCCGCGGGGATGGTGCCGACAGGGGCTTCAGCCGAGTCGCGAGACCGGCGAGGCGAAGTCTTAGAGCGATGGTGCTTCTTAGACTTCTTGTGCTTCGACTTACCCGAGAGTGCGAAGACTTGGACTCCGACGACCGGCGGGGGCTCCGCGACCGGCCCCTCGACCTCTCACGGGACCGGGGCTTGGTGCGGCGCGGAGCCGACTGCCGGACCTCGAGGAGCTTTCGAGACCGCTCTCGCAAAGCCTTCGGGTGTAAGGCCCGGCAGTCAGGGCACGACTTCGTGTCGTGGTCTCGGCCGAGACAGTCGGGTCTGTGATCGACATCATTCGACCACAGACTTCGCATGGCTTGAAGCCGGGCATCCCTACCGACACCTAGGAGTCGAGAAGACTCGAAAAGAAACAGTGAAAAAATCACCAAAAATTTAGTCAAAAATTGACTAGGGCACTGCTCTTCCCGGATCTGCGCTTACTGGCGCGGAAAAAGAAGAACTGACGCCAGCGCGCAGGGGCGGCGTCTAAGTACTGCCCGCGACGTCATCCCAGCGATCACGACGCCGACGACGGACGCGGAGCCGCACGATGCCGCCTACCGACGCGCAAGGGTACTGCTACGCAAAAACTTTCCGGATCCAGCCTGACGCCTGGGGATATTCTAAGGTAAGGAATCTGTCACTAACGTGTCTCTTTCAGATCTATTTTTTAATGACAGCAAGTTTGTGGTCTGCAGCTAATAGAAGGGCCTTCGAGGTTGAGACAGTGATGCTTTAGGTTGCTGGCAGCATGTGGGGCCATTGTGGTGGACTGTTGGGCTGACCCACCCTCAAAGAGGTGAGCAGGGGCCACAGGGAAGTGGTTGACTAAGAGGTTCATTTCAGCATTGCTGAAGAACCACCAAATTGCTTGGGAGGCAGAGACTCTCAGTAACCCATCCCCTGATTTGAGAGTTAACTCTGGCATCAGCGGAAATTTATTGCCAAAAGTGCTCTTATCTGAATGGCAAATTTGTAATATCAGGAAAACAGCCATGTCATTGTGGCCTGCTACGCATGTTTTTAGTTTTTTATTTAGAAACAAACCCCCAAAGAGTGAGTTTTCTCCTTGAATGTCAAAATAATTTCTGCATATTCATGCTCATGTCCACCAGAGTTTAATGATGGGCTTGAACAAGAAATAGGCACCTAGCATCTCACCTAACGTAGGTCAGGTCTTCCAGCACAGTGTAGCCAGCAGTATAGTGGTGAATATACATCTGGCTAATGGTTTCTGACAATGGAACAAGCTGGAGATCCATCATTAGAAACCAAGAAGTCCCCCACTTCCAAATGAGGCGAGGGAAGATGAATGGATGGATTTTCATTCTTCTTTTTATATACGTAGGGTCTATATGGTGAAAATTTGCAAACGTTTGTTACTTTTGTGCTCAAACTTGTGTTATCGCAGTGTCTGAAAGCTTGGGAGAGTTCACCCTGATGATTTGAGGCCTCGGTGATCTGTTTGTTTAAATAGTTTGCCTTCATAAAGAGGATTAGATATTTGGGCTTACTTTGATCTTTCAGCACTCATAATTATTTGGGAGTTAGAAGTTTTCTCCAGGTTTTCATAGTTTTTGGGTTGTAATTTTGATGTCTTATTTCCCTGATGTATTTTTGTTATTTGAATGTAGCTTATTCATGGTGTTTGGGGTGGTCAGGATATGCTAATTAACAAGGTTTTCAATGGACTAAGGGATATTTGAAGATGATAGTAGGGTTAGTAGAAGTTCTTCTGAGAGTAGCAAACTAGAGGTTTCTCTTGGTGTTTGTTATACTGCTGCTGCTCAGCCTGAGTGTCTGTGTGAGAATGTTGGTGAATGGAATGTTCGTGTGTGTGAGTGTGAGTTGGTGATGGGCTGAGCAGCAGTAGAGGCTGCTCCTGGTGGGGTTCTCCCTTGTAACATCTACTTAATAAATCAACTTGAAGATACTACCTGGAATGGACATTACTTTTATTACAACATATTTTGGCGACGATCTGGAAAAGAACCTACGTGTTCCACCTGATGATCTACTGAAACTTGCATCCTGAAGAAATTCAAAGGTAAAGAACCTTCTATAACTACAAGCTACAGACTTAAACCATACTGGCACCCTGAGTGAGCCCCACCAGTGACCCCTACATCGGTCGCCCCAACTTCTCTGTGCCAGTCCCTGCTCTACTTTCCTGCTCCCTCCCCTTCCCCTTAGGGACAGTGGTCCCCGTCCTGTCACTTTGGGACAGTGTCTCCAGAAGTGCAGTTTCCTGAAAGAGCGTCCAGTTCTTGCTACCTGCCTGCCATGCTGCCTTGGAACAATTTCCTTTCTTGCAACGCGAACGTGCCAGCTCTCATTGAACTTTGATTTTTACCCATTCTGCTGCCTTACAAGTGTTTTGTTTACCTTCAACCCTTGTGCGCTAGTACCAGCTTCACTTTATTTTTCCCTGCCTTGTTGCCTTGAATGTGCTGTACTTGTCCCGCTACATTGGCACTGTGTCTCCCCAAAGTGGAGTTTCAATTAGGAGTTACCGTTTCCACCTTGAGCCTGATACCCACTTTACCCATTTGTTCATAGCGCGCCTGGCTTGCGTGTGCACTGATGTGTCCCGGTGCCTTTGCTGAGGCGATTTTGGTCCGTGATTGTTTTTTTTAACATTGAGAATAGTCAGCATTGTGGCCGTTTGGAGCGTGCGCTTCCTTTTCAAATGTACTGGCTTGTCCTGCAGCGCGAGCAACACTTACCTGCAGTACACGCGCTGCATTTCGTCTGCCTTCTGTGACGCTGCACTCCTCCATCATCTCGCTGCCTCTTTGGATCTCAGACTTGCAGTGTGACGCCTAGCTGCATGGACGTGCTGTCAGCCACCCGACTCAGCGTCCAAAACGTGCCGCCATATTTGTATTGGCGCGCTTCATTAAGTCTTCTGCAGCTTCGTGCACTCTACATTATTCTGCCAACCACGTTTCACTGCCAACCACGTCTTTTGGTGTGACAATAAAGTTAATTGAAACGTCGTCGCTTTGGGGCAGCATGAGTTTACTGGTGTTCCTCCCTGGCCTGCATCTTTGTGTTCTTCTGCGTGGTGCCTTGTCCTTGGACTGCCTCCTCCTGGTGTGTCCTCATGGGATAAGAAGGTACTGATTTTAAGAATGCCATCTACCATACTGGAATTACCGTTTTCCCACACCAGGCTCTGCAGTTTTCCTCCAGGGCTTGCATCTTTGTTATGTGTTTTCCATTTTCTTCGTCATCCCAGAGTAAGAGAAAGTCTGTTAGCCCTGTTTTAACAGGAAGAATCATCTTGGTTGAAGGTACTGTGTTTTTTTGTTGTTCACTGCCGCTCGTACATGCTCCACGTCGAAGTCATCATTTCTACTTGGCATTTTCTACATGAGAGGCATTGTTTCAGAAGATTGACTCTACGGTCACGCATCTGTTACTTTGAACATTTGATTTCTCGAGTAAATTTATGCTCTTCTGTTCTTTATTTTACTTCCTGCGTCATGTCATCCAGACGGAGTTAAGTTTTTTGTCGTGACTGTATGCAGTTTTATTTCATTATTTGCCTATTCTGCTGAACGTTTTTGCTTTACCACTATTATATGTAGTGTGAATGTTACTTTCTTATTTTTTGTTTCAGTATATTGCAGTGTTTTCTTCCACTTTACGTGGTTAAGGGTTAGTGTGGTACAAGCATCAACTTTATGTTTGTGTGGAGTTTATGCTTGGTTCGTGTTACATGCAATGCTACATTTTGCTAAGTTTGCTACCAAGTACGCCTTTGGTTACAAGGTTTATCATGATTTGTGTCATGCGTTTTTGCGTACTTCTGCTCCTGGTATTGCTTTCTCCCACGTTACGTGGTTATGGGTCAGTTTGGTATAAGCACCCATTGTTGTACGGATGTTTTGGTTCTGTGTGGAGTCCCCTGCCACACATCACAACCCAACTTTATGTTTGGGTGGAGTTTTTGTTCCTGATCGGAGTCTTGGTTGGGTGAAGAGTTTTGTAGGCCTACTTTATGTAGATTTACTTACATGTTTTTCAGGTTGCTGCTTGCTTTCATATGTATTTCACTTTTACTCCCTTGGACGTCAAGGTTCCCTTGCTATTATTGGGTTTGTCCCTCGCACGTCAGGGTTTGCGTTGGGAGTCTTTTGGTTCTGTGTGAAGCCCCTTCCACACATCACACCCCAATTTGTTGTTGGGGGAAGTTTGCTACATTTGTGCTTGTTTCTATGTTCTGTGTGGAGATTTTCCACGCTTGCATACTGTTTTTCTTTTTGGTTAGTTTTCTTTCACACTTTTATGGTTGGTTCTCTTGTGCTTCTCGTGTTTGCCTGGCCAGCTTGCACGATCCTAGTACTTGGGTTGGTTTGTAGTCTGTGGTGTGGAGTGTTTGAGTTTTTTTTTTTTGCGATAGAAAGGAGGATGGTGGTGTGCATGAGCCTTTGTACTTGTGTCACTGTGTTCCATTTTTAATTTTTCATGCTATCCTTCTAGAAAGTTCTCTTCTTATTTATTTCTTGCTTTGTTCATAATGCCTTTTGAGTTTTCCTTCTTTTCCGTTGCAAAGAAGGGGGATGTGTTATACTGCTGCTGCTCAGCCTGAGTGTCTGTGTGAGAGAATGTTGGTGAATGGAATGTTCATGTGTGTGAGTGTGAGTTGGTGATGGGTTGAGCAGCAGTGAGGCTGCTCCTGGTGGGGTTCTCCCTTGTAACATCTATTTAATAAATCAACTTGAAGATACTACCTGAAATGGACATTACTTTTATTACAACAGTGTTCTTGTCATCATTTTTGCTGCTTTGGACTGGCCTTTATTGTCAAGTCTTATGGTGCTGGAATAAAATGATAACGTGTAATGGTCTGTCCGCTCAATTTTGAAGGATTTATTGACTTTGTTGAGGCTTGACGGGTGGGGTCGGGGAGATCATAACACTCAGGGCTTTCCGTTGTTTTGAGTTGGCAGGAAGACTAATTGTGAAAGGTCATTTAGTGAGCCACTATATTTTAGTTTAGATGAGAGGTTTTTCTATTGATGTTACTAGGGGTGTTAAAGTCACACAGGAGAATATTAATTGAGTAGTGAGTTATCACATAGGTGACAATACTTTTGAAGTGCTCTAGGAAGGTTGTATTGCTCTGGGGCAGTATACAACATGGGAAAATGCAGTACTAATTTGGTTTGTTTTAATGATTTCAGAGATATGGTTGAAAGAATACATGATGCATAGCCCACTGTAGTGCAGGTATAAGTGATTTTGTGTAAGATGGCAATCCTGTCTCCATTTTGTGAGGTAATGGAAAGTGAATCACTGACAAAATATCGAAGGTCAGAATATCGACCTACAGAAATATCGACGCAAGAATATCGAAGTCAAGAATATCGACATCCTATGTACATTATGGTAAGTACAAAAATATCGGAAAAAAAATATCGATGTCAAAAATATCGTTAAAAATATTGTTTTTTATTTAAGTTAAAAAAATAATGTAAAATAAAGTAAATAATACATATAATTAAAATAAACATAGTTAAAAATATTTTTAAATGTTTAAAAATTATAAGTAATATATATGTTATGTAAAAATAAATTAAACATATAATATATATACTTACTAATAATTTTTAATAATTATTTTAATAACTTGTTTTAAAAAATATCATATAAATTATAAATACATCTATACACATAAAACAATAATATAAATAAAAATTAAATAAATATATATAACAAATTAAAAAAATTAAATTATTTTTAATCTTTTAAAAATTAATTATAACTACATTAACTAAAATAATACAAAAAATATTAGATAGAGGAGGTAACAAAATTACTATTCCAACTCCAAACAGTGCAACAGTAGGGAAAATGTTGGATAGCGTAGGGGTAAAAATTACTATTCCCACCCCAGTGAGTGCAACAGTAGGTAAAGTGTTGTATAGCGTAGGGGTAAAAATTACTATTCCCACTCCAGTGAGTGCAACAATAGGGAAAGTGTTGGATAGCGTAGGGGTTAAAATTACTATTCCCACTCCAGGGAGTGCAACAGTAGGGAAAGTGTTGGATAGCGTAGGGGTAAAAATTACTATTCCCACTCCAGTGAGTGCAACAGTAGGGAAAGTGTTGGATAGCGTAGGGGTTAAAATTACTATTCCCACTCCAGGGAGTGCAACAGTAGGGAAAGTGTTGGATAGCGTAGGGGCAAAAATTACTATTCCCACTCCAGTGAGTGCAACAGTAGGGAAAGTGTTGGATAGCGTAGGGGTAAAAATTACTATTCCCACTCCAGGGAGTGCAACAGTAGGGAAAGTGTTGGATAGCGTAGGGGTAAAAATTACTATTCCCACTCCAGTGAGTGCAACAGTAGGGAAAGTGTTGGATAGCGTAGGGGTTAAAATTACTATTCCCACTCCAGTGAGTGCAACAGTAGGGAAAGTGTTGGATAGCGTAGGGGTAAAAATTACTATTCCCACTCCAGTGAGTGCAACAGTAGGGAAAGTGTTGGATAGCGTAGGGGTTAAATTAACATACTTATTAATTAAATAATTTTTGTATAATAAATAACATATTAATAATTAATTAACTTACAAATTAATAATAAATACCAATAAAATTAAATTAATATTTACTTAAATAACATTAAATTACTTCCCACCCTATTCCCCGATAAACAGACAACCCGCTACACATAAAAAGAACACGATTAATTTAATTATCAATTAATCAATTAATAAAAATGAATTACCAATTAATAATAAATTAACAATAAATTAATTAACAATAACAATAAATAAAAAATAATAATAAATTAATTATAATTAATATAATTATAAATGAATCAATTAATAAAAATTAATTACCAATTAATAATTAATTAACAATAAATTCATTATCAATAATAATAAATAAATAAATATTAATTAATTAATTATACTTAAATTACTTCCCACCCTATTCCACTATAAACCCACAACCGGCTACACATAAAATTTAACATAATTAATTTAATTATCAATTAACTAATTATTAAAAATTAATTACCAATTAATAATTAATTAACAATAAATTAATTAACAATAACAATAAATAAATAAACAAATTATAATTAATATAGTGATAAATTAATCAGTTAAAAAAATTAATTAGCAATTAATAATTAATTAACAATAAATTAGTAATCATTAACAAATAAAAACATATTAATTAATTAATTAATTATAATTAAATTACTTCCCAACCTATTCCCCTATAAACCCACAACCCGCTCTGATACTAAAACGCAAAAATTACTTAAAAAAATTACTAATTTCTAAACATTTAATACATATATTTAAAAATAATAAAAATACATTACAAAAAATGTTAAACATACATATAAAATACATACTAAAATACATAACACTAATATAAATATCGATATTATTAACAACGATATTTTAACTATATTACTTACTTCGATATTACTTACTTCGATATAAAAAAAACGATATTACTTACCTTAAGGTCGATATTCTGGTCACCGATATTCTTGACATCGATATTCTGTCCCTACGATATTAAAAACTCGATATTAGTGTAGGTCGATATAAAAAAAATCGATATTTTGACTGCGCACCATAGAAAGTATGTCCATGTGAATGAGAATGTAACCACCTGGAACAAGGATGTCAAATGATGGCTAAATGTGAGGAAAAACATATGTAAGTGACAAATATTAGATTCATGGTGTGGGTTGTAACAAGATCATAAAGTTTGCAGCTGTGGGTTTGAGTAGATCCTACATTAATTAACATGCAATTTATCTTTGTACATTTCTGGGGTAAGGTCTGAGGAGGAAAAGACCTTGATTTGTATAACATTTCAGTATGGTGGTCCTTCCTTGGTTTTAATTAAAGAAATGCAAGTTTCTTCTTGATCTGTAAATCAGGGATGGAGGGATCCTGAGTGTTTTGATAGCCATATCCTCCATAAGCAGAGAATGCAATCAGTATGAGGATTGTATTGACAAATAAATTACATATCTAACTCGTTCAGAGCGGACTGCAGCAACAGCCTTCTGAACTGAGACTGCACAATTCCCTGCAAAACCAGACAACAGTGTTTTGTTTTGTGAAGGAGAGAACAAAAGACTAGAGTCACCACATGGTTTGGACTGGATTGGAACACCCTGCACAACTGCTGTAGTCCTCGTCATGTCTCTGGTAGAGTGAACTCAAAACCACTCAGAAGTTGTTTCCCCATCAGCACATAACAACGAAAAACTGTTAAAGATAACCACCTACAAGTTGTTTGCTTCGCTATAGCTGTAACAAACTAATGACCCTAAAACCCTACTATCAGATTATTATAATAATGCACCCTAAAGTATTGCATTGTATGACTTTAATAGCTCAGAACCTTTCCAGGGTCTAGTGCTTTGAAGAATGAGGAGAGGGTGAAATGACTATAGGGTGACATGGAATTATGTTGCCACTTTATTTAGAAAAGAATGGTTAACTCTAAGAACTAATGTTTTTATTAAACTTTTTGTGAATGGAGGAGAATCAGACAAAACCTGCAATCTTCTTAGTCGCCTATTAGAACTTATATCAAGTAAAAAGCTATTTTCCATGGAAGAAACTAGAGAAGGCATGAACACAAAGGCTTCAAAGGGTGCCTCATTATAAATGTCAGCACTAAATGTGAAACCCACTAAGGCACATGAATTACAATAGGAGGAAATCTATTTGGTAAACCTTTCAAACAATGAATCACAATAGCCAGCTTAAACCGCGAACCACGAAAGAGAACGCTCTGAGATATCAGCTAAATAACCTTTCATTGTTTATTTATTTATTTAAAGAGTTTTATATAGCGCTGGCTAGACCCGAAGGTATCAGAGCGCTTTACATAAGGTGCATTTAAGTTCAAACATTTATTCACCTATGAAGTCACGAAAAGTGCAATATAAGCTAACTCCCCTCGAATTGGATCTTCAGATCCACTTGGCACCAGGATGTAAAGACAGACCATTACAGAAGTGTACACTGACCTAAACGAAGGACACCACTATCTCCTCAGCAAGATCATAAGACTTTAAAGTGACCATCTGAAGTTCCAGGCATCCAGATTTAGAGTCTCAGGGTTGGAGCGCAGAACTGAAAGAAGGTCCTCCCAAAGAAAAATATGATGGAAAAGATAGAGACTGAAATGTAACAAATCTAGGTACCAGAGGATCCTGGTCCAATCAGGGTTATGCAGTTGGATGTTCTGGATGAGACTTTGTATCAGAGAAACAAGAGGGAAGGCATTGATAGGGGTTTGGGAAAAAATGATGTCACCAACAGCTATTTATACAGCTCGTACATCACTTCAGGTGGAGCAGTACAGTGCAATCTGTGATGTCAATGGACGCCACCAGGCGTGGGTAATGTACGCCTCTAAAAAACAATTCCGGATCTGGTCAGGTGGTTGGGAAGCTGTTTACTTATGGATACTTTGGAACTGGGTATACATTACAGCAGAGCTGCGAACACCCGTGCTGTGTAAGTACAGGCAGCATTATAGTAGGACTGAATCGGTTAGAGCTAAAACAGAAGAGAGCTGAATCAGGGATTAGTGGCTTGTAAATGAGGAAAAGAGACATAAGGGAATTTAGTATGTGACAGAGAATCTATAAAGTAGACAATGTTGCTGAAATTAGAATGGAGCTGTGGCAAGTCACAGCTGTGCCAGACCAGAGCTGTAAGAAGAGGGTGCCATCAGTATGAGAACTGTATGGGTTTCTGGCAAATATCACAGCCAAGAGCTGCATTTGGAGTTAATAGTCTATATATGACAATGCAGGATTAATCTGCATTAGAATTTGATATAGCATTGTTAAGAACAGAAATATATAGAAAATACAGAGCTCTATTTAAAACTGTGCAGTGGCAAGCTGTAATAAATACACTGCTGAAACATAGTAGAGTTGTATTAGAAATTGCCAGATTACCAACAAGCAGGATGTAACTAGAATAGTGTAACATGCAAAAAATATATTAGACTTTTGCTTAAGAGCAAATTTTTCCTGTTCTAGAAATCCATCAAAACTGAGGAAGAATAAAGTGGGATCGAGCTGAAGACACAAACAAGGAGTCAGGTTGATTCTTGGAAAAGTTCCTTTAAAAAAATCCAGAACTCAATTGCTTAATCAAGATATGCACAAACTTCCAGTCTTTTCTCCACAAACCCAACACAGAGGGCCCAATTTGGATGTCGGGCGGATGCCTCCGACCAGCTGTCGGGGGCTTTCCGCCCGACATCCAGGGTTTCCCTCATACTGCCGTATTACGATGACGGCGGTCAGAGGGAAACCCACGGAGGGATTCCACTCCTCTTCTGACGGCTCACAGAGCCCGTTGGAAGTGGAGCGGAATTGTAATACCTTTAATGACGGTGGAGGCAGCCTCGGCTCCGCCGTTGGGATTACAATGTTGGTTTGCCTTAGCTAGCATGGCCCCCATCCCCCAGGGGCCTCCGCTATGGGCCTGAGGGGCACCTATCAACATCCATGCACTGTGTTCCAAACGTGCATTTTACAATGGAAGCTTGTGCTGCGGGCCTTTTCCGCCCGCCGCACAAGCTTCCATTGTAAAATGCATGTTTGTGACTGCCCTATGGGCGGTCGTAATACCGTGGTCGGAACTGCCGACCTAAGGTCGGGCGGTTCCAGACAGTTACAGGGCCGGCTGGACAACATCGTAATCAGGCTCAGAGTGTCCACACATACACTCCATGCAAGTAGACTCACAGCTGAGTAATATTCACAGAAAAATAAAATTTTCTTGAATTAAATGGAAGCACATGTAGAGCAGTCTACCAAAGATGTTGACAATAATCTTCTGCAACTGCATACTCAAGCCTTCTGACCAAGCCTGCACAAGCTTCTCTGGAAATACAGAACTGGTGGTCAACTTAGGAAGAGGTCAAATTAGTGGGTAAGCTAATTTGGCATTACTGTGCGGCCTTGTGTTTCAAATGACAATGCAGACTAAGGACAATATTTATCAGCTGAACTTCTCTGCTCATTAAATTTGTAACCCAAGGCTTTGAGTATGAGTTAAGTTTCTTGCTGAAGAAAAATATGATCCTTTTGCAAGACAGACTATGGTGTTGATTTAATAAAAGAAGACTAAGCTATTCAAGTTTGTCACTGGCCGTGTATCACAAAAGAACTACAGTCCTACATTATTTTACCTAATGTGGAAAATATACCCGTCTAAAATATCAGAGAGTTACCCTTCCAAGCCAAAAGGGACAGGGTAGGTAAAACAAATAAAAAACAAACTTCCCATTTGTGCTCACACTTTACAACAACTGTTCGTTAGGTCAATCTGAATGCGCTGAATAAAATTCCATATCGATAGTAGTGAACTAAACTATCAATTATGACTGTCTCCTTTTTATATAAAAAATATGTGTATTTAGTGCAATGATTCAAACACATATCATTATATCCACATTGTACCGCCGAAACGTCGCGTCAACATAATCTATATAGTGATAATACCTTGATACATAGTAATTGTTTGCCCTTATTGGTATTTACTCACAACTGACAGTTTACACAGGGTGTATAAAATAGAGGATCTGTTATAAGAAATGTTTAATTAAGTATTGTAATTGCTACACAGATGATTTTGATATTGATTATGAGTCTGAATCTTTTTAGATTCTAGATTTTATTGTGTTTTTATTGTATTGTATATTTACTGATTTGTACATTGTGGATATAATGATATGTGTTTGAATCATTGTAATAAATATACATATTTTTCATATTAAAAGGAGACAGTCATAATTGATGGTTTAGTTCATTACTATCGATATGGAATTTTATTCATTGCGTTCTGATTGACCTAATGATCAGTTGTTGTAAAGTGTGAGCACAAAAGGGAAGTTTGTTTTTTATTGAAAATATATCCGTGCCATCTTGCACTCAGTGAGCACAGTGAGGGAGCCAACTTCTATCCCACAAGACTTTCGGGGGTCATCACCAAAGATTTCTTTTATGGAACCAAATGATTTATTTTAGAGCACAATTTATCAGATATATTGGCTAAAAGCTGTTGAATATTTTGAATGTATTTCTGAAGGAAACTCAAGAAATATTCCAGTACTTCAAGGTTCCCCAGTTCGCCATTATATACATATTATGTATTTGCAAATACAAAAATATGGGTGCTGTTTCCTTTGCTGCCCTGGAGGCAGAAGAGAACTCTTCCGCTCACCCTGCCCTAAAAGAAGCCTCAGCCGACTGAGGGTTTTCTCTGCATCCCATATAAACCATTAACTCCCTGAATGGTCTCAGAGAACTGAAGGTCGTGAGGCCAAAAACAGATTGACTCGGTGTAATCTCATTGCCCAGGTTCAAAGCAAAATTTTTCTAGAGGGTACATTATATGATGTTTAAGTTTTGCATACTGTTTGGTTTTTATGTCATTTGGAATACTTTTGTTAAAACTATTCTAATATTTGTAGCGTAAATGTAACAGCTTTAGAGTGTTATCACTAAGGCTCCCAGGTTTAGGTTTTTACTAACTTTTACATAAAAGTACAGACAAAATACCATTAATTTCCATACTTGGGTTTATTTTTAAATTCAGAAAGAAACTAAAAATGCTTCTTTTGATGGGTTCTAATTACTGTCAGTGAGGTCTGCCAGGTCAATAGTGGTTCAGACTGAAAGGTATTGAACAATAGTGGTGCAGATCAACAGTTAAGGAAATTCAAAAGGGACTAGGGCACTATCTACCTATGTTCCATTCGCAAAAAGTGTTCACAAATTGCGCGTTACCTTTTTTATGAATGGAATCAGATTTTGCGTAATGACCTATGTACTAATAGGTCAGTTAACAAAATAAGGAATCGCAGGAGACCACAGAACATTCATGAGGCAGGTTGCAATCTGTGACCCCTGCGATTGACTGCAAAGACAGGTATGGCATGGTGGTCTGCAGGGGAGAAGTCAGACCACCATTCCTATCTGCATTCCAAAACAGAAAAATCTTTTTTTTTTTTTTATAGCGGACAGTCTTCCATAAAGGAACTGGTGCTGCTTCTAAAAAGAAAATCAGTTTGGGAATGCGTCAGGTGAGAAAGCAGTGGTCCATTGGCCTGCTTCCCAAGAGACAGTCACCACAATTCCCAAAGGAGAAGGGGTCCTTGATGCAAATCAGTTACTACCCCAACTTGGGACTTTGTAATTGATCAATGGTTTGCGACCGAAGTTGTGGTCACAAAGCAGTGATGCATAGGTTACTGAATCACAATTTGGAAGGAAAGCTTCTTTCATGCACCTTCTGAACTATCTATCTCTAGCTCTCTCTATCTATCTCTATCTCTCTCTGTCTATCTCTATCTATCTCTCTCTCTATCTATCTATATATCTATCTCTATCTATCGCTATCTCTATCTCTCTATATATATCTCTCTCTATATATCTATCTATCCCTCTCTCTATCGCTCTCTCTTTCTCTATCTCTCTCTCTATCTCTATGTCTGTCTCTGTCTCCATCTGTCTCTATCTCTGTCTCTATCTGTCTCTATCTGTCTCGGTCTCTATCTGTATTTGTCTCTATCTGTCTCTGTCTCTATCTGTATTTGTCTCTATCTGTCTCTATCTCTATCTGTCTATGTCACTATCTGTCTCTGTCTGTCCCTGTCTCTCTCTCTGTCTCTATCTGTCTCTGTCTGTCTGTCTCTGTCTGTCTCTATCTCTATCTGTCCATCCCTGTCTCTCTCTGTCTCTATCTCTGTCTCTAACGGTCTCTGTCAGTCTCTATCTGTCTCTGTCTCTGTCTGTCTCTATCTGTCTCTGTCTCTATTTCTCTATCTGTCTCTGTATGTCTCTATCTGTCTCTGTCTGTCTTTATCTCTATCTGTCTCTATCTCTGTATCTATCTGTCTCTATCTGTCTGTCTCTATCTGTCTGTCTCTCTGTGTCTCTGTCTGTCTGTCTCTCTGTCTCTATCTCTATCTCTCTTTATCTCTATCTGTCTCTATCTGTTTCCGTCTCTATCTGTCTCTGTCTCTATCTGTCTCTGTCTGTATCTCTGTCTCTGTCTGTATCTGTCTCTGTCTCTATCTGTCTCTATCTTTCTCTGTCTCTATCTGTCTCTGTCCAAACAGGAGGCTTCCCAAAAGGCCCTTTAAAAGTCAACTGTGAAAGCGCTTGCAGCTGACTTTTAAAGGGCCTTTTGGGAAGTTTTCTGAGGGTGCCGTGAAGTCATAGAGGCCGGCAGTAAACACAGAAGATGGCCGCAAAAGCATACTAGTGAATACCTATTTAATACGTATTCACTACCTATACTCCTGCGGTCATCTTCTTTGTTTACTGCCGGCCTCACTGGAAACGTAGAAACGGCAAGGCAAGGTCTGCGGGCGGCCAATGAAGCCCTGCCGGGCCGTACTATGAGTACCACGGTTATAGACTCATAAAACAGGTTTGGCACATCAGAAATAGCCTTGTTGTAATCAGAAACCCTGTGCTTTTGCAAATCGCAGGGTTTGCAACCTCAAAAGAGCTTAATACATCTGCCCTAGGTTTCTCAATGAAGCTTAAATAGCTGCACACGTGCACATAGGCCTACATTACAATGCAGGGGCGTAGCTATCAATGGTGCAGCGGCACCGGGACCAGAGGTCTGAGAGACCAAGTCAATCCTAATTACTGCTATACTTCACTGGCCAAATGGCAGTAGGCCTAGGCAATTAGCTGGTCATGAAAGGACCTAAAACAGGCTCATTGATATATGTATAGACTCAGTGCACTAAACATTCATTTTAAAATCTTCATTTTTATTTTTATAAATTCATAGTAAAAACAATTTAATCCAAAATATTGGAACGTACTGTGTTTAGCAACATAATCACAAAATTGTAAAATACATTTATACAAACAATTGTAACTTAAGTCAATATACAAAATACAAACATAAAACACAAAGACAAATAAACATAAAATAAGTCTTTCTTATTTAAGACATAGTGGCTGGATGTTGGACAAGTTCTTAATTTGTCTACGCGCGTTTCGGCTTTTGAGCGCCTTCTTCAGGACAGCCACAACAAAGACCTAAACAAGCAATAAAATAGATACATATATGTAACAGAAATACAAATTAGTGCACTGAGTCAAAAATGCCTATGATATATATAACAAATAATAGTATACAAAACAATTCACTGATAAAACAGATGTAATTTCTGTGTAGAGAATAGTAATGCAACCCCAGGAACAGGATAATTGTGTAATAAAACATATCTAAAAAGCTGAAGGAGATCAGAAGACTAAATGAAGTGAAGAAAGTAAAGACCCTTAATACCAGTGAATGTAAAGTAATAATATAGAGCTAAATAACAACTTCAATGTTGCAGTGTGGACATATAATAGACAATTTGATTTGATTTTTTGTTTTTAATTTACAGTATCAATACCTTCCTATCTGAAGATATTTTCACCTTCTAAAATCTTATGATCTTCCATTTAACCTCCAGTAGGTATCAATCGATTAAGAAGTTAGACTAGTTACTTTATTCTCTTCATCTGTGCCATATAATAATCAAGGTTTATTTGTTTTTGTTCCTTTTTACAATAGGTAATTTATTTACCTCGGGTCCAAATATCCATTTTGGTCCCTTTAACATACTCAATTAGGTAAGCTTCCCTTATTCTAGTGGGTGGTAATTGATTAAGAAGCTAGACAAGCTATAGAATTCCCTTTATCTGTGCCTTACAATAATTAAGGTTTATTTGTTTTTGTTTCTTTTCATAATAGGTAATTAATTTACCTTGGGTCCATACATCCACTTTGGTCCCTTTAGCATAGGTAATTAGGTAAGCTTCCTCTATTTCAGGTGTTTTCACATTGCTATTATCTTTATATCTTCTTGCTGCATCTACTCCTTTCCTTTTCTTGCTATTTATTTAGCTCTATATTATTACTTTACATTCACTGGTATTAAGGGTCTTTACTTTCTTCACTTCATTTAGTCTTCTGATCTCCTTCAGCTTTTTAGATATGTTTTATTACACAATTATCCTGTTCCTGGGGTCGCATTACTATTCTCTACACAGAAATTACATCTGTTTTATCAGTGAATTGTTTTGTATACTATTATTTGTTATATATATCATAGGCATTTTGACTCAGTGCACTAATTTGTATTTATGTTACATATATGTATCTATTTTATTGCTTGTTTAGGTCTTTGTTGTGGCTGTCCTGAAGAAGGCGCTCAAAAGCCGAAACGCGCGTAGACAAATTAAGAACTTGTCCAACATCCAGCCACTATGTCTTAAGTAAGAAAGACTTATTTTATGTTTATTTGACTTTGTGTTTTATGTTTGTATTTTGTATATTGACTTAAGTTACAATTGTTTGTATAAATGTATTTTACAATTTTGTGATTATGTTGCTAAACACAGTACGTTCCAATATTTTGGATTA